>OY856414.1:480407600-481607600 GCA_963693085.1 Alisma plantago-aquatica
TCTTGCAGAATTTTTAGCAAAAAATGAAAAAGAATATAGAACTTTATTAGAGATTGTTTACAATCTCAAAACGACAGAAACATGTGTCCCAGATCATACGGGAATATATCCCAGGATTAACTTTGACAAAGGAGCGGATCCAAGAATCATCAGAGACTGTTTCAGAATCGGAGCTGCAAATTTAATATATTTAAGCCAAGACCTTGGGGAAATACAAGGACTACCCCAAGATATTGCCAGAGCAATTAGAGAATTTAAAAGCAATAGTCCACTAGTAAAACCTACTAGTGACATTTATATCAAGATTTTCTCAGCATCGGAGGACTGGGAAAAATTAAAGAAATTCAGTCCAATACACTGCATTCAAATTGGGGTCTCTTCCCCAGAATACGTCAAAGAGATTGATGCAGATTACAGAAAAGAATTTGAAGAGAACAAGGTTAACAAGGAATTTGTTGAAACTAGAAGGGCATTAGGATTAAAAGTCCTTTGCCAAGTATTGGAAAAATTAATTAATGAAAATCGAAGTTGGCTTCATAAAGCTTCAGATAACACAATTATTCTATCCAATACGAAAAGAAGTAATACATCCACAAAAATCAATTTAGAAAGGTTTCTAAAAAGAATAGAAACCGGACAAATCAAATCAAGCGACAGATGTCAGCAGATATTTTGCCAACTCAGAAGACATGAAGGGAAAATATGTCCCGCATGTCAAGATAAGATGGAAAGAGACAGCCATAGCAACACAAGCCGATAAAAAGCATTCTAGAAGAAAACACGTCATCAATGACGTAAGAAGACACTTGCAAGAAGCAAAGAACGACAAAGAATCCTCCACCGGACAGATGTACGTTGGAGAAAGATTTCAAAAAGAAGAACGCTCGCCACCGGACAAGTGTTCGACAACCATGTAAAGAAAAAAGAGAAGCATCAATGTAATGTAACCGAGAGAGTCTCTATATAAACTCTCGAGGGATAGTAGTAAGGGCACTCGTAGTCGGAGAGCCCGAAGAGTAGCTATGTATGTAAATTAGGTTTTGCAATAAAAGAGCAGAGGCTCGATTCCCCAATTCTATTCCAGATTCCATTTCAATTTCTTGAGATGATTCTTGCGCGTTAAATCCTATAAGTGTAGGAAGCCAGCTCCAGCTGGAAGAGGATAATCCTTGTACTATCATAGAATTGGAAAGATAGTGTGTAACCCGTTACACCCCCAGTTCTTCTATCTTCATCAGTCGAGAGATATCTCTCCCTTATTTTATCCCGGAGGCCATCGTCCAGAAGTCCGATCAAGGAAAAGAGTGCATAAGGACACAGGGACATGAAGGCTATAGGATGATGAGGAGTCGGAGATCCGGAACGTCGAAGTCTAAGGAGTACTTCTCTTAGAAATCGTTAAGAGAAGATCGGCTGGCGATTGAAGATAAGAGGAAGCGAGGTGGGCAACACAGGTATACAGATTATTTTGCTATCTATGATACTCAGAGTGTTATCGTCTTCTTTCTGGATGCTAGTTTCTTACACTATGAATTTAATTATGCGAAAACCTCGTAATACAAAGAAGAAGATATTAAGAATCCGATCTAAAAAATGTAATAATTATAGACAAAATGATAAAGCTGAGAAAGCATACAACACCCATAAGGGCAGTTCGAGTATGTTTTCAAAGCATGATAACAGAATCAAAAATTTCTGCACCAACGAAGTGGTATCAGAGCCATGCAACGGTTCAAAACTCAAAGAAAATATTTTGATGAATGAATTTAACGATTTAGAAGATAATAACATATACGAAGCTTTAGATCTGGAATTTGAAGTTAATATTGAATAATATGTATAAGAAACTAGAAGTACAGGTTCATGAAAACCATTCGAAAAACTTTCAGAAAATCCAAGAAATGATAGTAGAATTACAAAGAACAATGGAATATTTATATGAAAAACAAAATAACGAATGTTTATCAAAAATAAACTTATTCCAAACAAGTGGAAACGAAATAAGTTTATGTCCTCTTCAGATAGAAGAAACAGATGACTTTAAAATCGAACAATTAGAAAATAGATACTTAGAAGCCGAAGCAGAAGAATTAGACAGTCTAAGTCAAGAAATAGTAAGATTAACGGAAAAAGTTAGAACGGTAAACATGAAACCACTACAGGGAGAAAGTTCTGGAAGCCAAGTAACCATGCCTATTCCTACAACTGTCCCTAGCGGACAAGGCAGTAGAAATGAAACACCAGAACAACCAGGGGCGAGATACTGGTCAGATCCTAGCTTTAGAAGAAAACCTACTGATAGAAATAGATATGAAGGAATAAATTGGGCATCTGATAGAAGACCAAGTAATATTGCTATAGAAACCCCAGTTGATTATATGAATCAAGAATATATTAGCACTAATGGAATTTATTTAAATTTAAATTGTGTAAGAAATATAGATGAAGCCATAACAAGATGGGCAAAAGCCACATATTTATCAGTTACGGCACAAAGTTATGATATTGAAACAGCATCAAGATTTTGTCATTTAACCTTCCAAGGAATCGTAGCAGATTGGTGGAAAGGTTTAACTGACAACGATAAAGAAGCAGTAAAAGGAACAGCAACCACATTAGCTCAAGTAGTAAACAACTATGAAAACGAATTAAGAAGAGAATTTTTAGGAGAAACGTGGAATGTAAATAAAGACACAGAAAAAGAAAAAGAAAAACAGAGATTTATCTTTTTATTATATAACTTAAAACTCTGTGATATGTGCCGAATTGATGAATATATATGTAAATTCCAGGAATATTTTTATAAAATATATGACAGAACGGATAAAGAAAATGTTACCAACAAGAGTTTATTAAATTTATTTTATACCAAGGTACCCGACCCATGGGGATTTAAAGCGATGCAATTATATCCCCAATACATTGGACAAAGAGCAGATACATTAGGAGGACGAATAGAATTTTTAAGAATGAAATTAGAAGAATGGTGTGCAGAAGCCACACTAAGTAGAAAAACAAATAAAGTAGTAAAACAAGGACTTTGTTGTTCCCAATTAACTCATCCAATAACCATAGGATGTGAACCAATGAGGTACAATAGAAGAAACAAATATAAATTCAAGAAAAGGAAAAGGTTTGGATTTAAACCTAAACCGAAACAAAAATATTACAGAAGAAAGAAAAATTATAATAAAAAGAAACTAAAAGAATGTAAATGTTTTATATGTCAAGAAATAGGACATTATGCTAATGAATGTCCAAAAAGAGGATCTAAGAAGATTAATCAAAAGCAATTCGAGGAAATTATAGAAGAAGAACTTTCTGAGATCGAAAATATTCAAGAATTTGTCCAAACAACTGATGATGAGCAATCCGATGGATCAATCTATTATTTCTCAGACACAGAATCAGACTGAAGAAGAAATAATAGAAGAATATCAGGAAGAAGCAGGAAATTTCTTGCAAGAAGTATTAATAGATAGAAAATTATTTAATAGGATAAGAAACACCGAATTAAGATTAGAAAATTCTGATGGATTTAAAACATCAATTTTTGAGAAAATTACCCAAAGAAAACATATTTTTTATTATGGAATAACTAATAGAGAAATGCCTATGCAAATAGAATATACTAGAAATAGAATAAATATACCTTTACTACGAAAGGAGGACTTAATGAGGAAAATGGAAAAAATAAAAGATAGATCTAAAATAGGATGGATTCACATAGGAGCCATTCAAATGATGATCAAAGCAACTTTTAGAGAAGGAATAGATTCACCTATAAATATGGTATTAATGGATAATAGGATTAATGATAGAAGAGATGCTACGTTAGGAATATTACAAGGAAATCTTAGTCATCAGAAACTAATATTTAATATTTATCCAAAGATAAGTGTAAATATAAGAGATAATAATATAAACAGAACCTTAAGTTTAATACAGGATTTTCAAAGAACATAATTTATGAAAAAAGGATATATTCCTTATTCGATAACATATATAATAAGCTATTCTCTTAGTAATACACATCACTCAGAAAAATTTGAAGATAAAGATATTATAATGCTTCCTAATATATTTAAAGACATAGGAAAAATTACTAAGCCAGATATAATATCTGAAATAGATATACCAGAAAACATAAACATAGATGTTTCAGAGAAACCCCTAGTAACAGATAATAAAATCCCAAGAAGATTACGATATGAGGGAAATCAATTACAATTAACAAATGGAGATAGAATAGAAGAAGCTAGAGCAAGCACAGATAGATATAACGGAAGATTACGACCAATATTAAGAAATTTGCCAAGAACGACAAGTTTAAGAATTTTAGCAGACAATAGAAATGCTAGAAATTATAAATTATATGGAAAATACTTCAATGGACAAGAATGGAATATGACTACAATATTAATAGATTCAGGGGCAGGAGCTTCATTTATTCAACAAGGAATGATACCCTACTTAGAAAAAATACCCATAGGATCACCTTATGCATATACGAATTTTGATGGACAAGAATATGAAATCACACATCAGGCCATTGTTCCAAATGAAATATAAGATATAAAAATTGATATTACGCTATATGTACAATCAGATAGTCGTAATGACGACATAGAAATTATACTAGGAATGAGTGCATTACAACAAATGGAACCATTTTCACTACAAAGGGAAGGACTATATTTTACACATAATAACCAAGAATATTTTTGCAAAAAAGACAATGACTAGTATATATATTGTCTACATAGTAGCAGGAATTATATATGAGGAATATAAAACAGAATATTTTCATGCATTCATAGACACAGGTGCAGGAACTTGCATTGCGCGAAGACAATGTTTTCCTGAAAAATATATCACAACACTACCTACGTTATATGGAAAAGATTTTACGGGAAAAAGACACGAATTAACTCATGGAGTTAAAAAAACCTAAAATCATTTTAGGAAATTATATAATTACATGTCCACCATTTTATACCCCTGAATATGCACAACAAGATATATTATTAGGAAATAACTTCACACAAAAATTTAAATTATATATACAACATCAAAATTATATTCAGTTATTAACACCCTGTGACCATTGGATTACAGTAAAAAGAATACAAAAAGCATATAAAAGAAACAAATTTAATTATCTTTATCTATCAATATAAAGATAGAATGGTAGTAAATTATAAGCAACTAAATCAATATACCAAGTTTGATGGATATTTTCTTCCACATAAAGAAACCTTAATTAATATGACAAGAGGAAAAAATATTTATTCAAAATTTGACTGTAAATCAGGATTTTACCAAATACGATTAGATGAAAAAAGTATACCATTAACGACATTTAGCACTCCACAAGGACATTATGAATGGACGGTAATGCCCTTTGGATTAAAAAATGCTCCACAGATATATCAAAGAAGAATGGATAAGGTATTTGAACCATATAACTCTTTTTGTCTAGTATATGTTGATGACATTTTAATAGCCAGTAAAAATGAGGAAGAACATTATAAACATTTACAAATATTTTCCCTTCTTTGTCAAAAGACAGGAATAGTATTATCTAAGAAGAAAACAGAAATTTGTAAATCTAAAATAGAATTATTAGGACTAAAATTAGACTCAAGTGGAATAGAATTACAGGAACATATTGTAGAAAAAATTGTTAAGTTTCCAGATAAAATAGAAGACAAAAAACAATTACAAAGATTTTTGGGATGTTTAAATTACGCTGAACAATTCATAGAAAACTTGGCAAAATTAAGGAATCCCTTACAAAAACTATTAAAGAAAAATACTATTTTTCTTATGACAGAAGAACTCATAAATCATGTTAGATTTATAAAAGAAAAATGTAAAAATTTACCAAGATTAGATCTTTCTTTAGAAAATGACGAATTAATAATAGAAACTGATGCCTCAGAAGAATTTTGGGGTGCAGTCTTAAAAAAGAAAGATGAACAAAAAGAAAAAATATGCAGATATACATCTGGAACATTTACAGATACAGAAAAAAGATATCACTCAAACGAAAAAGAATTATTAGCATTAAAAAAGGGAATTAAAAAGTTTTCCTATTTTTTATTACCTAAAAAATTCCTAGTAAGAGTTGATAATACGCAGGTAAAAGCTTTTATTAAAAATAATTTACCATCCACGCCAGAATATAAAAGACTAAGTAGATGGCAAACATTCTTTGCAGAATATATTTTTGATATAGAAATTATTAAAGGAGAAACTAACGTTCTTGCAGATTTTTTATCAAGAGAATACAATGGAGCAGGTTGACAAAAAACTTGCAGAATTGGAAGTTCGACTACAACGAAATTGCAATTTGTTACAAGAAAATTACGTAGAATTAGTAGAGATGATCCAAAAGCAAGATAAAATTATTGATAACATAGAAGAAAGCAAACAAGACATTGCAGGAATAATTGCTGATTTAAACTGCTTCAGAAGGGAGATTAAACAAAAAGGATCAGAAACAAGGATGGATAAAATGATAGGTAAAAGGCCGATAGACATATCTCTCCAGATTTCTGATTCTGTCACAAAAAATAATGAAAATACAAGCCTGACGGCAAAAGAAAGCAGCTTTAAAACTGCTAAGACCAGCTTTACAGCTGAGAATACTATCTCCTCGGAGAAAGAAAGTAGCCAAGTGGCAAGAAGCAGTTTTCAAACTGCTATTTCTTCAGAAAATAGTTCCCGCCTAACAGCGGAGAATATGATCTCTTCGGAGAAAGAATCCCGCAATAAAGCGGAAAATATAAAATTGATGCCCGAAAGGATATATAAATCCAGGGTATCTCAGAATGAGCAGGAGTATGACCTGCAATTGAGTCTTGCAGAATTTTTAGCAAAAAATGAAAAAGAATATAGAACTTTATTAGAGATTGTTTACAATCTCAAAACGACAGAAACATGTGTCCCAGATCATACGGGAATATATCCCAGGATTAACTTTGACAAAGGAGCGGATCCAAGAATCATCAGAGACTGTTTCAGAATCGGAGCTGCAAATTTAATATATTTAAGCCAAGACCTTGGGGAAATACAAGGACTACCCCAAGATATTGCCAGAGCAATTAGAGAATTTAAAAGCAATAGTCCACTAGTAAAACCTACTAGTGACATTTATATCAAGATTTTCTCAGCATCGGAGGACTGGGAAAAATTAAAGAAATTCAGTCCAATACACTGCATTCAAATTGGGGTCTCTTCCCCAGAATACGTCAAAGAGATTGATGCAGATTACAGAAAAGAATTTGAAGAGAACAAGGTTAACAAGGAATTTGTTGAAACTAGAAGGGCATTAGGATTAAAAGTCCTTTGCCAAGTATTGGAAAAATTAATTAATGAAAATCGAAGTTGGCTTCATAAAGCTTCAGATAACACAATTATTCTATCCAATACGAAAAGAAGTAATACATCCACAAAAATCAATTTAGAAAGGTTTCTAAAAAGAATAGAAACCGGACAAATCAAATCAAGCGACAGATGTCAGCAGATATTTTGCCAACTCAGAAGACATGAAGGGAAAATATGTCCCGCATGTCAAGATAAGATGGAAAGAGACAGCCATAGCAGCACAAGCCGATAAAAAGCATTCTAGAAGAAAACACGTCATCAATGACGTAAGAAGACACTTGCAAGAAGCAAAGAACGACAAAGAATCCTCCACCGGACAGATGTACGTTGGAGAAAGATTTCAAAAAGAAGAACGCTCGCCACCGGACAAGTGTTCGACAACCATGTAAAGAAAAAAGAGAAGCATCAATGTAATGTAACCGAGAGAGTCTCTATATAAACTCTCGAGGGATAGTAGTAAGGGCACTCGTAGTCGGAGAGCCCGAAGAGTAGCTATGTATGTAAATTAGGTTTTGCAATAAAAGAGCAGAGGCTCGATTCCCCAATTCTATTCCAGATTCCATTTCAATTTCTTGAGATGATTCTTGCGCGTTAAATCCTATAAGTGTAGGAAGCCAGCTCCAGCTGGAAGAGGATAATCCTTGTACTATCATAGAATAGGAAAGATAGTGTGTAACCCGTTACACCCCCAGTTCTTCTATCTTCATCAGTCGAGAGATATCTCTCCCTTATTTTATCCCGGAGGCCATCGTCCAGAAGTCCGATCAAGGAAAAGAGTGCATAAGGACACAGGGACATGAAGGCTATAGGATGATGAGGAGTCGGAGATCCGGAACGTCGAAGTCTAAGGAGTACTTCTCTTAGAAATCGTTAAGAGAAGATCGGCTGGCGATTGAAGATAAGAGGAAGCGAGGTGGGCAACACAGGTATACAGATTATTTTGCTATCTATGATACTCAGAGTGTTATCGTCTTCTTTCTGGATGCTAGTTTCTTACACTATGAATTTAATTATGCGAAAACCTCGTAATACAAAGAAGAAGATATTAAGAATCCGATCTAAAAAATGTAATAATTATAGACAAAATGATAAAGCTGAGAAAGCATACAACACCCATAAGGGCAGTTCGAGTATGTTTTCAAAGCATGATAACAGAATCAAAAATTTCTGCACCAACGAAGTGGTATCAGAGCCATGCAACGGTTCAAAACTCAAAGAAAATATTTTGATGAATAAATTTAACGATTTAGAAGATAATAACATATACGAAGCTTTAGATCTGGAATTTGAAGTTAATATTGAATAATATGTATAAGAAACTAGAAGTACAGGTTCATGAAAACCATTCGAAAAACTTTCAGAAAATCCAAGAAATGATAGTAGAATTACAAAGAACAATGGAATATTTGTATGAAAAACAAAATAACGAATGTTTATCAAAAATAAACTTATTCCAAACAAGTGGAAACGAAATAAGTTTATGTCCTCTTCAGATAGAAGAAACAGATGACTTTAAAATCGAACAATTAGAAAATAGATACTTAGAAGCCGAAGCAGAAGAATTAGACAGTCTAAGTCAAGAAATAGTAAGATTAACGGAAAAAGTTAGAACGGTAAACATGAAACCACTACAGGGAGAAAGTTCTGGAAGCCAAGTAACCATGCCTATTCCTACAACTGTCCCTAGCGGACAAGGCAGTAGAAATGAAACACCAGAACAACCAGGGGCGAGATACTGGTCAGATCCTAGCTTTAGAAGAAAACCTACTGATAGAAATAGATATGAAGGAATAAATTGGGCATCTAATAGAAGACCAAGTAATATTGCTATAGAAACCCCAGTTGATTATATGAATCAAGAATATATTAGCACTAATGGAATTTATTTAAATTTAAATTGTGTAAGAAATATAGATGAAGCCATAACAAGATGGGTAAAAGCCACATATTTATCAGTTACGGCACAAAGTTATGATATTGAAACAGCTCAGATGCCCAATTTATTCCTTCATATCTATTTCTATCAGTAGGTTTTCTTCTAAAGCTAGGATCTGACCAGTATCTCGCCCCTGGTTGTTCTGGTGTTTCATTTCTACTGCCTTGTCCGCTAGGGACAGTTGTAGGAATAGGCATGGTTACTTGGCTTCCAGAACTTTCTCCCTGTAGTGGTTTCATTGATTATATTACAAATAAAAAACAACCAATAACAGGGAGAATCATTGCACAACTCAATATACAAGATATTGAGGCATTATTTGAAAAGAACTATAGTGATAATCCATTAGCCCTTTGGAATATCAGTCAAGAATGGGCTACAATCGAACTAATTGATAAAAATAAAATAATCAGAGTAAAACCCATGAGATATAATCCTGTTGATATTGAGGAATTCCGTACCCAATTACAAGAATTAGAAACATCACAACTAATACAAAAATCAAAAAGCCCACATTCTAGTCCAGCATTCATGGTAAGAAACCATGCAGAAATAAAAAGAGGAAAAGCTAGAATGGTAGTAAATTATAAGCAACTAAATCAATATACCAAGTTTGATGGATATTTTCTTCCACATAAAGAAACCTTAATTAATATGACAAGAGGAAAAAATATTTATTCAAAATTTGACTGTAAATCAGGATTTTACCAAATACGATTAGATGAAAAAAGTATACCATTAACGGCATTTAGCACTCCACAAGGACATTATGAATGGACGGTAATGCCCTTTGGATTAAAAAATGCTCCACAGATATATCAAAGAAGAATGGATAAGGTATTTGAACCATATAACTCTTTTTGTCTAGTATATGTTGATGACATTTTAATAGCCAGTAAAAATGAGGAAGAACATTATAAACATTTACAAATATTTTCCCTTCTTTGTCAAAAGACAGGAATAGTATTATCTAAGAAGAAAACAGAAATTTGTAAATCTAAAATAGAATTCTTAGGACTAAAATTAGACTCAAGTGGAATAGAATTACAGGAACATATTGTAGAAAAAATTGTTAAGTTTCCAGATAAAATAGAAGACAAAAAACAATTACAAAGATTTTTGGGATGTTTAAATTACGCTGAACAATTCATAGAAAACTTGGCAAAATTAAGGAATCCCTTACAAAAACTATTAAAGAAAAATACTATTTTTCTTATGACAGAAGAACTCATAAATCATGTTAGATTTATAAAAGAAAAATGTAAAAATTTACCAAGATTAGATCTTCCTTTAGAAAATGACGAATTAATAATAGAAACTGATGCCTCAGAAGAATTTTGGGGAGCAGTCTTAAAAAAGAAAGATGAACAAAAAGAAAAAATATGCAGATATACATCTGGAACATTTACAGATACAGAAAAAAGATATCACTCAAACGAAAAAGAATTATTAGCATTAAAAAAGGGAATTAAAAAGTTTTCCTATTTTTTATTACCTAAAAAATTCCTAGTAAGAGTTGATAATACGCAGGTAAAAGCTTTTATTAAAAATAATTTACCATCCACGCCAGAATATAAAAGACTAAGTAGATGGCAAACATTCTTTGCAGAATATATTTTTGATATAGAAATTATTAAAGGAGAAACTAACGTTCTTGCAGATTTTTTATCAAGAGAATACAATGGAGCAGGTTGACAAAAAACTTGCAGAATTGGAAGTTCGACTACAACGAAATTGCAATTTGTTACAAGAAAATTACGTAGAATTAGTAGAGATGATCCAAAAGCAAGATAAAATTATTGATAACATAGAAGAAAGCAAACAAGACATTGCAGGAATAATTGCTGATTTAAACTGCTTCAGAAGGGAGATTAAACAAAAAGGATCAGAAACAAGGATGGATAAAATGACAGGTAAAAGGCCGATAGACATATCTCTCCAGATTTCTGATTCTGTCAGAAAAAATAATGAAAATACAAGCCTGACGGCAAAAGAAAGCAGCTTTAAAACTGCTAAGACCAGCTTTACAGCTGAGAATACTATCTCCTCGGAGAAAGAAAGTAGCCAAGTGGCAAGAAGCAGTTTTCAAACTGCTATTTCTTCAGAAAATAGTTCCCGCCTAACAGCGGAGAATATGATCTCTTCGGAGAAAGAATCCCGCAATAAAGCGGAAAATATAAAATTGATGCCCGAAAGGATATATAAATTCAGGGTATCTCAGAATGAGCAGGAGTATGACCTGCAATTGAGTCTTGCAGAATTTTTAGCAAAAAATGAAAAAGAATATAGAACTTTATTAGAGATTGTTTACAATCTCAAAACGACAGAAACATGTGTCCCAGATCATACGGGAATATATCCCAGGATTAACTTTGACAAAGGAGCGGATCCAAGAATCATCAGAGACTGTTTCAGAATCGGAGCTGCAAATTTAATATATTTAAGCCAAGACCTTGGGGAAATACAAGGACTACCCCAAGATATTGCCAGAGCAATTAGAGAATTTAAAAGCAATAGTCCACTAGTAAAACCTACTAGTGACATTTATATCAAGATTTTCTCAGCATCGGAGGACTGGGAAAAATTAAAGAAATTCAGTCCAATACACTGCATTCAAATTGGGGTCTCTTCCCCAGAATACGTCAAAGAGATTGATGCAGATTACAGAAAAGAATTTGAAGAGAACAAGGTTAACAAGGAATTTGTTGAAACTAGAAGGGCATTAGGATTAAAAGTCCTTTGCCAAGTATTGGAAAAATTAATTAATGAAAATCGAAGTTGGCTTCATAAAGCTTCAGATAACACAATTATTCTATCCAATACGAAAAGAAGTAATACATCCACAAAAATCAATTTAGAAAGGTTTCTAAAAAGAATAGAAACCGGACAAATCAAATCAAGCGACAGATGTCAGCAGATATTTTGCCAACTCAGAAGACATGAAGGGAAAATATGTCCCGCATGTCAAGATAAGATGGAAAGAGACAGCCATAGCAGCACAAGCCGATAAAAAGCATTCTAGAAGAAAACACGTCATCAATGACGTAAGAAGACACTTGCAAGAAGCAAAGAACGACAAAGAATCCTCCACCGGACAGATGTACGTTGGAGAAAGATTTCAAAAAGAAGAACGCTCGCCACCGGACAAGTGTTCGACAACCATGTAAAGAAAAAAGAGAAGCATCAATGTAATGTAACCGAGAGAGTCTCTATATAAACTCTCGAGGGATAGTAGTAAGGGCACTCGTAGTCAGAGAGCCCGAAGAGTAGCTATGTATGTAAATTAGGTTTTGCAATAAAAGAGCAGAGGCTCGATTCCCCAATTCTATTCCAGATTCCATTTCAATTTCTTGAGATGATTCTTGCGCGTTAAATCCTATAAGTGTAGGAAGCCAGCTCCAGCTGGAAGAGGATAATCCTTGTACTATCATAGAATTGGAAAGATAGTGTGTAACCCGTTACACCCCCAGTTCTTCTATCTTCATCAGTCGAGAGATATCTCTCCCTTATTTTATCCCGGAGGCCATCGTCCAGA
Organism: Alisma plantago-aquatica; assembly: GCA_963693085.1. NCBI lineage: Eukaryota > Viridiplantae > Streptophyta > Magnoliopsida > Alismatales > Alismataceae > Alisma > Alisma plantago-aquatica. The sequence goes on from OY856414.1 coordinate 480,420,464, forward strand.
AGTCCGATCAAGGAAAAGAGTGCATAAGGACACAGGGACATGAAGGCTATAGGATGATGAGGAGTCGGAGATCCGGAACGTCGAAGTCTAAGGAGTACTTCTCTTAGAAATCGTTAAGAGAAGATCGGCTGGCGATTGAAGATAAGAGGAAGCGAGGTGGGCAACACAGGTATACAGATTATTTTGCTATCTATGATACTCAGAGTGTTATCGTCTTCTTTCTGGATGCTAGTTTCTTACACTATGAATTTAATTATGCGAAAACCTCGTAATACAAAGAAGAAGATATTAAGAATCCGATCTAAAAAATGTAATAATTATAGACAAAATGATAAAGCTGAGAAAGCATACAACACCCATAAGGGCAGTTCGAGTATGTTTTCAAAGCATGATAACAGAATCAAAAATTTCTGCACCAACGAAGTGGTATCAGAGCCATGCAACGGTTCAAAACTCAAAGAAAATATTTTGATGAATGAATTTAACGATTTAGAAGATAATAACATATACGAAGCTTTAGATCTGGAATTTGAAGTTAATATTGAATAATATGTATAAGAAACTAGAAGTACAGGTTCATGAAAACCATTCGAAAAACTTTCAGAAAATCCAAGAAATGATAGTAGAATTACAAAGAACAATGGAATATTTATATGAAAAACAAAATAACGAATGTTTATCAAAAATAAACTTATTCCAAACAAGTGGAAACGAAATAAGTTTATGTCCTCTTCAGATAGAAGAAACAGATGACTTTAAAATCAAACAATTAGAAAATAGATACTTAGAAGCCGAAGCAGAAGAATTAGACAGTCTAAGTCAAGAAATAGTAAGATTAACGGAAAAAGTTAGAACGGTAAACATGAAACCACTACAGGGAGAAAGTTCTGGAAGCCAAGTAACCATGCCTATTCCTACAACTGTCCCTAGCGGACAAGGCAGTAGAAATGAAACACCAGAACAACCAGGGGCGAGATACTGGTCAGATCCTAGCTTTAGAAGAAAACCTACTGATAGAAATAGATATGAAGGAATAAATTGGGCATCTGATAGAAGACCAAGTAATATTGCTATAGAAACCCCAGTTGATTATATGAATCAAGAATATATTAGCACTAATGGAATTTATTTAAATTTAAATTGTGTAAGAAATATAGATGAAGCCATAACAAGATGGGCAAAAGCCACATATTTATCAGTTACGGCACAAAGTTATGATATTGAAACAGCATCAAGATTTTGTCATTTAACCTTCCAAGGAATCGTAGCAGATTGGTGGAAAGGTTTAACTGACAACGATAAAGAAGCAGTAAAAGGAACAGCAACCACATTAGCTCAAGTAGTAAACAACTATGAAAACGAATTAAGAAGAGAATTTTTAGGAGAAACGTGGAATGTAAATAAAGACACAGAAAAAGAAAAAGAAAAACAGAGATTTATCTTTTTATTATATAACTTAAAACTCTGTGATATGTGCCGAATTGATGAATATATATGTAAATTCCAGGAATATTTTTATAAAATATATGACAGAACGGATAAAGAAAATGTTACCAACAAGAGTTTATTAAATTTATTTTATACCAAGGTACCCGACCCATGGGGATTTAAAGCGATGCAATTATATCCCCAATACATTGGACAAAGAGCAGATACATTAGGAGGACGAATAGAATTTTTAAGAATGAAATTAGAAGAATGGTGTGCAGAAGCCACACTAAGTAGAAAAACAAATAAAGTAGTAAAACAAGGACTTTGTTGTTCCCAATTAACTCATCCAATAACCATAGGATGTGAACCAATGAGGTACAATAGAAGAAACAAATATAAATTCAAGAAAAGGAAAAGGTTTGGATTTAAACCTAAACCGAAACAAAAATATTACAGAAGAAAGAAAAATTATAATAAAAAGAAACTAAAAGAATGTAAATGTTTTATATGTCAAGAAATAGGACATTATGCTAATGAATGTCCAAAAAGAGGATCTAAGAAGATTAATCAAAAGCAATTCGAGGAAATTATAGAAGAAGAACTTTCTGAGATCGAAAATATTCAAGAATTTGTCCAAACAACTGATGATGAGCAATCCGATGGATCAATCTATTATTTCTCAGACACAGAATCAGACTGAAGAAGAAATAATAGAAGAATATCAGGAAGAAGCAGGAAATTTCTTGCAAGAAGTATTAATAGATAGAAAATTATTTAATAGGATAAGAAACACCGAATTAAGATTAGAAAATTCTGATGGATTTAAAACATCAATTTTTGAGAAAATTACCCAAAGAAAACATATTTTTTATTATGGAATAACTAATAGAGAAATGCCTATGCAAATAGAATATACTAGAAATAGAATAAATATACCTTTACTACGAAAGGAGGACTTAATGAGGAAAATGGAAAAAATAAAAGATAGATCTAAAATAGGATGGATTCACATAGGAGCCATTCAAATGATGATCAAAGCAACTTTTAGAGAAGGAATAGATTCACCTATAAATATGGTATTAATGGATAATAGGATTAATGATAGAAGAGATGCTACGTTAGGAATATTACAAGGAAATCTTAGTCATCAGAAACTAATATTTAATATTTATCCAAAGATAAGTGTAAATATAAGAGATAATAATATAAACAGAACCTTAAGTTTAATACAGGATTTTCAAAGAACATAATTTATGAAAAAAGGATATATTCCTTATTCGATAACATATATAATAAGCTATTCTCTTAGTAATACACATCACTCAGAAAAATTTGAAGATAAAGATATTATAATGCTTCCTAATATATTTAAAGACATAGGAAAAATTACTAAGCCAGATATAATATCTGAAATAGATATACCAGAAAACATAAACATAGATGTTTCAGAGAAACCCCTAGTAACAGATAATAAAATCCCAAGAAGATTACGATATGAGGGAAATCAATTACAATTAACAAATGGAGATAGAATAGAAGAAGCTAGAGCAAGCACAGATAGATATAACGGAAGATTACGACCAATATTAAGAAATTTGCCAAGAACGACAAGTTTAAGAATTTTAGCAGACAATAGAAATGCTAGAAATTATAAATTATATGGAAAATACTTCAATGGACAAGAATGGAATATGACTACAATATTAATAGATTCAGGGGCAGGAGCTTCATTTATTCAACAAGGAATGATACCCTACTTAGAAAAAATACCCATAGGATCACCTTATGCATATACGAATTTTGATGGACAAGAATATGAAATCACACATCAGGCCATTGTTCCAAATGAAATATAAGATATAAAAATTGATATTACGCTATATGTACAATCAGATAGTCGTAATGACGACATAGAAATTATACTAGGAATGAGTGCATTACAACAAATGGAACCATTTTCACTACAAAGGGAAGGACTATATTTTACACATAATAACCAAGAATATTTTTGCAAAAAAGACAATGACTAGTATATATATTGTCTACATAGTAGCAGGAATTATATATGAGGAATATAAAACAGAATATTTTCATGCATTCATAGACACAGGTGCAGGAACTTGCATTGCGCGAAGACAATGTTTTCCTGAAAAATATATCACAACACTACCTACGTTATATGGAAAAGATTTTACGGGAAAAAGACACGAATTAACTCATGGAGTTAAAAAAACCTAAAATCATTTTAGGAAATTATATAATTACATGTCCACCATTTTATACCCCTGAATATGCACAACAAGATATATTATTAGGAAATAACTTCACACAAAAATTTAAATTATATATACAACATCAAAATTATATTCAGTTATTAACACCCTGTGACCATTGGATTACAGTAAAAAGAATACAAAAAGCATATAAAAGAAACAAATTTAATTATCTTTATCTATCAATATAAAGATAGAATGGTAGTAAATTATAAGCAACTAAATCAATATACCAAGTTTGATGGATATTTTCTTCCACATAAAGAAACCTTAATTAATATGACAAGAGGAAAAAATATTTATTCAAAATTTGACTGTAAATCAGGATTTTACCAAATACGATTAGATGAAAAAAGTATACCATTAACGACATTTAGCACTCCACAAGGACATTATGAATGGACGGTAATGCCCTTTGGATTAAAAAATGCTCCACAGATATATCAAAGAAGAATGGATAAGGTATTTGAACCATATAACTCTTTTTGTCTAGTATATGTTGATGACATTTTAATAGCCAGTAAAAATGAGGAAGAACATTATAAACATTTACAAATATTTTCCCTTCTTTGTCAAAAGACAGGAATAGTATTATCTAAGAAGAAAACAGAAATTTGTAAATCTAAAATAGAATTATTAGGACTAAAATTAGACTCAAGTGGAATAGAATTACAGGAACATATTGTAGAAAAAATTGTTAAGTTTCCAGATAAAATAGAAGACAAAAAACAATTACAAAGATTTTTGGGATGTTTAAATTACGCTGAACAATTCATAGAAAACTTGGCAAAATTAAGGAATCCCTTACAAAAACTATTAAAGAAAAATACTATTTTTCTTATGACAGAAGAACTCATAAATCATGTTAGATTTATAAAAGAAAAATGTAAAAATTTACCAAGATTAGATCTTTCTTTAGAAAATGACGAATTAATAATAGAAACTGATGCCTCAGAAGAATTTTGGGGTGCAGTCTTAAAAAAGAAAGATGAACAAAAAGAAAAAATATGCAGATATACATCTGGAACATTTACAGATACAGAAAAAAGATATCACTCAAACGAAAAAGAATTATTAGCATTAAAAAAGGGAATTAAAAAGTTTTCCTATTTTTTATTACCTAAAAAATTCCTAGTAAGAGTTGATAATACGCAGGTAAAAGCTTTTATTAAAAATAATTTACCATCCACGCCAGAATATAAAAGACTAAGTAGATGGCAAACATTCTTTGCAGAATATATTTTTGATATAGAAATTATTAAAGGAGAAACTAACGTTCTTGCAGATTTTTTATCAAGAGAATACAATGGAGCAGGTTGACAAAAAACTTGCAGAATTGGAAGTTCGACTACAACGAAATTGCAATTTGTTACAAGAAAATTACGTAGAATTAGTAGAGATGATCCAAAAGCAAGATAAAATTATTGATAACATAGAAGAAAGCAAACAAGACATTGCAGGAATAATTGCTGATTTAAACTGCTTCAGAAGGGAGATTAAACAAAAAGGATCAGAAACAAGGATGGATAAAATGATAGGTAAAAGGCCGATAGACATATCTCTCCAGATTTCTGATTCTGTCACAAAAAATAATGAAAATACAAGCCTGACGGCAAAAGAAAGCAGCTTTAAAACTGCTAAGACCAGCTTTACAGCTGAGAATACTATCTCCTCGGAGAAAGAAAGTAGCCAAGTGGCAAGAAGCAGTTTTCAAACTGCTATTTCTTCAGAAAATAGTTCCCGCCTAACAGCGGAGAATATGATCTCTTCGGAGAAAGAATCCCGCAATAAAGCGGAAAATATAAAATTGATGCCCGAAAGGATATATAAATCCAGGGTATCTCAGAATGAGCAGGAGTATGACCTGCAATTGAGTCTTGCAGAATTTTTAGCAAAAAATGAAAAAGAATATAGAACTTTATTAGAGATTGTTTACAATCTCAAAACGACAGAAACATGTGTCCCAGATCATACGGGAATATATCCCAGGATTAACTTTGACAAAGGAGCGGATCCAAGAATCATCAGAGACTGTTTCAGAATCGGAGCTGCAAATTTAATATATTTAAGCCAAGACCTTGGGGAAATACAAGGACTACCCCAAGATATTGCCAGAGCAATTAGAGAATTTAAAAGCAATAGTCCACTAGTAAAACCTACTAGTGACATTTATATCAAGATTTTCTCAGCATCGGAGGACTGGGAAAAATTAAAGAAATTCAGTCCAATACACTGCATTCAAATTGGGGTCTCTTCCCCAGAATACGTCAAAGAGATTGATGCAGATTACAGAAAAGAATTTGAAGAGAACAAGGTTAACAAGGAATTTGTTGAAACTAGAAGGGCATTAGGATTAAAAGTCCTTTGCCAAGTATTGGAAAAATTAATTAATGAAAATCGAAGTTGGCTTCATAAAGCTTCAGATAACACAATTATTCTATCCAATACGAAAAGAAGTAATACATCCACAAAAATCAATTTAGAAAGGTTTCTAAAAAGAATAGAAACCGGACAAATCAAATCAAGCGACAGATGTCAGCAGATATTTTGCCAACTCAGAAGACATGAAGGGAAAATATGTCCCGCATGTCAAGATAAGATGGAAAGAGACAGCCATAGCAGCACAAGCCGATAAAAAGCATTCTAGAAGAAAACACGTCATCAATGACGTAAGAAGACACTTGCAAGAAGCAAAGAACGACAAAGAATCCTCCACCGGACAGATGTACGTTGGAGAAAGATTTCAAAAAGAAGAACGCTCGCCACCGGACAAGTGTTCGACAACCATGTAAAGAAAAAAGAGAAGCATCAATGTAATGTAACCGAGAGAGTCTCTATATAAACTCTCGAGGGATAGTAGTAAGGGCACTCGTAGTCGGAGAGCCCGAAGAGTAGCTATGTATGTAAATTAGGTTTTGCAATAAAAGAGCAGAGGCTCGATTCCCCAATTCTATTCCAGATTCCATTTCAATTTCTTGAGATGATTCTTGCGCGTTAAATCCTATAAGTGTAGGAAGCCAGCTCCAGCTGGAAGAGGATAATCCTTGTACTATCATAGAATAGGAAAGATAGTGTGTAACCCGTTACACCCCCAGTTCTTCTATCTTCATCAGTCGAGAGATATCTCTCCCTTATTTTATCCCGGAGGCCATCGTCCAGAAGTCCGATCAAGGAAAAGAGTGCATAAGGACACAGGGACATGAAGGCTATAGGATGATGAGGAGTCGGAGATCCGGAACGTCGAAGTCTAAGGAGTACTTCTCTTAGAAATCGTTAAGAGAAGATCGGCTGGCGATTGAAGATAAGAGGAAGCGAGGTGGGCAACACAGGTATACAGATTATTTTGCTATCTATGATACTCAGAGTGTTATCGTCTTCTTTCTGGATGCTAGTTTCTTACACTATGAATTTAATTATGCGAAAACCTCGTAATACAAAGAAGAAGATATTAAGAATCCGATCTAAAAAATGTAATAATTATAGACAAAATGATAAAGCTGAGAAAGCATACAACACCCATAAGGGCAGTTCGAGTATGTTTTCAAAGCATGATAACAGAATCAAAAATTTCTGCACCAACGAAGTGGTATCAGAGCCATGCAACGGTTCAAAACTCAAAGAAAATATTTTGATGAATGAATTTAACGATTTAGAAGATAATAACATATACGAAGCTTTAGATCTGGAATTTGAAGTTAATATTGAATAATATGTATAAGAAACTAGAAGTACAGGTTCATGAAAACCATTCGAAAAACTTTCAGAAAATCCAAGAAATGATAGTAGAATTACAAAGAACAATGGAATATTTGTATGAAAAACAAAATAACGAATGTTTATCAAAAATAAACTTATTCCAAACAAGTGGAAACGAAATAAGTTTATGTCCTCTTCAGATAGAAGAAACAGATGACTTTAAAATCGAACAATTAGAAAATAGATACTTAGAAGCCGAAGCAGAAGAATTAGACAGTCTAAGTCAAGAAATAGTAAGATTAACGGAAAAAGTTAGAACGGTAAACATGAAACCACTACAGGGAGAAAGTTCTGGAAGCCAAGTAACCATGCCTATTCCTACAACTGTCCCTAGCGGACAAGGCAGTAGAAATGAAACACCAGAACAACCAGGGGCGAGATACTGGTCAGATCCTAGCTTTAGAAGAAAACCTACTGATAGAAATAGATATGAAGGAATAAATTGGGCATCTAATAGAAGACCAAGTAATATTGCTATAGAAACCCCAGTTGATTATATGAATCAAGAATATATTAGCACTAATGGAATTTATTTAAATTTAAATTGTGTAAGAAATATAGATGAAGCCATAACAAGATGGGTAAAAGCCACATATTTATCAGTTACGGCACAAAGTTATGATATTGAAACAGCTCAGATGCCCAATTTATTCCTTCATATCTATTTCTATCAGTAGGTTTTCTTCTAAAGCTAGGATCTGACCAGTATCTCGCCCCTGGTTGTTCTGGTGTTTCATTTCTACTGCCTTGTCCGCTAGGGACAGTTGTAGGAATAGGCATGGTTACTTGGCTTCCAGAACTTTCTCCCTGTAGTGGTTTCATTGATTATATTACAAATAAAAAACAACCAATAACAGGGAGAATCATTGCACAACTCAATATACAAGATATTGAGGCATTATTTGAAAAGAACTATAGTGATAATCCATTAGCCCTTTGGAATATCAGTCAAGAATGGGCTACAATCGAACTAATTGATAAAAATAAAATAATCAGAGTAAAACCCATGAGATATAATCCTGTTGATATTGAGGAATTCCGTACCCAATTACAAGAATTAGAAACATCACAACTAATACAAAAATCAAAAAGCCCACATTCTAGTCCAGCATTCATGGTAAGAAACCATGCAGAAATAAAAAGAGGAAAAGCTAGAATGGTAGTAAATTATAAGCAACTAAATCAATATACCAAGTTTGATGGATATTTTCTTCCACATAAAGAAACCTTAATTAATATGACAAGAGGAAAAAATATTTATTCAAAATTTGACTGTAAATCAGGATTTTACCAAATACGATTAGATGAAAAAAGTATACCATTAACGGCATTTAGCACTCCACAAGGACATTATGAATGGACGGTAATGCCCTTTGGATTAAAAAATGCTCCACAAATATATCAAAGAAGAATGGATAAGGTATTTGAACCATATAACTCTTTTTGTCAAGTATATGTTGATGACATTTTAATAGCCAGTAAAAATGAGGAAGAACATTATAAACATTTACAAATATTTTCCCTTCTTTGTCAAAAGACAGGAATAGTATTATCTAAGAAGAAAACAAAAATTTGTAAATCTAAAATAGAATTCTTAGGACTAAAATTAGACTCAAGTGGAATAGAATTACAGGAACATATTGTAGAAAAAATTGTTAAGTTTCCAGATAAAATAGAAGACAAAAAACAATTACAAAGATTTTTGGGATGTTTAAATTACGCTGAACAATTCATAGAAAACTTGGCAAAATTAAGGAATCCCTTACAAAAACTATTAAAGAAAAATACTATTTTTCTTATGACAGAAGAACTCATAAATCATGTTAGATTTATAAAAGAAAAATGTAAAAATTTACCAAGATTAGATCTTCCTTTAGAAAATGACAAATTAATAATAGAAACTGATGCCTCAGAAGAATTTTGGGGAGCAGTCTTAAAAAAGAAAGATGAACAAAAAGAAAAAATATGCAGATATACATCTGGAACATTTACAGATACAGAAAAAAGATATCACTCAAACGAAAAAGAATTATTAGCATTAAAAAAGGGAATTAAAAAGTTTTCCTATTTTTTATTACCTAAAAAATTCCTAGTAAGAGTTGATAATACGCAGGTAAAAGCTTTTATTAAAAATAATTTACCATCCACGCCAGAATATAAAAGACTAAGTAGATGGCAAACATTCTTTGCAGAATATATTTTTGATATAGAAATTATTAAAGGAGAAACTAACGTTCTTGCAGATTTTTTATCAAGAGAATACAATGGAGCAGGTTGACAAAAAACTTGCAGAATTGGAAGTTCGACTACAACGAAATTGCAATTTGTTACAAGAAAATTACGTAGAATTAGTAGAGATGATCCAAAAGCAAGATAAAATTATTGATAACATAGAAGAAAGCAAACAAGACATTGCAGGAATAATTGCTGATTTAAACTGCTTCAGAAGGGAGATTAAACAAAAAGGATCAGAAACAAGGATGGATAAAATGACAGGTAAAAGGCCGATAGACATATCTCTCCAGATTTCTGATTCTGTCAGAAAAAATAATGAAAATACAAGCCTGACGGCAAAAGAAAGCAGCTTTAAAACTGCTAAGACCAGCTTTACAGCTGAGAATACTATCTCCTCGGAGAAAGAAAGTAGCCAAGTGGCAAGAAGCAGTTTTCAAACTGCTATTTCTTCAGAAAATAGTTCCGGCCTAACAGCGGAGAATATGATCTCTTCGGAGAAAGAATCCCGCAATAAAGCGGAAAATATAAAATTGATGCCCGAAAGGATATATAAATTCAGGGTATCTCAGAATGAGCAGGAGTATGACCTGCAATTGAGTCTTGCAGAATTTTTAGCAAAAAATGAAAAAGAATATAGAACTTTATTAGAGATTGTTTACAATCTCAAAACGACAGAAACATGTGTCCCAGATCATACGAGAATATATCCCAGGATTAACTTTGACAAAGGAGCGGATCCAAGAATCATCAGAGACTGTTTCAGAATCGGAGCTGCAAATTTAATATATTTAAGCCAAGACCTTGGGGAAATACAAGGACTACCCCAAGATATTGCCAGAGCAATTAGAGAATTTAAAAGCAATAGTCCACTAGTAAAACCTACTAGTGACATTTATATCAAGATTTTCTCAGCATCGGAGGACTGGGAAAAATTAAAGAAATTCAGTCCAATACACTGCATTCAAATTGGGGTCTCTTCCCCAGAATACGTCAAAGAGATTGATGCAGATTACAGAAAAGAATTTGAAGAGAACAAGGTTAACAAGGAATTTGTTGAAACTAGAAGGGCATTAGGATTAAAAGTCCTTTACCAAGTATTGGAAAAATTAATTAATGAAAATCGAAGTTGGCTTCATAAAGCTTCAGATAACACAATTATTCTATCCAATACGAAAAGAAGTAATACATCCACAAAAATCAATTTAGAACGGTTTCTAAAAAGAATAGAAACCGGACAAATCAAATCAAGCGACAGATGTCAGCAGATATTTTGCCAACTCAGAAGACATGAAGGGAAAATATGTCCCGCATGTCAAGATAAGATGGAAAGAGACAGCCATAGCAGCACAAGCCGATAAAAAGCATTCTAGAAGAAAACACGTCATCAATGACGTAAGAAGACACTTGCAAGAAGCAAAGAACGACAAAGAATCCTCCACCGGACAGATGTACGTTGGAGAAAGATTTCAAAAAGAAGAACGCTCGCCACCGGACAAGTATTCGACAACCATGTAAAGAAAAAAGAGAAGCATCAATGTAATGTAACCGAGAGAGTCTCTATATAAACTCTCGAGGGATAGTAGTAAGGGCACTCGTAGTCGGAGAGCCCGAAGAGTAGCTATGTATGTAAATTAGGTTTTGCAATAAAAGAGCAGAGGCTCGATTCCCCAATTCTATTCCAGATTCCATCTTCAATTTCTTGAGATGATTCTTGCGCGTTAAATCCTATAAGTGTAGGAAGCCAGCTCCAGCTGGAAGAGGATAATCCTTGTACTATCATAGAATAGGAAAGATAGTATGTAACCCGTTACACCCCCAGTTCTTCTATCTTCATCAGTCGAGAGATATCTCTCCCTTATTTTATCCCGGAGGCCATCGTCCAGAAGTCCGATCAAGGAAAAGAGTGCATAAGGACACAGAACATGAAGGCTATAGGATGATGAGGAGTCGGAGATCCGGAACGTCGAAGTCTAAGGAGTACTTCTCTTAGAAATCGTTAAGAGAAGATCGGCTGGCGATTGAAGATAAGAGGAAGTGAGGTGGGCAACACAGGTATACAGATTATTTTGCTATCTATGATACTCAGAGTGTTATCGTCTTCTTTCTGGATGCTAGTTTCTTACACTATGAATTTAATTATGCGAAAACCTCGTAATACAAAGAAGAAGATATTAAGAATCCGATCTAAAAAATGTAATAATTATAGACAAAATGATAAAGCTGAGAAAGCATACAACACCCATAAGGGCAGTTCGAGTATGTTTTCAAAGCATGATAACAGAATCAAAAATTTCTGCACCAACGAAGTGGTATCAGAGCCATGCAACGGTTCAAAACTCAAAGAAAATATTTTGATGAATGAATTTAACGATTTAGAAGATAATAACATATACGAAGCTTTAGATCTGGAATTTGAAGTTAATATTGAATAATATGTATAAGAAACTAGAAGTACAGGTTCATGAAAACCATTCGAAAAATTTTTAGAAAATCCAAGAAATGATAGTAGAATTACAAAGAACAATGGAATATTTGTATGAAAAACAAAATAACGAATGTTTATCAAAAATAAACTTATTCCAAACAAGTGGAAACGAAATAAGTTTATGTCCTCTTCAGATAGAAGAAACAGATGACTTTAAAATCGAACAATTAGAAAATAGATACTTAGAAGCCGAAGCAGAAGAATTAGACAGTCTAAGTCAAGAAATAGTAAGATTAACGGAAAAAGTTAGAACGATAAACATGAAACCACTACAGGGAGAAAGTTCTGGAAGCCAAGTAACCATGCCTATTCCTACAACTGTCCCTAGCGGACAAGGCAGTAGAAATGAAACACCAGAACAACCAGGGGCGAGATACTGGTCAGATCCTAGCTTTAGAAGAAAACCTACTGATAGAAATAGATATGAAGGAATAAATTGGGCATCTGATAGAAGACCAAGTAATATTGCTATAGAAACCCCAGTTGATTATATGAATCAAGAATATATTAGAACTAATGGAATTTATTTAAATTTAAATTGTGTAAGAAATATAGATGAAGCCATAACAAGATGGGCAAAAGCCACATATTTATCAGTTACGGCACAAAGTTATGATATTGAAACAGCATCAAGATTTTGTCATTTAACCTTCCAAGGAATCGTAGCAGATTGGTGGAAAGGTTTAACTGACAACGATAAAGAAGCAGTAAAAGGAACAGCAACCACATTAGCTCAAGTAGTAAACAACTATGAAAACGAATTAAGAAGAGAATTTTTAGGAGAAACGTGGAATGTAAATAAAGACACAGAAAAAGAAAAAGAAAAACAGAGATTTATCTTTTTATTATATAACTTAAAACTCTGTGATATGTGCCGAATTGATGAATATATATGTAAATTCCAGGAATATTTTTATAAAATATATGACAGAACGGATAAAGAAAATGTTACCAACAAGAGTTTATTAAATTTATTTTATACCAAGGTACCCGACCCATGGGGATTTAAAGCGATGCAATTATATCCCCAATACATTGGACAAAGAGCAGATACATTAGGAGGACGAATAGAATTTTTAAGAATGAAATTAGAAGAATGGTGTGCAGAAGCCACACTAAGTTGTAATGCACTCATTCCTAGTATAATTTCTATGTCGTCATTACGACTATCTGATTGTACATATAGCGTAATATCAATTTTTATATCTTGTATTTCAATTGGAACAATGGCCTGATGTGTGATTTCATATTCTTGCCCATCAAAATTCGTATATGCATAAGGTGATCCTATGGGTATTTTTTCTAAGTAGGGTATCATTCCTTGTTGAATAAATGAAGCTCCTGCCCCTGAATCTATTAATATTGTAGTCACATAGAAATATTTGTTTTTCTACTTAGTGTGGCTTCTGCACACCATTCTTCTAATTTCATTCTTAAAAATTCTATCCGTCCTCCTAATGTATCTGCTCTTTGTCCAATGTATTGGGGATATAATTGCATCGCTTTAAATCCCCATGGGTCGGGTACCTTGGTATAAAATAAATTTAATAAACTCTTGTTGGTAACATTTTCTTTATCCGTTCTGTCATATATTTTATAAAAATATTCCTGGAATTTACATATATATTCATCAATTCGGCACATATCACAGAGTTTTAAGTTATATAATAAAAAGATAAATCTCTGTTTTTCTTTTTCTTTTTCTGTGTCTTTATTTACATTCCACGTTTCTCCTAAAAATTCTCTTCTTAATTCGTTTTCATAGTTGTTTACTACTTGAGCTAATGTGGTTGCTGTTCCTTTTACTGCTTCTTTATCGTTGTCAGTTAAACCTTTCCACCAATCTGCTACGATTCCTTGGAAGGTTAAATGACAAAATCTTGATGCTGTTTCAATATCATAACTTTGTGCCGTAACTGATAAACATGTGGCTTTTGCCCATCTTGTTATGGCTTCATCTATATTTCTTACACAATTTAAATTTAAATAAATTCCATTAGTGCTAATATATTCTTGATTCATATAATCAACTGGGGTTTCTATAGCAATATTACTTGGTCTTCTATCAGATGCCCAATTTATTCCTTCATATCTATTTCTATCAGTAGGTTTTCTTCTAAAGCTAGGATCTGACCAGTATCTCGCCCCTGGTTGTTCTGGTGTTTCATTTCTACTGCCTTGTCCGCTAGGGACAGTTGTAGGAATAGGCATGGTTACTTGGCTTCCAGAACTTTCTCCCTGTAGTGGTTTCATGTTTACCGTTCTAACTTTTTCCGTTAATCTTACTATTTCTTGACTTAGACTGTCTAATTCTTCTGCTTCGGCTTCTAAGTATCTATTTTCTAATTGTTCGATTTTAAAGTCATCTGTTTCTTCTATCTGAAGAGGACATAAACTTATTTCGTTTCCACTTGTTTGGAATAAGTTTATTTTTGATAAACATTCGTTATTTTGTTTTTCATACAAATATTCCATTGTTCTTTGTAATTCTACTATCATTTCTTGGATTTTCTGAAAGTTTTTCGAATGGTTTTCATGAACCTGTACTTCTAGTTTCTTATACATATTATTCAATATTAACTTCAAATTCCAGATCTAAAGCTTCGTATATGTTATTATCTTCTAAATCGTTAAATTCATTCATCAAAATATTTTCTTTGAGTTTTGAACCGTTGCATGGCTCTGATACCACTTCGTTGGTGCAGAAATTTTTGATTCTGTTATCATGCTTTGAAAACATACTCGAACTGCCCTTATGGGTGTTGTATGCTTTCTCAGCTTTATCATTTTGTCTATAATTATTACATTTTTTAGATCGGATTCTTAATATCTTCTTCTTTGTATTACGAGGTTTTCGCATAATTAACATCATAGTGTAAGAAACTAGCATCCAGAAAGAAGACGATAACACTCTGAGTATCATAGATAGCAAAATAATCTGTATACCTGTGTTGCCCACCTCGCTTCCTCTTATCTTCAATCGCCAGCCGATCTTCTCTTAACGATTTCTAAGAGAAGTACTCCTTAGACTTCGACGTTCCGGATCTCCGAATCCTCATCATCCTATAGCCTTCATGTCCCTGTGTCCTTATGCACTCTTTTCCTTGATCGGACTTCTGGACGATGGCCTCCGGGATAAAATAAGGGAGAGATATCTCTCGACTGATGAAGATAGAAGAACTGGGGGTGTAACGGGTTACACACTATCTTTCTTATTCTATGATAGTACAAGGATTATCCTCTTCCAGCTGGAGCTGGCTTCCTACACTTATAGGATTTAACGCGCAAGAATCATCTCAAGAAATTGAAGATGGAATCTGGAATAGAATTGGGGAATCGAGCCTCTGCTCTTTTATTGCAAAACCTAATTTACATACATAGCTACTCTTCGGGCTCTCCGACTACGAGTGCCCTTACTACTATCCCTCGAGAGTTTATATAGAGACTCTCTCGGTTACATTACATTGATGCTTCTCTTTTTTCTTTACATGGTTGTCGAACACTTGTCCGGTGGCGAGCGTTCTTCTTTTTGAAATCTTTCTCCAACGTACATCTGTCCGGTGGAGGATTCTTTGTCGTTCTTTGCTTCTTGCAAGTGTCTTCTTACGTCATTGATGACATGTTTTCTTCTAGAATGCTTTTTATCGGCTTGTGCTGCTATGGCTGTCTCTTTCCATCTTATCTTGACATGCGGGACATATTTTCCCTTCATGTCTTCTGAGTTGGAAAAATATCTGCTGACATCTGTCGCTTGATTTGATTTGTCCGGTTTCTATTCTTTTTAGAAACCTTTCTAAATTGATTTTTGTGGATGTATTACTTCTTTTCGTATTGGATAGAATAATTGTGTTATCTGAAGCTTTATGAAGCCAACTTCGATTTTCATTAATTAATTTTTCCAATACTTGGCAAAGGACTTTTAATCCTAATGCCCTTCTAGTTTCAAAAAATTCCTTGTTAACCTTGTTCTCTTCAAATTCTTTTCTGTAATCTGCATCAATCTCTTTGACGTATTCTGGGGAAGAGACCCCAATTTGAATGCAGTGTATTGGACTGAATTTCTTTAATTTTTCCCAGTCCTCCGATGCTGAGAAAATCTTGATATAAATGTCACTAGTAGGTTTTACTAGTGGACTATTGCTTTTAAATTCTCTAATTGCTCTGGCAATATCTTGGGGTAGTCCTTGTATTTCCCCAAGGTCTTGGCTTAAATATATTAAATTTGCAGCTCCGATTCTGAAACAGTCTCTGATGATTCTTGGATCCGCTCCTTTGTCAAAGTTAATCCTGGGATATATTCCCGTATGATCTGGGACACATGTTTCTGTCGTTTTGAGATTGTAAACAATCTCTAATAAAGTTCTATATTCTTTTTCATTTTTTGCTAAAAATTCTGCAAGACTCAATTGTAGGTCATACTCCTGCTCATTCTGAGATACCCTGAATTTATATATCCTTTCGGGCATCAATTTTATATTTTCCACTTTATTGCGGGATTCTTTCTCCGAAGAGATCATATTCTCCGCTGTTAGGCGGGAACTATTTTCTGAAGAAATAGCAGTTTGAAAACTGCTTCTTGCCACTTGGCTACTTTCTTTCTCCGAGGAGATAGTATTCTCAGCTGTAAAGCTGGTCTTAGCAGTTTTAAAGTTGCTTTCTTTTGCCGTCAGGCTTGTATTTTCATTATTTTTTCTGACAGAATCAGAAATCTGGAGAGATATGTCTATCGGCCTTTTACCTGTCATTTTATCCATCCTTGTTTCTGATCCTTTTTGTTTAATCTCCCTTCTGAAGCAGTTTAAATCAGCAATTATTCCTGCAATGTCTTGTTTGCTTTCTTCTATGTTATCAATAATTTTATCTTGCTTTTGGAACATCTCTACTAATTCTACATAATTTTCTTGTAACAAATTGCAATTTGGAATAGAGATGATCCAAAAGCAAGATAAAATTATTGATAACATAGAAGAAAGCAAACAAGACATTGCAGGAATAATTGCTGATTTAAACTGCTTCAGAAGGGAGATTAAACAAAAAGGATCAGAAACAAGGATGGATAAAATGACAGGTAAAAGGCCGATAGACATATCTCTCCAGATTTCTGATTCTGTCAGAAAAAATAATGAAAATACAAGCCTGACGGCAAAAGAAAGCAGCTTTAAAACTGCTAAGACCAGCTTTACAGCTGAGAATACTATCTCCTCGGAGAAAGAAAGTAGCCAAGTGGCAAGAAGCAGTTTTCAAACTGCTATTTCTTCAGAAAATAGTTCCCGCCTAACAGCGGAGAATATGATCTCTTCGGAGAAAGAATCCCGCAATAAAGCAGAAAATATAAAATTGATGCCCGAAAGGATATATAAATTCAGGGTATCTCAGAATGAGCAGGAGTATGACCTACAATTGAGTCTTGCAGAATTTTTAGCAAAAAATGAAAAAGAATATAGAACTTTATTAGAGATTGTTTACAATCTCAAAACGACAGAAACATGTGTCCCAGATCATACGGGAATATATCCCAGGATTAACTTTGACAAAGGAGCGGATCCAAGAATCATCAGAGACTGTTTCAGAATCGGAGCTACAAATTTAATATATTTAAGCCAAGACCTTGGGGAAATACAAGGACTACCCCAAGATATTGCCAGAGCAATTAGAGAATTTAAAAGCAATAGTCCACTAGTAAAACCTACTAGTGACATTTATATCAAGATTTTCTCAGCATCGGAGGACTGGGAAAAATTAAAGAAATTCAGTCCAATACACTGCATTCAAATTGGGGTCTCTTCCCCAGAATACGTCAAAGAGATTGATGCAGATTACAGAAAAGAATTTGAAGAGAACAAGGTTAACAAGGAATTTGTTGAAACTAGAAGGGCATTAGGATTAAAAGTCCTTTGCCAAGTATTGGAAAAATTAATTAATGAAAATCGAAGTTGGCTTCATAAAGCTTCAGATAACACAATTATTCTATCCAATACGAAAAGAAGTAATACATCCACAAAAATCAATTTAGAAAGGTTTCTAAAAAGAATAGAAACCGGACAAATCAAATCAAGCGACAGATGTCAGTAGATATTTTGCCAAATCAGAAGACATGAAGGGAAAATATGTCCCGCATGTCAAGATAAGATGAAAAGAGACAGCCATAGCAGCACAAGCCGATAAAAAGCATTCTAGAAGAAAACACGTCATCAATGACGTAAGAAGACACTTGCAAGAAGCAAAGAACGACAAAGAATCCTCCACCGGACAGATGTACGTTGGAGAAAGATTTCAAAAAGAAGAACGCTCGCCACCGGACAAGTGTTCGACAACCATGTAAAGAAAAAAGAGAAGCATCAATGTAATGTAACCGAGAGAGTCTCTATATAAACTCTCGAGGGATAGTAGTAAGGGCACTCGTAGTCGGAGAGCCCGAAGAGTAGCTATGTATGTAAATTAGGTTTTGCAATAAAAGAGCAGAGGCTCGATTCCCCAATTCTATTCCAGATTCCATCTTCAATTTCTTGAGATGATTCTTGCGCGTTAAATCCTATAAGTGTAGGAAGCCAGCTCCAGCTGGAAGAGGATAATCCTTGTACTATCATAGAATAGGAAAGATAGTGTGTAACCCGTTACACCCCCAGTTCTTCTATCTTCATCAGTCGAGAGATATCTCTCCCTTATTTTATCCCGGAGGCCATCGTCCAGAAGTCCGATCAAGGAAAAGAGTGCATAAGGACACAGGGACATGAAGGCTATAGGATGATGAGGAGTCGGAGATCCGGAACGTCGAAGTCTAAGGAGTACTTCTCTTAGAAATCGTTAAGAGAAGATCGGCTGGCGATTGAAGATAAGAGGAAGCGAGGTGGGCAACACAGGTATACAGATTATTTTGCTATCTATGATACTCAGAGTGTTATCGTCTTCTTTCTGGATGCTAGTTTCTTACACTATGAATTTAATTATGCGAAAACCTCGTAATACAAAGAAGAAGATATTAAGAATCCGATCTAAAAAATGTAATAATTATAGACAAAATGATAAAGCTGAGAAAGCATACAACACCCATAAGGGCAGTTCGAGTATGTTTTCAAAGCATGATAACAGAATCAAAAATTTCTGCACCAACGAAGTGGTATCAGAGCCATGCAACGGTTCAAAACTCAAAGAAAATATTTTGATGAATGAATTTAACGATTTAGAAGATAATAACATATACGAAGCTTTAGATCTGGAATTTGAAGTTAATATTGAATAATATGTATAAGAAACTAGAAGTACAGGTTCATGAAAACCATTCGAAAAACTTTCAGAAAATCCAAGAAATGATAGTAGAATTACAAAGAACAATGGAATATTTGTATGAAAAACAAAATAACGAATGTTTATCAAAAATAAACTTATTCCAAACAAGTGGAAACGAAATAAGTTTATGTCCTCTTCAGATAGAAGAAACAGATGACTTTAAAATCGAACAATTAGAAAATAGATACTTAGAAGCCGAAGCAGAAGAATTAGACAGTCTAAGTCAAGAAATAGTAAGATTAACGGAAAACGTTAGAACGGTAAACATGAAACCACTACAGGGAGAAAGTTCTGGAAGCCAAGTAACCATGCCTATTCCTACAACTGTCCCTAGCGGACAAGGCAGTAGAAATGAAACACCAGAACAACCAGGGGCGAGATACTGGTCAGATCCTAGCTTTAGAAGAAAACCTACTGATAGAAATAGATATGAAGGAATAAATTGGGCATCTGATAGAAGACCAAGTAATATTGCTATAGAAACCCCAGTTGATTATATGAATCAAGAATATATTAGCACTAATGGAATTTATTTAAATTTAAATTGTGTAAGAAATATAGATGAAGCCATAACAAGATGGGCAAAAGCCACATATTTATCAGTTACGGCACAAAGTTATGATATTGAAACAGCATCAAGATTTTGTCATTTAACCTTCCAAGGAATCGTAGCAGATTGGTGGAAAGGTTTAACTGACAACGATAAAGAAGCAGTAAAAGGAACAGCAACCACATTAGCTCAAGTAGTAAACAACTATGAAAACGAATTAAGAAGAGAATTTTTAGGAGAAACGTGGAATGTAAATAAAGACACAGAAAAAGAAAAAGAAAAATAGAGATTTATCTTTTTATTATATAACTTAAAACTCTGTGATATGTGCCGAATTGATGAATATATATGTAAATTCTAGGAATATTTTTATAAAATATATGACAGAACGGATAAAGAAAATGTTACCAACAAGAGTTTATTAAATTTATTTTATACCAAGGTACCCGACCCATGGGGATTTAAAGCGATGCAATTATATCCCCAATACATTGGACAAAGAGCAGATACATTAGGAGGACGAATAGAATTTTTAAGAATGAAATTAGAAGAATGGTGTGCAGAAGCCACACTAAGTAGATAAACAAATAAAGTAGTAAAACAAGGACTTTGTTGTTCCCAATTAACTCATCCAATAACCATAGGATGTGAACCAATGAGGTACAATAGAAGAAACAAATATAAATTCAAGAAAAGGAAAAGGTTTGGATTTAAACCTAAACCGAAACAAAAATATTACAGAAGAAAGAAAAATTATGATAAAAAGAAACTAAAAGAATGTAAATGTTTTATATGTCAAGAAATAGGACATTATGCTAATGAATGTCCAAAAAGAGGATCTAAGAAGATTAATCAAAAGCAATTCGAGGAAATTATAGAAGAAGAACTTTCTGAGATTGAAAATATTCAAGAATTTGTCCAAACAACTGATGATGAGCAATCTGATGGATCAATCTATTATTTCTCAGACACAGAATCAGACTGAAGAAGAAATAATAGAAGAATATCAGGAAGAAGCAGGAAATTTCTTGCAAGAAGTATTAATAGATAGAAAATTATTTAATAGGATAAGAAACACCGAATTAAGATTAGAAAATTCTGATGGATTTAAAACATCAATTTTTGAGAAAATTACCCAAAGAAAACATATTTTTTATTATGGAATAACTAATAGAGAAATGCCTATGCAAATAGAATATACTAGAAATAGAATAAATATACCTTTACTACGAAAGGAGGACTTAATGAGGAAAATGGAAAAAATAAAAGATAGATCTAAAATAGGATGGATTCACATAGGAGCCATTCAAATGATGATCAAAGCAACTTTTAGAGAAGGAATAGATTCACCTATAAATATGGTATTAATGGATAATAGGATTAATGATAGAAGAGATGCTACGTTAGGAATATTACAAGGAAATCTTAGTCATCAGAAACTAATATTTAATATTTATCCAAAGATAAGTGTAAATATAAGAGATAATAATATAAACAGAACCTTAAGTTTAATACAGGATTTTCAAAGAACAGAATTTATGAAAAAAGGATCTATTCCTTATTCGATAACATATATAATAAGCTATGCTCTTAGTAATACACATCACTCAGAAAAATTTGAAGATAAAGATATTATAATGCTTCCTAATATATTTAAAGACATAGGAAAAATTACTAAGCCAGATATAATATCTGAAATAGATATACCAGAAAACATAAACATAGATGTTTCAGAGAAACCCCTAGTAACAGATAATAAAATCCCAAGAAGATTACGATATGAGGGAAATCAATTACAATTAACAAATGGAGATAGAATAGAAGAAGCTAGAGCAAGCACAGATAGATATAACGGAAGATTACGACCAATATTAAGAAATTTGCCAAGAACGACAAGTTTAAGAATTTTAGCAGACAATAGAAATGCTAGAAATTATAAATTATATGGAAAATACTTCAATGGACAAGAATGGAATATGACTACAATATTAATAGATTCAGGGGCAGGAGCTTCATTTATTCAACAAGGAATGATACCCTACTTAGAAAAAATACCCATAGGATCACCTTATGCATATACGAATTTTGATGGACAAGAATATGAAATCACACATCAGGCCATTGTTCCAATTGAAATACAAGATATAAAAATTGATATTACGCTATATGTACAATCAGATAGTCGTAATGACGACATAGAAAATATACTAGGAATGAGTGCATTACAACAAATGGAACCATTTTCACTACAAAGGGAAGGGCTATATTTTACACATAATAACCAAGAATATTTTTGGAAAAAAGACAATGACTAGTATATATAGTGTCTACATAGTAGCAGGAATTATATATGAGGAATATAAAACAGAATATTTTCATGCATTCATAGACACAGGTGCAGGAACTTGCATTGCGCGAAGACAATGTTTTCCTGAAAAATATATCACAACACTACCTACGTTATATGGAAAAGATTTTACGGGAAAAAGACACGAATTAACTCATGGAGTTAAAAAACCTAAAATCATTTTAGGAAATTATATAATTACATGTCCACCATTTTATACCCCTGAATATGCACAACAAGATATATTATTAGGAAATAACTTCACACAAAAATTTAAATTATATATACAACATCAAAATTATATTCAGTTATTAACACCCTGTGACCATTGGATTACAGTAAAAAGAATACAAAAAGCATATAAAAGAAACAAATTTAATTTTCGCAGCAAACGTGGTGATTATATTACAAATAAAAAACAACCAATAACAGGGAGAATCATTGCACAACTCAATATACAAGATATTGAGGCATTATTTGAAAAGAACTATAGTGATAATCCATTAGCCCTTTGGAATATCAGTCAAGAATGGGCTACAATCGAACTAATTGATAAAAATAAAATAATCAGAGTAAAACCCATGAGATATAATCCTGTTGATATTGAGGAATTCCGTACCCAATTACAAGAATTAGAAACATCACAACTAATACAAAAATCAAAAAGCCCACATTCTAGTCCAGCATTCATGGTAAGAAACCATGCAGAAAGAAAAAGAGGAAAAGCTAGAATGGTAGTAAATTATAAGCAACTAAATCAATATACCAAGTTTGATGGATATTTTCTTCCACATAAAGAAACCTTAATTAATATGACAAGAGGAAAAAATATTTATTCAAAATTTGACTGTAAATCAGGATTTTACCAAATATGATTAGATGAAAAAAGTATACCATTAACGGCATTTAGCACTCCATAAGGACATTATGAATGGACGGTAATGCCCTTTGGATTAAAAAATGCTCCACAGATATATCAAAGAAGAATGGATAAGGTATTTGAACCATATAACTCTTTTTGTCTAGTATATGTTGATGACATTTTAATAGCCAGTAAAAATGAGGAAGAACATTATAAACATTTACAAATATTTTCCCTTCTTTGTCAAAAGACAGGAATAGTATTATCTAAGAAGAAAACAGAAATTTGTAAATCTAAAATAGAATTCTTAGGACTAAAATTAGACTCAAGTGGAATAGAATTACAGGAACATATTGTAGAAAAAATTGTTAAGTTTCCAGATAAAATAGAAGACAAAAAACAATTACAAAGATTTTTGGGATGTTTAAATTACGCTGAACAATTCATAGAAAACTTGGCAAAATTAAGGAATCCCTTACAAAAACTATTAAAGAAAAATACTATTTTTCTTATGACAGAAGAACTCATAAATCATGTTAGATTTATAAAAGAAAAATGTAAAAATTTACCAAGATTAGATCTTCCTTTAGAAAATGACGAATTAATAATAGAAACTGATGCCTCAGAAGAATTTTGGGGAGCAGTCTTAAAAAAGAAAGATGAACAAAAAGAAAAAATATGCAGATATACATCTGGAACATTTACAGATACAGAAAAAAGATATCACTCAAACGAAAAAGAATTATTAGCATTAAAAAAGGGAATTAAAAAGTTTTCCTATTTTTTATTACCTAAAAAATTCCTAGTAAGAGTTGATAATACGCAGGTAAAAGCTTTTATTAAAAATAATTTACCATCCACGCCAGAATATAAAAGACTAAGTAGATGGCAAACATTCTTTGCAGAATATATTTTTGATATAAAGGAGAAACTAACGTTCTTGCAGATTTTTTATCAAGAGAATACAATGGAGCAGGTTGACAAAAAACTTGCAGAATTGGAAGTTCGACTACAACGAAATTGCAATTTGTTACAAGAAAATTACGTAGAATTAGTAGAGATGATCCAAAAGCAAGATAAAATTATTGATAACATAGAAGAAAGCAAACAAGACATTGCAGGAATAATTGCTGATTTAAACTGCTTCAGAAGGGAGATTAAACAAAAAGGATCAGAAACAAGGATGGATAAAATGACAGGTAAAAGGCCGATAGACATATCTCTCCAGATTTCTGATTCTGTCAGAAAAAATAATGAAAATACAAGCCTGACGGCAAAAGAAAGCAGCTTTAAAACTGCTAAGACCAGCTTTACAGCTGAGAATACTATCTCCTCGGAGAAAGAAAGTAGCCAAGTGGCAAGAAGCAGTTTTCAAACTGCTATTTCTTCAGAAAATAGTTCCCGCCTAACAGCGGAGAATATGATCTCTTCGGAGAAAGAATCCCGCAATAAAGCGGAAAATATAAAATTGATGCCCGAAAGGATATATAAATTCAGGGTATCTCAGAATGAGCAGGAGTATGACCTGCAATTGAGTCTTGCAGAATTTTTAGCAAAAAATGAAAAAGAATATAGAACTTTATTAGAGATTGTTTACAATCTCAAAACGACAGAAACATGTGTCCCAGATCATACGGGAATATATCCCAGGATTAACTTTGACAAAGGAGCGGATCCAAGAATCATCAGAGACTGTTTCAGAATCGGAGCTGCAAATTTAATATATTTAAGCCAAGACCTTGGGAAAATACAAGGACTACCCCAAGATATTGCCAGAGCAATTAGAGAATTTAAAAGCAATAGTCCACTAGTAAAACCTACTAGTGACATTTATATCAAGATTTTCTCAGCATCGGAGGACTGGGAAAAATTAAAGAAATTCAGTCCAATACACTGCATTCAAATTGGGGTCTCTTCCCCAGAATACGTCAAAGAGATTGATGCAGATTACAGAAAAGAATTTGAAGAGAACAAGGTTAACAAGGAATTTGTTGAAACTAGAAGGGCATTAGGATTAAAAGTCCTTTGCCAAGTATTGGAAAAATTAATTAATGAAAATCGAAGTTGGCTTCATAAAGCTTCAGATAACACAATTATTCTATCTAATACGAAAAGAAGTAATACATCCACAAAAATCAATTTAGAAAGGTTTCTAAAAAGAATAGAAACCGGACAAATCAAATCAAGCGACAGATGTCAGCAGATATTTTGCCAACTCAGAAGACATGAAGGGAAAATATGTCCCGCATGTCAAGATAAGATGGAAAGAGACAGCCATAGCAGCACAAGCCGATAAAAAGCATTCTAGAAGAAAACACGTCATCAATGACGTAAGAAGACACTTGCAAGAAGCAAAGAACGACAAAGAATCCTCCACCGGACAGATGTACGTTGGAGAAAGATTTCAAAAAGAAGAACGCTCGCCACCGGACAAGTGTTCGACAACCATGTAAAGAAAAAAGAGAAGCATCAATGTAATGTAACCGAGAGAGTCTCTATATAAACTCTCGAGGGATAGTAGTAAGGGCACTCGTAGTCGGAGAGCCCGAAGAGTAGCTATGTATGTAAATTAGGTTTTGCAATAAAAGAGCAGAGGCTCGATTCCCCAATTCTATTCCAGATTCCATCTTCAATTTCTTGAGATGATTCTTGCGCGTTAAATCCTATAAGTGTAGGAAGCCAGCTCCAGCTGGAAGAGGATAATCCTTGTACTATCATAGAATAGGAAAGATAGTGTGTAACCCGTTACACCCCCAGTTCTTCTATCTTCATCAGTCGAGAGATATCTCTCCCTTATTTTATCCCGGAGGCCATCGTCCAGAAGTCCGATCAAGGAAAAGAGTGCATAAGGACACAGGGACATGAAGGCTATAGGATGATGAGGAGTCGGAGATCCGGAACGTCGAAGTCTAAGGAGTACTTCTCTTAGAAATCGTTAAGAGAAGATCGGCTGGCGATTGAAGATAAGAGGAAGCGAGGTGGGCAACACAGGTATACAGATTATTTTGCTATCTATGATACTCAGAGTGTTATCGTCTTCTTTCTGGATGCTAGTTTCTTACACTATGAATTTAATTATGCGAAAACCTCGTAATACAAAGAAGAAGATATTAAGAATCCGATCTAAAAAATGTAATGATTATAGACAAAATGATAAAGCTGAGAAAGCATACAACACCCATAAGGGCAGTTCGAGTATGTTTTCAAAGCATGATAACAGCTTCATGTCCCTGTGTCCTTATGCACTCTTTTCCTTGATCGGACTTCTGGACGATGGCCTCCGGGATAAAATAAGGGAGAGATATCTCTCGACTGATGAAGATAGAAGAACTGGGGGTGTAACGGGTTACACACTATCTTTCCTATTCTATGATAGTACAAGGATTATCCTCTTCCAGCTGGAGCTGGCTTCCTACACTTATAGGATTTAACGCGCAAGAATCATCTCAAGAAATTGAAGATGGAATCTGGAATAGAATTGGGGAATCGAGCCTCTGCTCTTTTATTGCAAAACCTAATTTACATACATAGCTACTCTTCGGGCTCTCCGACTACGAGTGCCCTTACTACTATCCCTCGAGAGTTTATATAGAGACTCTCTCGGTTACATTACATTGATGCTTCTCTTTTTTCTTTACATGGTTGTCGAACACTTGTCCGGTGGCGAGCATTCTTCTTTTTGAAATCTTTCTCCAACGTACATCTGTCCGGTGGAGGATTCTTTGTCGTTCTTTGCTTCTTGCAAGTGTCTTCTTACGTCATTGATGACGTGTTTTCTTCTAGAATGCTTTTTATCGGCTTGTGCTGCTATGGCTGTCTCTTTCCATCTTATCTTGACATGCGGGACATATTTTCCCTTCATGTCTTCTGAGTTGGCAAAATATCTGCTGACATCTGTCGCTTGATTTGATTTGTCCGGTTTCTATTCTTTTTAGAAACCTTTCTAAATTGATTTTTGTGGATGTATTACTTCTTTTCGTATTGGATAGAATAATTGTGTTATCTGAAGCTTTATGAAGCCAACTTCGATTTTCATTAATTAATTTTTCCAATACTTGGCAAAGGACTTTTAATCCTAATACCCTTCTAGTTTCAACAAATTCCTTGTTAACCTTGTTCTCTTCAAATTCTTTTCTGTAATCTGCATCAATCTCTTTGACGTATTCTGGGGAAGAGACCCCAATTTGAATGCAGTGTATTGGACTGAATTTCTTTAATTTTTCCCAGTCCTCCGATGCTGAGAAAATCTTGATATAAATGTCACTAGTAGGTTTTACTAGTGGACTATTGCTTTTAAATTCTCTAATTGCTCTGACAATATCTTGGGGTAGTCCTTGTATTTCCCCAAGGTCTTGGCTTAAATATATTAAATTTGCAGCTCCGATTCTGAAACAGTCTCTGATGATTCTTGGATCCGCTCCTTTGTCAAAGTTAATCCTGGGATATATTCCCGTATGATCTGGGACACATGTTTCTGTCGTTTTGAGATTGTAAACAATCTCTAATAAAGTTCTATATTCTTTTTCATTTTTTGCTAAAAATTCTGCAAGACTCAATTGCAGGTCATACTCCTGCTCATTCTGAGATACCCTGAATTTATATATCCTTTCGGGCATCAATTTTATATTTTCCGCTTTATTGCAGGATTCTTTCTCCGAAGAGATCATATTCTCCGCTGTTAGGCGGGAACTATTTTCTGAAGAAATAGCAGTTTGAAAACTGCTTCTTGCCACTTGGCTACTTTCTTTCTCCGAGGAGATAGTATTCTCAGCTGTAAAGCTGGTCTTAGCAGTTTTAAAGCTGCTTTCTTTTGCCGTCAGGCTTGTATTTTCATTATTTTTTCTGACAGAATCAGAAATCTGGAGAGATATGTCTATCGGCCTTTTACCTGTCATTTTATCCATCCTTGTTTCTGATCCTTTTTGTTTAATCTCCCTTCTGAAGCAGTTTAAATCAGCAATTATTCCTGCAATGTCTTGTTTGCTTTCTTCTATGTTATCAATAATTTTATCTTGCTTTTGGATCATCTCTACTAATTCTACGTAATTTTCTTGTAACAAATTGCAATTTCGTTGTAGTCGAACTTCCAATTCTGCAAGTTTTTTGTCAACCTGCTCCATTGTATTCTCTTGATAAAAAATCTGTGGAGCATTTTTTAATCCAAAGGGCATTACCGTCCATTCATAATGTCCTTGTGGAGTGCTAAATGCCGTTAATGGTATACTTTTTTCATCTAATCGTATTTGGTATAATCCTGATTTACAGTCAAATTTTGAATAAATATTTTTTCCTCTTGTCATATTAATTAAGGTTTCTTTATGTGGAAGAAAATATCCATCAAACTTGGTATATTGATTTAGTTGCTTATAATTTACTACCATTCTAGCTTTTCCTCTTTTTATTTCTGCATGGTTTCTTACCATGAATGCTGGACTAGAATGTGGGCTTTTTGATTTTTGTATTAGTTGTGATGTTTCTAATTCTTGTAATTGGGTACGGAATTCCTCAATATCAACAGGATTATATCTCATGGGTTTTACTCTGATTATTTTATTTTTATCAATTAGTTCGATTGTAGCCCATTCTTGACTGATATTCCAAAGGGCTAATGGATTATCACTATAGTTCTTTTCAAATAATGCCTCAATATCTTGTATATTGAGTTGTGCAATGATTCTCCCTGTTATTGGTTGTTTTTTATTTGTAATATAATCACCACGTTTGCTGCGAAAATTAAATTTGTTTCTTTTATATGCTTTTTGTATTCTTTTTACTGTAATCCAATGGTCACAGGGTGTTAATAACTGAATATAATTTTGATGTTGTATATATAATTTAAATTTTTGTGTGAAGTTATTTCCTAATAATATATCTTGTTGTGCATATTCAGGGGTATAAAATGGTGGACATGTAATTATATAATTTCCTAAAATGATTTTAGGTTTTTTAACTCCATGAGTTAATTCGTGTCTTTTTCCCGTAAAATCTTTTCCATATAACGTAGGTAGTGTTGTGATATATTTTTCAGGAAAACATTGTCTTCGCGCAATGCAAGTTCCTGCACCTGTGTCTATGAATGCATGAAAATATTCTGTTTTATATTCCTCATATATAATTCCTGCTACTATGTAGACACTATATATACTAGTCATTGTCTTTTTTCCAAAAATATTCTTGGTTATTATGTGTAAAATATAGTCCTTCCCTTTGTAGTGAAAATGGTTCCATTTGTTGTAATGCACTCATTCCTAGTATAATTTCTATGTCGTCATTACGACTATCTGATTGTACATATAGCGTAATATCAATTTTTATATCTTGTATTTCAATTGGAACAATGGCCTGATGTGTGATTTCATATTCTTGTCCATCAAAATTCGTATATGCATAAGGTGATCCTATGGGTATTTTTTCTAAGTAGGGTATCATTCCTTGTTGAATAAATGAAGCTCCTGCCCCTGAATCTATTAATATTGTAGTCATATTCCATTCTTGTCCATTGAAGTATTTTCCATATAATTTATAATTTCTAGCATTTCTATTGTCTGCTAAAATTCTTAAACTTGTCGTTCTTGGCAAATTTCTTAATATTGGTCGTAATCTTCCGTTATATCTATCTGTGCTTGCTCTAGCTTCTTCTATTCTATCTCCATTTGTTAATTGTAATTGATTTCCCTCATATCGTAATCTTCTTGGGATTTTATTATCTGTTACTAGGGGTTTCTCTGAAACATCTATGTTTATGTTTTCTGGTATATCTATTTCAGATATTATATCTGGCTTAGTAATTTTTCCTATGTCTTTAAATATATTAGGAAGCATTATAATATCTTTATCTTCAAATTTTTCTGAGTGATGTGTATTACTAAGAGCATAGCTTATTATATATGTTATCGAATAAGGAATATATCCTTTTTTCATAAATTCTGTTCTTTGAAAATCCTGTATTAAACTTAAGGTTCTGTTTATATTATTATCTCTTATATTTACACTTATCTTTGGATAAATATTAAATATTAGTTTCTGATGACTAAGATTTCCTTGTAATATTCCTAACGTAGCATCTCTTCTATCATTAATCCTATTATCCATTAATACCATATTTATAGGTGAATCTATTCCTTCTCTAAAAGTTGCTTTGATCATCATTTGAATGGCTCCTATGTGAATCCATCCTATTTTAGATCTATCTTTTATTTTTTCCATTTTCCTCATTAAGTCCTCCTTTCGTAGTAAAGGTATATTTATTCTATTTCTAGTATATTCTATTTGCATAGGCATTTCTCTATTAGTTATTCCATAATAAAAAATATGTTTTCTTTGGGTAATTTTCTCAAAAATTGATGTTTTAAATCCATCAGAATTTTCTAATCTTAATTCGGTGTTTCTTATCCTATTAAATAATTTTCTATCTATTAATACTTCTTGCAAGAAATTTCCTGCTTCTTCCTGATATTCTTCTATTATTTCTTCTTCAGTCTGATTCTGTGTCTGAGAAATAATAGATTGATCCATCGGATTGCTCATCATCAGTTGTTTGGACAAATTCTTGAATATTTTCGATCTCAGAAAGTTCTTCTTCTATAATTTCCTCGAATTGCTTTTGATTAATCTTCTTAGATCCTCTTTTTGGACATTCATTAGCATAATGTCCTATTTCTTGACATATAAAACATTTACATTCTTTTAGTTTCTTTTTATTATAATTTTTCTTTCTTCTGTAATATTTTTGTTTCGGTTTAGGTTTAAATCCAAACCTTTTCCTTTTCTTGAATTTATATTTGTTTCTTCTATTGTACCTCATTGGTTCACATCCTATGGTTATTGGATGAGTTAATTGGGAACAACAAAGTCCTTGTTTTACTACTTTATTTGTTTTTCTACTTAGTGTGGCTTCTGCACACCATTCTTCTAATTTCATTCTTAAAAATTCTATTCGTCCTCCTAATGTATCTGCTCTTTGTCCAATGTATTGGGGATATAATTGCATCGCTTTAAATCCCCATGGGTCGGGTACCTTGGTATAAAATAAATTTAATAAACTCTTGTTGGTAACATTTTCTTTATCCGTTCTGTCATATATTTTATAAAAATATTCCTGGAATTTACATATATATTCATCAATTCGGCACATATCACAGAGTTTTAAGTTATATAATAAAAAGATAAATCTCTGTTTTTCTTTTTCTTTTTCTGTGTCTTTATTTACATTCCACGTTTCTCCTAAAAATTCTCTTCTTAATTCGTTTTCATAGTTGTTTACTACTTGAGCTAATGTGGTTGTTGTTCCTTTTACTGCTTCTTTATCGTTGTCAGTTAAACCTTTCCACCAATCTGCTACGATTCCTTGGAAGGTTAAATGACAAAATCTTGATGCTGTTTCAATATCATAACTTTGTGCCGTAACTGATAAATATGTGGCTTTTGCCCATCTTGTTATGGCTTCATCTATATTTCTTACACAATTTAAATTTAAATAAATTCCATTAGTGCTAATATATTCTTGATTCATATAATCAACTGGGGTTTCTATAGCAATATTACTTGGTCTTCTATCAGATGCCCAATTTATTCCTTCATATCTATTTCTATCAGTAGGTTTTCTTCTAAAGCTAGGATCTGACCAGTATCTCGCCCCTGGTTGTTCTGGTGTTTCATTTCCACTGCCTTGTCCGCTAGGGATAGTTGTAGGAATAGGCATGGTTACTTGGCTTCCAGAACTTTCTCCCTGTAGTGGTTTCATGTTTACCGTTCTAACTTTTTCCGTTAATCTTACTATTTCTTGACTTAGACTGTCTAATTCTTCTGCTTCGGCTTCTAAGTATCTATTTTCTAATTGTTCGATTTTAAAGTCATCTGTTTCTTCTATCTGAAGAGGACATAAACTTATTTCGTTTCCACTTGTTTGGAATAAGTTTATTTTTGATAAACATTCGTTATTTTGTTTTTCATACAAATATTCCATTGTTCTTTGTAATTCTACTATCATTTCTTGGATTTTCTGAAAGTTTTTCGAATGGTTTTCATGAACCTGTACTTCTAGTTTCTTATACATATTATTCAATATTAACTTCAAATTCCAGATCTAAAGCTCCGTATATGTTATTATCTTCTAAATCGTTAAATTCATTCATCAAAATATTTTCTTTGAGTTTTGAACCGTTGCATGGCTCTGATACCACTTCGTTGGTGCAGAAATTTTTGATTCTGTTATCATGCTTTGAAAACATACTCGAACTGCCCTTATGGGTGTTGTATGCTTTCTCAGCTTTATCATTTTGTCTATAATTATTACATTTTTAGATCGGATTCTTAATATCTTCTTCTTTGTATTACGAGGTTTTCGCATAATTAAATTCATAGTGTAAGAAACTAGCATCCAGAAAGAAGACGATAACACTCTGAGTATCATAGATAGCAAAATAATCTGTATACCTGTGTTTCCCACCTCGCTTCCTCTTATCTTCAATCGCCAGCCGATCTTCTCTTAACGATTTCTAAGAGAAGTCCTCCTTAGACTTCGACGTTCCGGATCTCCGACTCCTCATCATCCTATAGCCTTCATGTCCCTGTGTCCTTATGCACTCTTTTCCTTGATCGGACTTCTGGACGATGGCCTCCGGGATAAAATAAGGGAGAGATATCTCTCGACTGATGAAGATAGAAGAACTGGGGGTGTAACGGGTTACACACTATCTTTCCTATTCTATGATAGTACAAGGATTATCCTCTTCCAGCTGGAGCTGGCTTCCTACACTTATAGGATTTAACGCGCAAGAATCATCTCAAGAAATTGAAGATGGAATCTGGAATAGAATTGGGGAATCGAGCCTCTGCTCTTTTATTGCAAAACCTAATTTACATACATAGCTACTCTTCGGGCTCTCCGACTACGAGTGCCCTTACTACTATCCCTCGAGAGTTTATATAGAGACTCTCTCGGTTACATTACATTGATGCTTCTCTTTTTTCTTTACATGGTTGTCGAACACTTGTCCGGTGGCGAGCGTTCTTCTTTTTGAAATCTTTCTCCAACGTACATCTGTCCGGTGGAGGATTCTTTGTCGTTCTTTGCTTCTTGCAAGTATCTTCTTACGTCATTGATGACGTGTTTTCTTCTAGAATGCTTTTTATCGGCTTGTGCTGCTATGGCTGTCTCTTTCCATCTTATCTTGACATGCGGGACATATTTTCCCTTCATGTCTTCTGAGTTGGCAAAATATCTGCTGAATCTGTCGCTTGATTTGATTTGTCCGGTTTCTATTCTTTTTAGAAACCTTTCTAAATTGATTTTTGTGGATGTATTACTTCTTTTCGTATTGGATAGAATAATTGTGTTATCTGAAGCTTTATGAAGCCAACTTCGATTTTCATTAATTAATTTTTCCAATACTTGGCAAAGGACTTTTAATCCTAATGCCCTTCTAGTTTCAACAAATTCCTTGTTAACCTTGTTCTCTTCAAATTCTTTTCTGTAATCTGCATCAATCTCTTTGACGTATTCTGGGGAAGAGACCCCAATTTGAATGCAGTGTATTGGACTGAATTTCTTTAATTTTTCCCAGTCCTCCGATGCTGAGAAAATCTTGATATAAATGTCACTAGTAGGTTTTACTAGTGGACTATTGCTTTTAAATTCTCTAATTGCTCTGGCAATATCTTGGGGTAGTCCTTGTATTTCCCCAAGGTCTTGGCTTAAATATATTAAATTTGCAGCTCCGATTCTGAAACAGTCTCTGATGATTCTTGGATCCGCTCCTTTGTCAAAGTTAATCCTGGGATATATTCCCGTATGATCTGGGACACATGTTTCTGTCGTTTTGAGATTGTAAACAATCTCTAATAAAGTTCTATATTCTTTTTCATTTTTTGCTAAAAATTCTGCAAGACTCAATTGCAGGTCATACTCCTGCTCATTCTGAGATACCCTGGATTTATATATCCTTTCGGGCATCAATTTTATATTTTCCGCTTTATTGCGGGATTCTTTCTCCGAAGAGATCATATTCTCCGCTGTTAGGCGGGAACTATTTTCTGAAGAAATAGCAGTTTGAAAACTGCTTCTTGCCACTTGGCTACTTTCTTTCTCCGAGGAGATAGTATTCTCAGCTGTAAAGCTGGTCTTAGCAGTTTTAAAGCTGCTTTCTTTTGCCGTCAGGCTTGTATTTTCATTATTTTTTCTGACAGAATCAGAAATCTGGAGAGATATGTCTATCGGCCTTTTACCTGTCATTTTATCCATCCTTGTTTCTGATCCTTTTTGTTTAATCTCCCTTCTGAAGCAGTTTAAATCAGCAATTATTCCTGCAATGTCTTGTTTGCTTTCTTCTATGTTATCAATAATTTTATCTTGCTTTTGGATCATCTCTACTAATTCTACATAATTTTCTTGTAACAAATTGCAATTTCGTTGTAGTCGAACTTCCAATTCTGCAAGTTTTTTGTCAACCTGCTCCATTGTATTCTCTTGATAAAAAATCTGCAAGAACGTTAGTTTCTCCTTTAATAATTTCTATATCAAAAATATATTCTGCAAAGAATGTTTGCCATCTACTTAGTCTTTTATATTCTGGCGTGGATGGTAAATTATTTTTAATAAAAGCTTTTACCTGCGTATTATCAACTCTTACTAGGAATTTTTTAGGTAATAAAAAATAGGAAAACTTTTTAATTCCCTTTTTTAATGCTAATAATTCTTTTTCGTTTGAGTGATATCTTTTTTCTGTATCTGTAAATGTTCCAGATGTATATCTGCATATTTTTTCTTTTTGTTCATCTTTCTTTTTTAAGACTGCTCCCCAAAATTCTTCTGAGGCATCAGTTTCTATTATTAATTTGTCATTTTCTAAAGGAAGATCTAATCTTGGTAAATTTTTACATTTTTCTTTTATAAATCTAACATGATTTATGAGTTCTTCTGTCATAAGAAAAATAGTATTTTTCTTTAATAGTTTTTGTAAGGGATTCCTTAATTTTGCCAAGTTTTCTATGAATTGTTCAGCGTAATTTAAACATCCCAAAAATCTTTGTAATTGTTTTTTGTCTTCTATTTTATCTGGAAACTTAACAATTTTTTCTACAATATGTTCCTGTAATTCTATTCCACTTGAGTCTAATTTTAGTCCTAAGAATTCTATTTTAGATTTACAAATTTCTGTTTTCTTCTTAGATAATACTATTCCTGTCTTTTGACAAAGAAGGGAAAATATTTGTAAATGTTTATAATGTTCTTCCTCATTTTTACTGGCTATTAAAATGTCATCAACATATACTAGACAAAAAGAGTTATATGGTTCAAATACCTTATCCATTCTTCTTTGATATATCTGTGGAGCATTTTTTAATCCAAAGGGCATTACCGTCCATTCATAATGTCCTTGTGGAGTGCTAAATGCCGTTAATGGTATACTTTTTTCATCTAATCGTATTTGGTAAAATCCTGATTTACAGTCAAATTTTGAATAAATATTTTCTTTTCAAATAATGCCTCAATATCTTGTATATTGAGTTGTGCAATGATTCTCCCTGTTATTGGTTGTTTTTTATTTGTAATATAATCACCACGTTTGCTACGAAAATTAAATTTGTTTCTTTTATATGCTTTTTGTATTCTTTTTACTGTAATCCAATGGTCACAGGGTGTTAATAACTGAATATAATTTTGATGTTGTATATATAATTTAAATTTTTGTGTGAAGTTATTTCCTAATAATATACTTTGTTGTGCATATTCAGGGGTATAAAATGGTGGACATGTAATTATATAATTTCCTAAAATGATTTTAGGTTTTTTAACTCCATGAGTTAATTCGTGTCTTTTTCCCGTGAAATCTTTTCCATATAACGTAGGTAGTGTTGTGATATATTTTTCAGGAAAACATTGTCTTCGCGCAATGTAAGTTCCTGCACCTGTGTCTATGAATGCATGAAAATATTCTGTTTTATATTCCTCATATATAATTCCTGCTACTATGTAGACACTATATATACTAGTCATTGTCTTTTTTCCAAAAATATTCTTGGTTATTATGTGTAAAATATAGTCCTTCCCTTTGTAGTGAAAATGGTTCCATTTGTTGTAATGCACTCATTCCTAGTATAATTTCTATGTCGTCATTACGACTATCTGATTGTACATATAGCGTAATATCAATTTTTATATCTTGTATTTCAATTGGAACAATGGCCTGATGTGTGATTTCATATTCTTGTCCATCAAAATTCGTATATGCATAAGGTGATCCTATGGGTATTTTTTCTAAGTAGGGTATCATTCCTTATTGAATAAATGAAGCTCCTGCCCCTGAATCTATTAATATTGTAGTCATATTCCATTCTTGTCCATTGAAGTATTTTCCATATAATTTATAATTTCTAGCATTTCTATTGTCTGCTAAAATTCTTAAACTTGTCGTTCTTGGCAAATTTCTTAATATTGGTCGTAATCTTCCGTTATATCTATCTGTGCTTGCTCTAGCTTCTTCTATTCTATCTCCATTTGTTAATTGTAATTGATTTCCCTCATATCGTAATCTTCTTGGGATTTTATTATCTGTTACTAGGGGTTTCTCTGAAACATCTATGTTTATGTTTTCTGGTATATCTATTTCAGATATTATATCTGGCTTAGTAATTTTTCCTATGTCTTTAAATATATTAGGAAGCATTATAATATCTTTATCTTCAAATTTTTCTGAGTGATGTGTATTACTAAGAGCATAGCTTATTATATATGTTATCGAATAAGGAATATATCCTTTTTTCATAAATTCTGTTCTTTGAAAATCCTGTATTAAACTTAAGGTTCTGTTTATATTATTATCTCTTATATTTACACTTATCTTTGGATAAATATTAAATATTAGTTTCTGATGACTAAGATTTCCTTGTAATATTCCTAACGTAGCATCTCTTCTATCATTAATCCTATTATCCATTAATACCATATTTATAGGTGAATCTATTCCTTCTCTAAAAGTTGCTTTGATCATCATTTGAATGGCTCCTATGTGAATCCATCCTATTTTAGATCTATCTTTTATTTTTTCCATTTTCCTCATTAAGTCCTCCTTTCGTAGTAAAGGTATATTTATTCTATTTCTAGTATATTCTATTTGCATAGGCATTTCTCTATTAGTTATTCCATAATAAAAAATATGTTTTCTTTGGGTAATTTTCTCAAAAATTGATGTTTTAAATCCATCAGAATTTTCTAATCTTAATTCGGTGTTTCTTATCCTATTAAATAATTTTCTATCTATTAATACTTCTTGCAAGAAATTTCCTGCTTCTTCCTGATATTCTTCTATTATTTCTTCTTCAGTCTGATTCTGTGTCTGAGAAATAATAGATTGATCCATCGGATTGCTCATCATCAGTTGTTTGGACAAATTCTTGAATATTTTCGATCTCAGAAAGTTCTTCTTCTATAATTTCCTCGAATTGCTTTTGATTAATCTTCTTAGATCCTCTTTTTGGACATTCATTAGCATAATGTCCTATTTCTTGACATATAAAACATTTACATTCTTTTAGTTTCTTTTTATTATAATTTTTCTTTCTTCTGTAATATTTTTGTTTCGGTTTAGGTTTAAATCCAAACCTTTTCCTT
This sequence comes from Alisma plantago-aquatica, assembly GCA_963693085.1. Classification (NCBI taxonomy): domain Eukaryota; kingdom Viridiplantae; phylum Streptophyta; class Magnoliopsida; order Alismatales; family Alismataceae; genus Alisma; species Alisma plantago-aquatica. The sequence continues at coordinate 480,458,301 of OY856414.1, forward strand.
TTCTTGAATTTATATTTGTTTCTTCTATTGTACCTCATTGGTTCACATCCTATGGTTATTGGATGAGTTAATTGGGAACAACAAAGTCCTTGTTTTACTACTTTATTTGTTTTTCTACTTAGTGTGGCTTCTGCACACCATTCTTCTAATTTCATTCTTAAAAATTCTATTCGTCCTCCTAATGTATCTGCTCTTTGTCCAATGTATTGGGGATATAATTGCATCGCTTTAAATCCCCATGGGTCGGGTACCTTGGTATAAAATAAATTTAATAAACTCTTGTTGGTAACATTTTCTTTATCCGTTCTGTCATATATTTTATAAAAATATTCCTGGAATTTACATATATATTCATCAATTCGGCACATATCACAGAGTTTTAAGTTATATAATAAAAAGATAAATCTCTGTTTTTCTTTTTCTTTTTCTGTGTCTTTATTTACATTCCACGTTTCTCCTAAAAATTCTCTTCTTAATTCGTTTTCATAGTTGTTTACTACTTGAGCTAATGTGGTTGTTGTTCCTTTTACTGCTTCTTTATCGTTGTCAGTTAAACCTTTCCACCAATCTGCTACGATTCCTTAGAAGGTTAAATGACAAATCTTGATGCTGTTTCAATATCATAACTTTGTGCCGTAACTGATAAATATGTGGCTTTTGCCCATCTTGTTATGGCTTCATCTATATTTCTTACACAATTTAAATTTAAATAAATTCCATTAGTGCTAATATATTCTTGATTCATATAATCAACTGGGGTTTCTATAGCAATATTACTTGGTCTTCTATCAGATGCCCAATTTATTCCTTCATATCTATTTCTATCAGTAGGTTTTCTTCTAAAGCTAGGATCTGACCAGTATCTCGCCCCTGGTTGTTCTGGTGTTTCATTTCTACTGCCTTGTCCGCTAGGGACAGTTGTAGGAATAGGCATGGTTACTTGGCTTCCAGAACTTTCTCCCTGTAGTGGTTTCATGTTTACCGTTCTAACTTTTTCCGTTAATCTTACTATTTCTTGACTTAGACTGTCTAATTCTTCTGCTTCGGCTTCTAAGTATCTATTTTCTAATTGTTCGATTTTAAAGTCATCTGTTTCTTCTATCTGAAGAGGACATAAACTTATTTCGTTTCCACTTGTTTGGAATAAGTTTATTTTTTATAAACATTCGTTATTTTGTTTTTCATACAAATATTCCATTGTTCTTTGTAATTCTACTATCATTTCTTGGATTTTCTGAAAGTTTTTCGAATGGTTTTCATGAACCTGTACTTCTAGTTTCTTATACATATTATTCAATATTAACTTCAAATTCCAGATCTAAAGCTTCGTATATGTTATTATCTTCTAAATCGTTAAATTCATTCATCAAAATATTTTCTTTGAGTTTTGAACCGTTGCATGGCTCTGATACCACTTCGTTGGTGCAGAAATTTTTGATTCTGTTATCATGCTTTGAAAACATACTCGAACTGCCCTTATGGGTGTTGTATGCTTTCTCAGCTTTATCATTTTGTCTATAATTATTACATTTTTTAGATCGGATTCTTAATATCTTCTTCTTTGTATTACGAGGTTTTCGCATAATTAAATTCATAGTGTAAGAAACTAGCATCCAGAAAGAAGACGATAACACTCTGAGTATCATAGATAGCAAAATAATCTGTATACCTGTGTTGCCCACCTCGCTTCCTCTTATCTTCAATCGCTAGCCGATCTTCTCTTAACGATTTCTAAGAGAAGTACTCCTTAGACTTCGACGTTCCGGATCTCCGACTCCTCATCATCCTATAGCCTTCATGTCCCTGTGTCCTTATGCACTCTTTTCCTTGATCGGACTTCTGGACGATGGCCTCCGGGATAAAATAAGGGAGAGATATCTCTCGACTGATGAAGATAGAAGAACTGGGGGTGTAACGGGTTACACACTATCTTTCCTATTCTATGATAGTACAAGGATTATCCTCTTCCAGCTGGAGCTGGCTTCCTACACTTATAGGATTTAACGCACAAGAATCATCTCAAGAAATTGAAGATGGAATCTGGAATAGAATTGGGGAATCGAGCCTCTGCTCTTTTATTGCAAAACCTAATTTACATACATAGCTACTCTTCGGGCTCTCCGACTACGAGTGCCCTTACTACTATCCCTCGAGAGTTTATATAGAGACTCTCTCGGTTACATTACATTGATGCTTCTCTTTTTTCTTTACATGGTTGTCGAACACTTGTCCGGTGGCGAGCGTTCTTCTTTTTGAAATCTTTCTCCAACGTACATCTGTCCGGTGGAGGATTCTTTGTCGTTCTTTGCTTCTTGCAAGTGTCTTCTTACGTCATTGATGACGTGTTTTCTTCTAGAATGCTTTTTATCGGCTTGTGCTGCTATGGATGTCTCTTTCCATCTTATCTTGACATGCGGGACATATTTTCCCTTCATGTCTTCTGAGTTGGCAAAATATCTGCTGACATCTGTCGCTTGATTTGATTTGTCCGGTTTCTATTCTTTTTAGAAACCTTTCTAAATTGATTTTTGTGGATGTATTACTTCTTTTCGTATTGGATAGAATAATTGTGTTATCTGAAGCTTTATGAAGCCAACTTCGATTTTCATTAATTAATTTTTCCAATACTTGGCAAAGGACTTTTAATCCTAATGCCCTTCTAGTTTCAACAAATTCCTTGTTAACCTTGTTCTCTTCAAATTCTTTTCTGTAATCTGCATCAATCTCTTTGACGTATTCTGGGGAAGAGACCCCATTTTGAATGCAGTGTATTGGAATGAATTTCTTTAATTTTTCCCAGTCCTCCGATGCTGAGAAAATCTTGATATAAATGTCACTAGTAGGTTTTACTAGTGGACTATTGCTTTTAAATTCTCTAATTGCTCTGGCAATATCTTGGGGTAGTCCTTGTATTTCCCCAAGGTCTTGGCTTAAATATATTAAATTTGCAGCTCCGATTCTGAAACAGTCTCTGATGATTCTTGGATCCGCTCCTTTGTCAAAGTTAATCCTGGAATATATTCCCGTATGATCTGGGACACATGTTTCTGTCGTTTTGAGATTGTAAACAATCTCTAATAAAGTTCTATATTCTTTTTCATTTTTTGCTAAAAATTCTGCAAGACTCAATTGCAGGTCATACTCCTGCTCATTCTGAGATACCCTGAATTTATATATCCTTTCGGGCATCAATTTTATATTTTCTGCTTTATTGCGGGATTCTTTCTCCGAAGAGATCATATTCTCCGCTGTTAGGCGGGAACTATTTTCTGAAGAAATAGCAGTTTGAAAACTGCTTCTTGCCACTTGGCTACTTTCTTTCTCCGAGGAGATAGTATTCTTAGCTGTAAAGCTGGTCTTAGCAGTTTTAAAGCTGCTTTCTTTTGCCGTCAGGCTTGTATTTTCATTATTTTTTCTGACAGAATCAGAAATCTGGAGAGATATGTCTATCGGCCTTTTACCTGTCATTTTATCCATCCTTGTTTCTGATCCTTTTTGTTTAATCTCCCTTCTGAAGCAGTTTAAATCAGCAATTATTCCTGCAATGTCTTGTTTGCTTTCTTCTATGTTATCAATAATTTTATCTTGCTTTTGGATCATCTCTACTAATTCTACATAATTTTCTTGTAACAAATTGCAATTTCGTTGTAGTCGAACTTCCAATTCTGCAAGTTTTTTGTCAACCTGCTCCATTGTATTCTCTTGATAAAAAATCTGCAAGAACGTTAGTTTCTCCTTTAATAATTTCTATATCAAAAATATATTCTGCAAAGAATGTTTGCCATCTACTTAGTCTTTTATATTCTGGCGTGGATGGTAAATTATTTTTAATAAAAGCTTTTACCTGCGTATTATCAACTCTTACTAGGAATTTTTTAGGTAATAAAAAATAGGAAAACTTTTTAATTCCCTTTTTTAATGCTAATAATTCTTTTTCGTTTGAGTGATATCTTTTTTCTGTATCTGTAAATGTTCCAGATGTATATCTGCATATTTTTTTCTTTTTGTTCATCTTTCTTTTTTAAGACTGCTCCCCAAAATTCTTCTGAGGCATCAGTTTCTATTATTAATTCGTCATTTTCTAAAGGAAGATCTAATCTTGGTAAATTTTTACATTTTTCTTTTATAAATCTAACATGATTTATGAGTTCTTCTGTCATAAGAAAAATAGTATTTTTCTTTAATAGTTTTTGTAAGGGATTCCTTAATTTTGCCAAGTTTTCTATGAATTGTTCAGCGTAATTTAAACATCCCAAAAATCTTTGTAATTGTTTTTTGTCTTCTATTTTATCTGGAAACTTAACAATTTTTTCTACAATATGTTCCTGTAATTCTATTCCACTTGAGTCTAATTTTAGTCCTAAGAATTCTATTTTAGATTTACAAATTTCTGTTTTCTTCTTAGATAATACTATTCCTGTCTTTTGACAAAGAAGGGAAAATATTTGTAAATGTTTATAATGTTCTTCCTCATTTTTACTGGCTATTAAAATGTCATCAACATATACTAGACAAAAAGAGTTATATGGTTCAAATACCTTATCCATTCTTCTTTGATATATCTGTGGAGCATTTTTTAATCCAAAGGGCATTACCGTCCATTCATAATGTCCTTGTGGAGTGCTAAATGTCGTTAATGGTATACTTTTTTCATCTAATCGTATTTGGTAAAATCCTGATTTACAGTCAAATTTTGAATAAATATTTTTTCCTCTTGTCATATTAATTAAGGTTTCTTTATGTGGAAGAAAATATCCATCAAACTTGGTATATTGAATGAGTTGCTTATAATTTACTACCATTCTAGCTTTTCCTCTTTTTATTTCTGCATGGTTTCTTACCATGAATGCTGGACTAGAATGTGGGCTTTTTGATTTTTGTATTAGTTGTGATGTTTCTAATTCTTGTAATTGGGTACGGAATTCCTCAATATCAACAGGATTATATCTCATGGGTTTTACTCTGATTATTTTATTTTTATCAATTAGTTCGATTGTAGCCCATTCTTGACTGATATTCCAAAGGGCTAATGGATTATCACTATAGTTCTTTTCAAATAATGCCTCAATATCTTGTATATTGAGTTGTGCAATGATTCTCCCTGTTATTGGTTGTTTTTTATTTGTAATATAATCACCACGTTTGCTGCGAAAATTAAATTTGTTTCTTTTATATGCTTTTTGTATTCTTTTTACTGTAATCCAATGGTCACAGGGTGTTAATAACTGAATATAATTTTGATGTTGTATATATAATTTAAATTTTTGTGTGAAGTTATTTCCTAATAATATATCTTGTTGTGCATATTCAGGGGTATAAAATGGTGGACATGTAATTATATAATTTCCTAAAATGATTTTAGGTTTTTTAACTCCATGAGTTAATTCGTGTCTTTTTCCCATAAAATCTTTTCCATATAACGTAGGTAGTGTTGTGATATATTTTTCAGGAAAACATTGTCTTCGCGCAATGCAAGTTCCTGCACCTGTGTCTATGAATGCATGAAAATATTCTGTTTTATATTCCTCATATATAATTCCTGCTACTATGTAGACACTATATATACTAGTCATTGTCTTTTTTCCAAAAATATTCTTGGTTATTATGTGTAAAATATAGTCCTTCCCTTTGTAGTGAAAATGGTTCCATTTGTTGTAATGCACTCATTCCTAGTATAATTTCTATGTCGTCATTCGGACTATCTGATTGTACATATAGCGTAATATCAATTTTTATATCTTGTATTTCAATTGGAACAATGGCCTGATGTGTGATTTCATATTCTTGTCCATCAAAATTCGTATATGCATAAGGTGATCCTATGGGTATTTTTTCTAAGTAGGGTATCATTCCTTGTTGAATAAATGAAGCTCCTGCCCCTGAATCTATTAATATTGTAGTCATATTCCATTCTTGTCCATTGAAGTATTTTCCATATAATTTATAATTTCTAGCATTTCTATTGTCTGCTAAAATTCTTAAACTTGTCGTTCTTGGCAAATTTCTTAATATTGGTCGTAATCTTCCGTTATATCTATCTGTGCTTGCTCTAGCTTCTTCTATTCTATCTCCATTTGTTAATTGTAATTGATTTCCCTCATATCGTAATCTTCTTGGGATTTTATTATCTGTTACTAGGGGTTTCTCTGAAACATCTATGTTTATGTTTTCTGGTATATCTATTTCAGATATTATATCTGGCTTAGTAATTTTTCCTATGTCTTTAAATATATTAGGAAGCATTATAATATCTTTATCTTCAAATTTTTCTGAGTGATGTGTATTACTAAGAGCATAGCTTATTATATATGTTATCGAATAAGGAATAGATCCTTTTTTCATAAATTCTGTTCTTTGAAAATCCTGTATTAAACTTAAGGTTCTGTTTATATTATTATCTCTTATATTTACACTTATCTTTGGATAAATATTAAATATTAGTTTCTGATGACTAAGATTTCCTTGTAATATTCCTAACGTAGCATCTCTTCTATCATTAATCCTATTATCCATTAATACCATATTTATAGGTGAATCTATTCCTTCTCTAAAAGTTGCTTTGATCATCATTTGAATGGCTCCTATGTGAATCCATCCTATTTTAGATCTATCTTTTATTTTTTCCATTTTCCTCATTAAGTCCTCCTTTCGTAGTAAAGGTATATTTATTCTATTTCTAGTATATTCTATTTGCATAGGCATTTCTCTATTAGTTATTCCATAATAAAAAATATGTTTTCTTTGGGTAATTTTCTCAAAAATTGATGTTTTAAATCCATCAGAATTTTCTAATCTTAATTCGGTGTTTCTTATCCTATTAAATAATTTTCTATCTATTAATACTTCTTGCAAGAAATTTCCTGCTTCTTCCTGATATTCTTCTATTATTTCTTCTTCAGTCTGATTCTGTGTCTGAGAAATAATAGATTGATCCATCGGATTGCTCATCATCAGTTGTTTGGACAAATTCTTGAATATTTTCGATCTCAGAAAGTTCTTCTTCTATAATTTCCTCGAATTGCTTTTGATTAATCTTCTTAGATCCTCTTTTTGGACATTCATTAGCATAATGTCCTATTTCTTGACATATAAAACATTTACATTCTTTTAGTTTCTTTTTATTATAATTTTTCTTTCTTCTGTAATATTTTTGTTTCGGTTTAGGTTTAAATCCAAACCTTTTCCTTTTCTTGAATTTATATTTGTTTCTTCTATTGTACCTCATTGGTTCACATCCTATGGTTATTGGATGAGTTAATTGGGAACAACAAAGTCCTTGTTTTACTACTTTATTTGTTTTTCTACTTAGTGTGGCTTCTGCACACCATTCTTCTAATTTCATTCTTAAAAATTCTATTCGTCCTCCTAATGTATCTGCTCTTTGTCCAATGTATTGGGGATATAATTGCATCGCTTTAAATCCCCATGGGTCGGGTACCTTGGTATAAAATAAATTTAATAAACTCTTGTTGGTAACATTTTCTTTATCCGTTCTGTCATATATTTTATAAAAATATTCCTGGAATTTACATATATATTCATCAATTCGGCACATATCACAGAGTTTTAAGTTATATAATAAAAAGATAAATCTCTGTTTTTCTTTTTCTTTTTCTGTGTCTTTATTTACATTCCACGTTTCTCCTAAAAATTCTCTTCTTAATTCGTTTTCATAGTTGTTTACTACTTGAGCTAATGTGGTTGCTGTTCCTTTTACTGCTTCTTTATCGTTGTCAGTTAAACCTTTCCACCAATCTGCTACGATTCCTTGGAAGGTTAAATGACAAAATCTTGATGTTGTTTCAATATCATAACTTTGTGCCGTAACTGATAAATATGTGGCTTTTGCCCATCTTGTTATGGCTTCATCTATATTTCTTACACAATTTAAATTTAAATAAATTCCATTAGTGCTAATATATTCTTGATTCATATAATCAACTGGGGTTTCTATAGCAATATTACTTGGTCTTCTATCAGATGCCCAATTTATTCCTTCATATCTATTTCTATCAGTAGGTTTTCTTCTAAAGCTAGGATCTGACCAGTATCTCGCCCCTGGTTGTTCTGGTGTTTCATTTCTACTGCCTTGTCCGCTAGGGACAGTTGTAGGAATAGGCATGGTTACTTGGCTTCCAGAACTTTCTCCCTGTAGTGGTTTCATGTTTACCGTTCTAACTTTTTCCGTTAATCTTACTATTTCTTGACTTAGACTGTCTAATTCTTCTGCTTCGGCTTCTAAGTATCTATTTTCTAATTTTTCGATTTTAAAGTCATCTGTTTCTTCTATCTGAAGAGGACATAAACTTATTTCGTTTCCACTTGTTTGGAATAAGTTTATTTTTGATAAACATTCGTTATTTTGTTTTTCATACAAATATTCCATTGTTCTTTGTAATTCTACTATCATTTCTTGGATTTTCTGAAAGTTTTTCGAATGGTTTTCATGAACCTGTACTTCTAGTTTCTTATACATATTATTCAATATTAACTTCAAATTCCAGATCTAAAGCTTCGTATATGTTATTATCTTCTAAATCGTTAAATTCATTCATCAAAATATTTTCTTTGAGTTTTGAACCGTCCGTTCTGTCATATATTTTATAAAAATATTCCTGGAATTTACATATATATATATATATATATATATATATATATATATATATATATATATATATATATATATATATATATATATATATACACGTATATATATACATATATATATATATATATATATATATATATATCTATATATATATATATATATATATATATATATATATATATATATATACGTATATATATACGTATATATATATATATATATATATATATATATATATATATATATATATATATATATATATATATATATATATACACGTATATATATATACGTATATATATATATATATATATATATATATATATATATATATATATATATATATATATATATATATCTATATATATATATATATATATATCTATATATATATATATATATATATATATATATATACGTATATATATACGTATATATATATATACGTATATATACGTATATATATATATATATATATATATATATATATATATATATATATATATATATATATATATATATATATATATATATACGTATATATATATATATATATATACGTATATATATATATATATACGTATATATATATATATATATATATAAATATATATATATACGTATATATAAATATTTATATATATATAAATATATATATATACATATATAATGGCTTTCCAGCATGCTATGTTGTATATTTATATATATATATATATATATAAATATATATATATTTATATATATATAAATATATATATAAATATATATATATACTAGGTCATATTTCAAGTCAAGATTTAGGCATTTAATCACCTTAGTGCGCATACATGATTCACAAGGTATTTGGGTGCACAAAGAATAATATATGTTACTCATTTAGGAGTTCACATAATCATTTTAGAAATAGAAGGCCCACATGTGGTTGAAATCCATAATTTCATTTAGGTCAAAATAGAAGTAATAATTTGCAATATACATATGATATATTTTCTTAGTATAAAATAGGTCATTAGGGCAGAAATAAAGTGAATTAGTTGAACTTTTAAAATAGAATATTCTCCTTCAAACTTATGTGATATGTCTCAGAACCAAGTCTAGAGGGGGAAACTTAATGCCATGTGGGATTTATTGAAAACCAGATTAAAAATCATGTAAAATGAGATAGTTGTATTTGTTTTTCACAAGGCACTGTAAGAGTAGTAATCAGCCATTAGACAAGTCAAAAGTAATCAAGTCAGCTGTACCCATCACCTTATTATGGCATACACATCATAAGAAAAAAAAAACAAAAACTATACCAATTTTCTTGTCATTAAGTCAGTCATAAACCACCACCAACCCTATTCTAGAATACACATGATAAGCAAAAAAAAGAAATAGTAGACAATATTGTTGTCTTTGTCCTTCTCCGTGTGACTGTTAAGGATGAGCAACTGTACATATTTATTTATGATTATAGGGGAACAGAGATCACAGCAAGACCTAATAATCTATAAGACCTCATGAACAGAGTTGCTTAGTAGGCCGGTGTGGATGATATATGTAGGAATACCCTAGAGGAAGAAGAGGAGGAAGAAGGGTACCTCAGAGGCGGCGGAGGAAGAAGAGGAGAAGGAGATCGGCGGCGAGCAGCAAGCAGGTGACCGGCGGCAAGCAGAAGTAGGCAGTGATGAGCAGAGGAGAAGGTGTCGGCCGGAGTAGAGGAGAAGGTATCGGAGCAGAAGCAGGTGGCGGTGGCTAGAGCAACGAACAGCGGCGGAGGTGGCTGGAGGAGTGAGCGGTGGCCAGAGCATAATCGATCGCCAGACCTAAGCGTGTAGTTGATGAAATAGAGAAAGGGGGAAGATCCTGGCTCGCGCGGGTGTATTAAATTAACAATAGGCGTCGGTTATTCAAAATAGTTGACACTTAACATAATCAGCGTCGGTTGTCGTAAAAAACCGATATCCAAGGGGGGTGAAAATTTTTGCGAGGACAGAGTGTGAAAACACATAGGCGTCGATTATTTCAAGAAAATCGACGATAACAATGGCCCAATTTCTATCTCGTGAATAACCATTAGTCGTCGGTTGATTAGCTAAAAACTGACGCCGTATGATAAATTTTTTACGTAATTTTTTTTGTTGGAAATTTTGGATTTGGCGGTCGATTTTAGGCATCGGATGGTTATTAAGGAACCATCACTAAATAAAAAGTGATGCTCGTGTCTAGCCTCTCGTCACAGATAGATGTCAGTTTGTGTAATCAACCAACGTTGTATGCTTTTGGCGTCAGTTTCTTGTATGCAACTGACGCCTATAAATGTGACTTTATAAGCCATTTTTGTAGTAGTGAGAGGAAGACATGGACTAGAAGATGAATAATCTAAAAGGATCTTCTCTAGTGACTATGAAATGGATGCCCCTCTTAATTCCTTGCTCCCAACAAGAACACCAAGGAACAATCGGAAAGAAATAAATATCTTTATTGAAGATCAAGTGAGTACAAGTGTGAGAATAAAGTAACAAAATTATAAAATTTAGAGTGCAAGTATAGAAACTCATATCACCTTTTTTGTGGAGTGCCTCCTCCTATTATAAGGGAAGGGGGTGAAAACCCTAAAAAGGAGGAGGAGAAGAAATGGGCAGCGGCTGCTGAAGAATACAATTTGCACACCGTGAAATTTGCATCTGAATTTGCTCGGCTCAGGGAAGTCATTTGAAACCCTAAAGATGGGGTGGCTACACCGTTTCACCTTTATGGTCATTTAGAAATTGAGTCGGTCATTTGGAAGACTTGAAACACTCATTTGGGGAACTAAGATGAGCGTTTGAGAAGAATGGAATGCTTGTTTCAGCTGTTGAATAGCCAACGTGGAAGGTTGGAGCTATGCAGTGAAAAGGTCATTTGAGCTCTAAAGTGTAGCTTCTTGTATGAGTGAAACGACCGAGTCACATAATGAACTGGTCGTTTCACTCTGAAATGGTCAAAAAATTGTAGTGAAGGTAAAATTTGCAAAATATAAATGAAAAAGATAAATTTTGCATTATTGGTCAAGAAGTGAGAAGATTACAATAATTTTCTAGAAAATTAGAAAAAGGAGAATAAATTCCTATGAAAAGATTATGAAAGATGCATTTGAAAAGGGATGAATTTAATTCATCATGTAGCAGTGTAAAAAATATTCTTTGTGGTTTGCAAAATTACCCTCTACCAACAATTGTAGTCTTGACTTATGTTCTCTACCAGAGCGCATTTCCATGTCTAGTCATCAATGTTTATATCAAGCTCTTCCCATAGATGGATAAGGTTTGGGGTGAGGCTGGATAGAATATAATGCAATTTTTAGGTGTCCCTATTGAGTTTTCATAGCATGCCCTAAGGTTTTAAGTTGGTGTAAATCATCCAATGGTTGTGAACAATTTGCTACATATTTCTAGTGTAGGATTGTCAAGTGGCCTAAAGGACCAATCAACCAATTGGGTGTGGTAAAAGATATTCTAATTATGTAGATAATTGAATTACACGTCCAATGGATTTTAATTTGCCCAATTTCAATATCAAATGTGAAATCTTGAGTCATATTAATATTTGGGTATGCTTTAATGATCCTCTCTCCAATTCTAGAAGTTGGTGAGAGGGGATTTAACATTTTCCTTATTTATTGGAAATTTCATCGAGGATTTATGAACTCTCTTCTTTTCCATGTATCAACCTAAAAATTAAATATAAAATCTGATTAAATACCAAATAAATTACATAAACTAATAACAAGATAAAACATGTGAAATCTCAAGTGGAATGCAATATACATGTGTAAAACTAAATATGAAATGCAACTAAAAATATGATGAATTAAAAGTTGATAGATGATGAGTGTGACTTTAGTTCACCTAGGATATACTCATTTGAAATTATCTATTTTTGAGCATATTAGGTGGATAATAGTGTAAGGTCCTCTGCTTTTGTAAATTTGGATTCTAAGATGATTCACTTCAATACAAGTATATGATTTTAATTGTATTAGAATGAGGAAGTCAAATATACTGTAAAATTGTGTAGATAAATGAATATAAGGCTTCAATTGAGTTATCTTGATAATCATAGCCTTAATTTCATAACTAAGTCATAATTATGCTCATGAACCCTTTACAAGGCCTAGGGTATGAGCCATGGGCCTTGGAACCCAATTCAAGTCCATTTAGACTAAAGGTCCTTGAGGAAACAATGGTCGGTCAGTGATTTCATGCTTCTAATAAATACCCAAGATAATTTTAGTAGATGAATAATTGAGATACTAGATCATGGGAGAAATTACAAATAAATGTAAGTTATCTTGTGACCTAAGTCATTATGTTGGTAATTATCCAATATTTACTTGATAGGCAAGGTTTGATAGATAAATGGATTATATTGGAGGTAATATCTATCTTAGGAGAAGATAATAAGAAAAGAAAGATAATACCAAAAAAATTGGATTAAAAGGTGTAACATCTTAGACTAGATAATAACTTAGTTTAGCTTTTATCTAAAAGAAATAGAAAAATAAAATGAAAAGAAAAGGAGGAACTAGAGCCCAACCAAACTCTAGATTAGTGGGTCACACAGGAATAGGGAGTCGTCCCCCTAACTCGAGAAGACTGTGAGCCCTGGACTCCTCACTCTCTCTCTCTCTTTCTCAAATGTCCCCCTCTATCATTCTTCCAAGAATCCAACTGACCCTTGAGAAGTCACGGAACACCTCTCTACATCCCAACCAACTCCATTCGGGATTGAGAGCTTGATTGATCATGGTCTTCTCTGTTGACTCAAGGTCTAAATTAACCAAACCCTTATTTTGATGATGACTAACCATTCCACTTATTTGTGTCTAATGCTTCTACTTGAGTGATTTTAGATTAGGTATAGACACACTCCAACTGTCCTAACTTGCACATCCTAACTTGGAGAAAAGACAAGTCAAAATCAATGCAAGTGCAATTTTGTGGAATATGATGTATCTCTATTAGAATCATATTTTAAATCACTTGAAATGATTGTATGACTTGTAACTAAGCTTAGAAAAAATTAGGAGCACTTAAATCAAATATTTAAGCACTTTAATGACATTTTTCAAAATACATTACATGGTGTTCTTCGATCGAGTTTCTCCTGTGACAAACTCGACCGATCCCCTATATGCATTTTGAAAATGTCATGGTACAGTTGAGTTTCCTATACATAGAACTTGACCAATCCCTACACTAACCAAAGTTGATTTAAGCAATCGGCTGAGTTTCATCCAGGATATACTCAATCGATGATTCAAATTAGGTTTGTCGTATAGTGCAATCAGTAGAGTTTCCCAATAGTAAACTCAACCTATCGCAGTATACCGAAAGTGCAAAAAAGGTGTTTCTAGCCATTAAAGTGTTGCAAAACTTGAAAAAATATTCATTGCAACACCCCAAACGGCTAGTATTCATCGCTTAAGTGTTTCTTCTAGCTTGTAGGCATCCCCAACTATAAATAGGATCCCTTCGGCTTCATCCCATAGTTAGCCAAGCACTATGAAGGTCCCTATATTATAGTTGAGTGCATCCTACCGACTCCTTCCACTCTTAAGATTAATCACTTGCTACATCCATTGGAGTGAGTAGGAGATTTGTAGGAGAGCTAGTCCTACATGTATATCTTATGAGGCTCTCACTTCCTCCACCTACCAGTCTCTCATTTCCTCCATGAAGATGAAGGTGAAGATTCTCTTTCTTAACAAAGTGAGGATAAGATCAAGAAGGGAAGGAGTCCATTGGTGAAAGATTCTCCTTGGTGAAGGTGAAGTCAAAGGTAGAAGATCCAAGAAGAGTGGATAATTCCTCAAATGTAGAAGACTTGTGCAAGAGTAGGTAAGTCCTTGGTAAAATCGAAAGACTCGATGCAAATTGGGTAATTCCTTGGTGAGGTAGAAGACTCTTGGTTGGATAGATAAGTCCTTTGGTAGGTTGTTAGCTCCCTTCTTCTCAAAGGAAAGGTTGGGTATCCTTGTCTCGAAAAAGGAAGGTCATATATTGTATGTCTTATAATGGAAAATAAGTATGCAATGGTTGCAAAATACTAGAGTTTGACCTCTCTAGGTAGTAGACTGACTTACTCCTAGTTTTTAGTATGGAACCACTCAACATAGTGTGAGACTCATTACACTAAATGAGATTACTCAAAACACAAAACATGATTACTCCTTAATTAAACACAAACCCAGAAAACAAGGTAAAGTAAAACCAATTTCAACAATTCCCAATTGCTCAGAAACATTTATGTAAAAGCCAACAACATGCTTTACTTCACATAATGCTCAATATTCTTTACAACTACCTTGTAAGCTGTAGTCTCAGATACAACATAAACTTTGCAAAGTTACACTATCCACATTCAATAAGCATCAACATGATGTACAAAGCTCGATTCAATCAAAACATCATATACAAACTTTTCATGCGGACCTAAGAGTACACGGATGACTCTAGGACACACTAGACAACTAAACAACCATCTCTAGGGTTTATTACCTTGAATTCTTCTCACTATCATGATACTATTGTTGTTGTTGTCGATCACCTAAAAAATGAGGTGACCCGCAAGGTGAGACCCAGTCCCAGCGAGAGATATAACTCTCTCCAACATATTACATCATATTAAATGGTAAATAACTGAGTAGTTGGAGTATTTAATAGTCAATTGATTAGATCAAATAGTTCAAGCATGATAAATAGATAAACCAAATAAGCTTAGCAACAAGTACAATTATCAATGTATATATAGGTAACAAATAACTCCATTTCTTTTATTAGATATCTACTCAGGTTTCATAAGATTGCATCTAATTACAATCATTATCATTGATCTGACTAACATCATATGCCTTACTAACAACACAAGCAATCTAGAAGCATAAGCATCTTTGATATGTCTAGTAGTATGACATGGCTATCAATATTGGCATATTTAATAAAGTGAACCATTCTACATAATAAGTATTGCTAACTTCATAACACAACTAACTGCATAAGCATAATTAGTAGTTTGAGCAATTCTAATTACATAGGCATGGCTAGCAGTATTAGACATTGCTAGAAGCATAATATTAAATATCAGTGTCAGTATATTTAACAACATAAACTGGTTTACAACATGAGCACATCAACAACACAAGCATATCTATCATCTATCATTGTATTATATATCATCTCTATATAAGAAGATCAAGTAGGGACTACAATTTTCAGGTCTTTGACAACGCAATGTTCCTCTAGAGGGCAATTGTTTGTCGTGCCATCAGTACAACCTCGCCATTACCAAATCACTCCCAGCATAGTCAGAATGTATATCTAGGTTCACCAAGTGTTACCATCCAATGTGAGTCATTATGTATAACCCTAAATAGATATGCTACACGGCTGAATTACATCTTTTATTACATTGTCCTGAGGAATTTGAGGATACCACTCAAAATCCAATTGACCACTGCTAAGTCAAAATCAGTGCCATACAAGATCTAGGATAACTAAATTCCTAAGATCTTCTCTGCCCTCAGTCAATACGAGTCCACCACGGTGACACAGCAGGTCAAGATGCTAACAGCCTAGTCCATCCTTGGTACATGTCACGTCACTAGTGAAAGGAGGTGGGAATACAAAGCCTACCATCTGAGGTACAATCACATTTGTCCTCAAATCTTATCATATACACATATCTGAGACACGACCATAGTTTTTCTCCTACCGAGGTATGACCACAGTCATCCTCCCAAACATTTGGAGTTAGGATGACAAGCACCCCCACATACTCAACAGTATCCACTCTGAGTTTTCCTTAGGAATACTCGTTACACCATATGGCAAGTCCTGACACTCACATGGATCTATGTCACAAGGCACTACATGATTAAGGTTACACTTGATTACATATTGCCAATTGGGTGAATTAAGGCTTCATCATATAAATGGGCATACAAACCCTAATTCAATCTTTTCAATTGTATAAGTATTGCAATTTCCAAAGATATAAAATGTTTGAAGTATAGATCTTAAACACCTTACCACATGATATCATCCATTGCACTATAATGAACCACATTATCATCGTATCATTTCAAGATATCCATGTCTTATCAAAAGTTCTAGGGTTTCAACTCTTATTGGAACATGAAAATGATTTCACCTCAATCAGGGCTCAAACATGCCCAAACGTCACTAAGATCAACACATTATTCATAGCAAGGTTATTTTCATCATTCCATGTCTTGAACAAGGCTTAAAAGATCATCAGCAAATATGTGTCCATAGGTATTATTAATATGGCAAGGCACTATGATATTCAAATAGCAATACCTTATGGATCAGACACAAGAAGAGTGTAACACATTGTCACATTAATCATGCCAGAAGGTTGATTATAACCAATCACCATCATTTAATTACATTAAGGTTAGGTATAGCAAACTATATCACATTGAAGTTACACACCCACTTATTATGGTCATTTTTCAAATATAGCTATAGGAGAGCAAAGGTATAACAACAAATTAATGATATTAAACCATGGAGTTTTCATCACTAGGACCAATGTATAATATCATGGGACTCATTCTAATCCATTGGATGTTGAAGCATCCAATCATATTCATTGGATGGGGTTCATTATTCAAAGTTATCAATTGAAGTATAGGTCTATCCATTAGATCAATTGAACCAAGGAACCATTGTCTAAGGTTTATTCGAGTCTACAGTTACATCCTTAACTCACCATATGTGGTGATGACCTGATGCACTGTGATCATTAAGTCACCATCGATTGTTAAATCAACACTATATTCATTTAACACCATCAGATATTAAGCTAATGTCATCATTGATTGATAACATCATTAGAGAATCAAACCATTGCTCATTGAGATTCAAAGAGAGTTTAACACTAACCTAAGGTGTGAGTATTAGTTCACATCAAATTTCACAACCCTTGGCCACCACCTTTGGTTGTCACAAAGACCACACCATCAGGTCATATGTTTAGAGGAGAAAAATAACCTAGAAACCCTAATATGGACCATCGCTTGATAGGTGTTTAGCACCATAGGTGGTGATATCAACCTTAAATAAGTCATATACTTCCTTAGGAAGAATGTGTACATGTTTACAGGTTCATCTAGAATTGGAAACAAAGTAGGAAACACCATAAAAATTGAAATCCCAAACAAGCTTAGCTTCTTAATGCTTAAATCGCCATTTTTAAGCAACAACATGAGCTAACAAGCTTATAGTAAACAATATAAGTAAAGAGGGTTATAAAACTCACCTCTACTAATAGGAACAGACTTCTAGAAGCAATAACTAGAGACAAGAAGGTAGAAAACCCAAGAGGATGCTTTGAACTCGGCCAAGCAGGCACTCTTCTTCACAAGGAATCAAAACCCTAGAAGAAGAAGCAAGAAAGGTAGGATCTTGAGCTCTAAAGCAACTTTTACCATGGAAAAGTAGAGTTCCAACCTGGAGGAAGGTCTAAGGAGGGAGAAGAGAAATAAAACAAAGAAGGAAGGAAGAAAACAACTTGCCTTGGTTGAAAACCCTAGAAGTTGGCCTTAGAAACCCTAGGTAGGGCTAGATGGAGCTCTAGGAGACCTTCTTCTCCAAAAAGATGTTTTCTTCTACCTTGGATCACTTTGTTATGCATCCAAATAGATCAAGGTCAGTGCTCTAATATATAGGAAAGAGTGAGTGAGCAATGATTTCGATTTGGAGATAGGAAGGGGTATATATAGCTTCATGGATATGGAAGTGGTCAAGCATGAGGTGCCCATGGAGTTTTCCATTTGTCCATAGCCTAGAGCTTCTATGTCCACACAAAACCTTCCTCACTTACCACCCATGATTTCTACCCTTTATCCTTATCTTTATCTTGACCCTTATCCTTATCTTTACCATTGCTCTTATCCTTATCCATAAAGGGGGAAACCCCTAAAATGTCCTTGAAGAGGAACACCTCCAAACCAAGAACAACTAGGATCCCCACAGCCCAACAGAGTCAAGAATGATAAGGAAAACTATAAGGATCGTAATACTAATGACAATATACAAAGAAAACCTCCCAATTGGGTAAATTGTCGAAAAGTCCAAAATGTACATAAAATTTCATAACTTGCTCAAACAATGTCCAAATTGGACCAAATTTGAAACTTCAGTTTGTCACATGATACCAGAGCATATCAAAATGTTATATTAGGCTTCTAAGAATTAAATCATGATAATTAAGCATGTTCAACCATTTAAGCAAGGTTAGGGGTCTCACTCATAGCTTGTGTTCTTGTGCTTGTTCAATCTCTCTCATCCTTGCTATGTTTTAGTTGCACTCAAATTTCATACTTCTTGTATTATCTTAGAAATATCTTGAAGGTATAATGAATTTTGTTTAAGTACATTTTATCTCTATTCACCCCCTCTAGAGAAAATTTCCCATCCTAGATCCAACATTCTCTACAGATAAAGGACTTATATCCTCAATGTCATACAATTGATTTTACCCATACATCCAGATAAGGCCTTAAGAAACTCACATACATGAACATTCTTGGTTGTGAGTATTCCCTGTGTCATTATGCCATCCATCTCACCCTGGACGGGGATTGAAGGAAGAACTCATTGCTACTGCTCAACCTATTTTGTGTCCTAATGATAAATCTTGAGGTTGTGGTATTGGGACAGGTGACCCTAGATCATCAATAATCTGGCCGGTGGCCCATGGAGCTGTGTCAAACCCCATCGGGATGGAAGCCTACCTTCAACCAAGTATAGTGCTCAGTTCTTTCCTTCCCAGATCATTCTTTCTTCTCTTCAAACTAGCAACTTGTTCCACCCCAGAAACCATAGGCTGCCATAGGGGTCTAATCCAATCTGGAATACCCTAGAGAAGGATCTTGGATCATCAGGTACATCACCCACATCTAGGAATAGGGAGTTAATGTGGAGGTTCACTTCCTCCATGGCTCGACGAAATCATAGTCACAGGAAGAAGAAGACAGAGGAGGTAATTACCCCCTTACCATTGGATCAAAGGCTATAGGGTAAGGGTAGCAGTATCCTTTCTTTTCTTTTTTTGTCTATATATTTTATAGTGAAAAGGAGAACATTCACTGGCATGTCACACTATGATTTGTATTGTGTTGTTATTTTGCAAATATTCCAGTAATTAATTGGTAAGTCATATGCTCTTGATGCTATATTGAATTTGATCGCAAAAATGAGTAGATCACAAATATATACTTTCAGAGTCTAAATATGCCTCTAGTTCCAAAATTATAGATAATATGTGATTATAAGATGATTCATATGTATAAACCCTACATTTGATTAATATGATGCTTACATTAGTAAATCCATTTATATTGTGAAAATACATAATTTTGTTGAATATAATGAGAAAAGAAGACAATGATGATGATTATGTATTATTTTAGGGTTGTTAAATTCAATCATTATGTGCATGAGGAACTAGGATTCTTAAATTGATTTTTATACTTGTAATGATCTCGATCCACTAAATATGATCTATATGTTTATAATAACATGGTATAATCATTCCATGATTAGGGTTACTCCTAATGGTTACTTAGGGAACTACTAGTTGGAAACAATGGTATGATGGAATTAGGGTTTAATACCCTTATTTCTTATCCAAACTCGATACCATAAACCCTAGTTAGGATCTAATGTAGACATAATTAACATCTTGTGAATGTTTGCTAGAAATTTAAGGCTTATACGTACATGTGGATAATGTTGATTGCTTGGATCCACCTTTGATTGCTTGTTTCAATCTACATATACTTAAAGTATGCTTGAAGTATGACTGCATGACTTTTACATGACAAAGGTATGTGTATGAGTACTTGCATTATCGAATTTTGAAGTTTTCCAAATGATTTCCAAAGTATTAATTTGTGAATAAATCGTTGGATTTTTATTTACTTTTTGTTCAATTATAATTTTGCTACAAACATCAAATAAAGTATAGAATATTTTGAACCCTAGATTACACCCATCATGAGGGCATACCAAGCATGGTTTGGAATATGCAATGCAAATACAAGTTTCATAAGTGAAAATATTTTGTTTTGAAAATTATATGTTGTAGTTGCACACATTTTGGTTGCACCACATATACAATATGGAGATATACTGATATGTGAATTTATTTCCTAACATTTTAGGTTAATTGGAATCTGTAAGTTGAAGATATGAAGATTTTGGAAATATTGAAGACTCATATGAATATAGTGGAAATTACAAAATTAATGTCAAGGAGGGTTTTAGATAATTCTCCTCATATGTATATGTTAGTTTCTTTTAAGAAAATCATGAAACACCTCTGAGGAGTATAATTCATATTATGTATCCATTCAAGTTAAATTAATGGATATTATTGACTATTGTTTATTATTTGTTAAACTTGATCATGAAAAAAAATAAGTATTGATCCTTATAAACTAGGACTCTCTTAATTGGGGTATGCTCATAATTGAGGTAGTTACATTTGGTATTAGAGCCCAGATTTGTCAAATAATATCTAATAGAGTATAATTTTGAGTGATCCATAGAAATATAAGGAAATTTATTAGGGCATAACCTAAGAGTAATGTTGCCTAGAATGGAGCACGAATTTGGGGGTTATCAATATATTGCTTGACACCATTAAGTTGGTATATGAGGGCTCCCTTTTCCATTTGGTACATGCATGGAAAGAACCTAGGGTTTGTTTGAAATAATATTTCCTATAAGTTTATCATATCTTACTTCATACTCTTTTCATCTTCTTAATAAACCCTAAAACACACTTCTCTCATCTTTGCTTGAATTAGGGTTTCAGATAAGAAGTAGGACTAAAGCATCATCCACCCATTAATGCACATATAATGTTAAATAATGACATGGCTATGAAGACCCTATATAGGGCTAGGGTTGGTTTAGGAGAACCTTAGTGCATTAATAGAAACATTAAATCATAAGATGTGGGGTGTAATCCCTAATCTAGACTGTGAATCCTAATCATGGGTAATGGGAGTAGGTATGGGTGAATTAATAACCCTACCCAAATAAATATTAAGCAGTGGTGAAGGAAATAGAAAATACAAATAGGTCAAGTAGTGGTAAAGGAAAGAGAAAACACAACTAGGTTGGGTGACCCAGTTTCCATACCATCAAATTGGACACCCTAGCTTTTCCCATGCATTTAAATGCTTGGACTTATGCGTGCATGATTCATATGAAGCGTTTTGATCATATCTATGAAACATAGGTAAGAAGTGGTCATGTAAGGGAAAATATAAAAACTCAACTCACATTTGGGGATGTTGTCCCAACCTAGGGTGGGTAAACCCAAGAATGGGAGAACGAACTATGGGGGAGGCATGACCCTAAACTTGTGGGGTCAAATTATGGCTATAAAACCTAGCCTTCTCCTGTGAGTCAAGAATGCACCCTAAGTTAGGACCTTCCCTAGAAGGATGAGTTAACCAATTAGCTTAGGAATGCTCAAAGATGCTTGCATGTACTTTCTTGAGGGAGGAGTGGAGAAGGTGCATAGAAAAATGAAACTCAACTCCTCCTTATATAGCTTCTATCATGACCCTGTCGTCGTGTTAGTAGTATCGAGATAAATTCGGTACTACCGACTTTGCAACTTGAATCTATGTGACTCGATGGTACTGATGGCCTCCATTTGTTGATGTTGTCAAAGCAGATCGCTAGGTGTTGGTAGTATCGAATCATCCCCTATATCGGTAGTACTGATCGTCAGATGCAATGAACCTTGATTGTTAGATGGCACTCATGTGAATTCAGTCCCTCCTGGCATCAGTACTACCGACTTTTGGTTGGAAGTACTGAGTTGTTCAAAATCTTGGGTACTTTTGAGTGGGAACTTGGTGTTTCGAAAGCGGAGCTTGCATTTTGTTAATACTACTGACTTTTTATCGGTAGAACCAAACCCTTATCAATTTACTTGGTTCCTTCTCTAGAGAAAGTTGGTCCTATCGACTTCTGGGTTGGTAGTATCGAGTTAATTTGAAATATTTTCCTAGCCTACATGTGATGTCGTCAGTACTACCGACATTTTGGTAGGTAGTACCGAGTTGGTAGGTAGTACCGGTAGGTAGTATCGAGTTAATTATTTTGTCAACACTATCATTTCCCTGTGACCTTGTCGGTAGCACCGATTGGTACTCAGCCTGCACACCACACAAAATTGGTCAAGGTACCCTTTTTAGATTAAAACTAAGAAAAACAAAAATTAAAGCTATGAAACTACAAAACTGAATGTAAAGAACGGAAAATGGTGATTGGGTTGCCTCCTAACATGTTCCCTTATTTTATGTCATAGGATCAATGATCCTAATTAAACCATTAGTGAAGCTGAATGAGATTAAACTCCTCCTCTTTCCTCACCACATATCCCCCA
This sequence comes from Alisma plantago-aquatica, assembly GCA_963693085.1. Taxonomy (NCBI): domain Eukaryota; kingdom Viridiplantae; phylum Streptophyta; class Magnoliopsida; order Alismatales; family Alismataceae; genus Alisma; species Alisma plantago-aquatica. The sequence continues at coordinate 480,481,372 of OY856414.1, forward strand.
AAGTAGTGTTTAAGTCGATGGCCATTGACAAGGAATGGCTCAGTCCCATTGCTTATATCTATCACCCCATGGAGAAAAACCTTAACTACATCAAAAGGTCCACTCCATCTAGACCTCAACTTACCTAGATGTAATTTCAATTTAGAATTGAACAGAAGAAGCTTCTGTCCTAGAGTGAAAATTCTATGTAGAATGTGGCGATCATGGATCTTTTTGGTTTTTGTTTATAGATCCTTGATCTTTCATATACATCAAACCTAAGCTCATCTAGCTCATTCAATTCTAACATCCTTTTTCTCCCTGTGGCATCCAAATTATAGTTCAATTTTCTTAATGCCCATTTCACTTTGTGCTCTAACTTTACAGGTAAATGGCAAGCTCACCCATAGACTAACCTAAAAGGAGTGGTTCCTATAGGTTTCTTATAGGTTGTCCTATACGTCCATAGAGCATCACTGAGAAACATACTCCAATTTGTCCTATTAGTTGAGACTGTCTTTTCTAAAATTTTCTTGATCTCTCTGTTAGACACCTCAACTTTCCCTTGGGTTTGGGGATGGTATGGAGTACCTACCCTATGTCTGAATTTCTTATTAGTCAAGTGAGATCCACCATCACTAATGATTAGCCCCTATCAAATATTGGTGGAACTTCTCAAAAGAGAAAACAACTACCAACAGCTCTTTTTCTCTTGTTTTGTAATTCAATTGGGCATCATTAAGTGTTTTAGATGCATAATAGATGATCGTGGGAACCTTATCTCGGTGTTGGCCTACAACAACCCCCACTGCATAATCTTATGTGTCACACATCATCTCAAAAGGTTGGCTCCAATTAAGGGTCTGGAAAATTGGTGCAGAGACTAACTTCTCCTTAAACATCTTAAATGCCTTTAAGCATCACTCATTGAAATTAAAATCAACATCCTTTTCTAACAATTCAGAGAGAAATTTGGTGATTTTCAAAAAATACTTCATAAATCTTTGGTAATATCAACCTCCATCCCTTTATTGGACACCTTGTGTCCTAAAAAAAATTCCTCACTCCTCATCATATGACATTTTTCCTAGTTCAAAACTAGGTGAGTGTCCTCACATCTATGCAGCACCTTATCTAGATTGGCAAGGCAATCCTCAAATGACTCCCCGTAAATTGAAAAGTCATCCATGTATACCTCCAAACATCGCTCTACCATATCGGAAACAATGGTGAGCATGCATCATTGGAAGGTGGCCAGTGTGTTACAAAGACTAAACGACATTTGATGATATGTGAACATGCCATAAGGACAAGTGAAGGTAGACTTATCTTAATCTTGTGGCTTGATAGAAATCTAGTTGTATCCATAATAACCGTCGAAAAAATCAAAATGAGGGTGGCTGGAAAGACACTCAATAATTTGATCGATAAAAGGGAGCGGGAAATGATCCTTCAAAGTGGCAGAATTCAGACATCAATAATCGATACAAACACACCGCCCAATCAAAATTAATTCATCATTTGAATTAGTTGTGATTGTTATCCCCCCTTTCTTAGGAGCCACTTGAGTTGGACTAACCTAGGTTGGGTCATAGATAGCATATATAATGCTTGCAGATAAAAGTTTTACTACCTCTTTCTTTACAACCTCAGTCATGATGGGGTTGAGTCACCGTTGGGTTGCACGATTGGCTTGTCTCCTTACTCTAGTCTGATCTTGTGTTGACAGAAACTAGGGGATATACCGTTTATGTCTACCACAGACCATCCGAATGTTGCTCGATGGTTTTTCAGAACCACAAGCTACTGCTCCTCTTCTTGAATACTCAATGAACCTGAGATGATGACCGAAAGATTCTCTTCTGTTGCCAAGAAAGTGTACTTCAAGTGCAGTGACAGTGACTTGAGCTCTATATTGGGGGACTCAGCAAAGATGGGACCAATGGGGGAGGGGTGGTCCTAGATCCTTAGTGTCTGGTGTAATAACATGGTAGTGCCTTGAGAAATAAGATGCACTCCTCCAAAGAACAAGATCGAATACAGTCATCTGGCAGATTCATAAGACGACAATTGTGGATAAACTTGCATTAGAGTGGAAGAAGTGGCCTCTTCAACTGTTGTTGGGCAATGTTCCTCCTCTTTATCGTCAGGATATTGAACTACCTTTGTCAAAGAAATTTCTTTTGTGTTTTTGAAGATATCTACTGCCACTGTGCCATTATGGAATTGTGTCATCAAATGAGCCATATCGAGAAAAACCTTCCCCAGAAATAGCGACACTTTTTCTTGGATCTGCTATAGCATGCGACAGTGTGCCTTCCCCTAAGCAATCTGTGTAGGCTCGGGTATCAAAATTTCAAAATGCTCTTCTCTTTTGCCCAATGTCAGTCTCCCTCTACCCATATCTAGAATCATATCAGTTGTGGCTTGGAATGTCCTACCGAGTAATAATTCATTACCTTGATCATCCTGCACCTCCATGATGACAAAGTTTGTTGGAAATATGAATCTGTCCACCTTAATAAAAACATTCTCACAAATATCGTAAGGCCTCACCACTGAGTTGTCTGCCAGTTGTATGGTCATATTACTCTTCCTGGACTCCTTAAGACCTAGACTCTTGAAAGTGGTCAAGGGCATGAGATTGATGCTAGCCCCTGAGTCACATAAAGCTTCTCTAAATCTTATCCTCCCAGTAAACATGATATGTTAAAATAATATGTATCTTTCCTTTTTGGAGGAAAAACATTCCCAGAATAAAAGCAAGGACTTGCTCCTTCAGAACTACCACTTCAAAATCATTTATCCTCCTCTTCTTATTGATCAAGTCCTATAGAAATTTGTTGTAGGAGGAGGGAATATTCTCAATTGCATCGATGAGCAGAAATGTTAACATGAAGCTTCCTAAAGTTGTCTAAGAACTTCTAAAATTTCTTGCCAACCTTCTGATCTTTCAAGATGTTTGTAAATGACACTAGTTTCACCACCTTTCTCTGGTGAGGTGGGACATAAGCCTCCTTCCTTGGCTCCCCAGGTTCATGAGTTTCAATATCAACTGGCTTGTCCTCTACTGTAGTATCTGGCTCAACTAAATCAACTACAACAGTATTCACCGATGAGCCTTTATTATCATGTTTGTCCATTGACTCTGGAATTGTTTTCTACTCATTCAACAACTTCTTCCCATTGCGTAACATCACTACTTTTACATGTTGATTATCAGTAGGTATGTTGGTGTTTTCTGGGAATCCATGTTGCGTCAGTTTCTTCAAATATGCAACCTCTGTCGCAATTTGAGAAATTTGAGTCTCAATACTACAAATATGTGTTCCTTGATTCTATAGTTCCCTTTGAGTCTGACCAATGAGCACTTCATTCTGGCTAACCAACTTACCAAGCATGTCCTCTATGCGGTCTATCTTGCTAGGGCCCCTATCCTGTTGGTATTTTTGTTGTGGAACAACCTGTTGTGGCTTGCCATGCTGTGCTTGAGAAGGGTCCTGTTGGAAATTACTGGGATCCCTCCATGAGAACTTGGGGTCTTTTCTCCATGAGTAGTCATTGACCCTATAGTTTTGTTGTTGTGCAAACTTGCAGTCCTCATCTTCTCCTTCAGAAGAGTTTCCATCCTTATGACATAGCATCCTAGCGATGAGATCAAGTTTCTCATTCAGTGCACTGATGACCATTGATTCCCCAAAACTTTTTAGGGTTACTGGAAATTCTCTTTCTTCTCCCCAAGAGTGATACTTATCCATGTTCTTCAGAATCGCATGCCACATAGATGGATTATTGTTCAAAAAAATCCTAAGCCATCACTATCAAGCGTAGTTCGTTCTCCCTTATGCATCCTGTAGTAAAATGTCTTTGCTTGGCAAAACAAATCGATCCCATGATGTGGGACCTTTCTCAATATATTTTGATACCTCTCCCATGCTTTAGAGTACGATTCTTCTGCCTTCTACTTGAATTTATATATTTCCTTGACAAGTTTGTTCGTCTTCTGAGGAGGAAAATAATGCTCAAAGAAAATATTTATCATCCCCTCCCATGTTTCAATCGACTCGGGTGGGAGATTGTAGAACCAAGATTTGGCATTATCTTTTAATGATAATGGATACAACTTTAGGTAGATCACAGTAGTCGGTACCCTATCTATCTTGACCATATCACAACTCTCCATATAGTTTCTTATGTGCATCATCGGGTTTTCTATGCTAAGGCCATGAAAATCTTGTGACTTGACCAATGCCATCAGCCTTGGATCAATCTTGTAACTGCCCATATTTATTGGTTGTCACTTGATTGCCCCAAGCTAGGCTATTGAGGACGACACCTTGATCTTCTCCCTAATCATCTTCTCTTCTTCTGCCATCTCTGGTTGTTCTTATGGTTCTTCCGGTGGGGGTATTTGAGTGGCTGCCAGTGGACTCGGAGGAGGAGTTGCAATCAGTCTTCCCCCTGAATGACTGAACTCCATTCCTTGGCATAAGATCTCTGCCTGACTAAAGTCATGCGGAGATGACTCCTGTAATCGTGAGCTCTAGTGTGCACCTACACTATTACCTGAAATTATTATGGATAGTGTGAGAACGGGTACTAATGATTGAAGAAAATGATATTTAAAATTCAGCTACGAAGGATAAAAATAAAAACAAAAAGTGTGGCCGATTACAGAACTTGTAGTGCAAGATTTGTTATTTACTCAGCAACGACGCAAAAACCTTGATAGGTATTTTCTATAAGCCCTAAAATGCAAGTGTACACTATCAGAGTAATATAGGCCAATGAGGCCTAAATATCAAACACTGGGTAACATAAATTTAGAAACTACTATTAACTATAATACAATCACCTAGGCCAAAGAAAACTTTGATTGGAGGTTTATTAACTAAGAATGCAGAATGTAAATTTAAAATTACCGGTGATTGATAACAATTGGACGAAATTCCTTAGGATTACAGTTTCACCTCAGTTGATATTGCAACTAACAGTTATAACAGTAATAATTATCTCTCGAAACCCTGGACAAAGAGCATGTAGCAAGAATTACCCGCTCACACGGTGTAATGCACTACCTAATCTAATACCAAACCCACTCTCGTATCGATTATGTAATTAGTTAGGTGATTTATCAAAAACTCGGGGTAATCTCTTCATGTTTGTAAGTCACCTTTCTCAAAGGACAATATGAAACATGTATTTCTATGAATTTCTAACCATTAATTTCCTTTTCAAAGTAATTATAGGTCTAATTAACTACCTATTCTGACCAAGCATACATAGTTCATGACAATCGCATAGAAATCAATCCAAAAATTGAGAGAAATTGATATATTGCTACATAAGAGTCTAATACAATGCATCACTGGGCTACTCCTGGGTCCTAAGGAATAAAGGGTTTAGTCATGCATGGTTTTAATGGTCAACAACATAGGAGAGAAAAAGAAAAACATGGAAAACATTTACAAAAATTCAAGAACCCCTGAAGAAGACCGCCCAAAAGATCCCCTCTCACACACGTGTCGATTTGCTACCTTCCAGCTACAAATACATCCATTGGAAGTGCCCAGATCATCCAGAACGTGACCTTCTTCGCCCATTTCTCCTGTCCTTCCTCTCGGCTACCATCCAATAGGATTAAAACATGATATTAGGTCTGGCTGAATTCCCTCTAAGTCATAGAAGTGACTTAGGGAGAAATAAATCATCACTCATTGGATTAAACACTATCTTCAAATTTGCCTGATCCTGACATGTTGTTGCTACTGACTAGGTGTTGGTACTATTGACTCCTTTAATTTTTATGGATACTTGGTAAGTTGTTGGTACTACTGACTGGGTGTTGATAGTACTGAGTTGCTTTGATTAATGTTGAATCCAATGTTGTGATGTTGTCAGTAGTATCGACTCCAAAGTTGGTACTATCGAGTCTTCTCAATTTCTTTCTTTTCCAAATTGAGCTTGTGTCGGTGCCACTGACTCCAAAGTCAGTAGTATCGAGCTATGTAGATTCTTATAAAACTTTCTAAAATCCATAAAATCTGAACATAAGATCTTACAATATAATAAATCATTCGAAAGCATTAAAATTAGATTTCTTTGATGCAAATAAGTATTGCATGCCAATAAGAGTAAATCGTGCACAAATTAATATGAAAATGAATAAATAGTGTGAAAAAATCTATATAAAATAACTTGTAAAAATGGCAAATATCTAGTGCATCACCTCTCTCTCTCTCTCTCATCTTCTCCTCTCCCGGTCTTCCCAGAATCCAACCAACCCCGGAGAAGGCACCAGACACCTCTCTAAATTCCAAACAACTCCATTCGGGATTGACAACTTGATTGATCATGATATTCTCAACAAATAACGGCATGATCTCCTCATTGGCCTCCAATCACTTTTGTATAGTGTAAATCACACCCACACACCTATGTAATTCCTTAAGAAACTCATACACATGACCTTTATTGGCGACGAATATTCTTCATGTCATTGTGCCATCTTCCCCACCCTCGATGGAGATTGAAGGAAGAACTCACTGCGACTGCTCAATATATTTTGTGTCTTGATGGTGAAGCTTGAGGTGGTGGTATTAGTACAGGAAACCCTAGACCGTGAGCAACTTGGCCATAGGCCCTTGAAGTTGTGGAGAACCCCATTAGGATGGAAGCTCGCATTCAACCAAGTGCAATGATTGATTCTTGCCTTCCCATGTTACTTCTTCCTGTTCCTCCAAGCCATTGATTGGTCAGTGCCACCCCAGACACCATAGGCTGCCATAAGGGTTTGAGCCAATCTAGAATACCCTAGATAAGGATCATGGATCATCTAATACATCACCCACTGCTGGGAATGGGAGTCAAAATGGAGGTTGACTATGACAAAGCATTCAAAACATATGTCATTAACTAAGCGGAAGCGGTCGTTATTAACAGATTACCGAAAATCACTAAAAATTAAAACCTTTTTCAAAGAGATCCAATTCCAAGAAACTCTTATCAACAAGAACCAAAGTATTATATGTACATATCATGTACCATCTCTTCTCGAGGATTACATACATCAATTGCTTTGTTACATCTACACATGAGCAACACAAAACCTCGAGGCATTCAAGCCAAAATCTCAGATTTATTCATTAAAAGTACTAACTACTAACTCTGAGGACCTAAGAGTACAGAGACGACACATAGGACTCATATCTACAAGACACGACAGTTAGTATCTCCACCTGAGATATTACTGTTGTCCATGTTGTTGTTGCTGCTCTTCCCCTACTGTAGGGTTCCTGGCTCCTTGTCTGCGTCTACCTAAAAAGTTGGATCCCACGGGGGTGAGACAATTGAAATTGTCCCAACGAGAGATATAACTCTCTGCCAGAAACATTATTATTGTAGTTTAATAGAATAAAACTAATCAGAGGATAAGCAGTTTAGTGCATTCTCATATTTTAAAGCATTACAGCTATCTATGATAGAATAGTAAATCATCTATTCTCTTTATAAGGAATAGGAAGAATAGGTATTTCATTTATCCATCACACTATATCAACATCTCAAGCTTATCCTATAATATTCATTATCATAGTATGTCATCCATGATTCATTCTCATTTCTATATGTTGGCCTCAGCCAGTTTGCTAACCAGATATTGAATTATACCAGTCATGTGAGTATACATCATCAAATTCTATCCAGGCATTGGACAATGCCAATCCTATGCATACATTCCCGGCATTGGACTATACCAATCATGTGCAAACATTCCAGGAATTGGACTATACCAATCATGTGCAAACATTCCAAGCATTGGACTATGACAATCATGTGCAAACATTCCAGGCATTGGACTATGCCAATCCTGTGCAACCATTCCAGGCATTGGACTATTACCAATCATGTGCAATTATTCCAGGTATTGGTTTATTTCCAATCTTGTGCAATTATTCCAGGTATTGGTTTATTACCAATCCTGTGCAATTATTCCAGGTATTGGTTTATTACCAATCCTGTGTAATTATTCTAGGTATTGGGTTATGACCAATAATGTGATATTATTCCAAGTATTGGGTTATGACCAATCATGTGACATTATTCCAGGTATTGTGTTATGATCAATCCTGTGACATTATTCCAGGTATTGGGTTATGACCAATCCTGTGACATTATTCCAGGTATTGGGTTATGACCAATCCTATGACATTATTCCAGGTATTGGGTTATGACCAATCATGTGATATTATTCCAGATATTGGGTTATGACCAATCCTGTGACATTATTCCAGGTATTGGGTTATGACCAATCCTGTGACATTATTCCAGTTATTGGGTTATGACCAATCTTGTGACATTATTACAGGTATTGGGTTATGACCAATCCTGTGACATTATTCCAGGTATTGGGTTATGACTAATCAGGTGACATTATTCTAGGTATTGGGTTATGACCAATCCTGTGACATTATTCCAAGTATTGGGTTATTACCAATCCTGTGCAATTATTACGGAATACCACATCACCTTTACTAGGTACTAAACCTTGGCCAAACCATTATATTTATTCACATCCTTTACGTAATTCAAGTATTCCTCTTATCCCCTTTTAGCTTATTCAAAATACCATAGCCCTTATTTGGCTATAAGCATAAAGCATTCATGATTAAGATTTCATTATTATTTTTGTATCCATTTATTATTATTATGTTACTAAGTTTCCATTGTTTATTTTGAACATTACCATTTCTTTCATGAGACTTTATAAACATCTTGTTACCTCTCACTAGGCAAAAACTACTCTCATGGCTCACAAGGCCCATTACACATCTTGTCACCTCTCACTAGGCAACAATTACTCCTCATGGCTCATAGAGCCCATTACACATCTTGTCACCTTTCACTAGGCAACAATTACTCTTCATGGCTCACAAAGCCCATTACACATCTTGTCACCTCTCACTAGGCAACAATAATCATGACACACTTTATGTGTTACTCATTCAAGTATATTGGATTTAGAGTATATCAAGGTGTATCAACCTTGAGGTGCTAAATGTGATATCTATCATGTCTTGATGTATCACTTCCCTCATCACTTGTAACTTATCTTGTATTAGGGCATCTCCCATCCTAATACTTTATGCACCCGATAATCACATTTATCATTTATTATTAATAACATGGTCTCATCTCAGGTTAAGCCATTATTGATATAAGGTTATCCATTAACAACCACTTTAGGTGTTTCACCTGCCAATATATGAATCACTATTCCATTATTAGTAATAGGGTTTCCCCTCTTTATCAATTAGGATTTTACATAACATCACCCTATATTAGGGTTTCACATAACATTACCCTATATCAGGGTTTCACATAACCTTACCTAAAATTAGGGTTTCTCAACTCATAGCCCAAGATTAGGGTTATGGTTCATCATCATATTGCCCAATATTAGGGTTTCATGCACTATAACCCAAAATTAGGGTTTTACATACCTTCACCCTATATTAGGGTAGAGTTTTCATATGGCATTACATGACATCACCCTGGATTAGAGTTTCCCATCACATCACTGCATCAGGTTTCCTAACACATTACCCTTGATTAGGGTTAGGGCTCATCAACCTTCTCAATTAGGGTTTCATGATCTCTTTATCAAGGATCATACCCTATTTACATAATTCATTCATGTTGAAAATTTTGAGCTTATCCACTACATGATCATTAAATATGTAGGAATTCCTCTCTCTCTCATCCTCTATAGGATGTTGATTTACTTCAAGCTTGATTACATTAGGGCAACTTGAATGAAGGGTTAACAAAGTGTATTGAGATATTTCTTCCATAAGCATCAAAGGTTAACCACTTTAAATGTACTAATCACCTAAGTACTTTTAGGGATTCAACCATTGTACTTATCTTTGATAATCATCATTATCAATCATGGAATCAATTTATCTTTTATAACCTTGAGTCTCCAAACGGTTTTGGGTACCTTGAACCTCCAAACGGTTTTGCCCCTTTTTAACCTTCAAACGGTTTTGAAACCGTTTGCCCTCCAAATGATTTTGAAACCGTTTGGGCATCATAGGTCTGAGACTATTTGGTCTTAAATGGTTTTGAAACCATTTGGGCATCTAGCCCTTAAAACCGTTTGAACAAATATACATTGAAACTATTTGAACAATTTCCCTTAAAACCAATTGGATGATTTGATCTTGAAACCGAAAGGACCTCTAAACGGTTTGAGACTGTTTGATCCCAAATGGTTTCAAGACCGTTTGGACTCAAACGGTCTCTAGACTATTTGGTCCAAACCACTTTGAAACTGAAAGGAGCAATTAGGGTTTGTTTCAACCAAATTGAATAGGGTTTACTCCATTGAATCGATCATCAATTGAACCATTGAGTGTACATCAATTTTCAACACTTGGATCTCCAAAGCTTCATCAAAGCCCTTGGCCTTCAAACGGTCTTGAGACCATTTGGTATTCAAATGGTTTGAAGACCATTTGTCCTCCAAACGGTTTTGAGACCATTTGGGCCATTCAACCCAAAAATTGAATCATTGATTAGGGTTTCTATCACTCTACCTGATTAGGGTTTGCAATCAATTCAATCGATTAGGGTTAGTAATCAATAGATCACCCATCCTTGAATCTATTAAATTTAAATCAATTTGAACTATTAAACCTCCATCATTCACATCATCAATTAACCTCAAATGGTTTTGAAGTTTAATTGCCCATTCGATCTTGAGATCCATTACTCATTCGGTTTTGAACTCAATTACCCATTCGATCTTGTAGTCATTTACCCATTCGGTCTTGTAGTTATTTACCCATTCGATATTATAGTTATTTACCCATTCGGTCTTGGGTACAACTAACCATTCGGTCTTGGACTTAATTCCCCATTCGGTTTTGAAACTGAACCAACTCATTCAGTTTTGAAACTGAATTAGCTCAATCAATTTTTGCAAACCGTTTGCCCATTCCTTTGTTGAGGTGTATGCTTAAGATGGCATCATCATCTTCAAGATTCAGACCTTCCAAATCAGTTGTGATTCTTATGATGATTTCAACAATTAATTAAAAGGAAATCGAGAAAGAAGAAAGGTTCAACATATAATGAATAAATTGCAAGCAATAATGACATTTAAGGGTTCAAGTTATATAACCCACCATAAAAATTGAATTCAAGCTTCAAGCTTCACACCTTCAATGGTGAATGAAGCTTTTTCAACCTCCCAAGGCTCGTCCTCAAGTCTTTGAGTGAAATGAATGGCTAAGGTTGAGGATTGAATGAAGAAAAGAAGAATTTAAGCATTGAATTTCGATTTCCACCATAGAATCAAGGTTGAAGATGACTATGGAGCTTACCTATAGGTTTGGGTGCGTCCTCCTATTTCTCCTAAGCTCCCTTGAGCATCGAAAAAGCAAGGAAAGAAAGAAGGGTCGAAAAAGCCTTTCATTTGGGTTGGAAATGAGATGTTTATAAGGAAATTTCAATGAGAGAGAAAGTGATATAATAATCTTTTAACTCCCAAAATTGGTGCCACATACTCCCCTCCATCCCTTGAATACGAAGACATCTCCCCCACCTTGCAATTCCTCTTCATTATCCATGAATTAAAAGAAAACAAATTAAGCACCTTAATCAATATAATAGTAATATCCAAAATTGAGTGGATATTACTTTTCCTTTAACTAATGTGAGTGGGCTCTCCACTCACTTTATATATTTCGTGGCCTTTGAAAGGCACAAGGACGTCCATACTTATGCAAATTCAACCATTTCAGTTTTTGTTGAAGGGCACTTCAACTGATATATTTATTTTTGCATTAAATTGAATTAGGGTTTCAATTATTCTTAAATCTTGATTATTTTAATATCAAGATTCTCTCTCCTCCAAAGTGATTCAAATGAGATGCCCCTCTCATTTTGTTTTCTATAAATGATGCCAAGAAACATTAGGGACTCTCTAGAGGTGGTATTTTGCATATTGAACCCTAGGTTTTGGGTAAATTGCACATTACACCAAAACTAGGTTTTAATGCACAAACATTACTTAATAAGCTCTTTCTTGGTGCTCAGGCTATCACAAGCCATACATCTACATCATTTTCATTCTTATGATGCTTCAACACTAGAGGAACATTTTATCATGTAATATTTGCAAGTTAACACCTCAACTTGGGTAATTTTCACTTTGGTCCAAAACAAGTAAAACATTATTTCAACAGTATTCAAATAGGACTAAAATTGAAACATAAGTTCCTCTTGAGCCTTAATTACTTTTCAAAAGATAAAGACAAGAATATAAATGACTTACTTAAGAAAAACCTCTAGGGTTAAGTCTTAACCCAGGTCAGTGATGTTATGTTGACTTCCTTCAATGCTCCACAGTGTCACAACCATGGGAAGAAAAAGACACATGAGCTAATTCATCATTTACCCTTAGATCGAAGGCTATACGGTAAAGTTAGAATTGTCGTTTCTTCTATATTTTTTTAATTGGTTGTTATAGTGAAAAGGAGTTTATCCACTAATGTGTCACACTGTGACTGGCCAGTGTAGTTATTTTGCAAATATTCTACTAGTTATTTGTAAGTTGTATGCTAGTGATCTTATATATGAATTTTATGCAAAAAAATGAGTAGATCACAAATAAAATACTTTCATGGTCTAAATATGCCTCTAGTTCCAAAAGTATAGATAATTCATGATCGTACTATGATTACTATATAGACCTTGGATTTGATGAATATGATGTTTCATTAGAAATCTATTTATTTTTTTATAATACATGATCTTGTTGACTATAATGAGAAAAGAAGAGAATGATGATTGTTATGTATTAGATTAAGGTTCATAAAGTCAATAATCATGTACATGTGGAATTAGGGTTATTAAATTGATGTTTATACTTGTAATGATCTTGATCCACCAAATATGATTTGTATATTCATAATGACATGGTATGATCAATCTAATGATTAGAGTTACATCTTATTATTACTTAGGGAACTAATAGTTGGAAATAATGATATGATGGAATTAGGGTTTGATACCCTTAGTCCTTGTCCAAACCTGAGATGACCCTAAACGCTAGTTAGGATCAAATCTAGACCTAATTAGCATCTTGTGAATGTTTATTGTCACTTTAGGGTTTATACATACATGCACATAATGTTGATTAAATGTTGATTTATTGGTTCCATATTTGCTTTCTTGTTTGGATCTATATATTCTTAAAGTACACTTGAAGTATAACTGCATGACTTATACATGACAAAGGTATGTGGTTATATATGAGTACCCACATTATTGACTTTGAAGTTCGCCTATTGATTTCTAAAGTATTGATCTGGTGAATAAACTATTGGATGTTTATTTACTTTATTTTTAATTATAATTCCATTATGAGTATCACATAAAGCATAGAATGTTCTGAATCTTGGGTTACACCCATTAAGGGTAATGCACATAAGTCCAACGATGGTCAGTTATTACAGCTAAGAGGGCATACCAAGCATGGATTGGAATATGGAATGAAAATACAAGTTTCATATGTGTAGATGTTTGGTTGTGAACATTATATGTTATTATTATAGTTTCACACATTTTGGTTGCATCACATAGATGATATAGAGATATATTAATCTATGTATTTGTTTTTTGATGTATTATTTAATAATTGCCATGTGTATTGTTTACAACCTTTTGCTACCAAGTTTGTATTCCCTTGCATTTAATTCGAATGAAAAATTATAAATGTATTATCATGGATTTTTGGTAACTTTCCACACACTGAGTCCATACGTCACACTCTACTCAAACAAATACTTAGGTACGTGTTTTATCCAATAGGAAAATCCAACTTAGAGCTATCAACATGAGCAAGATACCCAATATGACTTAAGAGAGTAGCTTATATAGATAATTTACATGGCCTATTATTCATCCTTCGGTCTTGTGAATGTATGAGTGAGAATGAGAGCAATTTTAGATAAGCTTGTAAATAATGTATATTAAAGGCTAATATTTAGTTTTACTTCTATCTTTAATTATGTTATAAAAGTCAAACTCAGTCATGGACAAGTTTACCTTAATGCATCAATACATGTTGTCTCACAAGATGTTGTAGTGACTTTTGTAATTTTATATGATTCAAGAAAATAAATTGATAAGACAAAGAATAGGATGGTTTATTGAACCTCACCTTGACAATCATAAACCTGATTAGTATGTTCTTTTTCACTACAATTTGATCCCACAATAAGATGGCATTGAAACCTTAGGACATCACTTAGTTACATTATTTCCTCTGGTAGACTTGTTAGGGTTGGAGATGAGCAATGAACTAGACCAACTTGATCTGATGTCCCAACCCAAATATTGATGCAGATTGATCCATATAATATACATGGGTGGGCCCACCCCATAAATTTTGACCTGATATTTATACAAGACGGAGTCATGGCCAAGGTAAACCCATGCCCAAAAACCTAAATATCCATATTAATTACATATGTATGTATGTATATAATTGTATACAATAGTGTATCTTTCGTAAGACGTGTTTGACTACTACTAGCCAAATTACATTTGATCTAAAATATTTATAGTCAGTCATAATAAAAGAATAAAAGAACATTGTAATGGACTACATTTAAGTTATATCAATCATTTCATATATAACATATTTTCATAATCTACATTGTAACTAAAACTGATAGATTGTATGTATACTACTTAAATTATATGCATTTTCAAAATTCCTCAATCAAACATATGTAGATACATCATTAAGTTTAAAACATAATTTCTAAAGATAGCAATAGGTTGCATATGTTCAATGAATGGTCGGATGATTATTATTAAAATCTCATAAATACACGGGTGATATGTCAATGAATTTTAAACATGCCAAACCCATGCAATAATACATTTCAACCATTGGGGATTTACTAAAGTTGTAAGTATAAAAGATTTAGGGGTGATACATGTTACATTTATAGATCCATACATGTTTCTAAAAATCTATTAAAAATATGTTTGTATGAATGTATTAAAAGAATTCATATTACTATGTTATCCATGTCGGGCCAGTCACGACCAGAAGCCCAATTCTAAAGGTATGGACTAGAATCTCAAACACTATCTGGGCCTAAACACGGCATAAAACACATTTAATGTGATAGGAAGAACTCGTTATGAACTCGCCTGATCATCATCCCTTGTTAGGATGTACATGTCTGACAATCATGATTTATCATAGTTGTGTTCTTCAATTTGAGGTAAGATAAACTAGAAGTTAAAAATGGATTTTGTTTCAAAAAGACTAACAACTTGCAATATATTTAAAAGTTAATTATTATGTGTAGATATATATCTTAACTTATTTCACCACTGCAAAAAGGTATAAAACCCTATTTTGATTCATTTCCCCACACCAATCCTCAAATATAAGATACATGAAACCATAACAAACTAAATAAATACATAATTTATCACACCAAATAAGTGCCAAAAAAATTCACTTCAATTATGGAATTTATCCTTCGATTGTCCAAGAGAGGACACCCATATGGTTAGATCATTGGCGTGCTGTCAAGAGGTCTTAGGTTTAAACTCAGACAGCAACAAAATGAATAGAATCACCATTCTTTTTTCAAAAAAATTATCATATGATTTTCTTTCTCTGGAAACTCATCACACATTTATCAAATGACTAGGACCAGACAAGAAACCAAAACAGACCATAGATATCAACTAAATTGAACAAAATCAACTAGTTTGGTTCAATTTTAGGAAGGTGAATGGTTTGGTTCTAGATTTTCTCAAACCATTAAACAATAGTTTGTCTGATTTGAGGGTACAGTAACCAAACCAAATCAAACCAATATACATGTTTACATATTGACAATATCAAAAGTTAAACTATGTAAGAATACATTTGAACTTAGGCATGCAATACTAAAAAGTATTATATGTTAAGATGTATAATTAATGGTATATAAATGAGAACCTATGAAATAAATTAAATGGTGAGTTACGGTAAATGGATACCAATTCAGAGTTAATGGGACTATGTCAACAAATTATATATATATATATATATATATATATATATATATATTATTAACCATTACTAAAACTAACTTTTTGGAAGTTCATTTATCATATATCATGTTAGATAAATAGGTAAATATGATGAAAATTGTTGGTTTAACATTATTGTCTAATAAAAACTTCATAGTTCTCATTTCACAGTATGATACAAAACCAAACCAAACTTTAGACTAACAGTTTAGTACAATTAAGATTTGGAATAGCTAACTGTTTCAAATGTATATGAACTAATATGTATGGTCTAATACTTGTATTTTTAGTAGTATACTAAAACAAACCAAACTACGCCCACCCCTACAAACAACACCATTGAGTGAGAAAGTGATCATTTTCAATCCAATTACAAAATGATAATATAAACTGAAACTTAACATCAATGTTGTTCTACTATAGAAAGTGTTGACATTGTATGATAGCCTTTGGTTGCATGACCATGTGTAAAGAAGTGAAACCACCTCTCTACTAAAATTTTGAATAATAGAACCTCCAGTCCAAACACACTCATAAAGGTATGATGGAGTGGGTGTAAAATTTTCAAATCTTTATTAACGATATTCAAAACAACCAAAGTGTAGCAGTGGAATAAAATAATGACTATATTCAATTTATAAAACAAGGTAACATCTTAAACTTACATCATAAGGATCCATGTAGAGGGAAATCTAAACCACCTCAAGATTGCCTCCAAGCTTGAACTTCTCAATCTAAGTCCAAGTCAACATTCCTTGTCATCTAAGTCCTCCACCTAGGGTTGGAAGCATACCCCAGCAAGAAGAGAAAAATAGATGACATCAGAAAAGGCCGGTATGTGCTTACTAAAAAGAGTAAAATGAGAAATATAAGGAAACAAGGACATCAAATAATGAGAAGCTTCCCATAGAAGATAAAAGTACCACCCAAATGTGTATCAAGAGAAAAGAATCACAATAAGAATGATACTTGCCATAAAACAACATAAAAAGATTGTGCCATATATATATCCACTACCATGGTGGGAAATGAATCACAAGTAGGGCACACACCCCACAATCAATATCATGCATGCATGTGATATAAACATAGCCCTAGAATAATATAAATATCAATGGCGGCCAAGGCTTCACATCCTTGAAACCGTATAGAGAATGACGCACTGCAAAACTCCCAAATATATAAAACATGGGCCAAGAATCACACATCTTGCCATGGGTATGAGGTTCCTTTCCATCCCAAAAGAGAAGGAAATATCACATCTTCTCAGTAGGAAATTACACATCTACCATAAACAAACCAACACAATTACACTACTCTAGTGATACTGAAGCACATAGCATGTTTAATGTAGAGGCAAGTAAAAAGTATAGTCAGATTATACCAAAGTAGTCACCACATAAGTGACCAACATATACACCCACCTCATAAGTGGGCAAAAGACATCACATGTCATCATATAGAGTTCCAAGATGAACAAAGCATAATAAAGATTCAAAGAGAATGTCCAAGATCATAAGATCAACATCAAATAAGGTAGTTCACATGAACCATGATTTTCAAAAGAAAAGACATATGTGTAGGCTATTGTCCATAGGACCAAGAGAAAGATTAATATAGGTCAATTTCTCAACATAGAATAATAGGGGATACAACATACCTCAACTTTAGAGTCTACTCTGCCTAAAGACAAGTCTAGGTCCAAAGCCTAGGCCTCCAAAGAACATATGATGCATATATGTGGAATAAGAGTTATGTTTCCATTATTTATTCAAAACCCTAAAAATTCACCTTTTTATTATTAATGAATTAGGTTATCAAAACCATGACGTGTTTTAGGTTTCCTTTTTTTGAGTCAAAAACATATTTTATTATATTTTTTTGACTTATAAATTAAAAGTTATGTATTTTACAAGTTATTATATATATAGATTAATCCATTCAAATTCATGTATCAATTGGTTTGGAATTAGGTGATAAAGATGATACCATTAGGCAGAGAATCTTTTTCAAAATTCAACGAGTATTTATTTGTAATTTTTGGCCCAACAAATAATTAGTTATGCATTTTAGAAAACCAGCCAATAGATAATTAGAAAAAAGCCAAGTCAGTAGAAAACATGCGAGAGGGGAGGAAAGAGAAGGAGAGGGTGCTCACGCTGAGTTGGCCCAACCATGAGCGGAAAACTCTGTCAGCCCCACTGCCAACCAAACCTCTTTCCCTAGTGCTAAAGCAAAACAATCGTCTGCAAAAAGACAAAAATGTCCCTACTATCTCGATAAAAGAAATAAGAAAGATCGAGGGCAGAAGAGACAATTAAAAAGAGACCTTCATGCCATAGAACCATGGAGACAGCTCTAAAGCTTGCTCGCCTAGTTCCCAGAGAGAGTGAAGAGGAAACCAAGGCCCAAACTGCCAGAAAGCACTCACACCGACATCGCAAAGTCGTCGTGAACACCTGTGGCCCAAAACCTTGTGAGAAAACACTCTGAAACACTGAAACCATCTAGAGATCGAAAATAGGAAGAACTTGAATAAAAAAGGGGAAAACGCAAGAGATGCCTAAATCAAAGATGCTAGTAGCTCAACATGCTACATGGAACCCGGTTGAGCGTGACAAAATCATCGGTGAAGACCCAGATCAACACAACCCTGTCGCTAGAGTCGGGAAAAGCTGCCACCCCAGCAGTAAGTAGGGTGGACCAGCAGGAGACCAAGGAAAGTAGATCCAAGGCAGGAAAAATGAAGGGGGCTCCCTGGCGGATGTCTGGCAACAACTTCCCAGAGGAACGGAGATCCCACGAGCGAAAGAGAAGGAAGAAAAGAGAGGGACATGGCAAGAATAGAGGAACAAGGGGCACCCAATGATTGTGGGGAAGGGGTGACCAAAACCCTACTTTGATAGGGTCATCGGGTGCGGGTTAAGGTAACAGGGGTGGAGGAGAAGAGATTGGTGAAAAAGATGTAGAGGAAAGGGAGGAATCGGAGAAGGAAAATGCAAGGGAAACTAGTTTCCCAGTTTGTGCGGGGACAAAGAGATTGGAGGTAGGGGATGCTATAAGAACCGTGCGATTCAAATCCAACAGCCAGAAAAACCTGCACACAAAGACAAAAATAAAATCATAGTGTGACAATATAAATTGAATCTAACTAAAGTGTGAAGACATTTATTTCCCTTTTTCTCTTTCTTCATTTGAGGGCACAAATAAACTCCAAATTGGATGAAATTTTGCCCAGAGGCTAATTAAAGCATGTAGATTATGATTATGTAATTAGATTTTCCTTTTGGGAACTTTTAATGTGTTAAATAAATCAAATCCTATTTTCTCTTTCCTCCTTCATTAATGACATTAGGATTATCTAAATTTTATGAAACTTGACCCACAAGTCATATTTAATGTGTTGGATACGAATTTGCCATCAATTTTACATATTGGAGTTGTTTGTATATTTATTTAATATTTTGAAGGTTCAACATACACACTACCTCTCTCCTAATTTCACCTTTTAAGCAAACTTTCTCCAAATTGAATGAAAATTCACCCAAAGGCTATATTTATTATGTAGATTACGAATCTAAGATTATTTTCCTCTTTTGGAGTTTATTTTATTTGATATTTTGGGGATAACATACATCTTCTATTTCCAAAATAAATTTAAATTAATTATTGTAATGTGAATAATGTGAAACTTTACTCCCAAGGTAATTAGGACCCAAGGAACATGATTTTAAACTTAGATTTCACTTTTGGGACTTCTTTTTATGAGATATGTCATATGGCCCATTATTCAACCAAATGTATTCTTATTATCTCTATATGGGTCATATATGATTATTAAACATGATTTATTATGCTACTCTCTACATAATACTTGTGACACATTTTATGTTACATTATTGGTTTAGATCTAATGTGAGAACATTAGGGTACATTAGGGCGATTTATACATTCATTATCTCATTTGGGTTATACTAAACCTTGTTTGGCTAAGTCTAAAGGATCAAACTTCTAGGGTAGGGTTCGAGATCCGATATGTTACAACACTCCACCCCTTAAAAGGATTTCATCCTCGAAATCTATTGATCCAAACATCAAAAAACCAAGTACTCTCCACCCCTTAAAAGGTTTAACCTAACAAGTCAAACTAATCAACATTTAGGGTTACCCACGTGTAAGGACCCTGACCTTCATTTAGGGCTTACCCTGTCTGCTTTGCTTAAACCTGGTGCTTTGGTGCTTGCTAATCACCTTTAGTGGTGATTAGGGTTTGGTTGTGCTTTTTTGAGAGTTGGAGGTGCTAGTTGCAAATAACCCAAGTCTAGGGTTTTGTAGGTAAGTTTGCCACCTTGTGAGGTGTTCCTCCCTCTCTTTGCTTCCTCTTGTGTAGAGAGGTAGGCTTGGGCTCGTTGCTTGAGTTCTTTGGGCCTTGGTTGAGTTTGTTTGGGCCTTGAGGTGCCTTATTTGAGCTTGGTTGAGCCTTGTATCGGCCAAGTGGTGAGTGTATCGGCCTAGGAGTGTTTGTGTCGGCCAACATGGATGTGTGTCGCCCATGGAGCAACATGTTGTGTCGCCCATGATGCTTGATCTAACCTTGACCTTGTTTGGTGGACACTTGGAGCACATCTTGGACATGTGGATGAAGGTTGTTAGAGTGGTGGCTTGTGCTCTAGGACAAGTGTCCCTAGGCAAGTGACACCTTGCTTGGACCAACCTTGTTTTCTCCTCCCTTTCCTTCTATATAGGCGTATCCTTCCCTTAGCTAGGAGTTCCTTTGGTCCTTTGGTTCTTCTCCACCTTGAGTGCACGACACTCCCTCCTTCCTTGCTTGTGTCGGCCGATACCCCCTTGAAGGGGCAGCTTGGTGGCCGACACACCTTTGAGGAGCAAGTGGTGGTCGACATCCCTTGAAGGTTGGAGCTCTTCTTCTTCTTTGGAGCTTGGAGCTTAAGGCGGGTTGCATAACTTATAACCCTAGCAACCTTATCTCTTGCTTTGATCTTGTTTATACGCATGTTAGTAGCTTAGTTTCTTGCTTTAGTATCCTTTTGGCTAATCACCATGTGGTCTAGTGTTTCTTGTGATCTAGGGTTTAGGGAGAAATAATCCTTTCTCCCCTTGGTCTAGAGGAGTGAGTTTGAGTTGCTAGTGTCATGAGCAACACCCCTCTTTCCCTTAATCGATTGTGGTGAGCTTGTATCCTAGTTGATCAAGCAACACTCTCCTCTCACCATGGGCTAGAAGGGTGAGCTCGTTGGTGATGGTTGATGTGCAAGACCCCTCTTTCTTAGTCGATTGAGGTGAGCCATCTTCCTAGGGTTTTGAGTACCTTGTGTATGAGGAGGAAGATGACCTTGTTGGATGATACCTCTTGTTTTAGCTTGTTGGGCGACAGGCCTGTGTGATGAGCGTCAGCCCTTGTTCCTGTGTGACAGGTGTCACGCCCATTCCTTTGCCTTGTGTCGGCCATTAGGCCTTGACCAGGTTGTGGCACGTTTTGTGGAGGTGTTCTCTCTCTTGGTTGTTAGTTTTGGTGGGCTGCCCTGGCCGAGATAAACTTTGTAACGGCATTGCTGGGTTGCTATGTTGGGCGCCACATGCCCTTGGTGTTGGTCGATAACTCCAGGCCGAGATGGACGTTGCCTGATAACACAAGTGCTCGACACTCCTCTCTTGTCGCGCGTTACTCTTCCTTGTAACACTATGTCGTGCGCTGATTGCCTTGGTGGCAACGCAGCGTTGCTGCTTGTTAATATCTGTCGTTTAGTGCGTTGATCCTTGGGTGAGGGCAGGTTGCCGTTACACCCCTTTTAGTGAGGGTTTTGTTATCCTTTTGTGACGATTCCTCGTATCATGAAATAGTCTAGTAGTTGATATCCTTGCTTTAAAATGTGGTAACTCCTTATATAGAAAATGATGCTCGTTATCATAAGATGGTTCATTTATCTTAGCTTGGCTACACATATGGGAGTGATTATCTATTAATGATAAGGATGATAGTGGTAATGGTAATGATAACTTTTGTCCTTTTATATCTAAACATGACCATATGTATGGAGTAATTCCCTTGAATATCTGTGAAATGCTGAGGCAAGGATAAGTACATAAATAGTTGCTTTATGATGCGCTTTATGCACTTGATCACCAGATAATGTAAGATTGATAAGTATAGCATCTTGAATGTCATCTCATGATAGTAAGCATAGTCCTTATGTTGAAACTATGATTATTGAATACACTAACCATGCAGGTGATGCTTAGCCATGAAAGGGCTATGAGAAATATGTGATGAGTAACATCACTCTGACAATTACTCTAGTTGATGAGATTGCACATGTGATGTGATTGTTCCATGATGATGATGTAAGCCTTGAGAGGCAGTGGCAATACATGATGAGGGATTGAGATCCCATGGTATGTGTTGATCCTTGAGATGGATCTGGACAGTTGGCAAGAGGCCAAGTGATAACATGTGATGTTGGATCCTGGAGATGGATCAGGTTGATGTGATTACAATAAAATCATAATGTTGAGTTTTATGTTGTTTATCCTGTTATAGTTTGCATGTTATACAACTTGGTTGAATCTTGCAATCTATCTAAAAGATACTAAATAATTACAAGTGGAATATATCATGTAGTTTGCCCTGGCCATAGATCCATCATCGTCAGGATTTGGTGATGGTGAAACGGGTTCTCCTGCGGGTTAACCCGGAGCGCATATTGTTGAATATGTGAGGTTTCTCCTAGCCTAAAGTGAGGAGGTAAGAGTGCAACTGCGGTTGTAGACTCTAGGGTGCGGTGTTCAGGACCGTAGCCCAGTTGTGATAAAGAGCATGGTGAATAGGCCCATGGCTCAGGATATGTGATATGAGGAGCATGAATGCGTTCATGGCTCAGAGCACGGTGAATAGGCCCATGGCTCAGTTTTACTAGCACTGAGACCTGTACCAAGGCGAGCTAGGCAGAGGGTAGCCTGTGGAGCTGACCCTGTGTCTAAGACCACTTTAGCTTGAGACTGCGGTCCTACTTGTGTTGTACTCATGCACTGACCATGAGGTGGGAGGTCGTGGAGTCTGGCTCTTCCATGTGACCTTGTATGGCACCGGCTCTGGGTTTTGCAGCCGTCGGTTGGATTTGAATGGTACAGTTCACTTCCTAAGGGCATAATAATATGTAATTCATCTGAATAGTATTACTGCTTAAGACAAACATGAAACATTGGTTGAGGCCTTGTTTGTATAGTTAATTCCATCATATCTTGCAGTTGCTTATATGTTTCACATATGTGGTAAATCTTGTATATCTTGTCTTGATTATCATGTCCCATAAAGAAATACTTGAGTATATGCCTTTCATATATCTGGTAAGCTTGCTATCTTGAACAACTTTACTTCATTAACTGCTTTTGTTATACTTCTCATCAGTCACCTGCTTTATCTCTATACCTGAGGTTTTGTAGTTTTGGTGGGGAGTTATGTTTCCCGCTGGGACAATGTTCAATTGTCTCACTCCGCTGAGTTACACCCTTTTTAGGTGGTCGAGCTAGATGTGGTGGTGGTCGCGGAGTTGCGGCCGAGCAGCAAGAAGAGCAGTAGAAGGCAAGCTTTGGATGTGATGTTGTTCTGGATGTTTTGTTGTAGAGTCTAGAGTCATCCCTGTACTCTCAGGTCATTGGCGATGTTTTGATGTTGTTTCACGATGTACAACTATAGATGTTTTTTTTGTATGTCCTACTGTTGACCGGACGTGGGCCTTTATGTATGTATAACAGGTGATGAACTCAAGTGATGATAAGACAGCCATTGCTCTAAGTTGTGGTCATGTATCATGGCTTGTATGAATGTATATAACATGTTTTCTTGTAGGATGTGGACTGAAATGTAAAAGTTTCTCATTTTATCAGTTTTCCGCAATCGGTTTTAATTAACCCGTGTTTTGGTAATATGTGGTTATGGTGATTTCCGCACGTTTTCGTGTAACACCTCGTTGTCTGTGTGATAGTGGGATGTGTTGCCACAAGTTTTGGTATCAGAGCCTTAGGTTCGCTGAGTCTACAGGGATTTAGGACTAGGTCGTCTGTTCTTGTGTGTTGTCCATATTTTCTTACAACCGTCTTCTACCCTCAGTGGAAGAAAAGTCAAGATGTCTGGAAACCATGAAGAACACTCAGCTGAGTATAGTGATGCTGCTTCAGCTGAAGGGTAGGTACATGGAGATCGGGTGCCTGAGGTCCCCCAACCTGACCCAACCATTCCTGAACATCCTGCCTACCAATAGCTTATGGGGCAGATGATGGCCACGATGAATCTCATGGTTGGGAGATTGCCAGTGCCTCCTCCGAGAGTACAGGCTCCCCATGGAGAAGCATCGGGTATTGGGAAGACCTTCGAGCAGCTTCACCGAGTCGGAGCTTCGGACTATGCTGGAACGGCTGATCCAGCGGATGCGGATCTGTGGCTGACAAGTCTTGAGAAGGCTTTCCGGATCCTCGACATCCCCGAAGCAGACAAGGTAAAGCATGTTGTCTACCTTCTTAAAGGTAGTGCTGGTCACTAGTGGACCATTGAGGAAGAGAAGCGGCCGGGTGAGGTGATCTGTTGGGAAGTGTTCCGGTGCGAGTTCATTAGCAGATACTTTCCAAAGACGTATCTGGATGAGAAGATCGGTTAGTTTGAGAGTTTGTGATAAGGAATGATGAACATCACCGAGTATGAAGCCAAGTTTATGGATCTGCTGAGGTTTTGTCCTCACATGGTGGCAACAGATGAGGAGCGGATCAGATGTTTTGAGAAGGGTCTGAGTTCTGAGCTGACGACACATGTGTCTACGTTGGAGAACCGAGAACGGTTTGCTACATTTGTGGAATATGTCCAGATGATCGAACGATCAATAAGGGAGAAGAGAGAGTCTATGGCTAAGGGGAAACCTACTCAGTTCTAGGGGAAAAGGTTTGGCGGCTTCAAGAAGCCCAGGTTTTCAGCACTGTCTGTGATGAGAAGTTCTGGTGGACCATCTCAGTGGTCTCCAAGTAGAGGAAGAGATTATGTTTCTTCACCATCTAAGGCACATAGTACAGCTTCCGTGGCAGTGATAGGGCCATCTAGGCCACGGGTTGATGATCGAGCATGACATCGGTCTGGTCAGATCGGGCATATGAGGTTCAACTGCCCGAATAGAGATGTTGAAGTAACGCAGCAACTGAGACAGAATCATCAGGGATTGGAACGACAGCAGCCTAGTGGTAGCAGAGGATGAGGATGCAGTCAAGCGTCTCAAGCAGGTTCGTCTGCTCAAGAAAGCATAGGTCATGGAAAGCAAGCAACGGCTCGATTCTACGCTATGAATCAGCCGGAGGCGATAGTCAACCCGCGAGTAGTGACAGGTCAGATGGAGTTATTTCATTCTGATATGTCTTCTTCTTGCCCTATATCTATTCTGGTTGACCCGGGTGCTACACACTCTTTTATCGCCTGTAGTATGCTCGAGAACTATCGTTTACCTGTTAGTCATAAGAAGGATAGTTTGTTGTTAGAAACCCCTCTAGATGGCTCTTCGTTGCTTAGAGAAGAGTGTCCATCTTGTGTTTTGTCTTTTTCGGGACACTGTATACAAGTGGACCTTATACCACTTGATATGCATGGTTTCGATGTTATCCTTGGGATGGATACCTTAGAGAAATATAAGGTTGTTTTGGACTGTGGTTCCAAGAAGGCAGTATTTGATGATGCTAGAGAGAAGTGGATCTTCCAGGGAGATAGGAAAATTCTTCTGACATGTCTTATATTGGCTATGGTGGCAGAGATGTTTCTACGGCAAGGATGTGAGGCGTTCTTAGCTCATGTGGTGGATATCGTTGTGGTTGCCAAGGCAAAAGGTCCTAGACTTAAGGAGGTGTCAGTTGTTCGAGAGTTTGCATACGTGTTTCCTGAGGAGTTTCCTAGTGTTCCTCCACCCCGAGAGATTGATTTCGAGATCAATCTGGTACCAGGAACACAGCCAGTTGTATAGACACCGTATAGGATGGCTCCAGTAGAAATGGAAGAGCTGAAGAAGCGGTTGCAAGAGTTGCTGGACAAAGGTTTTATCCGACCGAGTACATCGCCTTGGGGTGATCCCATGTTGTTTGTCAAGAAGAAGGATGGATCGATGCGGTTGTGTATAGACTACCGACAGTTGAACAAAGTCACGATCAAGAACAAGTACCTATTACCGAGGATAGATGATATGTTTGATCAGTTGTGTGGTGCTACAGTATTTTCAAAGATCGATCTACGATCCGGATATCATCAGCTGAGGATTAAGGTGGATGACATACCAAAGTCTGCTTTCAGGATGAGATATGGTCACTTCGAGTTTGTGGTTATGTCGTTTGGGCTAACCAATGCACATGCTGCTTTCATGGATCTGATGAACAGAGTGTTCTATCCGTTCTTAGATCAGTTTTTTGTAGTCTTTATAGATGACATTTTGATCTATAGTCGGGATAAGCAAGAGCATGATCGACATCTTCGTCTAGCGTTGACTCTTCTTCATCAACATCAGCTATATGCCAAGTTCAGTAAGTGTGAGTTCTGGTTGGAAGAAATGACTTTCTTGGGTCATGTGATATCTGTTGAAGGAGTCAAAGTAGACTCAAAGAAGGTGGAATCCGTTGTAGATTGGGAACAACCGAAGATGCCGACGGAAGTTTGTAGTTTCCTTGGTTTAGCAGGATACTATCGGAGGTTTATCAAGGACTTTAGTGTGATTGCTTTGCCGATGACGAAGTTGACGAGAAAGGATGTGTCTTTTGTCTGGGATGATCGATGCCAGAAAGCTTTCCAGAGTTTGAAGGAGAAGCTGACCAGTGCCCCAGTGTTAATCTTGCCAGATCCTGGAAAGGGCTACGTTGTTTTCTGTGATGCTTCCAAGAAAGGTTTAGGTTGTGTACTGATGTAGGAAGGTCATGTGGTTGCTTTTGCCTCACGACAGCTCAAGAAACATGAGGAGAGCTATCCTACTCATGATTTGGAGTTGGCAGCATTGGTTCATGCGTTAAGGATTTGGAGACATTATCTTTATGGGGAAGTGTGTCAAATCTTTATGGATCATAAGAATATGAAGTACATCTTTTCACAGCACGAGTTGAACATATGACAACGTCGATGGATCGAATTGATCAATGATTATGACTGCACTATCGAGTATCATCCTGGTAAGGCGAACGTGGTAGCTGATGTGCTGAGAAGAAAGTCTTCTTCTCCTCCTTCAAAGAAGGCACGGTTGATTTCTCTGGTATGCCATAGGCGAGATATGTTTGTTTCTCTGCGACAGATGAATGTACAGATGGAAGTTTCCTTATTGTTTGGTCTTTTAGCACAGATGCAAGTCAAGCCTATGTTGAGACAGCAAATCAAAGATGCACATCAGACAGATGATGTGGTACAGTTGATCAGATCAGAGTTCGGAAGTGAAAAGTGTGAAGGGTTCCATGAGTCTGAGGATGGGCTAGTTTTCTATCGTGAGAGGATGGTGGTTCCAGATGGTGATGATCTGAGGAAGTTGGTGCTCGAGGAATCACATATGTCAATGTATGCCATGCATCCAGGTGTCACCAAGATGTATCATAGCCTGAAGGACTTATATTGGTGGCCCAGTTTGAAGAAAGATGTAGCTGAGTTCGTAGTGAGATGTGTGGTTTTCCAACAAGTGAAGGCTGAACATCAGAAGTTGGTAGGTACGTTGCAACCTTTGCCGATACCACAGTGGAAATGGGATCATATAACCATGGATTTCGTAGTTGGTCTACCCAGGACAACTAGGAATCATGATTCCATTTGGGTGATAGTGGACAGATTGACGAAGTCTTCCCATTTCCTACCAGTGAATACGACGTATACATCTGAGAAACTCGCTCGAGTGTATGTTGATGAGATAGTACGTTTGCACGGTGTGCCAGCAATGATAGTTTCTGATAGAGGTCCTCAGTTTACGAGTCATTTCTTGGAATAGTTGCATAAAGAGTTGGGAACGCAGTTGAGGTTCAGTATGACTTTTCACCCACAGACAGATGGACAGTCTGAAAGGACTATTCAGACTTTGGAAGATCTCCTTCGAGCTTGTGTTTTGCAGTTTCTAGGCAACTGGGATGTACATCTTAGCTTAATAGAGTTTGCCTACAACAACAGTTATCAGCGGAGCATTGACATGGCTCCTTATGAGGCTCTGTATGGAAGGAAATGTAGATCTCCTTTGTGTTGGTACGAGTCCGGTGAGTATCAGCATTTGGGTCCTGAGTTAGTACAGCAGACAACAAAAAAGATCAAAGTGATACAGCAACAGTTGAAAGTGGCACAGGACAGGCAGAAATCTTATGCAGACAATCGTCGACGACCTTTGGAGTTCCAGGTAGGAGACAAGGTATATCTTAAAGTCTTTCCATGGAAAGGTGTGCTAAAGTTTGGTCGGAAGGGTAAGTTAGCACCCATGTATATGGGGCATTATCCAGTCATAGCACGTGTTGGCAAGGTAGCTTACGAGTTAGAGTTGCCTCCAGAGTTGCACAGGTTACATCCAGTGTTCCATGTCAGTATGCTGAAGAAAAGTCATCCAGATTCAGGTACAGTGATATAGCCAGTTGAGGTTGAGCTTGATGAAGATGTGACCTACGAGGAGGGTCCTGTGGCGACACTTGACAGAAGGGTCAAGAAGCTGAAGAGGAAGGACCTGGTTCTTGTGAAGGTTCTTTGGCAGCGTCGTGGCGTTGAAGAAGCCACGTGGGAGCTTGAGGAAGAGATTAGGAGGAAGTACCCCTCGCTTTTCTCTTCGGATTTCGGGGACGAAATCCCTTAAAGGGGGTTAGCTTGTAAGGACCCTGACCTTCGTTTACGGCTTACCCTGTTTTCTTTGCTTAACCCTGGTGCGTTGGTGCTTGCTAATCACCTTTAGTGGTGATTAGGGTTTGGTTGTGCTTTGTTGAGAGTTGGAGGTGCTACTTGCAAATAACCCAATTCTAGGGTTTTGTAGGTAAGTTTGCCACCTTGTGAGGTGTTCCTCCCTCTCTTTGCTTCCTCTTGTGTAGAGAGGTAGGCTTGGGCTCGTTGCTTGAGTTCTTTGGGCCTTGGTTGAGTTTGTTTGGGCCTTGAGGTGCCTTGTTTGAGCTTGGTCGAGCCTTGTATCGGCCAAGTGGTGAGTGTATCGGCCTAGGAGTGTTTGTGTCGGCCAACATGGATGTGTGTTGCCCATGGAGCAACATGTTGTGTAGCCCATGATACTTGATCTAACCTTGACCTTGTTTAGTGGACACTTGGAACACATCTTGGACATGTCGATGAAGCTTGCTAGAGTGGTGGCTTGTGCTCTAGGACAAGTGTCCCTAGGCAAGTGACACCTTGCTTGGACCAACCTTGTTTTCTCCTCCCTTTCCTTCTATATAGGTGTGTCATTCCCTTATCTAGGAGTTCCTTTGGTCCTTTGGTTCTTCTCCACCTTGAGTGCACGACACTCCCTCCTTCCTTGCTTGTGTCGGTCGATACCCCCTTGAAGGGGCAGCTTGGTGGCCGACACACCTTTGAGGAGCAAGTGGTGGTCCACATCCCTTGAAGCTTGGACCTCTTCTTCTTCTTTGGAGCTTGGAGCTTAAGGAGGGTTGTATAACTTCTAACCCTAGCTACCTTATCTCTTGCTTTGATCTTGTTTATACGCATGTTAGTAGCTTAGTTTCTTGCTTTAGTATCCTTGTGGCCAATCACCATGTGGTCTAGTGCTTCTTGTGATCTAGGGTTTAGGGAGCAATACTCCTTTCTCCCCTTATTCTAGTGGAGTGAGTTTGAGTTGCTAGTGTCATGAGCAACACCCCTGTTTCCCTTAATCGATTAGGTGAGCTTGTGTCCTAGTTTCTCAAGAAACACTCTCCTCTCACCATGGGCTAGAAGGGTGAGCTCGTTGGTGATGGTTGATGTGCAAGACCCCTCTTTCTTAGTCGATTGAGGTGAGCCATCTTCCTAGGGTTTTGAGTACCTTGTGTATGAGGAGGAAAATGACCTTGTTGGATGATACCTCTTATTTTAGCTTGTTGGGCGACAGGCCTGTGTGACAGGCGTCAGCCCTTGTTCCTGTGTGACGGGCGTCACACCCATTCCTTTGCCTTGTGTTGGCCGTTAGGCCTTGACCAGGTTGTGGCACGTTTTGTGGAGGTGTTCTCTCTCTTGGTTGTTAGTTTTTGTGGGCTGCCCTGGATGAGATAAACTTTGTAATGGCATTGCTGGGTTGTTGTGTCGGGCGTCACATGCCCTTGGTGTTGGCCGATAACTCCAGGCCGAGATGGACGTTGCCCGATAACACAAGTGCCTGACACTCCTCTCGTGTCGCGCATTACTCTTCCTTGTAACGTTGTGTCGCGTGCTGGTTGCCTTGGTGGCAACGCAGTGTTGCTGCTTGTTAATATCTGTCGTTTGGTGCGTTGATCCTTGGGTGAGGGCAGGTTGCCATTACACCCCTTTTAGTGAGGGTTTTGTTATCCTTTTGTGAAGATTCCTCGTATCATGAAATAGTCTAGTAGTTGATATCCTTGCTTTAAAACATGGTAACTCCTTATATAGAAAATGATGCTCGTTATATAAGATGGTTCATTTATCTTAGACTGGCTACACATATGGGAGTGATTATCTATTAATGCTAAGGATGATAGTGGTAATGGTAATGATAACTTTTGTCCTTTTATATTTAAACATGACCATATGTATGGAGTAATTCCCTTGAATATCTGTGAAATGTTGAGGCAAGGATAAGTACATAAATAGTTGCTTTATGATGTGCTTTATGCACTTGATCACCAGATAATGTAAGATTGATAAGTATAGCATCTTTAATGTCATCTCATGATAGTAAGCATAGTCCTTATTTTGAAACTATGATTATTGAATACACTAACCATGCAGGTGATTCTTAGCCATGAAAAGGCTATGAGAAATATGTGATGAGTAACATCACTCTGACAATTACTCTGGTTGATGAGATTGCACATGTGATGTGATTGTTCCATGATGATGATGTAAGCCTTGAGAGGCAGTGGCAATACATGATAAGGGGTTGAGATCCCATGGTATGTAATGATCCTTGAGATGGATCTGGACGGTTGGGAAGAGGCCAAGTGATAACATGTGATGTTGGATCCTGGAGATGGATCAGGTTGATGTGATTACAATAAAAGCATAATGTTGAGTTTTATGTTGTTTATCATGTTATAGTTTGCATGTTATACAACTTGGTTGAATCTTGCAATCTATCTAAAAGATACTAAATAATTACAAGTGGAATATATCATGTAGTTTGCCCTATCCATAGATCCATCATCGTCAGGATTTGGTGATGGTGAAACGGGTTCTCCTGTGGGTTAACCCGGAGCGCATATTGTTGAATATGTGAGGTTTCTCCTAGCCTAAAGTGAGGAGGTAAGAGTGCAACTGCGGTTGTAGACTCCAGGGTGCGGTGTTCAGGCCCGTAGCCCAGTTGTGATAAAGAGCATGGTGAACAGGCCCATGGGTCAGGATATGTGATATGAGGAGCATGAATGCGTTCATGGCTCAGAGCACGGTGAATAGGCTCGTGGTTTAGTTTTACTAGCATCGAGACCTGTACCGAGGTGGGCTAGGCAGAGGGTATCTTGTGGAGCTGACCCTGTGGCTAAGACCACTTCACCATGAGACTGCGGTCCTGCTTGTCTTGTACTCGTGCACTGACCACGAGGTGGGAGGTCGTGGAGTTCGGCTCTTCCATGTGACCTTGTATGGCACCGGCTCCGGGTTTTGCAGCCGTCGGTTGGATTTGAACGGTACGGTTCACTTCCTCAGGGAATAATAATACGTAATTCAGCCGAATAGTATTACTGCTTAAGACAAACACGAAACATTGGTTGAGGCCTTGTTTGTGTAGTTAATTCCATCATATCTTGCAGTTGCTTATATGTTTCACATATGTGGTAAATCTTGTATATCTTGTCTTGATTATCATGTCCCATAAAGAAATACTTGAGTATATGTCTTTCATATATCTGGTAAGCTTGCCAGCTTGAACAGCTTTACTTCATTAACTGCTCTTGTTATACTTCTCATCAGTCACCTGCTTTATCTCTATACCTGAGGTTTTGTAGTTTTGGTGGGGAGTTATGTTTCCCGCTAGGACAATGTTCAATTATCTCACTCCGCTGAGTTACACCCTTTTTAGGTGGTCGAGCTAGACGTGGTGGTGGTCACGGAGTTGCGGCCGAGCAGCAAGAAGAGCAGTAGAAGGCAAGCTTTGGATGTGCTACTGTTTTGGATGTTTTGTTGTAGAGTCTAGAGTCATCCCTGTACTCTCGGGTCCTTGGCGATGTTTTGACGTTGTTTCACGATGTATAGTTGTAGATCTTTTTTTTGTATGTCCTGCTGTTGACCGGACGTGGGCCTTTATGTATGTATAACAGGTGATGAACTCAAGTGATGACAACACAGCTGTTGCTGTAAGCTGTGGTCATGTACCATGGCTTGTATGAATGTATATAACATGTTTTCTTGTAGGATGTGGACTGAAATGTAAAAGTTTCTCATTTTATCAGTTTTCTGCAATCGGTTTTAATTAACCCGTGTTTTTGTAATCTGTGGTTATGGTGATTTCTGCACTTTTTTGCGTAACACCTCGCTGTCTGTGTGATAGTGGGATGTGTTGCCACAGCACGTATCTTTTAGTTGTGAAAGTTTTAGAGATTTGTATTGCTCATGTATCTGACTAATAGTCACACCATCTAGGGTTGAATTTTTAGGTCCCTGTATCTCTAACCTAACAACCCTAACATCCAAAAAGTCATAGGATACAAAGGATAGGTCCACTACACCTTTATATTTTTCCACATTTTCCTAATCACATCACAAAGCCAATCTAGGGTTAGCACTAGGTTTAAGGTTTCACTACCTAAAACTTCACAAAATCTTTATTGTGACTTAGTTCAAGAAAACGCTGATAAAATTTAGAGAAAATTTTGTACATGTAGTAGTATAATGACAAATAATTTTTATTGGTGAAAAACATTTGTGATGTAAAACCAACATGTGTGCTAAAAATCAATATGAAAACCAAGTCACAATATTTCTATAGTAAGACCTCCTTTTCCTACTACTTCCTCATAACGTTAACTCATCCTCAAAACATCCTTATTGCATTAAAAGATCATCATTGATCAAATCTAGGGTGAACATCTCACCTAGTGGTAACTTAGCAAAGTCAAGGGTTCTATTTAGGGAGACAAAATTGAAATAGTCAGATTCTAACTACCATGGGATCTAATACCATGTTGTAAAGAAGTGAAACCACCTCTCTTTTAAAAATTTGAATAATAGAACCTCCAGTCCAAACACACTCATAAAGGTATGATGGAGTAGGTGTAAAATTTTCAAATCTTTATTAATGGTATTCAAAACAACCAAAGTGTGGCAACGGAATAAAATAATAACTATATTCAATTTATAAAACAATGTAACCTCTTAAACTTACCTCATAAGAATCCATGTAGAGGGAAATCTAAACCACCTCAAGATTGCCTCCAAGCTTTAACTTCTCAATCTAAGTCCAAGTCAACATGCCTTGTCATCTAAGTCCTCCACCTAGGGTTGGAAGCATACCCCAGCAAGAAGAGAAAAATAGATGACATCAGTAAAGGTTGGTTGTGCATACTGAAAAGAGTAAAATGAGCAATATAAGGAAATAAGGAAATCAAATAATGAGAAGCTTCCCATAGAAGACAAAAGTACCACCCAAATGGGTATCAAGAGAAACGAATCACAATAAGAATGATACTTGCCATAAAACAACATAAAAATAGTGTACCATATATATATATATATTATATATATATATATATATATATATATATATATATATATATATATATATATATATATATCCACTACCATGGTGGTAAATGAAGCACAAGTAGGGCACACACCCCACAATCAATATCCTACATGCATGTGAGATAAACATAGCCCTAGAATAATATAAATAACAATGGCAGTCAAGGCTTCACATCCTTGTAACCTTATAGAGAATGATGCACTGCCAAACTCCCAAATATATAAAACATGGGCCAAGA
Source organism: Alisma plantago-aquatica (assembly GCA_963693085.1). Classification (NCBI taxonomy): domain Eukaryota; kingdom Viridiplantae; phylum Streptophyta; class Magnoliopsida; order Alismatales; family Alismataceae; genus Alisma; species Alisma plantago-aquatica. Next base: position 480,515,569 of record OY856414.1, read on the forward strand.
ATCACACATCTTACCCTGGGTATTCCATCCCAAAAGAGCAAGAAATATCACATCTGCTCGGCAGGAAATTACACATCTTCCATATACAAACCAATGCAATTACACTACTCTAGTGCTACAGAATCACATAGCATGTTTAATGTAGAGGAAAGTAAAAAGTATAGTCAGATTATACCAAAGTAGTCACCACATAAGTGACCAACATATACATCCACCTCATAAGTGGGCAAAAGACATCACATGTCATCATATAGAGTTCCAACATGAACAAAGCATAATAAAGATTCCAAGAGAATGTCTAAGATCACAAGATCAACATCAAATAAGGTAGTTCACATGAACCATGATTTTCAAAAGAAAAGACATATGTGTAGGCTATTGTCCATAGGACCAAGAGAAAGAATAATATAGGTGAATTGCTCAACATATAATAATAGGGAATACAACATACCTCAACTTTAGAGTCTACTCTACCCAAAGCCAAGTCTAGGTCCAAAGCCTAGGCCTCCAAAGAACCTATGATGCATATATGTGGAATTAGGGTTAACTTTCCATTATTTATTCAAAACCTTAAAAATCTGCCTTTTTATTATTAATTAATTAGCTTATCAAAACCACGTCATAGTTTAGGTTGCCTTTTTCTGAGTCCAAAACATATTTTATTATATTTTTCTAACTTATAAATTATTAGTTATGTATTTTATAAGTTATTATATATTTAGATTAATCTATTAAAATTCATGTATCAATTAGTTTGAAATTAGGTGATAAAATTGATACCATTAGGTAGAGAAGCTTTTTCTGAATTCAATGAGTATTTATTTGTAATTTTTGGCCCGACAGATAATTAGTTATCATTTTAGAAAATCAGCCAATAGATAATTAGGAAAAAGTCAAGTCAGCAGAAAACATGCGAGAGGGAGAGGGTGCTCGAAATGAGTTGGCCCAACCATGAGCGGCCAACTCTATCGGATCGTCTGCGAAAAGATAGAAATGTCGCTGCTATCTCGATAAAAGAAATAAGAAAGATCGAGGGTAGAAGAGACAATGCAAAAGAGACCTGCTCGCCACAGAACCATGGTGACAGCTCTGAAGCTTGCTCACCTGGTTCCTAGAGAGCAAGAAGAGGAAGCCAAGGCCCAAACTACCAGAAAACACTCACACCGACATCATGAAGTCTTCGTGAACACATATGGCCAAAACCCTTGCGAGAAAACACTCTAAAACACTCAAACCATCCATAGATCGAAAACAGGAAGAACTCGAATCAAAAAGGGAAAAACACAAGAGATACCTGAATCAACGATGCCAGTAGCTCGTGAGGCTACAGGGAACCCTATTGAACATGACAAAATAGTCGGCGAAGACATATATCAACACAGCCCCGTCGCCACAGTCGGGGAAAACTGCCGCCCCAGTGGTGAGTAGGGCGGACCAGTAGGAGACCAAGGAAGGCAAATCCAAGGTGGGAAAAATGAAGGGGGGTCCCCGGCGGAGGTCTGGGAACAACTTCCCAGAGGACCGAAGGTCTCGCGAGCCAAAGAGAAGGAAGAAAGGGGAGGGACAGGTCAAGAACAGAGGAACAAGGGGTGCCCAATGATTGTGGGGAAGGGGTGACCAAAACCCTACTTCTATAGGGTCATCGGGTGCGGGTGAAGGTAAGGAAGTGGAGGAGAAGAGATTGGTGAAAAAGATGGAGAGGAAGGGAGGAATCCGAGAAGGAAAATGCAAGGGAAACTGGTTTCCCAGTTTTTTGAGGGGACAAAAAGATTTGAGGTAGGGGATGCTACAGGAATCGTGTGATTCAAATCCAATGGCCAAAAAATCCCGCACCCAAAGACAAAAATAAAATAATAGCGTGACAATATAAATCGAATCCGACTAAAATGTGAAGACATTTATTTCCCTTTTTCTCTTTCTTCATTTGAGGGTGCAAATAAACTCCAAATTGGATGAAAATTTGTACAAAGGCTAACTAAAGCATGTAAATTCTGATTATGCAATTAGATTTACCTTTTGGGAACTTTTAATGTGTTAAATAAATCAAATCCTATTTTCCCTTTCCTCCTTCATTAATGACATTAGGATTATACAAATTTTATGAAACTTGACCCACAAGTCATATTTAATGTTTTGGATTCAAATTTGCCATCAATTTTACATATTGGAGTTGTTTGTATATTTATTTAATATTTTTGAAGGTTCTACACACTCTCTCTCTCTCCTGATTTCACCTTTTAAGTAAACTTTCTCCAAATAGAATGAAAATTCACCCAAAGGTTATATTCATTATGTAGATTTTGAATCTAAGATTATTTTGCTCTTTTGGAGTCATTTATTATTTTATTTGATATTTTGGGGATAACTTAGATCTTATCTTTCCAAAATGAATTTAAATTAATTATTATAATGTGAATAATCTGAAACTTGAATCCCAAGGCAATTAGGACCCAAGGAATATGATTTTAAACTTAAATTTCACTTTTAGGACTTCTTTTTATGAGATATGTCATATGGGACATTATTCGACCAAATATATTCTTATTATCTCCATATGGGTCATATATGATTATTAAGCATGATTTATTATGTTACTCTCTACATAATACTTGTGACACATTTTATGTTACATTATTGGTCTAGATCTAATGTGAGAACATTAGCGTGCATTAGGGTGATTTATACATGCATTAGCTCATTTGGGTTATACTAAACCTTGTTTGGATAATTCTAAAGGATCAAACTTCTAGGGGAAGGTTCGAGATCTGGTATGTTACACCATGTCAGAGGTGAGATAATTTATGATATTGTTTTCATTATAGTATATCTTGGAGAAAGATCCCAAAGAAATATGTGTTAATGGTCTAATTAGCATATAAATAATTAGGACATATATAGATAGAGAGTACTCAACAATCCATGTACTATGGACTTTATTATAGGAAAATATGACATCAGATAGATAGCAGAAATAAAAAAATTACTAACATGTTTTCCATTAACCAACAGATCGCGTCAAAAACTATGTAATGGAAAGGATGGTTTCTTGAAGATATACCTAGTCCTGGAGCAAGTCCAGTGACAATCCTCATCGATGTCGATGTGTACTCTATCTTATATGGTGTTTGTGCAACTCCTGGTTGCACCGAGACTTATCTGACTACTCCTCTATGAACATCAAACTCAGACAACTGGTGCAATGGCCCCTCTAATCTCTCCATAGACTGCGAATTGATGGTGCCCTCCTAGCAGCAGTCAAAGGACTCCTGGCTCTAGAGTAGCCCATACTGACCAACTAGAACTCATGTCATCCTACTAGAATGAATAGGAAGGATTTATCCCTCCCGTTGGTGTACTAGTCACTAAATTATTCTCCCACAACAATGATCATCAGTTGTTTCTCTCTTGTGGCTATCCCTCTACAGTCGGGTAAGACTTGCCTGGTCTCTCATGGTTACCACAACCAGAGAGGACAAAAATTGTCAGAGAAACTGATTCTCAATTGTCTATGTGGTACTCTAGGAATCCCCCAATACCCCTCTATTTATAGGCAAGATTAGGTCCAGGGTTCCCAGTTTATGTGGGAGTGGAAAGGACCAGAAGATATCAAATTTTTTCCAACAATTCTGAAAGTTGTGCAACCTACGTCAGCCAAGACATTCATCTAGCAGACCCAACTGGTCATCTGGTGTACAAGACAGTCACCTCATGCTGTGAGTTGGTCATCTCGTAGTTTCCCAATTGTACATGAAATTGGTAATTCAATTCCCATCAATGTTGGACATTGATTTATTTGCACAACGAGACAGTCATCTCAGTCACCCAGATGGTTGTTTGGTGACCCGAGTCGAGTCATCTGGTCAGTTTGATTCATTTCTTAGCTAATTTCAATTCAAATCAACCCTGACTCTCTAGAAACCTATCTCAACACTTGATATGGCCATTTGGCACTCCCCAAATGCCTATCTTAACCCTTGAGATAATTGTTTGGCAGTACTATCAGGTTGTTTGTTGTGTGAATCAAATACCTAAACACTTTAGTACTTAATTCAATTATCATTCAAGATCTGAACACCTCTTCTAGTTGAGTTCGTATGTGTATGGCCCTACAGGTCCCATATCACATTGGTAGTAAATGTCCATAAAAACTTATAACATCACAAGAAAAGAGTGGTGCCTAGTCGAGCAACTTCAACCTACAATATGTGTATGGTGTTATAGTGTTTGTATAGTTCATTTGTCACTAATATCCAGATTGAACGAGAGGCATGGAGCAGTCATCCACATTATTATTTAATCTTGTTTCATAAACCAGAGTAGACTACATGAGATATATGTAAGCTCAATATCATATATTAACTTACATGTGTATGACCATACTTTTCTCAGTCTCGCTAATCAAGAGGCCTTGGATATCATACTCATATAGGAGGGACAAATCCCATCTCTATCACTCACAATCATTCCCTATGTGTCAAAGTCACCCAATCATCATCGTTATAACAACCCATGTTTTAGGATTGTGTTTGATGATGTCAAAGTGTACCCAACGACATGTGATGAGTGCAGTGATTTCAGGTCTAAGAACCACAACCATCACCATCATTGTGAGAGTTGACTATGACTTCCATGATGATGGCTTCCATGTGTTAGTCTCACTGTGGGTCTATCCAATACACTGTCCTTTAACATGTATATGTGTGCTTGGTTTGATATCGCCATATCATGAATGATGAGATTCAGTCATTAACCAACCCACACTCTGATATTATGTGTTATTGTTGTCTATCAACCTTCCACAATAACATCCGATCAGGGACATAATGAGAATATGTATATGTACTCTTAGCATCTGTATGATCACATCCACAAGGGTAGTAACTTGAAAGCATATGTCATTGAGTAATATATTCTCTAGACATTTATAATGTTACATCATTATCTCATAATTGAATTAAACAGTTGAAATTGGAAGTTTTCCTTTTGTACTAATTAAATCATTTACATGTCATGCCATCACAATCATCATATGATTGTCTCTCTGGGCATACATACCAACAGACTCCCACTTGCACTTAGAGCCAATCACCCATAGATCTCATCCCAAGTGACCTAACATGACCATCTTGCTTCTTCTGCGTAAGTGCTTTTATAGAGGGTTTAGCGACATTTGCTTTAAGTTGGTGTTTTGAAATGTTCACATCTCTTTTTTGTATGACTACTCGTATGCGATGGAAGTGTTGTAGTATGTTATCTAAGATCCCTAGCCTAACTAGTAGCTCCACTATTGTCATCAGTAATTATACTATGTCATCAATGGTTGGAACCTCACACAAGCTCACCCATATGAACATCTTAATCCATACAGTATCCTCTGTTATTCTTATAACACAAAGATACTCGGCTTATTTTGTAGATTTGAACAACTGTCATTATCTCATAACCCTTTCTAGCTTACAATTTCATTTGATGTCAAACATAAATTTAGATTGTGATAGTTTTGTCAGTTTGGAAGCTTGCATGGGTGTAAACCTTTACATCCAACTCTTCCTTATTACCATAACCAAGGAACCAATCCTTTAAGTACTTCTCAAGTACCTAAGGATGTTCTTTATGGTAGTCCAGTGACTCTCACTGGTATCTGACATATACCCTCTCGTCATTCCCAATACGTATGAGATTTCTAGGCAAGTATATATATGAATTCTCATCATGTCAAATACATATTAGATAATTGGATATCCTCTTGTCATGTCCAATAGATACAAGATAATGAGATAAGTACATAACATTGTATTCAAGATAGATATAATTGTTAATGCACATAGAATATATCCATGTGTTCCTATCCTTCATAAGAATTGGGACACTAGGCTCCTAAGGTACTAACTCCATGGAACATGGACACATTTTCTCTCATAGAGTCTTGCATGTTGGAGCCTCCAGCATCTTACTAATGTATGTGCTCTTTCTTAGGTCAAGAAGCTTTCCAAATCTATCTCTATAGCCCTCGGTCCCTGTCATATAGGATGCTTCACCAAAACCCTTCATATAGAAGGTGTTTCCTTTGCCAAGTTTTAACATATGCATGACAAGGACGTTATTCCCCATCATTATATGGAATATAAATTTTTGCTCCCACTAAATCTTTTATAATCACAGTTTCCATCTTCATTTTGACTTAAGTCAAACCTTTTGACTTTATCAAATTGAATATCCTAGATCTGTGATGCTTACTTCAATCCAAAGATTGACCTTTGTAGCTTATAGACTGTATTTTCATTAATGGATTTATAAAAGCTTTACAGTGTCTCATGTACACAACCTCTTAATTATTCCAATTAAGGAATGCAGTTTCAACATCCATATGCCAAATCTCACAGTCATACTAAACTACACCAATAAGCATGATCCAGATGGATTTAACCATGGTAACTGGTGAAAGACTTCATCATGTTCAACACTTTGAACTACTTTGAAACTCTTTGTACACCAAATTACCTTTTCCATGTTATTCTTATTACAAAAATCCAAATGCACCCTATGGGTTTTGAAAAACCACTAGATGGGGGGTGAATAGGGTTTTATGATATTTTAATAATAATTCAACCAAAGCAAGCAACCACAAAAAGATTGGACAAGGGGACAAGGATTTAGAGTGGTTCCAACCTTAGCAAATACTAAGGCAGTCAATCCACTACCCGGTTGCTTACCCAACCGGGATTTTAAAAGTACTTAAATTTTATTACCTCGCAAGGATGTTACATAAAATTACAAATACTTTCACCAAACCCTTCGGACAGCCTTCACCTAGAAGTAGTCTCACCAACCTCGAAGCAGCCTTCCTTGAAGTAACCTCAAGCTCCCCCTTGAAGTAGCCTTCCTCTTCAAGTAGCTTCCCGTTGAGATAGCCTTCTTGAAGTAGTCCAAAGTCCACCTTCTCGACCTGAGAAGTCCAACCCTCTCCAATCCGCAGCCTCCAACCCTAGGAGTAGCAAGGAGAGTACAAACAATATAAAGGAACAAGAAGGAAAATTAGAAATTACAATACCGTTGCAGCACAAGGCTTGATTTCCTATATCAAGCGTTTTGATCTCCTAACCAATGTATATAGAAGTATAAGTGCAGTGGGTAGGAGATGCTAGACTATAGGACACGAATTTGGAGCAATGGAAATGTATAGCCAATGTTGGAGTTGCTCAATTGCTCACTAGAATGAATGACCAATTGCAAGTATTATGCTCAAGTGTTGCACAAGTGTGTGTAGGGTGTCCTAAGGCTTGTCCTATTTATAGGAATAGCCTATGAATGCTTAATGACATTCTAGACACTTTCTAGGGGGTTCTAAGTGCTCAACTAGCCGTTAGGTATCCATTAGTTGCTTTAACAACAGCTAGTTAATTAACTCTGAAAAGTGCAGACAGAACTCTTCTCGGTCGACAAATTGTCGATCGAGAGTCCTTCTCGGTCGAGGATTTGTCGACCGAGGGACGTTCTGGAGCAAGTGTTTACAACGTTCTGATCCAACTCCCAACTACTTTGTCTGTTGTGTCTAATGGCTACCTGGGCCATTCTCGGTCGAAGAGTTTGTCGACCGAGAGTGTCTCGGTCGAGAAGTTTGTCGACCGAGAATGACTTTGTTTCAATGTTTTAAACTAAGTACTAAGTGTGTGTATGAGTGTGTAGTTTTGACACTATTGTAGGGGATGACCTATCTAAGTGTTGTGATTGACTAGGGAAGATCTAAACGCTTGATTTACATGATATCTAAGTACTTGTACATTATATACTTGTACAAGTTTTTACATTTGATTAGAATCATGAATGAAAGCAATTTGAGCATATAGATCTTCCAAGTTGTTTGTCATCCACCTAATTGCTACAACACTCAAGTAGCACGTTAGATCCACAAGAATGAAATGTTTGTCATCATCGAAACAAAGGGATTATAATAATGTCCAATTTAGCCAACAATCTCCCCCTTTTTGAAGATGACAAACATTTCCTAAATATAAAATAAGGAAATATAAATCATATGAGTTTCATACCTGAAGTTTACCTTTTGTAGCCATTCTCTTGTTTTGAAAGTGTGTACTAGCCCGAGTTTTATGAAACTCATTTTACTTTATGTTTTCGGTTTATATTATTTCTCCCCCTTTGTCATTTCAAAAAGATATCCAAGAAAATCATTTTGTATGACTTTTATTTCTCCCCCTTAATTTTATGCTATGTTCCCCCTAACTAAGATATTCAGTTTTAAAAATAGGGATTAATATAAATGTAAACCATTTATTGTCGAATTTAGCCACAATTTGTTTCTCAATCATTTCAAAGTATGTTAAGCCTTGAAATGATATGAGATCCTTTTAGATCTATGGCATATGTATTTTGATTTCTCATCCATTTTACACAAGATGTTAAGCCCTGAAAATGACATGAGATTCCCTTAAGCTCATGATGGATACATATTGATTTCTCATCCATTTTGCAAGGGATGTTAAGCCCTAAAAATGACATGAGAACCTTTTAAGCTTATATTAGAGTACATGAAAAGTATCCAAATGCACGGGATGTTAAGCCCTGATTTGTTTAGAGAATTCCATTAAGAACAAGATATATCACATTCATGAAATTTATATTCCTTTATTTTCATAACCAAGATTAAAAATACTACGGTCATAACATGTTTCATCTTTTCTTTATGACGTTCTCAAAATTTTGTAAGCTCCTTCTTAATCTTATAGTCAAGATAGTTTTTGTGAGCTCCCCCTTAATCTTATAATCAAGATGTTTTAAGGATTCTAAGGTCACAATAAATATTAGATCATAAAAATTTATGCACTAAAAATTTTGTTTTCAATATACTAAGATTAAGTACAGTAAAATGATGTACAAATAAGCATTTTGTCAAGCTTATTTTAGGTCGACCTTGACTTCGACCATAGCGCCCCTTGGTCAAATTTGATTTCAACCAAGAGGAAATTTCTGCAAATTTCCAATTTGAACACTTATATGTGAAGTATAATTTCTGCAGATTTTTTATTTAAAATGCATTTGTGCCATGAAGTTTTACTATTTATACAAAATGGCATCTTCATGTGAGCTGAATCACAATGAAAAAAATATTCATTCATGGTTTGTATATATGGATCAAAGATTATTTTAGACAAACCAATGAAACATAATGATCATGGCACAATAATTATGATAGAATAGTAGAAGTAATCCATAATACAATGATCAAGATAGAAGCATATAATTACAATGATTATGATCATTTAAACTAATAAACATGGTTCCTATATAGATAGACCAAGAAATACTTAGGAAAAACCATGTGGATAGAACAGTAATTTCCTTGATTAAACCAAACCATTTAGAGGATAAGCCAAAATAATCTTATTCATGGTTCATAAATTTTCAAATTTAAGACAAACCATGTAAATGAACATGCTTATTAAACTTTTTCAAGACAATGAAGAAAGTATGTTCAATATCAGTTTTCATATATCACTTTTGCAATATGTTTAAGAATTTCATATTCATAAGGTTATACCTTATTTCAACAATTCATGATTCAAAAGATCAATATGTTTTGATTTTAGGATGGTCTCTAAGATTCACTCTTGATTTGCATATTAAATCAATCATTAATAACAAATTGATAGAAAACTAGATTAATTAAAACACGTTCAACAGAACTTGGTTCGGTCGAACTTTTTGTCGACCGAATTTATCTCGTTCGACGTTTTTCTCGATCGAGAATGTTGTTGTTTGTATAGGTTTTATCAGATTTGTTGCAAACATCAAAACAGTAACCTGCTCAGTCGACTAATTCTTGACCAACAGTGTTCTCGGTCGAACAGTTTCTCGACCGAGAATGTTTCTGTACTGTTTTTCAGTAATTGTTTACAAGTAAATCATAGGTCATTTTCAATTCAATTATGCAATTTGAAAATTCAGTTTAGTTGAGATAAAACATATGAATATCAAAGTAACATTTAGATCAAATCTCAACTAATCATATTTAAATCTTTATGTTTTGGGGACCCTAATTAAGACAAATTTTCAAAAATGTGTCTCTACAGATTTATTTAAAATGTATATTTTCAAGTTAGAAATGTTAATTACTTGAATAAATTTGTTATCTCATAATGTTAAGTTGAGATAGACATAGAGATATACAACTTAGAGTCTTTGGTCATATCTCAACTTAATTCTGTTCATTTAGTTTGGGGGTTTTGGAACCCATACTAACTCAACATCCTTTTTCTTGTAAGGACATGAGAAAGAAAAATGTCCAAGACGCAAACAATAATGACAACATATAGAATCAACCTTATATCTCTTTCTATGATTTTTTTCTAGGTTGTTCTTGGGTACATATGTATATTTGCCTCTAGATACATACATAGAATGATTCTCTAGCACTTGTGTCTTTCTCCAACTAGATTTTTGGTAAGATTTTCCTTTAGGCTTATAACCTAGTCCTCTCCTTCCAATTTAACGATAAGAATCATTTAAGATTTTATCAAGAGTATCATTGTTACTCAAACTACTAACTTCTTGTTGCAACTTAACAATCTCATTCATTCTCTTCTTGATATCTAACTTTGCTTGATCTAGATTAGATAACAAAGAATCTCTTTCTTTTACAATAATATCATAATCTAGATGTGTACACAGAACAGGTTGTTTTTTAAGATCATTTACTTGAGTTTGCAACTTTAACTTTTCTAGGGAAAGAAGATTGCAATTTGCTTCTACAGATTTTAGCTTAATATCATGATCTTCAATAACCTTTTTGAGATCTTCATTTTCAGATGTGAGAGCAAGAATTTTAGCATGTAACTCATCATTTTCTTTATTAGATTTCTTTAATTTCTTCTTGCACTCAATATACTTATTATGTGTCTCTTCAAGACTAGCAATTAGCTCTTCTTTAGGTAAATCAAAAAGGCTTACCTCTTCTTCTTCTTCACTTATTGTAGCAATAAGGCATTCTTTATGCACATCTTCCTTCTTTGACCTCCATGGATAGCTAGGTGTAGTGTGCCTTGTTCCTAAGCACCAATTGCAACTTATTGAAGATTGGTCCATGTGTTTCCTTTGCTTGCGGTTGTAGACACCACCACTCTTCATTCTTTAAGACTCGATTAGAGCTCCTTGAAGCCTGCTCTGATACCAATTGAAAAAACACTAGAGGGGGGTTGAATAGGGTTTTATGATATTTTAATAATAATTCAACTAAAGCAAGCAACCACAAAAAGATTGGACAAGGGGACAAAGATTTAGAGTGGTTCCAACCTTAACAAATACTAAGGCAGTCAATCCACTACCCGGTTGCTTACCCAACCAGGATTTTGAAAGTACTTAAATTTTATTACCTCGCAAGGATGTTACATACAATTACAAATACTTTCACCAAACCCTTCAGACAGCCTTCACCTAGAAGTAGTCTCACCAACCTCAAAGCAGCCTTCCTTGAAGTAACCTCAAGCTCCCCCTTTAAGTAGCCTTCCTCTTGAAGTAGCTTCCCGTTGAGACAGCCTTCTTGAAGTAGTCCAAAGTCCACCTTCTCCACCTGAGAAGTCAAACCCTCTCCAATCTGCAACCTCAAACCCTAGGAGTAGTAAGGAGAGTACAAACAATATAAAGGAACAAGAAGGAAAAATAGAAATTACAATATCATTGTAGCACAAGGCTTGATTTCCTATATCAAGCGTTTTGATCTCCTAACCAATGTATATGGAAGTGTAACTGCAGTGGGTAGGAGATGCTAGACTATAGGACATGAATTTGGAGCAATGGAAATGTATAGCCAATGTTGGAGTTGCTCAATTGCTCACTAGAATGAATATCCAATTGCAAGTATTATGCTCAAGTGTTGCACAAGTGTGTGTAGGGTGTCCTAAGGCTTGTCCTATTTATAGGAATGGCCTATGAATGCTTAAGTACATTCTAGACACTTTCTAGGGGATTCTAAGTGCTCAACTAGCCGTTAGGTATCCATTAGTTGCTTTAACAACGGCTAGTTAATTAACTCTGAAAAGTGCAGACAGAACTCTTCTCGGTCGACAAATTGTCGATCGAGAGTCCTTCTCAGTCGAGGATTTGTCGACCGAGGGATGTTCTGGAGCAAGTGTTTACAACGTTCTGATCCAACTCCCAACTACTTTGTCTGTTGTGTCTAACGGCTACCTGGGTCATTCTCGGTCGAAGAGTTTGTCAATTGAGAGTGTCTCGATCGAGAAGTTTGTCGACCGAGAATGACTCTGTTTCAATGTTTTAAACTAAGTACTAAGTGTGTGTATGTGTGTGCAGTATTCACACTATTGTAGGAGATGACCTATCTAAGTGTTTTGATTGACTAGGGAAGATCTAAACGCTTGATTTACATGATATCTAAGTACTTGTACATTATATACTTGTACAAGTTTTTACATTTGATTACAATCATGAATTAAAGCAATTTGAGCATATAGATCTTCCAAGTTGTTTGTCATCCACCTAAATCCTGCAACACTCAAGTAGCACGTTAGATCCACAAGAATGAAATGTTTGTCATCATCGAAACAAAGGGATTATAATAATGTCCAATTTAGCCAACAGGTTTCATGCCTTCAGGTAGATCCAACAAGGTCATACCTTGTTGGTGTACATGGAGTCCATCTTTGATCCCATGGACTCAAGCCATTTTAGATCTAGTCCCTCTATAGTTTCTAGGTAGGTTGTTGACTTATCTTTATGATCAACTCGTTGTCTTTTTTAGTTATGATAACATAATCTTTCAAACTTAAGGCATGTTCTACTAGAACTATGAGTGTTGTGTTTACATAAGGAACTTGAGGTTCCACAACAATTTGTGATTATTCTTGTTCCTATTGTACCTCTTTAGGTTCAATATTTTCTTGTTTATCTTGAACATTTCGAGATCTACTTTTACTCCCAGTGATTCCTTTGGAACTAAACTCACTTTTAGGAATACAGTCATCCAGACTAATCAGCACTTTGTATTCAATTGTTTGAGTCATCAAGTCATTCAGTATATGTGCCATACACATTTTTCTTTACAACTATCAAGTATAGTTTGTGAGACATGGGGCATTTCCATAAAAGATCATATTTTTTTAAATGAAACATAATTTTCTTGTCATACAAAACATTTAATGTTTTCATCAATAGAAAGTGCATAATAACAACTCACTAATTCTATTATGTGGCCATGAATGACAATTTCCAAATGTAGTGGCAGCAAGCCTTGCTTCGCATAGTTCTAGCTTACTACTTCTCAGGTCTGAAGTAGAGATCTCTGTCTCCATCTTCTTCCTGAAATCCTCTCTAAGGAGGATAGTTCTTTTTGATGTCCAGACAGGTGACAATGGTGGCACTTTCTTTTATCCTTTAAGTGAAAGGGACATATTCCTTTTATACTTACCCTCCTTCCTATATCGAGTGCAAAAGACTTGGACTTTAGCTTAGCCTCCTAACACTTCTTGGCCTTACCTTTTTCCTAGGACTCACTTCCGTTGATCACCATCACATATTTGTCTTTCTTCATCCTTGCTTTGGCATCAACATGTCAAGCATTTGATATACTAACTACATGATTCATGAAACTTTTACATAATCATATTCATGGTCAACTTTTGACCTAAGGGAAATCCCATTCATTCCACATGTCCAATCATACTGAGCACATGGGGTTCTATTGTACCTACCTTTGTCAGTTTGCACTCAATTTGTCCTTTGGAGACATTATACCTTCTTTGCTTTACATGATTCTTAAGATGTGTTACCATCTTGAGAATGTCCATGTATTTATGTTGTTCATATCACAAATAGTTCATGCAACATAGCATTATGTGTTCAAATGTTTATGGGATCATTGTCATGCTTCCAATAAGCATCCATTTAGCCTTAGGCACGTTTGGAGTAGGTTCCTCTAGTGTTGGTCTATCAAGGACATAGAGCTTTCGCTCATTGATGAGAACATTTCTCAAAGTCCTTAACCAATTGTGGAACTTTATCCCAATTTTGTCCTTCTTGAGGACTAATCGCAATTTGAATGTGTTTTTGTTTGACATTTAATTCTAGAAAGAAATACTACAACTTTTCAAAACATTTTTTATTTGGTTTGATTTAATAAATTTGACGATATTAATTAGGTTTTTAATTAACTATCGCTCCCACTATTTTTTTCAAATTGATAGCCCTCAATATCAGTTTGGAATATTGTAGCATACAATACTCTAGTGGGCCAAGATCCATATTTCATCAAATCCTGAGTCAGCTTTAGTTGATCACCCAGAACTTGACTATTTAGGTAAGCCATCACACCAATTGCATCATATCTAAATTTTGGATAGATGATATGCTCAACTCCTTGTCATGATCATCTGCATGCTTATGGGCTTATATGCTTTAAGAATCACCCGTTAAGCCTGGCCCAAAAGCTGACATGATAATAATGCACCCTGCTTTGGCGGCACCTACATTATTACCATCACACTTCTATGAGATAGACGACATACCATGATTTGGCATAACCTACGCTTGGTCGATCAAGCTTTTCATATGTGCCTCTTTTGAAAAGCATCTAATACTTAATATTTTAGTTGAGTTTGTTTATATATATATATATATATATATATATATATATATATATATATATATATATATAGACACACACATACACTTTATCCAATCACCACATATATAGTATGTATCATATATATGTTATAACCATTAATGAGAACATGTAATAAATAAAACACACGAGTGATAGCTATGGCCATACTAATATAATTTCTTAGAGCCACAAGGAATTACTACCACCTATGGTCCACATCATATGCAACATGTTGTTGGTGAAGATTTGTGCTTGAACTAATCCAAGTTGATCAATACAACTCTTGAACCAGTCGGCTCACCTCATGGTTGCTCAATTGGGCTCTTCTGAAGTAGTTGTCTGGTTCTCAGGCCCAAGTAGCGTCTACGTACCTCCAGTCGATCGGTTGGCCACCAGTCGATCGGTTTATCCTCTTGTCGATCGGTTTATCCTCTTGTCTTCTGGTTCTCCTCGATCCTCCAGTCAATTGGGTTGTCTCACGAGCCTGTCATTTCGTCTTTGTACAAATTGTTATCTCACATCCAAATATTTCTTATTAAATTATATATGAGGAAAATATCAAGTTACATTTGAGGAGAAATAGGAAGAAGAACATTAATTTACATTTGGAAAGGAGAGATATGCTTGCTACGTAGACTGATTAACAATAAGAATAAATAACAACAGCCATACACACACAGATCTTGGGTTTCGGCCACAACCATGCTTCACATCCACCATCAAAACTAATTTTATGGCAATGCATGTAATTTTCATATATATCTATACTACTATAAAAAGAGCGAGTTCATGTTGCGCTCTCCTTAATTCCCTCTCTCTTCTCACAATTTTTCTCAACTTTTTTTATATTTACTTTATTTTATGTTTTTCTCTTTTATGATAAAATCAGTTGTCGCAGACCTCTCTACTTCTCCATCACATTCCTTCCTTCAAACAAGCATTTCAGAGTCAATAAACAACATGTTTCCAAATTTTCTACAAAATAGTTACGAGAATTACCATTGTCCTTTCGGTAAATTTTATTTTTTAAATATTTAATGTAAAATAAACACAATCAATGGGGCACGTACATGTGCACATGTATTTTAACTAGTATATATATATATATATATATATATATATATATATATATATATGTGTGTGTGTGTGTGTGTGTGTGTGTGTTTGTGTGTGTGTGTGTGTAGGCTAGAATACACTCGAGTGTATAGATCGCATGAATACACTCAAGCATGTTTGCATATCAAGACTTTTTTTTTGCAAAATGTAAACCTTTGATCTTCCCTGTCATACTATAACTAGGCTACATACAAATTTTGAACCCATTTGGATGAGTGTAAGCCACTCATCCAAGGGCAAAAAAATCAATGCGTGAAACTAATTTGAAATGCATAATTTTTGCGATCTTAATAACATGATCTATAAATGTCCAAATGTGCTCAAATTTTGCGTATGAGCTATTCACAAGATGTTTAGGAAGATCAATGGATTAGATTTTTTGAAGAAAAAAACATTGCATCACGAAAAACTACTTTCCTTCCTCTCTCTCTCTCTCTCTCTCTCTCTCTCTATATATATATATATATATATATATATATATGCATATATATTCATTTGGGTTCTTACGTGGTGATTTAGACATATGTGCACATCAACCAATTCAAATATTCACATTGCATGCAATAAAAAAACACGAAAAACTAAAAATCTGATCATATCGGTTAGATCCCAAAGAATAATTAATTGATGTGGCTTTGATACCACTGTAGGAAAATACGACATCAGATAGGCAGTAGAAACAAAAACTTTACTGATATATTTCCCATTAACCACCAGATCGCGTCAATAACTATGCAATGGGAATGATGGTTTCTCGAAGATATACCTACTTTTGGAGCAAGTCCAACGACAATCCTCATTGATGTAGATGTGTACTCTATCTTGGATGGTGTCTGTGTAGCTCCTAGTTGCACTGGGACTCATCTGACAGGTCCTCCATGGACAGTAGACTCGGAAAACTACTAGAGCGGCTCCTCTAATCTCACCACAGGCTAGGAGTTGATGTTGTCCTCCTAGCAGAACAAAGGACTCCTACCTCTAAAGTAGTCCATATGAACCAACTAAAACTCATGTCATCCTGCTAGAACAGACAGGAAGGAGTTGTTCCTCCCATTGGTGTAGTAGTCACCAACTTGCTCTCCCATAATAATGATCATCAGGTGTTTCTCTCCAGTGGATATCCCTCCCTAGTCGGGTAGGCCTTATCTAGGATCTCATGATTACCACAACTAGAGAGGATAACAATTTTCAGAGCAACCAATTCTCAATTATCTGTGTTTTGCTCTAGGAAGCCCCCAGTACCCTCTATTTATAGGCGAGGTTAGGTCCAGGGCTCCCAGTCTGTGCAGAAGTGGAAAGGATCGGAAGATCTTGAGTTTTCACAACAATTCTGGAAGTTTCACAATTTGTGACAGCCGAGATGGTCATCTGGTGTGCGAGACAATCATCTCACACTACGAGATGGTCATCTTGCAGTTTCCTAGTTGTACACAAAATTGTCAATTCAATTCCCATCAATGTTGAACATTGGTTTCCTTACACAACAAGTAATCGAAACAAATAGGGGAATGTTGGGAACCTTCCTTCAACCGAACTGGACCATCTTTCCCATGCAAGATAGCCATCTCAATTACCCAGATGGTTGTCTGGTGACCTGAGTTGAGCCATCCAGTTGGGTCGGTTTGCTTCTTAGCCAATGTCAACTCAAATCAACCCTGACTCTCCAGATGGTCTCAACACTTGAGACGACCATTTGGCACTCTCCAGATGCCCGTCTCAATCCTTGAGATGGCCATTTGATAGTTCTATCAGGCTGTTTGTTGCATGAATCAAATACCTAAATACTTTGGTACTTAATTCAATTGTCATTCAAGATCTGAACTCGTCTTCTAGGTGAGTTCCAATGTGTGTGACATGATAGGTCCCATATCGCGTTGGCAATGAATGTCTATAACAACTTATGACATCACAAGCAAAGAGTGGTGCTTAGTCGCACATCAGTACTACCCAAGTGCATCGAAGGTTGGGGAGCAACTTCAACCTACAATATGTGTATGGTGTTATAGTGTTTGTATAGTTCCTTTGTCACTAATATCCAAATTGAACTAGAGGCATGGAATAGTCATCCTCATTATTATTCAATCTTTTTTCTTGAACCAGAGCAGACTGCATGAGATATATGTAAGCTCAATATCATATATTAACTTACAAGCGTATGGACATAATTTTCTCAGTCTCACTAATCAAGAGGCCTTGGATATCATACTCCTATAGGAGGGACAAATCCCATCTCGATCACTCACAATCATTCCCCATGTGTCAAAGTCACCCAATCATCACCATTATAACAACCCATGTTTCAGGATTTTGTTTGATGATGTCAAAGTGTACCCAACGACATGTGATGAGTGTAGTGATTTCAGGTCTAAGAACCACAACCACCACCATCATTGTGAGAGCCGACTATGACTTCTGTGATGATGGCTTCCATATGTCAGTCTCACGGTGGATCTATCTGATACAGTATTCTTTAACATGTATATGTGTGCTTGGTTTGATAATGCCAGATCATGACTGATGAGATTCAGTCATCAACCAACCCACACTTTGATCTTATGTGTTATTGTAGTCTGTCAACCTTCCACAATAACAACCAATCAGGGACATAATGAGAATATATATATATATATATATATATATATATATATATATATATATGTATATATATATATGTACTCTTAGCATCCATATGATCTCATCCACAAGGGTATTAAGTTGAATACATACATCATTGAGTAATATAATTCTCTAGACATTTATAATGTTACACCATTATCTCATAACTGAATTAAACAGAATAAATTGGAAGCTTGCCTTTATTATTAATCAAATGATTTACATGTTATGCCATCACAATCATCATATTATTCATTTCCTGGGTATACTACCAACATTTATAAGTAAAAAATTTGAATGGATTAAAAATATAAAAATACAATTAATTTTCAATATGTTTGTTACAAGGAGTATGCCCCCTTATATATTGGGGAGGAGATCCTCTTTACAATAATTACAATGAATGTGTGAAAGAAACTAACAATCAACAATACAAATATAGTCAGTGGTCAACAATATATCCAGTCAATATTAATATTGGTTAACAATCAATCCATAGATTAATTAATAATCAATTAATATTAACACCCCCTTAAACTCAAGGTGGATCAAAGAAGCAAAGTATGTGAACCAGCCTGTTGTGATTTGATACAATGTGCATTTTTGTGAACATCTCTGCAATCTGATCTATAGAGTTTGTGAAGGGGAGCGTGATGATGCCAACTAGATGCTTTTCTTTCACAAAGTGATAGTCTATCTCTGTGTTCTTAGTCATGTCATGAAAAACTAGATCACTAGCAATTTGCACGACGCTCTTGTTGTCACACAACATGTGGCATAAGAAATAAAACTCCCATATCAATTGGAAGACAACATGCATGATTTCTTGAGTGGTGTCACACTAGAAGAAAGAGATACATCATCTTGTTTCTTTCTTCTCTATGACATTAAAAAATCACCAAGAAGAAGACGAAAACTAGTGGAGCGCCTAGTAGTTGGCATCCAGTCCAGTCAACATTAATATGTGCACGTAGGATAAGGTTGGAAGAAGAGCTCATGAGTAGAGACTGTATGAGTGTTCCCCATATGTAGTGTATGATACAAAGTACAATATCATAGTGAACACTTCAGGGAGAAGATAAGAATTATGACACAATGCTAACAACATGTTGAATATTTGTCCTAGTGATGCACAAGTATAATAGTTGTCCTACTAGCTGATGATACCTTGTGGGATCAGGTAATGGCCCACCATCAGTTGGGCATAATTTTATATGAAGTTCAAGAGGTGTGTCTGCATCTTGTAAGTAAGATACTTTGACACACTCAATGATATCTACTATATATTTTTACTGAGAGACTAGAATTCCTTTCTATCCATAAGCAAATCTAGGACTAGAAAGTAGTGAAGTTGTCCAAGGTCCTTCAACTAAAATTGCTTAGCAAGATAATCTTATAATTCACTGATTCCTACTACATAATCTCATGTGATGATCATGTCATCCATATATAAGAGTAGGATGACTCACCCTTTAGGTGTATGGCACATAAACATTGAATAATCATATGAGCTTTGAATGTAACTTGCACATGTGATGGCTTGTCTGAAGCATTCAAACCAGGCCCGGGGTGCCAGTTTGAGTCCATAAATGTTTCTTCATAGTCTATGTCATACTCTTGAGTGAAACCTCTAGCAACTAGGTGTGAGAACCCGTTACACTAAATGAGATTACTCAAAACATAAAATACAATCAATCACTAATTAATCACATACCCAAAAACATGGGTAAATTAAAACTGATTTCAACGCCAACACCCGCTCAGAAACATTTGCCTAAGAGCCCAACATCTTTCTTATATTCATACTATGCCAAGAATTTGATACGAATTGTTCTATTGCCTTAGCCACATCATATATACACAGGAGAACAATATTCGTATATGCCACACAAGTAAGCATTACTATGCTAACAAAAGTCTGATTCGTTTGAAACACCATATACAAACTTTTCCTACCCGGACCTGAGAGTACAGGGACGACTCTAGGACACACTAGACATCTAATCAACTTTCTCAAAGAATCATTACTATAGCTCCTCTTTGCTGCCACAAGTTTGTTTTCGTCACTTCCGATCACCTAAAAAGATGTGGCAAACCACAAGGATGAGACCCAATCCTAGCAAGAGACATAACCTCCAACAACACTTATTGATTACAACATTTTAAATAGTAGAAAATTGAGCAGTTAGAGTATATAATAATCAATTGAATATATTGAACAGTTCAAGTATGCTAAGCAGATTAAGCAATTAATCTTAGAAACAAGTATGATCATCAATTCATATATAGAGAACAAATAAATCCATTTCTTTGGATAGATATTTACTCAAATATCATCAAATTGCATCTAATAACAATCATTATTATTAATTTATCTATCATCATATTCCTTGCTAACATCACAAACAATATAGTAGCATAAGCATCCCTGACATCATGAATATGTCTAGTAACAAAACATGGCTATCAATATTGGCATCTCAAATAAAGGAAATAGATCTATATCATAAGTAGAACTAACATCATAACACAATGAACTACATAGGCATGATTAGTATTTTAAGCATTTCTAATTACATAGGCATGGCTAGCAATATTAAATCATAGCTAGCAGCAACATCTTAACCATTAGTGTTAGTATATTTGACAACATAAGCATGTTTACAACATGAGCATCACTACTAAAAAAAGGTCTTTAACTATAAAAAAATTATAGTGAAAACCCCATATTTTGGAGTGAAAGGCTTTGACTACATATTTCGTTACACATACAAATTGTAGTATATGTTTGTATAGCTAAAGCCTTTAACTATATTTTTCAAATATGTAGTTAGATAATCCATTCGTTACAAATTCATATGTATCCAGAAGTGTAGCTAGATATTGTCCTTACATATTTAAATATAGGTACAATTATAGCTAAATGTATGCCTACAATTGTATATATAGTCAGTATGTAGCAAAAACATGAAGTTAATACAAATTATATGTAGTTAATGTGTAGGGAAAGGCAACATCTACTGCACACATATATATGTAGTTGGATTATGCACTAGCTACATATGTAGTGCCACATATACATATATGTATAGTTTGATTATTCATATATTGTGTAATTAGTCCAGAAGCTCTTTTAGTAACAAATTTTTAGTATTTAGACCAAGTTATGCTCTTTATGCCAACAAACTTACTTTCATTTATACTGAAATGTCAAATGTACATGGGGAGGATGTATACCTTGCCCCTATTGCATAATGTGTACAAAGAAAAGGATATACGTATACTAATAAATTCGGTGAGGTCTACACACATCTTGGAAAAAGAGTATGTATCTTTCTCGACCAGTTTAGAATCATTGTTGTCTTCTCCTTTTGTTCAATGAGTTGGCAATAGCATGGGTTCTTGTGTTGCACAAAGTTGTGACCTTGTGACACATTGGCCCTTCATCTGATTTCCTTGATGAGTGGGTCAATTTTGTTGAATGGAAGAAGTCTTGATTTGAAGATTGTAGCATCGCCCCTCATAGTGACATCTTTCTATTACAACTTAGACCATCCATAGATGTTCTAGGAATCTTCTTTGTACTCTGTTTTGTTGGACTTGATCTAGACCCAAAGAGGGATTCTTGTTTGGCAATAAGTTGACATTGAGGCCTTTTTTTATCATGCATCATATATGTATCAAAATTGCAGTCATTGAATACAATAATTATTTCATTCATTTTTAAGATGCACCTTACTCGCAATCTCTGGCATTCCTTCTCTTCCCTCAAAGTAGTACAATCTTTAAGCATGGATAGAATCTGAACCTGCAATAGTTAATCACATAAAGAAAGGTAGATGACAAGAGATGATTTGTTTAGTGTAGATTTTTTACCATTTTAGGACTTGGTCTGGTCCACCATCACCATCTGTGTCGATTATACATAGGAGAAAAGTGGTAAAGAAGTTATCTGACATCTCAAACAGTATCTAAATTCTAAATTTGCATCATACTTATAGGAACCTAGAGAAGCAAAGAATATATAGATCAATGACCAAATATTGCATATATCTACACCATTTGATAATCAAGTCATACATTTTTTCAATATATAATGGTGTATTATGTAAAAAAAATTCAACGATTGACCATCAACAATCACAGGTTCTGAAGAATAAAACATCCCTACAATGCACAAACACAAATAAGGTTAGTAAATATTAATTAACAACTTCTATAGCAACTGATGAACCCTGCTAAGCTCCTATTATACCAAATAGAATCTACATCACCATCAAGTTGAATAAATAGTGTGCCAAACATAATAGGGTATTCCAACCTAAGTTTGGCAAAATTGAGATAGGTTGGAATACCCAGTTATGTTTGGCACACTATTTATTCAACTTGACGATGATGTAGCTTATGCAGCAGGGTTCCACTATGGACAAGCTATAGCAATTGCAAATTTTGAACAATGGTTAGTTAATAATCATTAACAAGAAGAGTACATAAAGATGAGAGTATCACTGATCAAATAAACTTTAGGCAAGATACCACAGCTAACCACTACATGTGTCCATCTCAAGACAGCAACATGTAGTTTCCAATGATTCATTATCTGGTTGCTAATAGAAGAAGATGAAGGGAACTTACTTGATGGAGTCATCATTTATCTAGTACCTGGCTGTGTAAAAGCTACATTGTCTTCAGCAATGAGGTGTTGCAACCATTTTAGTGGTGTGAATCCACTACCCAGCAAGGTTATTAGAAGTGGGTACAAGTTCGCCCTGTAATAGTTAAAGGTGTCCATGTAGTACCTTTAGATAAAAGGGTACACCTTTGTTTCAATCAACCAAAGGTGTGGACCTTCTGTAATCTAAAAGCAACAAGGAGAGGGAAGAACAGTCAATCTTCTTTTCATAGTATTTAGTTAGAAAGTATGTAAAGCATGTAGAGTCATATATCATCTACTGCAAACCTAGTCTCCATCATTCAAGTGGATTTGGGGACGTCACTAAAGCATTTTTCATGGAGGAAATAATCAGTTGTCTCCTTAGGTAGTCAGCTCAAAGGCAATATATATACCAACCATAGATACATCAAAGAAAAGTGGCATACCAGTTTAGTAATAAGTACATCTATATAGTCTTAAAATGATACATAAACTTAATCTAAAATAGGAGCCAACTTATGGTAATACCTACACCACGCCGCATAAACTAAAAGGATGAAAATAACAAATTAAACTGAACTATCAATATAAGAACATTCAAATTATCAAAAATTATGAAACATGAACTACAAATGGATGGAGTTGTTGTTCACTTATCGTTAAATTTTCTAACTAGATAATTGATGTTCATTTTGCTGATGAGGATTTGTTGTTCACTCGTCCTTAAGTTGGTTTGCATATTTCATTTACCTCCTCTATGTTTCTAGTAGACTATAAATGATGAGGTATGGGGTTGTCATGAGCTGATGACATCAAATGCAGGTTCTCAACCCCACACGTGTTTTAAAAAGGATTCAAGCTATTATGATTTCCCCCTAGAAATGATGACATGAACTGCACTACCCAAAGGTATGCTCAAACTAAATGTTGATGGCAATGCTACTATAGATGGATCTCTCAGCAGCTACAAGTTTTAAGTTGAGGGACAAATGGATCTCTAGAAATAGGGGGAGTTATGAAATATGCATGTTCAAATGACCTAGAAGTGGAGATTTAGGCCAACATCTAAGGCTTGATCATGGTTACTACAGAACCTAGAGACATCATCATCAAGTCAGACAACTCTACAACCTATAGATATCTTTCAAATGTGTGCAGAACTCCTATAGAACACAGCCAACCTAAGAAGAGTATCATTTATCCCATTTGGTAATTGAACTCATGTTGAGCCCAAGTTATGACTGGAAGCAGCTCCTCCGGAATACCATTACCTCCCGTACAACCAAATGCTCAATGAATTGTTAGTGTCAATGAAAGGCTTATTATATCTCTATCACATTTGTGAGGATCCTTCCACACATAGAAGACTACTTTACAGACCTGGTTTATAATCCCTACCAACCCATGGAGTTTGAGTTTTCAAACCCAATCATGAATTTATATTCAAGATTCAACCATATTGCTACACCAACTATCGCAATCATGTTGTCATCTATTATATCTTTTTGGAAATAGAGAAATTTTACCTGGCTATACGTTCTGTGGGATTTATGACTGTTCCGGTGATGCATATGTTTCTTTTTGTAAGGATAAACCTTCAATCAGAACATACCTACCAGTCCTTAAAGTGTGTCACCAACATCCCAAGCATAGACATAGGTATAAAATGGTCTCCCTAACATCATCCTGTTTATTACTAACAAAACTAACACACAAAAAGTTAAAATTGACCAATACTCATGGACTCATGGACTCCTCATAAGATGCCAATCACTGGCCAGTACTCCTGGACTCTTCATAAGATGCCAACCAGCCCCATATTTCAAATCATTCAGAAAATCTAACAAAAAGAAGAAGAAAAAAGTATTCACAGCTATCAATCAAAGGATCATGAATGATGTTACTGGGAATTCTATGATGAAGGGGAGTAGAGCTCAAGGATAGGGATGGGGTAAGGTGAGAAAAGGAAAGATTGAGAAATTTGGGAACATGTTGTTCGATAGTTGTTTTCATTTTCTAGTCAGAATCACATGCTCACACACAATTATCTGATGACAATATTGAGAATAGGAGTCGACATGAATTTGCTAGTGTCCAGTATAAGGTATTATAAACATCAAAATCACCATGTTAGCACTGACTCTGAAGGCAACTAGGCATTATTACTCGAAAAAGATGGTAACAAACATGGACATCAACAAAAGGTTATCTTTAATGAGTTGAAAAACTCCAAGACTGGTGAAACGTTATAAAGAAAAGCCTGAGAATGAATCAGAAGTAAGAGACAACTTACCCAAAGGAGGCCATGGAAGTTGAAGTGAAGCTGATGTCTTGTGAAATTGAACTTGAAGATCCCAGAAATTTTATTAATATGAACTTTTGTTGGGCTTTATTTTTAAGGATTTTGCAAGAATCAAGCAGTGTGAACAACGTGACTGTTGTTGATGATCAAATAAAAAAAAATTGTGTAAATTCCTTCCAATATTTTAGGAAATGTTTGTAGCGTCTCTTCTTTCAAATGGGTGGATCCTGGATAAAATAGTAGGGGCATAAAACAATAGAATAACCAATATTATGGATTTGAAAGAAAATTTCAAAATATATCTACATAAGTAAATTTACGAGGCTTATAGTAAAGTGGAGGTTGCTTTAATAGAGGCTAAACCGCTATTTGACTAATACATCACCACAGACACCAAAACAATTCGTTTCATTTATAACTTAGATCATTCTTTTAAGCATTGATGTTTCATCCTTTATGTAATGACTGTAGTCACTCTAGTAGAGGGTAAACTAACAACTCATGCCAAATAAAGGTTCCAAAGGCACTCCCTTCTGGATAGCTTAATAGTTGTTCTATACTAGTACTCTATACAGGTCTATGCACCAGTCCATTGTACAATCACTTGTCCAATAAAAGGCCTTCAGAGCTCTACAAGGAAGTAATGTACTAAACTAGACCTACTGAGCAGTTCACTCAAGCTTTCCCCTGCAACTTCATCTCAGATATGGGCATCCATCATTGGATAAGTTGATGTAGATGGAACCAACATTATAGAGACTTGATATTCTTGAGTTTCGGTATCATCAGTTGGGTGAGCATTTTTAGGTTATTTTATCAACTTAACAACCCTCATGGGAGCTTTCCCCCATAATGCCAAACTGCTGCTATATATTATCCCACTACTGTTATCTCGATTAGCTAATTCTAGGTCTATAAATGCTAAAGCTAACTTATTTGAGAGGTGTACCATAAGAGCCATGGTTGGAACTTGGGAGTCTGTCATATTTTCTGGATCTGAATCCCATTGCTTCATGTATGGCAATCTTCTCAAATCAAAATTTAACATTACAAAAAGAACTTGATACTTATAACATTTTCATAGAACTAATTAAAGACTATAGACATACAAATATTAGTTCTAGAATAAAATTAGGAATAGCTCCCTACACCATGAATATGCGCATTGTTAACAATTGCAAATCGAGAGAAACCAAATGTATATCTAAGAATAGAGAGGACAAATTGAGAATTACCACTTTTATGTCTGAAGCAAGAGCCTTTTCCAGCTCTTTTATGTCTGAAGCAAGAGCCTTTTTCAAATCTATTTCAAATCTATTTCTTAACACAAAATGGACAAGATAATATAGTTATCTATCCTATACTCCATGTATTGTCCATACATAAGAAAAAATTTGAGAAAACTGCCATAGCATCAAACTAGATCATTATGTGCGATAGCTGCTAACAACCTCCCTTGACACAGAGATAGATCATGCTCCACAGTGATAAACCACAACGCAACCAAAAATGTAGGAGCAGGAGCCCCCCAAATGAGATCATCAAGAAGGAAGAAGAGAAATTATATAGGGGGTCATCCATTTAGAATTGGCATCTACATCTAAGCCTCATGCCAAGTAGTAGTTGAGCAAATGGCTCCTACTAACTAGTGCAGATTTGAAAGTATGGAAAATACAAAGAAAAATAGACACAAGTTTGCATTACAAACCAAGTTCAGTTGCAAGCCTCATTCTGAACTACTTGTTTAGGTAGTGTGTCATTAATCAATATCTATTTCTAAAGACTTTTTCCTTCTCTGACATGGTACCTCTTTGAGTAGAATGGAATCAAATACTTGCATCTAATATATAGACGTATTCCTACATAGTGGAAGCAAAAGATTAGTGTATTATATATCAACCACATAAAGTAGGTCAAAACACAAATGAGAATAGAAATAGTGGAAGGTAGTTCCATAGTATAGTTTGTTGATAAACTGACAAGAGAATCACTAGGGCACATGACTAAAACCATTTAACATATGAGAGGATATAGAATCACTTCATTTGATTACATTTACAAAGTACTTGTAAGGTTGGTATATATTTATAGTCTGGAAAATAGCATTCAAGGGCACTTCATCATTTGCCAAGGAGATGACCACCAAAAGACATGGCAAATTAACTAGTAGACAGACCGTACATGGACATGGCAACGACAACCACTAAGTCACTACCATGGTGGAAGTGGAGAGAGTGACTACCAGCATGGTGAGAGATATCCACTGGGTGTAGCAAGCAGAATGTGTGTGCTTGGTGGTATGTATAGACTCTAGAAGGTCGTTGGATGCAATGCATGGATAAATTATGGTGCTATCCTGCTAGGTGTGTAACGAGACGTCAAGATACATGTAGGTGGGTAATAAACTTTAGGTTGTATAGATATATTTGAGCATAAAAGGGAACCCTATAGGTGTCTGATGTCACATCTCAAGAACGAATTGGTTAGTATAATTGACTAATTCCATGCATACCCTACAAACAACTTATTGTCACATAACAAATAAAAGAGATGTGTAAGTTTCTTCAAACTAGAATTCCTTATTGCATGCTTAGATACACTAACAAGGAGATGGTGCAGAGGATTAGTATCTTAGCATAATACTAGAATAAGTCATCTCTAAACTGAAAAAAAGTTTCATGAGCATAAACTATTTAAGAGATTAAAGTAATTCAAATTTAGATGAGTTGGGTTGAGAAGCATCATTGCTTCTAAAATTGGGAAACCAAAAGACCCAAGATCTCAAAAAATAAGAAGAGAGTATCTTTCCAATAGCAAGAAAAGAATGTGAATAGGACAGAGAAAATACTAGAACTTCAGCAACAAACCCCCCAACAGCACATATTAGAAGAAAGCCAACGAAAAGACAACAAGCTAACTAAATCAACCAAATATATGTACAGTTATGTAGGTATCATAAGAAAATCACTCTAAGATAAATGAATAAGAGATTATCAAAAGATACATACCATATTGCTGAAGTTCTTGAATGATAAACATATATAATGTTTGTGAATATGATGTCCACATTAAGGGCTTCTCTGTGCCAGAATAAGATAATCATTCACTAAACCTAGACAAATCATCTTGTCAATTATTGGATCTCGACGGATCATCATAGTAGCTCCTAAGATAGGTTTAGGTTCATACAATGAGAAGAAGAGGGGAAGAGGGTCCTCGACTATTATTTATTATATGGTCATTTAGAAAAATCCTCCATCAAATAATCCTTCAGTAGAACCAAATGAACTAACCTGTTGATTCTAGATGTCTACAAAAGGTTATAACCATGCTCTGAATTCTCTAGAAACTAGAATTTGTGCAAATATCCAACCTAGGAAAAATCCATCATCTAGTCTCATAAGCACATGGCCTTGCACTCCATCAACTGAGAAGTCTCCTGATTGGGTTTTCCCGCCAAAGGGTTATCACAAAAGGTACCAATATCTCACTAAATGCCTGACTATTTGCACGTCCTCTGGCTGTGATGTGGGTCCACCGCCTCCTGTATCATCATATGAATAAAAAAGAGGAAAAATTAAATATATAGATGTAGGCACGCTGCCATTAGAATGCATTTCGACCATACATTAGTGAACATCTATTACATTACCATATGAATATATAAGCTTTGATTGAGGTACTCAAATAGATGCCAAGAAGGTTTCTGCATGTCCTCTCTTTATTAATCCCTCTGTTAAAACTCAAATTTGGTGTTTCTCCACATTGCCATACATATCTAATCATCAATTTATCATGTGTAAGAGTATTACAATTCAAGTTTAACATAAATTCAAAATTCTGAAACAGAACCATAGAGAAGTAAATTTATCATTCTAGAAGCATCACAAGAACTAAAAATAGTACTCCAGATTTAATATAACTTGAACCATACTCCTATTTTATGTAAGTCAAAGAATTATTGAGGTTGGCTTAGCTAGATAAGATGAGATACAAAATGGAAACGAATTAACTAAATTCTTAGTAAAATAACCAATATTGGTGAGTTCCATGTTAATGACATACTGAAATAGACCACTAACAAGACGAGACAGAGGACAAAAAATGAAATAAAATGAAGATTGAACACATATATCTAGTGAGACAAATATGCCCATACAATAACACCTTCAAAAGGAAATGATGTCATTATGGGTATAGAAAATATGGTCAATGTGCAATTCACCAAATCTTACAGGTCACAGGCATCGTGTTAAGCATTAAAATAAAATATTCATGGCAGGATGAATACTTTCAATCGACAGTTATTTATGCACTGGAATACATCTTCGAATATGGGGAAGCCTTGCTGAAAGCACAAGGAAAACTAATGCAATGGGATATTGAATCCACTAAAAATAAGATCCAAACAAGAAAGGAAGGTACCGAAATTACTTGGAACACTTACACAGACTTCTGGAGGAGGCATATGATAAGAACATTGAGCCAGATGCATTAAACTACAAAGGAGATTTGAAACCATACTGAATGAGGAGGAAGATATGTCAATTGGAATCATCATCAAAGATCTAATATTATAAGCACACTTAAATGTTTGGATGGCAGTTGGTGCAATGAAGATGAAGAAATGTTGGATATGTTTCTGAGTTATTTGGAGAACCATGTCATAGCAAAGACTTCCTTAAGCCTCAGCTTCCTACAACCATGTCATGTCATGAATTTGGCTGCTACTTTGCCTCCTTTAGAGGATGTTAAAAGCAACAAGACTAGAACCAAACTGTATATGAAAACTGACTATCTTTGAAGCATTCGTCAACAAAGCACTAACTTAGTAAGCTATATGGCATTGGTTCTAGTAACAAAGCACTGAGCTTATTGAAACAATCCCCCAGAGCCTAAACTTGGGTAATGACGAATGGATTAGGAACATATATAATACTGGGATATTTTTGGTGAAGTCAAAATATCACCTGGTTGCAAAAGGAAAGACACAATCCACTGAGGGAGACTGGAAAGCTATATAGATAATGAACATCCCCATCTTTCAGAAGCTATTTATGTGGAAATTTGAATACAAGTCATCACTCACCAACATAGAGTGAGTAAGAGGGGATGTAGGTTTGTCCTCATCCTACCCAAGGTGTGAAGAAGAAGATCAAATCCTGATGCACTCAGCCCAAGTATGCAAATGGAGAAAACCCATTTAGAAACAGCCAATATGAGGTGATATGTCAGTTGGATTATTTAGGAGCAACCTGCAAAAGCTTGAGGATGATTCAATGCACTGAGCACGCACATCTACAAATATATGCTCAAAATCTTGAGGCCCTCCATAGGGTGAATGAAAAACCATACTCCTAGTCATTGTAGTGAAGAAACACAAGAAGGAGAAGAGATTGAGAATGATTCAATACAAATATATCAAACATTATAGTTCGTGGTGAGAATTTATTGCATACATTAAGTTTCACTATCCTATCCACTTTTCTTGATGGAGAATGTGAACAGAACAAGAAAAAATGTTAGACCGAAGTACAAAGACCCATTACTTGAAAATATGAAGTTGTGATATTTTAAAAGTGGAGTTTCCAGTGTCGTCTTAAGTACAAACATCAAATTGGTCCCACCCAACTCGTAAAAAAATGTCCTTTAGACAAACGAGAGCTATATATGAGCTAAAACGAAATTGTTGCTCACCTTGTTAACATATACAGTAAGAAAATTTCATGTACAACTTGGCACAGCTATGTTGTCATTCATAGAAGACTTTGTTAAGACACCATTAGTAGCACCAACAAAAGTTTATGTTTGCAATAAAAAAATGGAATAATCAAAAACGATCTGCATACCCAAGCCATTCTCCCCAAAAATTTAGGAGTAGGAGGTTTTGCTTATGAAAATGTTCCCGCCATGCTAGGAGCTTTCAAACTTATTTTTTCCAGTTGTTGCATATGCTAAGGTTCCTTATTAAGGCATCAAGAAACATGGAATATATTTAGTTAGTTATCAATTGAGGTTCCTGGTAATTCCAACAAGCATCATGGACAAAGTGATGGATTTGGTGTGTGTACTAAACCCTCACATGAGATTTATGGAACCACTAATCTGGTTTGGAAATAAGAAGCTCTTGTGAAGATTTTCTATAGATAATAGCAAGAGATAGGTGGTTCACTTGTTTCTTAGGACAAGCTTCATTTTATCAAGGTAGCTCCCTGGAAGCCTTATTTTTCCATACCACCATAACTAAGTTAGTAAATTGAGTGTTGGGCACTCCCACATAGAAACATGAAGGAATAAAAATGCATATGGCATGGGATGGATATTTAATCTGGAATGCCATTGTTTGTTGATTTTCAACTTCACTACCTACTATTGCCAAAAAGTGATAGCCTTACTTCGACTGTCCCACCTTTTATAGTCATTCCTAATCTATAAGCCTACGAGAAAGCTCACACATGAAGCTATTAACCCCTAGCATGATTTATTTCAAATCTTACCAGCAACGTAATGAACTGACATGTAATAATGGTTCACCCACCACATGAGATGAGTCGCCATGAAATTAAAACTAAGAGCAAAGTATCGCTGCACAATATGGTATGGCCTTAGAAATGTCATAAATGATACATTTTCAAATCCATATGTTAGTAAAGAAAGTTAGTGCAAGGAAGTTCCCTGATAGAAGCATTAAGAGAGAGACAACTTATATCAAGAAAACCAAATAAGAAATCATCCTTTTCTAACACGTATGTCTTTTTCAAAGTAAAATAAGTAAAAAGAAAAAATGGAAAATCAATCCCACAACAAAGGTGTAATCTATAACAAGTAGGCTATCCATCATGGATATGGTTGAAAATTATTCTCCCTAGCTCTTTTAACTAGTTGTAAATCATAGAAAGAGCCAACAGAAACATCACATGCATCGTTGCATATTAGAGAACATCGCATACATAAGTGTGAAATGGAGCCTTGCCATAAAAGAGGTCTAAATGTGAACCAATACTATAGAATATTCATATCACGGTCTTATGTAGAAAGAGAAATGGAAAATAATGTTGTAATGGTGGTTCGGATGACAATCCTTTCTATATCAAATGAATTGACAAGCTTTACATCAAACAAAAACTTTATTCTAAACCTATAGAAAAGAGGAGAAATAGCATCTAGAGGATTTAAGTTGAAACCAGGGGATAGGAATGAAGTACTTGACAATATAGATAATCACTCAGTACCTTTATATGGAAAACAACCTGCAAGGACCAAACTAAAATACTATACATGTCTTCTTTCTCATTTGGTGTTGTTTGTGCTACTTGTGCTGCAGCATGGTCAGAATGGAGGTGGGACTTAGTAGTGCATGCTAAAGGCAACATGGGTAAAAGGTAGGACTTAGTAGTGCATTCTAAAAGTGATATGATGACTAGTTGATGAAGGTAAGTGTAGTTTTATTAAACTTTGTATGTTGGTACGAACACAATACTCAGCTTAAATATGCACAGACGTTGGAAATTAATGGATATCTTTTATTGGCTATAAATAGAGTTGACATTTCAATTTATAATACATCCTTATGTCTTTTAATTATTTGTGCTTTTGAATTTTGACTCCCATTTTATGATTGAAGGGCCTAATCCAAGTTCATGATGGGAGACAAATATAGTTGATTGTGAAGAACTTGTATTGGATGTTTTGATTTATAGTTTGGTTTCACACTTTATGGTTGAAATATTGTGTTGATAACAAAGTGTGGAGTAGGTGACATCGATGTTAGTATTGTAAATGTATAGGCCCAGCCTCATTAAAAGGCCAATATGGATCATTATGGTTTCATTGTCTGCACATTTGAGTTCCCCATGCAAACAATTACCAAGAAGTGGAAGCAACTACTTTTCTAAAATATCCAAATATTGATAGCCACAATATACATATTGGCATAGAATATAAGTAGAAACTCACATGTTTTGGTTCAGCATTGTCATTCTTATGATCATCATCTCAGTCTCAATCCAAACCATATGGGTGTATCCTAAATAGATCCTTCTTTTTCTTTGGGTATTTTTTGGGCCATTTTCTTGAAAAGTCTTCATGTTTTTTTTTTTGTTCTTCGAATACTATTTTAGGTCTACTACTTCCCCTGTAATCTGTATTTTTCTAATTCCTTTTTTTATACTAAGTGCAGCCTTCAACACTAGATGTGTTTGGACTTATGGGATAAATTGGTTGCATGGATTGGATTTCCAACTCTAGTCATGGAGAAGAAAACTAATTGATATTGTGATGTATCCCTTTGAGAATATACAAACCATGAAGTTGTTTTATCCTTTGGGCATCATCTCTGTTTGCTTCATAAGACAATTTCATTTTGTATTTACCAAGTATAATCACTTGTTGCAGCTCTCTAAAAGTTTTACAGTTACACTATTCCATTATGATGACCAAACTTCTAAATGGGACGAGTATGAGTAGACAAAATGAGCATTACATGAGAGTGTGATGAAGCAAAGCAAATGATAAGATGGACTTTGCTCCTCATTTGCCTCCTTGTGATGCATTTGAGATACTAACGTCCAACTTGAGCATATAATTTTCTGATGGGTTTCATATCTTTTATATAATATGTTTGCTATCACTCACATTGTAAAGTCTGAATGCATGATGATTTAGTTCAAGATTGGGGCTTAGATTTTTGAAGTTAGAAAATTTGTAGATGTATCTCTCATATGGATGACATGCACACTTAATTTCTTTATTTAATTGATGTCGAGTGCATGCCTAAGCATGTTTTTATATATGCCTAGTATATGGGGATTGCATCTAGGGTTGGAGTGTCCAAACTGTTTGAATTTCTAGAGGTACATGCTCTTCATAGTTTTACTTTCACATAATAATGTAGAATTTAGTAGTTTCCCATTAAAAATTCTCAAACCATCAGTAGGAGAGAGGAATACATGTCTTAGTTTTTTCTTCTAGCTTAGATGATATAACTGAGAAGGTATGACTTTTTATCAATCTCTTATATAAGTAATATCTTCTAGAAAAGATAGAAGATTGTTTTATGCCGATTGGAGTGTCAACGCCACCCATATCGGCTCACCCAAGCCCTTCCAATGATGCATGTGTAATAATTTCCCTTCCCTTTATTTCTTTTGGTAGTTTATTATTATTTTACCCCCATTTGTCTTTTTGGTTGCTTTTGTTAATTTTTTGTTTACTCATGGTCATAGAATTCACTGTTTATAAAATGAAGGTATCAATCACACCAAATGATAGTGGAAAAAGGTGCATTTAGGGAAAAGCAATTGGGAGGAAGGTGACGAACATGATCTGTGAGACCTACATAAAGAGCTTGCAGGAATAAAACTCACTTATAATGGAAAGAAAGCTTTGTTCACTGTTGGTCCATTACCATAGAATAACATGGAGTTTTTTGTTGTTTTGGAGGACTCTTCTGTAAGGTCTTGTCTAAAGAAATCCTTATCAA
Organism: Alisma plantago-aquatica; assembly: GCA_963693085.1. NCBI lineage: Eukaryota > Viridiplantae > Streptophyta > Magnoliopsida > Alismatales > Alismataceae > Alisma > Alisma plantago-aquatica. The sequence goes on from OY856414.1 coordinate 480,550,370, forward strand.
TGCCCCTATATGTTTCACTTCACTACCAGGCTTTTAATGATATATTAATTCTTTTCTCTATTTGTTTGTCACATGCCTGTCAGGGATGGGCATCCAAGCAATATAAGCCCAGAGGAAGGTAATGGTAAATGGTCTGAAAAAGTGTATGGTGTGAGGACTTTCAAGGTTGACATTAGCTCTTCTACAAGAGTCTCCACCAGGGAAATAGTGAATGCATTCACCCGTATCAAGATTGAGGGTGTCCAAGGTGTGCTATGAGTTATTGATGCCATTCTTAGGTAGAAATGGGCTAAGAGGTATGTATCACCACAAGTGAAGCATTCTGGTTATCATCTGCTATTTAAATTACATGGTGATTTGCTATATGTTTTTCAAAGTGAAGTGCTTGTACGGATGGATTTCATGTCTCAAACACACAATAGATAATATAATCACCATCAAAAGACATTCAAATGGTTTATTGCTTGTGAGGATGGAGCCTTTAAATGTTTTTAATATTATATATAGGCTGGAAATGCATGAACAAGGAACATGAAACTCGGAGCTTAAGAAGTTAGTTAGGGATGTGGTAGATGAAATTCATGAAACTACAACATACAAAGACATAAAACACATTTCTTATACTTTGAAGTGTCAAAAACTTAATATATACAAACATGGATGGCCTTCTAGTCTAGTAGACAAATTTATCTCTCATGATTGGTTACTATGTTGCATTTGGATGGTTCCTAGGAAAAAACAAAATAACTCTGAGTTAGAATTAGCAACTTGAAAATGTTGGTGCATATTGAAACTTGTTGTTTAGAAACAACACTAATTTCTTTGACTGTCTTTTGCGAATAGAAATTGAACCAAGTGAGTTGTAGATATATGATGTAGGAGAAAGTTGAGTCTCTGGACGTCTGATGTACCTAGAATTCTATATACTACATAATGGATGTGATCCTTATCTAGATGACGTACAGGAACTCTAAGAATGAGGCGTTATAACTACAATTGCATAACATAAAATTTCTTTTTCTATTTTCTAGTTGAAATACAATTTTTTGAAGAGGCATCTCCTAGCGACTACCCCAAATTCCGTCTCGCATCCAAAGTATGAACCTTTTGGGATCTATCTGCAACCATCAACCCAATTCTACTAAGAATCCTTATCACGTTCTACACACATTCATCCACTTCTCAATATCCTCTCAGCCACACGAATTAGTGGTTGTGTCCTCTCTGCTCTCCTTGTTAGTCTTCTCAATATATCTATTCCTAAACCACCCCAACATTGGCCTCACCTATCTTCTTCCAAAGGTAATTCCTCACTCGAAATTTTTTATCCATTATATAAGTTTTCATTTTGTTCCATATCTTGTTGTCATAAAGCACACAATAATGCATAATGATACAAACACCATGCTCATTCACCACATGCACACATGGGTTGACACTATCACACACAAGGACATGCATTGATATATGCACATGACATGTATTCTAGTAACAGAAATATTAATATCTCTCCCTTTGTTTTTGCTTGTTAACATATGCTTCCATAAAGGGAAATATTAATTCTTAAATCATATTCAATGGGCTAGCAAGTTGGTTGCAAGAAAAGTTTGTAAGTTTCCATTTAGGAGGTATCACTAATAGCATTAATATATAGATGAATCATAGATTGTATCTCTACAAATCATTGTCTTTTAAGAAACTAAAATAGAATAAATAGTGGAAACCTATTTTACTAATTAACTATACTCCTAATCTAAACAGTCCCCCTTTACTTTTTGTTAATGTAAGGTCCATATGACCTTTTGGATAAAACTAGATTAAAAAACAATGTCATCCCTACTGGATGCCAAGGTTTGTCTTTGTTCATCCTGTTTATGTCGTTGTATAAATCAATGTTCACCATCTTGTGATGCCTAACGGAAGTTATGCCATTGTTTTTTTATTGCCCAAGAAGAGGGTAACCTGACAGATGTCAACATATTTAAGCAGTGTGCCAAGTTTCGATACATGCACAATGTACGTCAAATAGCAGAAAGACATCATATGGCATGGATGGAGTCTAACATGAAGTTATGGTAATTATCTATTGGACAGATATTGAGTAGGAGATTGAGTTGTTCGCTATTTCTACTGTAATGTTTTAGATTATAGATGTAACACTCAGTCATTTATCACTTGATGCAGTTCAAACCTATGATATCATACAAAAATAATGGTTGGCATATATACTCAGACCATTGATTATATATTTGTTCATGATTCCCTCCAAAAATATATAGATATGCCATATAGTACACAAACCTGGTCAAAGTTTGGAGAAGGAAAATGAATCCAACCACAAGGAGGAGGAGCAGTTGTGCCCTTAAGTTGATTCTTTGAGCTAATCAAGAGATATACAGCCAGTATTGGATGACTCACTACTACAGAAATGGCTTATAAAGTCACTTTTCAAGGTGTCGGTTGTATAAACAAACTGACACCTAAACTCTACAGTGTCAGTTGATAACATAAACCGACATCCAATCTATGAAGGGTGACCAGACACGGGTACCGCTTTTATTAAGTGTCGGTTACTTAATAAAAAACCGACACCTAAAATTTATCGCCAAATCCAAAATTTCCAGCGAAACAAATTACCTCCAAAATTTGACATATGGCGTCAGTTGATAATTAAAAAACTGACGACTAAAGGTTATTCGCGAGACAGAAATTGGGCACATTTTGTTCGTCGGTTTTACTACAACTACCGACGCTTATGAGTTTTCCCGCACTGTCCGCGGGGAATTTTTCACACCCTTTAAGTGTCAGTTTTAGGTAGAAACCGACGACTATGGTCATAAATCGAGAACGATTTTTTTTAATCGGCATATGAATATAGACGTCGGTTTTTTTGTAGTTAAAAACTGACGACTATAATCAAGTATTGGTGTCGGTTGTCGTGCAGAACCGACACTGTTAGTGTTAGTTGTCGGTTTTTTTGAATAACCGACGCCTATGGTACAGTTAATAGCCCCGCAAACAGAACTTTTCCCCATTGTCTTTGTTTCATTGCGACGTGTGCTAGGTCTGGTGATTTCCCCTGATTGCTCCCCACCATCGTTGCTGGTTGGCTCCCCCACGCCGCCATTCATCTACTCGTGCGCCGCTCACCGCCGTTGTCGTCGCCGCCGCTCGCCGCTCGTCACCGTCGCCGCTATCGCCGCTGTTCTCCTATGATCCTCGCCGTCGGCGCTGCCAGCTTCACCTCCAACTGCTCTCCTCTACTCCGGTGCTTCCAGCTTCACCTTCAGCTGCTCTCCTCTACTCCGGACGGGCCTTCTTCCTCTTCCCTCAAGGTACGCTGGCTTCTTCCTCCTTTCTTCCTCCGCCTACGCTAGGTCAAGCCCTGCAGGTGCCCTGGAGCAAAATCGTCAGGTGCCCTGCTAGGCATTTTTTTTTAAGTTATTTACTTATTGGTAACTTGATAAGTGTTGAAACAGTCAATAACTATATTCTGTTACGTGATTTATGATTGTATATGTGTGCTAGCTAGCAACAGACCTGGTCTTGAGGATCTATAAATACATTCTTACATTCTATAAACTGTGTAATCTTACATTCTATAAATACAGATATAACACAACATTGATGTGTATGCTTGACAACCCAAATTACTTCTCGTTATTCTTGTTTTAATAAGTAACTCATATCCATTGATGTTGAAGTAAGTTAGGAAGCCAGTTTGTTGACAGTGATATCTGATTATCCATCTTATATTTTAATTTGATAGGGTGATCAATATGGTAGATAAAAAAATGATTATGTCTTTGTTAGAAAAACCTTGGCTATGAATCCTATGGACATTCCATACTAATGAATAGTTTAACTATGAAATTGGTAACTTGTTTCATTGTTGAGTATATTGAGAATCCTAATAACCCTTCTTGCTTAATGATGAACTGTAATGCACACATGTGACATGCTTGGAATGTAAATGATGAACTTTTCCCTAAATTGCCAATCATGCTTTTAAAGACATTAATAATCACCCTAACTTGAAGAACTAGGATTTTAGGTATAAGAATGACAACACATTATTTGTTGGCCTAGAAACCCATCCAAGATTTACTCATTAGGAGTAAATCTTGGATAGTCCCCGGTTTGGGACTGTTCTTGAACACCTAATCTCACTTAGGATGTAAGTGTATAATGTGTATTTGGTTTTCAAGAAAATTTCGACAGCATTTCCCTGTTTGTTCTCTAAGTACATATGTACTTAGAGAACAGCGGGGAAATGCTGTCGAAATTTTCTTGAAAACCCAATACACATTATACACTTACTAGTGAGATTAGGTGTTCAAGAATAGGATAGGTGGTACACATTTATTATATATAAGAATGACAACACATGTATTTGTTGGTCTAAAGTTTTAACCATGCAAAAACTCTAATCTGTTAACCCTAGACCCTAATCTTGTTGTAATGTATATTTGATTTCTCTTTGATCATAGAATGGATAGATCATGGATGTCCATTTGCAATCGCTGCACCCCAGAGTTTATTTCTGGTCTTGACCAATTTCTTAGATTTGCTGAGGAACATAGGAAAAAACCTGGAGATAGGTTCTACTATCCATGTAGGCATTGCGGTAACAACTTGAAAGTCAGCACTGGTGACGAAATCAAAAGTCATGTCATGTGCAACGGGATTATACAAGGCTATACAGAATGGCACTGGCATGGAGAGATTTCAAACCCGAAACCAGTGGATTTCGATAGCAGTGCTTGTGTGGAAGAAGAAATTGCCTACGATGATGTAGATGTGAATGAACCAGTTCCAGTAGACATCATTGATGTGATGCTGGATAGTTTTGGGGTAGAGCACACCGATCCACCTCCAATTTTTAGAAACATTGTGCATGATGCTGAGATATCGTTATACACAGGTTGTACTAAGTTTACGAAGCTTAGCGCTGTGTTGAGATTGTATAAGTTGAAAGCTAACAATAGATGGAGCAAAAAAAGCTTCACTTCATTGTTGACTTTGTTGAAAGAAATGCTTCCTGAAGGAAACGAGCTGCCAATCTCAACATACCAAGTAAAGAAATTGTTGTGCCCAATGGGAATGGATGAAAAGAAGATACACGCATGCCCGAATGATTGTGTATTATTTCAAAAGGACTATGTGGATTTGAAAGATTGTCCAAAATGTGGTGCGTCACGGTATAAATTGACGACTTCGGGGGAGTCCAAAACTGGTTCTCCTGCCAAGGTGATGTGTATCTACCTATAATATCACGGTTTCAATGCTTGTTTGCCAATCTGATAGATGCGAAGAATTTGAGGTGGCATGCAGATGTTAAGAAAAATAATGATGGGATCCTACGACATGCGTCTGATTCCCCACAGTGGAAGAAGATTGATCTATTGTACCCTGAATTTGGTGAAGAAGTCAAGAATCTAAGACTTGGGCTTTGTACAGATGGGATGAATCCGTACGGGACATTGAGCAGCCAACATAGCACTTGGCCAGTCATGCTTGTTATATACAATCTTCCTCCCTGGTTGTGTATGGAAAATAAGTACGTAATGTTGTCGTTGTTGATATCGGGCCCTAAACAACCTGGAAATGACATCGATGTTTATCTTGAACCTCTGATTGATGACTTAAAGAAACTCTGGGGTGAAGGTGTGATGACCTATGATGCTTCACGAAGAGAGACAGTTCATTTGCATGCTATGTTGTTTTGCACTATTAATGACTTTCTAGCATATGGGAATTTTTCTGGATATAGTGTCAAAGGAGCTAAAGCGTGTCCTATATGTGAAGAGAACACTGATTCAACAAGACTAAAACATGGCGGTAAGACTGTATATCTCGGTCATCGAAGGCTTCTTACAAAATTTCATCTGTATCTTAGGAAGCGCAAAGCATTCAATGGATTGAATGAGGAACAGAGTGCACCTAAACCTATACCAGGGGAGGTTGTTTATGAAAGAGTAAAAGACTTTGTCAATGAATTTGGTAAGAAATCACAATGTACTATGGCCACATGGAGTGACAAATCTTTATTCAAGAAGAAGTCAATATTTTGGGATCTTCCTTATTAGAGTTCTTTGACAGTCAGGCATTGTATCGATGTCATGCACGTTGAGAAAAATGTTTGTGATAGTTTCATTGGTACTTTGTTGAATATACCAGGTAAGACTAAAGATGGGATAAAATCCAGACTGGACCTACGTGAAATGGGAATAAGGTCAGAATTAACATAATTTCATGAAATGGGAAATCGGAGAACATACTTACCTCCCGCTTGTTACACATTGTCTAGAAAGGAGAAGAAAGCTTTTTGTGAATGTTTGGTAAATGTTAAGGTGCCACAGGGTTACTCATCCAACATCCGTAGATTGGTATCAATGAAAGATATAAAGTTGATAGGTCTTAAATCTCATGATTGTCACACTCTAATGCAACAAATATTGCCTGTGGCAATTAGATCTATATTGCCAAAGCATGTAAGGTTTGCAATCACCAGACTTTGTTTCTTTTTCAACAGTCTATGCAGCAAAGTTATTGACCCTGATACCCTCGATAAATTGCAAAGAGAAGTGGTTGTTACCCTATGTCAGCTTGAGATGTATTTTCCTCCGTCGTTCTTTGATATCATGGTACATCTTTTTGTCCACTTGACTAGGGAAGTGAAAATGTTGGGACTAGTTTTCTTGCATTGGATGTATCCCTTTGAACGATACATGAGTGTTTTTAAAAGTGATGTTCGAAACTGTTCTCGGCCTGAAGGGAGTATTATCGAGGGTTATGTGGCGAGAGAGGTTATGGATTTTCGCAATAACTTTCTCAGTGGTAATGACACTCATGATAATGACAAGAATATTGACGAGCAATTTGGCAAAGGAATTTGGGGATCACGTGTGAAAGTAATCAGTCGTGAGAAGTTGGAACAAGGTCACTTGTATATTTTACACAACATGGACAAAGTGAACGTTTATATCAAGGAACATACCAATTTCATCAAGAGACAATATCCTCGAGCCAATACAATGTGGCTTGCTAGAGAGCATAACAAGACATTTATTAAGTGGTTTGAAAATAAAGTCTTACATAAACTATCTCAAACACCAGATGATATTACTAAAACTATCAAATGCCTCGCCTTTAAACCAAAATTGACTGTTATATCTTATGAAGGGTATGACATTAATGGATTCACATATTACACAAAGCTCCAAGATGATAAGAGTGTCGTCCAAAATAGTGGGGTCACCCTTCAAGCATCGACTATATTTTTTGCAAGTGCAAAGGATAAGAGTCCACGTGAAGCTAAAATGTCATATTACGGTGTCATTGAAGACATATGGGAGTTTGACTACATAGATTTTAGAATTCCGCTCTTCAAATGTAATTGGGTTGATAACACCAAAGGAGTTATAGTGGATGAATTGGGTTTCACTTTAGTGAACTTTGAAAAGATTGGCGAGAAGGATGAACCATTCATATTGGCATCACATGCAAAACAAGTATTTTATATCGATGATCCTGTAAATGATAAATGGTCGGTTGTTCTTCATGGTAAAAGATAGTTCATTGAAGATCCTATAGATGAAGAACAGTACTATGATAAGTATGATGAATCCAGTCCATTCTCAGTTGGGTTGCCAACACCAGCAAATATTGAAGCTAATGATGACTTCTATGTGCACGGAGATCACAATGAAGGATTGTTAATTGATAAAAAATCACAATATTAGAGGCATGTTTATATTTTTTTATATGTTTTATTTTTCTGAATGTGAACTTTACGATGTGAATGTGAACTTTACAATGTGAATTTTACAATGTGAATTGCTTTATAATGTGAACTTTACAATGTGAATTACTTTACAATGTGAATGTGAACTTTACAATGTGAATGTGAACTTTACAATGTGAATTACTTTATAATGTGAACTTTACAATGTGAATTACTTTACAATGTGAATGTGAACTTTACAATGTGAATTTTACAATGTGAATTACTTTACAATGTGAACTTTACAATGTGAATGTGAATTTTCAGATTGCTGAGCATTCTCCTGATGACCGTGCTGATGATTACCGTGAGGGTGAGGACATCAATGCGCCGCCTCACAATGTAAGTTTTAAAAATATATCATATATTTATATCTATATGTCCATTTATAGTTATATCTTGTAAATGTGTTTATTTTGTCAAATTTTAGGTTGATAATGCACATGTACCATCTGAAGCACTTGAGGCACTTGATCAGCAACACCAAAAAGTTGACAAGAGAAGGGGCATCACTATGATGAAGAAGTTAATAGCGCAAAAGGGCAATGGGCCCAAACTTGTTGTTGATTTTGATAATGCAGGAAATGCATCTGGTGTGAATCGCAATTCATTTGTTTCATATCTTAGGTATGTTACTCGTAGCCATTGCGGTTGTAAGATAGATTCTTGGCATAAAGTTTCTAAGGAGAAGAAAGACATAATATGGAAGGATTTATGCGTGAGTTATTATTAATTTGGTATTCTATTTTGTAGATTACTAATTTTTTGGATACTAGTTAATAGCAAATCTATTTTGCAGAGTATATTTGAATTGGATGAAAAGTTGCATCGTAAATACGTGATGCAACGCTGTGGGAGAGTCCTAAGGAACTATAGGACAAATCTCACCTGAGAATACATAAAAGAAGCTGACAAGAGGAAGAAGACAGCCACTGAACAGTGGAACTTCCTGGACAAAGAAGAATGGGACGCGTTTGTTGCTTCAAGACAAATAGATGAATTCAAGGCATTAGGCATCAGTCCCATTCTCATTAATATATGTTGTATTCACCTATTCAAGATTAACATTTATTGTTACTAACCAAATCATTAATGTGCATACTAACTAGGCCCTCAATGAGGCACAAAGATCAAGGCGTGCACTGAATGTGAAAGACCACACAATGGGTCCAAAGGGGTATGCAGGCATTCGCCAAAGACTACAATCTGAGGCTACTGCTCAGTCTGCTGCTACTCAAGAGTCCTCCACTATAGGTAGCACACCTCTGCCTCGCCATGATGTCTGGATAGCTGGGAGGCAAAATAAGAAGGGAGAAATAAGGAAGCCCACAACTGCTGAGGCGGCTGCAAAAATGGTAAAATACAACTCTTGCAGCAATCATTCGAATATTGATTATTTGTGGTGTTTACTTAATTACAAATTTTTATTTTGGCGATTAGCGGGAGCTGCACAAGCTGAGGAAACAAGGCAAGTTCATCCCTGAGGGCACAAGGGATGAATTGACAGTTGCTCTGGGTAACCCAGAGCATCCTGGACGTGTTAGGGTTGCAGGCGTTGGTGTGGGCATCAAAGCTTTTTTTGGGCAATCCCAGCACAAACATGTCCCAAAAGTGGGACTTTCACAAGAAGAGGTAACATATTTTTTCCTTGTAGATGTTACTGTAAAAGAGAATTCAATAATTAGAATTTGACGTTTCTTTTATCCATGTATAGGTAGATAAGCTATTTGATAGGAAACTCGAAGAAGTAATGAAAAAGTGGCAGGCATCTCAGACTGCCACTTACCAGACATTACCTATGGTGTCTCCTACTGCAGGCTCTACTCCTATTACAGAGGTTGGGAGTAATCCTGTAGACCCACCACCTACCAAATCCGCTGTAAGTATTTTTATGACATAGTAACTAGTTTTTTAATTCAAGATGATATGTATATATGTATATAACATTCTTTACACAAAAATTTGTAGGGGTTGAAGCCATGCCGTCTAAAAGTTAATGAATATGTCGTTGCAGAGGCGTCGGCTTACCCATCCCTACCAGGGGAAATGTTTCACGGGTCTCCATTACCAGTTGGTTGGATTCGTGTGAGCCCAGTACATATATTCCCCAAGTGGATGGATCTTCCATTGCCATATGCCCACCCAGATTGTGAAACGCTTGGTGGGGCACAAGGTGGAGTGATATTGTGGCTAAAAGCGGATGTCATCTTTACTGAAATTGTATGGTAAATTTACATTACGTTAAATTTTTAGTGTGTGTATATGATGTCATTTGATCTGAAATTATTATTATATATATATATATACAGGTTAAAAAGAAGACACCCACAACATCTAGGCCTCCATTTCCACCTCCTACATTACCCAGTTGGGTTCCACAAGACCTAACTGTCCCGTTAGGTCCTAACTGTAGGGGTATGGCAATATAGTTAGGCGAACATGATATAAATTTCCCTATAACTGTTTGTATAGATTCAGATGTTGCAGGTCAATCATACGAAAACAAACTATTTATACAAGATATTTTGGAATTGTTTCAGTATGATTGGCTAAATACATCTGTGATAGAGCTATGGATAAGGTGAGATCTTCTTTATACATCCATATACCTTGTGTAGGATCTGGTGATCTGGTTTCTTATTTATTAATGCATGCATAATTAATACATATTTTATAGCTACTTAGAAAAGATATGTGCAGATTTTGCATTCGAACATGTAGGATTTTTTATTCCATCTTTGATTAGTCTAGTAGCTAAAGACCCTCCGTCAGTTCAACAATACTGATGTGAGGCTTTTTCAATTTTTGCTCAAAATAAGAATATGATGATAATGGCTCCATTCAATGTAGAGTAAGTTTACTTTGCTTATTATAATTTGGACTTAAGAAAATTACATTTTTATTGTGGATTTTGAGTTATTAATTTTTAACTTTTTTACCTCTAGTGGTATGCATTGGGAGTTACTGGTTATTGTCCCCAAGACGTTCACTGTCTATTATCTAGATCCTAAGGGGAGTAAATTGAATACAAAATATGGACACATAATGAAAATGGCATTATTCCGTTGAGAAATATTTCATTTTCATATTTGTTAACATATGTTATTACATTACTATTTAATTATGCAATGTACTGTGTTACATTAACATATAGGGGTTTTGATGAGTTCAAAAAGGCTGGAGAAAAGGTCCCCACAAAAAAGAACCAGCCAATAATTTGGAAGAACGTGAAAGTAAGTTCCCGACTGCAATATATGTATATATTATTTATGTGAACAGTGCTTAATTAGTTGTATTTTTTAATATTTTGTATGTTTAAATTTATAGTGTGCTACACAAGACAATGGATGGGCATGTGGATACTATGTGATGCGATTTATGCACATGATTATCAAATATGCCGCAATGGACATCGATTGTATTGCTGAGGTATTATATAGTATCATTAGATAATATGAAATATATCAATCTTATTTATAGCTCATTAATTATATATATACATCATTCTCTTTACAGGTGTTTAAAACTGACCACACTACAGGAACGGCCTTACCAGATGTACATGCTCCCTATACGATGAGAGAATTAAATGAAGTAAGAGAAGAATGGGCAATAGCAATACAAGTAGTGGGGGATTTAAGATATAATTGGGATGTTGATAGCGAATAATGACTAAAGAATGATATTTTGTAAATGAATTTCTAAATTATAATATATGTGTGAATGTTTCTACATGTCTGGATGTTTCTACATGTGTCTGAGTGAAAATGAATGAAACTGTTGGTTGCTATATGAATGTTTCTATATGTGTGAATGTGAAAATGAATGGAACTACAGATTTCTAGCTACATGAATGTTTCTAAATGTGTGAAAATCAAATGGAACTGTAGGTTGCATTGCTAAATGTGTGCATATTTTTGTTGTTAATTTTGCATAAGAAAGTATCAACCATGTGGCTATGATAACCACCAAGTGACACATTAAGATTATGATCATGTTAAGGAGGTTATTCCACCATCATTCCATCATATAAGAATGTTAGAAATCAATACTCATCTTTATTTATTTGCATTAGAGTTAGGCTCACCATGATACATTATATCAATGTTACTAATTAGCACTTATACCCAAACCCTAACTCACAGCATCCCCATTAGATCATGGATGCATAAGGTGAAGCATCACCATCACATTACATACTATTCTCAAGTATGAACCCACACATAAATCAAGGTGTAACCATCGGGTTATAGCATACTAAGGTTTCAACAACAATAACAGAGTACTCCATAATTGTATTAGTCATTCAAGGATTATTCATACCCAATTACCATCATTTAGTTATATTAAAGCTAGGTATAACAAGCTATACCTCATTAGGGTTACTTATCAACACAATATGGTTATCATCCCTTCTATTCATATGAGTGACTAGGTAAGGCTACCTTATTAAGGGTAACCCTCCATTTGTTCCATCATCATTCAACCCATATCACCATACCACAATGTCTCCTAGAACCATTGAATGTTTAAAATGTAAGACCATTGATTGTTTACATAAGTAAACACCTTGGATAAACCACCTATCAAGTCCTTAATTTGTTCTCTAGAAAGAGTGACCATCTAACCCTATACATCCCTGGATTAACGACACAAAAAGTTCCATTGAGAGTAGGGTAAAACCTACAATCAACTATTTATTTAAAACACGCCATCCATTGACAACAAGTAAGCTCCTTAAGTTGATAATATAAAGGAAACCATCTAAATCACATTATTAGGACCAACATATTACATTAGCCATTATTCCATTTCATTGGAGGAATAAACATTAGATCTTGACCATTGGGTCAAGTTCATATGTTAAAACCATCAATTACAGTATAGGTCCGACCATTGCATCAAGTGACCCAAGAAACCATTGGTCTAAGGCTTAATTGATGCTAAAACTACAATGCTTAACTCACCATATGTTCTAGAGACCTCATACACCATCATTAGTGATCATTAAGTCACCATAGGTTGTTATATCAACACTATATTCATTAATCATCATCAAATATTAAGCTAATGTCATCATTGATTGATATCATCAGTAGGGTACTTAATTGTTGATCATTAAACTTCTAATTGATCCAAAACCTGACCTAAGGGGGTGACCATAGGTTTTCACTATCATATGACACCTTTTATCACGACCATCAGTTGTCATGAAGGAAACATCATAGGGTTGTTGCAATGGTACCATCATCGAGTCATGGTTTTATAGAAGAAATTAGCTTTAAACCCTAAAATTGACCATTGGTTGATGGGTGCTTAGCACCATAGGTTGTCAAGCCAACCTGATCCAAGTCATATTATACCTTAGTAATAATTTAAACATGATCACATGTTTATATAGAACTTAAACAAGAATAGGGAACATTATAAAAATTGAAATCCAAGTCAAGCATAGCTTTTTAGTGCATGGATTATTATTTTCAAGCAAGAACATGATCTAAAAAGTTTATGGTAAGCAATAAACGTGGAACAAGTTATAAAACTTGCCTATAATGAAAATATGAAACCCCAAACATAAGAAAACTCGAGCAGGTAGGGTATAAAATCCAAGAATAATCCATGAACTCGTCCATCTAGCACCTTTCTTCATCAAATGAGCAAACCCTAAGAACAAGGAGCAAGAAAGGTAGGGTTTTCGAGCTTTAGAGCAATTTCTACCATGGAACAGAAAGGTTATGACCTGGAGGAAGGTCTAAGGAAGGATAAGAGCAAGATAAATGGAGAAGGAAGGAAGAAAATAACTTGCCTTGGTCGAAATCCCTAGAAGATGACCTTGGAAACCCTAGGTAGGGCTAAATAGAGCTCTTGGAGACCTTCTTCTCCAAAAAGAGGTTGTCTTTTACCTTAGAGCACTTGGTTCTGTAGAAAAACAGAGTGGAGTCATTTCTCTAGGTTAGAGGAAAGGTAAAGCAAAAAAAGTTCCATAGTTGGGCAAGGAAGAGGTAAATATAGCCCATGGATAAGGATGGAAGAAAGCATGAGGTGTAAAAGTAGCTTCCCCATGTGTCTATGACCTTAAACTATTAAGAATATACAAGAACACACACAAGAAGATCCCACACCATCCATATAGATCTGATTAGCTTTTCTTTATTGAATTTCCCAGCCAATCACATAATTCATTAGTTGATAGCTACTAAAGGTAGCTCATCCGTGATGGGGTAAACCCTAAAATACCCTTGGAGAAAACACCTTCAAACCAAGGATTAAATGGGCACCCAATGGATCAAAAATCTCAAGAATGATGAGAGAATATCCAAATAACATAATGCAAGTGATAAATTGCAAATAAAACCTCTCAATTGGGTAAATTGTAGAAAAGTCCAAAATGTGTATAAAATGCATAACTTGCTCAAACAGTGTCCAAATTAGACCAAATTTGAAACTTGAGCTTGTATTATGATTTAAAAGCATATAAAAATATTAAATTATGGTTATAATAATTAAATTATGATAATTAAGCTTATTCAACTCATTAAGCAAGTTTTTTAGGCCTTACAACTATAAACCCCTAACTGGGATTTCGCCCCTGAAATCCAAGGTAAACAATGATAAGTACTTCCTTTGCACCTCATCCTATTACCTTCACATGGTTACTTACATATAGTGGTGATGTCACATCATTCATACATATATCATCTTGGGTCAGCACAAAAACCCCCACCTAAGAAGACATTCTCAATATGGAATGTAGAAACTTGTTGTGTCATCTGTACAACTCTAGTAGTAATGTTCAACTTTAAATTCTAGCTATCATCATAAAATTATATCTATTGTATCAACACATTACTCAAAAGTCATTCTTGATATCTTTTTACCAATCATGCCATGTGCCACATACCATTCCTTGAAGCATAAAAAAAGCAATGTATCCATCCTTTTTTTATACACTAACACTAGAACTCTTGTCAGTTCTTTTTCAGCATCAAAAGAAATGTTGACGTTGGAACCTGTCATTCCATACAAGGAAATATCATTCCTAGTCAAACTTATTAGGGGTGAAATAACAACACTATCTTCTCCTTACTACTTAGAAGACATATCATGATCCCATAAAGAAATTTAATCAACCCCTTCTCACTCTTATTCAACTTGTCTCATAGCTATTATTGCTTCATCAACCATAAGGTTTTTGAAGAAATATTGATCATATTTTTGACCATATTTGAAATACTTTGACATGTCAGCATTCAAAGCTTGATATAACTTATATGACATGACTGGAACACTCTGTTCCTCATATTCATAAATTCTATTTGTACATTGGTTAGTCTAAAGGACATAACTCTAAACTCATCATGGTCATGTGAATTATGTCATTCATTATAACTTTTATGTCTAAAGGATATTTTATATTAAAGGAACATGGTAGAACATGTTTACTGATCAACAAACTATCTATCCTTGATAGTGGTATAGCCCAACTATCACTGAACCATACACAACATTATAGAATCACTTTTTTTTTCTTTCAAACAACATTTAGAGGGTCATCGTCAAATCTCTCTCTCTCTAAGGGAGAGGAATACTTAGAATGTTCATTTAATAAACATCTCCAACCTTCGCATATTTCACATACTATTGATGCATCTTGGATACTAGGATTCATTACCTTGGTATCCACCTCATGTGCTATAAGGAACTCACATCCTTATCTCATCTACTTTTACCAACATAATAAATATCAAGAAATATAAGAGGAGTCTTCCTAATTATTGGAAGGCTCAAAACAAAATTCATCACAAACTTTATGATCTTGGAACCATAGTCCAAGAAACCTTATGCTATAATAATCTATCCACCCTCATGTTTACAACGAATCCACACGTACCGAGTGGCAATGATCCACTTGAAATTTGTGTCCTAGAAAGGAAAGACACAAAGTGAAACACACTTCCCATACCACAGTAGTATTTTCAAGGGTCACTAGCAAAAAGGTAACCAATTCTATTTTCATTATGCAGGTTACAACTTCTTATGTATCATTTTACCTTTTTCATTTTGGGTTCCTTGCCATTACATAGGAATCATCATGATTAACATATCTCATTACTCCTTCCTTGATGACTATTTATCCCACCAGTGTATGTTCTCTTATTTTATTATATTTTTCAACCACTTATCAATGGGTAAATACTCATATTCCACATTTTCTTCATTAAACATGGATCATCTCCCTTAATTTCTTTCACAAGCCATGTTGATTTTACATTAACACTTTCTTACACACATAGGTTGGTCTGAGTTTAACTCAGGTTCCACCTTATTCTCATAGGTTGGTCTGAGTTTAACTCGGGTTCCACCTTATTCCTTTATCATTGTTCTCATTTATCTTCTCATTTTATACTTATCATTGGAGTTTTCTCCATCTTATGTGGATTTCATACCTTGAATCACTTTATAAGCATAGACTTGTTTGTCTTTTACTTTATTATCTTCTTGAATCATATCTTCAATAACTCCTCTTTTCCTTATTTGTATTCAGATTAGATGTCATGGTGTTGTATCTTTCTCTTATAGTCACCAAACGTTCAAGTTTTGATAGATAATGATGCAATTTTCATCTTCTTTAAGGTAGGATTGAGATATTCACACCATGATTTCTTATTCGTTATGATCTTTATATTGTCTCAAAATGACTACTTGATCAAAGTAATCATAAAGATAACAATCTAAGAGTTCCATATTTACCTTTTCTTCAATAATTGAATACCTGGCTAGGGCACCCAAATACTGAGATTAGGCAGTATGAACCATAATTTTATGTCATGTTCCTTACTTAATCATCATCCTAGTCCTAAGTCCTAGTGTCCCTATAGACTCAGTGAACCTAAATCTCTGATACCAACTTGTGAGAACCTGTTACACTAAATGAGATTACTCAAAACATAAAATACAATCAATTACTAATTAATCACATACCCAAAAACATGGGTAAATCAAAACCAATTTTAACGCCAGCACCCGCTCAAAAACATTTGCATAAGAGCCCAACTTCTTTCTTATATCCATATTATGCTAAGAATTTGATACAAATTGTTATATTGCCTTAGCCACAACATATATACACAGGAGAACAATATTCGTCTATGCCACACAAGTAAGCAGTAATATGCTAACAAAAGTCTGATTCGTTTGAAATGCCATATACAAACTTTTCCTACCCAGACCTGAGAGTACATAGACGACTCTAGGACACACTAGACATCTAATCAACTTTCTCAAAGATTCATTACTATAGCTCCTCTTTGCTGCCACAAGTTTGTTTTCGTCACTTCTGATTACCTAAAAAGATGTAGAATAATCAATTGATTACAACATTTTAAATCGTAGATAACTGAGCAGCTGGAGTGTATAATAATCAACTGAATAGATTGAACAGTTCAAGTATGCTAAACATATTAGGCAATTAATCTTAGCAATAAGTATGATCATCAATGCATATATAGATAACAAATAAATCCATTTCTTTGGATAGATATCTACTCAAATATCATCAAATTGCATCGAATAACAATCATTATCATTAATCTATCTATCATCATATTCCTTGCTAACACCACAAGCAATCTAGTAGCAAAAGCATCCATGACATCATGAATATGTCTAGTAACATAACATGGCTATCAATATTGGCATCTCAAATAAAGGGAACATATCTATATCATAAGTAGAACTAACATCATAATACAATGAACTACATAGGCATGATTAGCAGTTTAAGCATTTCTAATTATATAGGCATGGATAGAAATATTAAATCATAGCTAGTAGCAGCATCTTAACCATCAGTGTCAGTATATTTGACAACATAAGCATGTTTACAACATGAGCATAACTACAACATAAGCATATCTATTATCTCTTATTGTACTATACATGATATCAGTGAAAAGAAAGCAAATAAGAGTTATCATCCAATATGAAGTGTTGTGTATAACCCTAAACAGATATGCTACACGGATGTCTTACATCTTTTATTATGCCCTGGGGAATTTGAATCGTATCATTCAAAATCCAACCGACCCCTACGAAGGGCTATTCAGTTTCGTACAAGATCTAGGAGTGTCGGTATCCTAAGATCTCTTCCCCTCAGTTAGTACGAGTAAAAAGATTGTGACATATCAGTCAAATCTGCCACCACAATGACATATAGTCAAGATTCTAACCACTAGTCCGCCCTTGGTATAGGTCACAACACTAGAAACCAGGGTATACAAAACCCTCTAATCTGAGGTACAACCGTAGTTGTCCTCAATCACATCATGTTATAATCACTGAGATACGACCTCAACCATTCTTAATCACATCAGATGTATGAGGCATGACCATTGACAATATCCACAATCTACATTGTGGATGATAAAGATATATCCTCAACCTGCCACCCCCACATACTCAACAGTATGTGCTTCAAGTTTCCCTTAGGAATACTCATTTCACCATCCAGCAAGTTCTAACATTGAAGATGGTTTTACGGCACAGGGCACTACATGATTAGAGTTGCACTTGATTAGTTATGCCAATTGGGTGATTAAGACTACATCAAACAAGTGGACATACAAACCATAATTCACTTCTAGCGAGCAAAAAAATATCAAAACTTGAACAGATATAAAACATATGAAACATAATTTATCATCTCATCATCACATGGTACTATCCACTTTCCATTCATGAGACTACACTAGTCATCATACTATCACAAGATATAAATCCTTTTCACAATATCACATGGTATCAACCCTTATCAACACAGGAGGATTACACCTCATTCAGGGTTGAACCATGCCCAAAGGTCATTAAGACCATCATACTATTTCCTACAAGATCATCATTATCATTCCATGCCTTATAGCAAGGCTCCACAACATCACTTACATATAATACACCAGATCATCACAATATTGCATTAATGAGCTAGGTGATATTCATAAACAATCATAGCAGGGTTATATTAACATTAAGAACAGTCCTTTATTACATCAACATGCAAGGAAGCTAGATATGATTAACACTAATCATATTCATAATGCACATGTTTAGCATAAGAAAGTAGCAACCATGTGGCTATGATAACCACAAATTAACACATTAAGGTTATGATCATGTTAAGGAGGTTATTCCACCATCATTCCATCATATAAGAATGTTAAAAATGAATACTCATCTTTATCTATTTGCATTAGACTTAGGTTCAACATGATAAAGTATATCAATGTTACTAATAAGCACTTATACCAAAACCCTAACTCACGGAATCCCCATTAGATCATTGATACATAAGGTGAAGCATCACCATAACATTGCATACTATTCTCAAGTATGAACCCACACATAAATCAAGGTGTAACCATCGGGTTATAGCATACTAAGGTTTCAACAAAAATAACAAAGTACTCCATGATTGTATTAGTCATTCAAGGACTATTCATACCCAATTACCATCATTTAGTTATATTAAAGCTAGGTATAACAAGCTTATCAACACAATATGGTTATCATCCCTTCTATTCATATGAGTGACTAGGTAAGGATACCTTATTAAGGTAACCCTCTAGTTTTTCCATCATCATTCAACCCATATCACCATACCACAATGTCACCCAAAACCATTAGATGTTTAAAAGGTAAGACCATTGGTTGTTTACATAAGTAAACACCTTGGATAAACCACCTATCAAGTCCTTGATTTTTACTCTAGAAAGCGTGACCATCTAACCCTAGACATCCCTTGATTAATAACACAAAACGTTCCATTGAGAGTAGGGTAAAACCCACAATCGACTGTTTATTTAAAACAAGCCATCCATTGACAACAAGTAAGCTCCTTAAGTTGATCATATAAAGGAAACCATATAAATAAAATTATTAGGACAAACATATTACATTAGCCATAATTAGACTTTATTGGAGGAATAAAAATTAGATCTTGACCATTGGGTCAAGTTCTTATGTTAAAACCATCAATTACAGTATAGGTCCGACCATTGCATCAAGTGACCCAAGAAACTATTGGTCTAAGGCTTAATTGATGCTACAACTACAATGCTTAACTCACCATAGGTTGTAGATACCTGATCCACCATCATTAGTGACCATTAAGTCACCATAGGTTGTTATATTAACACTATATTCATTAATCAACATCAAATATTAAGCTAATGTCATCATTGATTGATAACATCAGTAGGGTACTTAACGGTTGATCATTAAACTTCTAATTGTTCCAAAACTTGACCTAAGGGGGTGACCATAGGTTTTCACCATCATATGACACCTTTTATCACAACCATCAGTTGTCATGAAGACAACACCATAGGGTTGTTGTAATGGTACCATCATTGAGTCATGGTTTTATAGAAGAAATCAGCTTTAAACCCTAAAATTGACCATTGGTTGATAGGCGCTTAGCACCATAGGTTTTCAAACCAACCTGATCCAAGTCATATTATACCTTAGGAATAATGTACACATGATCATAGGTTCATCTATAACTGAAATAAGAATATGGAACATTATAAAAATCAAAATCCAAGTCAAGCATAGCTTTTTGTGCATGGATCATTATTTTCAAGCAAGAACATGATATAGAAAGTTTATGGTAAGCAATAAACGTGGAGCAAGTTATAAAACTTGCCTCTAATGAGAAGATGAAACCCCAAACAGAAGAAAAATTGAGAAGGTAGGGTAGAAAATCCAAGAATAAGCTATGAACTCGTGCATCTAGCACCTTTCAATCACGGCTAGAGATGTGTCGAGTTGCGCAGGACTTGGTAGTGCACTCGCAGGCATACCTGGCTGAGCCATTCAATAGCATCACGGTCAACAAGATTAGGGCCCTACCTAAGTAGCAAACATTCATATTTAAAATTTATCGAAACCCCGAGATACTTTGGGGGAGAAAGAAATAGTTGGGAACTATTTCTAATTGGCGATGACGGCTAGCTCTGGCGAACGGGAGGGTGACAAGGGAGACACCAGAGAACCACGGACATATGATGCGGTAAAGAGCACTGGCAAGAGTCCTCTTATAGTGCCTCCAAATCCTCAGCCTCAACATCAAACTCAGAAGAACCAGATCTGGAGGAATCAGCAAGTCCCAGTAGCTTCAGGAATGAAGTCGTGGAAAGATCTATTTGAAACCAAGCAAGATGATGATTCAACCCTGAAACCATGTCAAATGGAGATAGTTGATGGAGCTGTTTGGTATTCCAAGTCCATTGCTGAAAGGAATGCATCTAAATGGTCGAACACAGTTGTTGGCTATGTTGTCGGACTGAAGTCACACTGGCCTACTCTACATAGACATTTATCCATGATCTAGAAAGTCAAGGGAGAGATTGAGATCTTGTCAAGAGGAAACGACTACTTCATCATCAGATTCTCAGATCTGGAAAACATGAGGACAGTTGTTGAACGTGGTCCCTGGTATGTTGTTGGCAAGCCACTAATTCTCAACAAATGGCAAAGAGGGGAGCCACTGGAAAAACTTAAGCTAACTGAGGTCCCGGTGTGGATTCGTGCCTACGATCTACCTTTGGTGCTTTGGGATGAGGAGGTTTTTGGAATGATTGGAAGTTTGTAGGAACTCCTCTTCGGCTGGATTTCTTTACTAGGAAGCTTAAGAGGCTGGACTTTCCCAGAATTCAAGTCCTAATACCAGACACTTCGTTATTCCCTTCTGAGATGGCATTCATCAGTGATGATGGTGTTAAGGATGTGATAAGGATTGAATATGAATGGATTACTATTTTGTGTAAGTGTTGCGGCACCTTTGGACATGGAGAAGGCGATTGTGTTAAGACTACTCATAACCCCAAGCAGAAGCAAGTTTGGGTTGAGAAGGCGAAATTGGATAGCCAAAGCTCTGCGTCTATGACTATCCTCTGGGTGACCATGCTTTGAATGAGGCGCCAGTAACATCTTCTGTGCAGGCAGCGGAAGTGTTTGTTGAAATTCCCTCTGTTCAACTGGAAGGAGCCTCTATTCCTCCTGACAATCTGGCTACGCCCCTCTTCCAGGGTCAAAATGTACCTGCAACTCCTGCTAGCAATTGGACCCATAATTCCTCTAGTAGGAATGGTCACCCTCCAAGGAATGCACCAAAAATTCCACAGCAGAAGGCTACTGGAATACCGGTTTCACCCAACAGTTTTCATGTTCTTGAATTCCCTGATGAATCTGAAAGTATCGTAGCTGGCGGGATTCCAGCTGCTTTTCCAAATGGTTGACAACCTTTAAGTTCTAGCCTGGAACGTCCGCAGGCTCAATAAAAGTGAGTGCCAGGATGATGTGAGGGAAGTTGTGCATAAGTATGGTTCTTCTATTGTTTGTTTGTTTGAAACTAAAGTCAGAAGAAGGAAAATAGCAAAGGCGGTTAATAGGGAGTGGCCTCAAGCGAAGTGGATTTCAAATCATGATGCTCATCCTTTGGGGAGAGTAGTTATTATGTGGAACCGGGATGATATATGTATTGATCCAATTTTCACAGATGATCAGTTTGTGCATTGTCATATTTCCTATGATGACTTCTCTTTCTTTCTAATAGCAATATATGCATATAATTCGAAAGATAAAAGGAATGTCATCTGCCCCAAGCTTGTTGGTATTCACAAATCCATTGGTGAAGCTCCTTGGCTTATTGCAGGAGATTTCAATTGTGTTAGGTTCCCAGCTGATAGATTTGGTTCTGTTGAGCCGTCCTATAGCTCCATGACCTTCTGCAACGACTTTGTTAATGCTACTAGCGCTATTGAAGCTACTCTTTCAGGCTCTTTGTATACCTGGGATAATAGGCAAGAAGGGGTAAAT
The DNA here is from genome assembly GCA_963693085.1 of Alisma plantago-aquatica. Classification (NCBI taxonomy): domain Eukaryota; kingdom Viridiplantae; phylum Streptophyta; class Magnoliopsida; order Alismatales; family Alismataceae; genus Alisma; species Alisma plantago-aquatica. Next base: position 480,573,030 of record OY856414.1, read on the forward strand.
CTTGTTATGTCTAGAATTGACAGAATTTTCTATAATCAAGGGTTAATTGATGCTTTTCCTTGCCTTTGGGGGATGATCACTTCCTCTATTCATAGTGACCATCGCATCATCTCTGTTTAGTTGGATGGGAGTGATTTCAAGAAGAAAACCCCTTTCAAGTTCATTAATGCTTGGGCCTCTCACCCTGACTTCTTGGATGTTGTCCAAGATAGTTGGAAAGAGGATGTCAATGGCTGTCCGATGTTCAGGGTTTGTGAAAAGCTTAGGAGGCTCAAAAAAGCTCTTTGTAAGTGGATTAAGAAGGAAGTTGGGGATATCTATGATAATAGGAAGATTCTTGAAGCTTAGGCATGTGAAGCACAGAATAAGGTTGATGTTGGCCCTGGTGATGAGGGGATTCAGCAACTTGCTAAAGAGAAAAGGAAGCTAGCTATTGAAGCCTATAATGTTGAGGAATCTTTGGTTAGGCAAAAGTCCAGAGTTCAATGGTTTAAACTTGGAGATAGGAATTCCAAGTTTTTTTATTCGTCTCTTAAGAATAGAAGACAGAGAAATAGTGTTAGAAGTATGGTTATTGATGATGCCATCTGCTCTGATGAAGATGCTATTAAAGAGCATGTTACTAGTTTCTACAAGAGTCTTTTCTCAGCTTCTTATAAGGATGATTATGATTGGAATGATAACTGGATTTTCCCCAAACTAACTAGAGACCAGTTTTATTCGTTATGTGCAACTGTTACTCAAGAGGAAATTGATTATGTTATTAAAAACTCAAATGGGGACAAATCCCCAGGCCCTTATGGCTTCAATTTCCACTTTTTCAAAGTGTGTTGGCCTATCATCAAGCAGGATGTCTCTAAGGTTGTTCTTAATTTCTTTGAAAGTGGAAAGATTCTTTGTGAAATTAGTAGAACTCATATTGATCTTATCCCGAAAGTTAAGAATCCTACTTGTGTCAAGGATTGGAGGCCCATTTCTTTGTGCAATGTTCTCTATAAGATTATCTCCAAAATTATTACTAATAGACTTCAACCTATAATGCCAAGTCTTATTAGTCCCAGCCAGTCATCTTTTATTAAAGGAAGGTCGATTAGTGACTCTGCCCTTCTTATTAATGAGGTGATTAATAATATCTTTAAGAGTTCTAAGCCCAAGATGTGTATCAAAATAGACACCATGAAGGCCTCTGATACTATTGATTGGTCGTATATTAAGAAGATCCTTGCTAGTATGAATTTCCCCTTTTGCTTCATACAATGGATTGATGTTTTATTTAGTTCTACTAGCATGCAAGTTCTGATTAATGGGTGCCCTGGAGAAGCTTTTAAACCAACTAGAGGCATAACACAGGGGGACCCCCTCACCCCTTACCTCTTTGTGATAGCTATGGAAGGGTTTACTAGCATCGTGAATTACAATGTTGTAGAAAAGAATCTTATTCCTATCAATGGAGCCCATGATTTTGTTGTTTCCCATGTGATCTTTGCTGATGATATGGTGATCTTCTCTGAAGTTGATATAAATTCAATCGAAGGTGTGGGTAAAGTTCTTAGTGAGTTCAGTCGTGTCTCTAGTTTGAGTATCAGTTTAGACAAAAGTGTTGTCATCTTCAATTCTGCTACTGAATTGTTGGTTGAATCTTTGAATTTGAACATCAAGATTGGAAATCTTCAACTAAAATATCTTGGTCTGCCTTTATTCACTGGGAAGCTGACAAGAGCTCTATGTTCACCTATTATTGACATGATCAAGCACAGATTGGAAGGTTGGAAAGGTATCCATCTCTCTTATGCGGGTAGGCTTGAACTAATAAATCCACCCTTGCTTCTTTCCATCTTTATTGGGCTTCCTCTTTTCCTCTCCTCAAAGCAGTCTCTGAAGATATTGACTCTCTCTGTCAGAATTTCTTATGGGGGGGCTCCTTTGAAAGTGCCACACATACTGTTGTGTGGGATACTATATGAGTCCAAAAGAGGAAGGAGTTTTAGGTATTAAACATACATCTGATATCAGTGTGGCTTTCTATGTCAAGAACCTCTAGAGTATTGCTCAAAAGAAGGACTCAATGTGGGTGTGGTGGATCCATGCTAGATACAAAAAGGAGGACTTTGTTTGGAGAGTTGGTTGCTCATCTAATCCCTCCTGGATGTGGAGACATCTTCTTAGAATTCGAGATATGATTGCAAGTAGAGTTTCTGTTGAAGCTGGGTTGTCTACTTTTATTTGGAGAGAACCATGGATTTCTGAAGGGAAGTTCCTTGATGGCATTCTTGATAAGCGGGACATCTTGAAATTTGGGAAAGGTAAGTATGCTAAGTTGAATTGCCTTCTTGATGAAGGGGAATGGAAGGACAACAGATCTAGACTCTGGAATAGAATTGTGAGTTCAATTCGCTCTTATGTTCCAGTTGTGAGCAAGCTTGAAGGAACTCTCTTGATAGATAAAGGAACACCCACCAAAATTAGAGATTTCTGGAATCTCATGCGTGATAAGCATGCTATTGTCACCTGGAGCAAGTGGGTTTGGAGATCGAAGGCTCCAGCCAGATGTCAGTTTCTTGCTTGGAGGTTGATGCTTGGGAAACTTTTTACGCATGACCATATGAAGAATCGGGGGTATAATTTAGCATCGAGATGTGAATTATGTAGGGAGTGTATAGAAGATATGGAACACATTTTTTTTCTTGCATATATACTGAGAGAGTCTGGAAGGAAGCTTTTTTGGAGAAATTCATCCCTCAGATGTCGACTTCTATTCAGGAGTTATCTTCTTTTACTGATAGGAAAAGAAATACCTACATTCATCTTACTGTGAATGCGCTCTGGACTGAAAGGAACCAAAGGACTTTCTTAAACCTAGATTGTTCAGGTTCACAGGTTTGGAGAATAGTGAAGAAAGATATAGATAGCCTTACATAGTGTGTACATATAGCTATTTTTTTTTTGCCTTTAATTGTTAAGGAGTTTCTTTCTTTCTTTTTTTACATTTTGTAATCTTTCTAAAAAATGAAAAAAGGGAGGCACACGCTTTGGGAGACCAAAAAAATCTAGCACCTTTCTTCATCAAATGAGCAAACCCTAAGCACAAGGAGCAAGAAATGTAGGGTTTTAGAGCTTTACAGCAATTTCTACCATGGAACATCAAGGTTCCGACCTGGAGGAAGGTCTAATGAAGGATAAGATCAAGAGAAATAGAGAAGGAAGGAAGAAAATAACTTGCCTTGGTCAAAATCCCTAGAAGACGACCTTGGAAACCCTAGGTAGGGCTAAATGGAGCTCTAGGAGACCTTCTTCTCCAAAAAGAGGTTGCCTTCTACCTTAGAGCAGTTGGTTCTATAGAAAAATAGAGTGGAGTCATTTCTCCAGGTTAGAGGAAAGAGAGCAAGCAAAGTTTCGTACTTGGGCAAGGAAGAGGTAAATATATCCCATGGATAAGAATGGAAGCAAGCATGAGGTGTAAAAGTAGCTTCCCCATGTGTCTGTGGCCTTAAATTGAGACGACCCAACACCAAATCAGACCGTCACAGTGATTAATTACGGAATTAAACATAAGCAGTGGAATCACTAAAAATCACTAAAAATTAAAACCATTTTCAAAGAGATCCAAACACATAAAAACTCTTTTATCAAGAACCAATGTACTTTATTTACATTCTGGTTTATAAGTACATATCATGTACCGTCTCTTCTCGAGGATTACAAGCATCAGCTGCTTTGATAAAACTATACATAGACAGTATAAGAACCTCGAGGCATCAAGCCAAAAACCTCAGATCGATTCATTAAAGTACTAACTACTAACTCTGAGGACCTGAGAGTACAAAGACGACACATAGGACTCTCTATACAAAACATGACAGCCAGTGCCTCCACCTGGAATATCACTGTTGTCCCTATTGTTGTTGCTGCTGCTGATGTTCTTCCCTTGCTATAGGGTTTCTACTTCTTCTTCCGCGTCTACCTAAAAAGTTGGATCCCACGGGGGTGAGACAATTGAAAATTGTCCCAGCGAGAGATATAACTCGCCGCCAGAAATATTAGTATTGCAGTTTAATAAAATAAAGCTGAGCAGAAGGATCATATATCTTAATCAGCAGATAAATCAATGTCTAAACAGATTAGAGCAAGACTCTTATTCAAATCATTTCAGTTATATCTTGATAAAGCAGCATGTTACTTATCCAATAAGGAATTGAGTAACACATATAACATTTATCCATTTAATACATGCTATGCAACAAAACATCAACCAATGATTCTAATATTTCAACCTTAAGCAATTACGCTACACGGCTGATTACATTTTACAAACATACTTAAGCCCTGAGGAGATGAGATATACCGCTCATACTCCAACCGACTATTACGAAATCGAAATCGGTACCATACATAGGTCAATGGAAGAGTCGGAATCCCATGACCTCATCCTCCTCAGTCAGTATGAGGACAAAATGCAGGGCATCTTGTGTCTCTACTAAATAGATTTCCAGGGTATCCTGGCAACTTCACTATAGAGTTACAGTGGCAGTTGTACTCTCTTTGCAATCGAGAGATTTCATGTTTATCTCACATCGATTCGGTATTAAAATTATCGGGAGATTCATGATACATCCATCCCGGCATTCGGGAGATTAGTGATACATCCATCCCGACATATATAATGAAGGATTGAGAGATTTAATGTTTATCTCACATCAATTCCTCCATTAGGGCGTAAGGATATTCCCACCCATAACCCCCACATACTCAACGGTATGCCCTCCAGGAGTTCCCCTAGGAAAACCTGTTTCACCATCACCAACTACTAATGATGATGGATCTATGGCGAGGGCTCTACATGATAAGATTTCACTTGATTAATTAAGTACATTACCATATTCTTTTAGCATCAGTCATGTTTTCAAATATAATTTACTATAACAAATGCTACAAAGAATGTGTAATGCTTCTAACAAGTACTTTTTGAAGCTTTATAATCATTGGGATCTCAATCCCTTGTCACATCATGGGCATTCTCATCCCTTAACACCTCATCATCATGATTATGGAATATGGGTATTCAAACCCTCAATTCATTAAAGAACACTTGTTACCACTTATCAGGTAACTAATACCTTCAGGTCATCTGACCAAGGTAAACATGATACTTGCAATACAAGCATTTCACATGGCTCTTAAAGCCCATTAATCTCTTGTTACCTCTTATTAGGAAACAAATCATATTATGGCTCACAAGGCCCATAAAACAATTTAAATAATAAAACATCATAGCTCATACCTGGCTATGTCCAACATCTCATGATACCTGCATGATTAGTACACATGATAACAGTTATATCAATTACATATCAGCACTATGCAATGTAAGGGTAGCATCACTATTCCCTCATTAGGGTTAGGATTTCCCAATTCATGTCAATTAGGAATACTCATCCCATTACCCAAATTAGGGTTATGGTTTATCATCATATTGCCCAAGATTAGGGTTTCATGCACTATAACTCAAGATTAGGGCTTCACACACCTTAACCCTATATCAGGGTTAGGATTTCATATTAGGGTTTCACATCACATCACTGCATTAGGGTTTCACATGTCATCACCCTAGATTAGGGTTTCACACGTCATTATCTTGAATTAAGGTTCCACATGACATCATCCTTGAATAATGTTACGACCCCACCTCCCGATAACCCCCAATTAAGGGAGACCGAGAGGTCGAAGCCGCACCCATGACTTCCGGATCAAGGTTCGGCAATTAATCAAGAATAATTATCAAATTTTAACATACTAAACTGAAAAGCTGTAAGAAAATAAACTTTGCATACCTTTGTAATGCTCAGGCCCACTTCCCTAGGCTCTAGTAGAGTTTCAGGAATGACGACTGGCCCCACAGATCACCACTAGCCTTAACTGCGCACTTTGTCCACACTGACGCGCAAGCCAGGATCAACTTCCCGACTGGTCACCCATCCTAGTACTACTCCAAGCTGAGCACGCTTAACTATGGAGTTCTTTAGAGATGGGCTCCCGGAAAAAGAGGTGCACCTTGGTGATATGGGTAGTCCAATCATTCCTTTTAAGATCATGTTTTCCAAGGCCTCAAATCCTGGGACGTTACAAATAGGGTTTTACATCACATCACCCTTGATTAGGGTTTCACATGATATCACCCTTAATTAGAGTTTCACACATCATTATCTTGAATTAAGGTTCCACATGACATCATCCTTGAAGAGGGTTACACCTAGCATTGCCCTAAATTAGGGTTAGGGCTCAGCATCCTTCTCAATTAGGGTTTCATGGTCTCTTTATCAAGGATCATACCCTAATTACATATTGTATTTATGTTGAGAGTGTTGAGGCTTAACTACTTCATGATTATTATACATGTATGAATTCCTCTCTCTCTCATCCTCTCTAGGATGTTGGTTACTTCAAGCTTGATTAGATTAGATCAACTCTTCATTCAAGTACACACATTTATGGTTACCATATTGAATTGAGTTACTTCTTTCATAAGCATCAAAGGTTAACCACTCAAAAGGTACTAATCACTTAAGTACCTTAAAGATACAACCATTGTAATTATCTTTGATAAACATCATCAACAATCATGGGTTTTAATAGTACTTACATGGTTTGAATCAATTAGATCTTCAAACGGTCTTGGGGTATTAGACCTTTAAACGGTCTTGGGGTATTAGACCTTTAAACAGTCTTGGGGTATTAGACCTTTAAACGGTCTTGAAGTATTTTGTCCTTCAATCGGTCTTAAAGTTCTTTGACCTTCAAATGGTCATGATCCACACCTTCAATCGGTCTTAAGACTGTTAGACCATCAAACGGTCTTGATCTCAAAAACTCTATACGGTTTGAGACCGTTTGAATAAAATATAATCATCTCCAAACGGTTTGAAATTGCATGAGCAACTCATCCTTGAAACCCATTGAATATTAAATGGTTTGAGACCATTTTCTCTCCAAACGGTCTAAAGACCATTTGATCTCAAACGGTCTCAAGACCATTTGGACTCAAACGGTCTCAAGACCATTTGGACTCAAACGGTCTCAAGATCGTTTGGTCCAAACCACCTTGAAACCGAATGGACCAATTAGGGTTTCCTCCAATCAATCAATTGATTTTAGGGCTTGCTTTATTGAATCACACATCAAACGGACCATTGAAAGTACATAAAATTACAGCCCTTGGATCTCCAATCATCCATCACAACCCTTGACCTCCAAACAGTCTTGAGGCCGTTTGCCTCCAAATGGTCTTGAGACCATTTGGACCATCAACCAAAAAATTGATCCAATTCAAATAGGATTTCTTCAATCAATCTATTAGGGTTTGTAATCAATGGATCATCCATTATAGAATCCATTATAATTAAATCAATTTGAGCCATTAGATCTTCATCATTCACATCAGCAAGTAACTCCAAATAGTTTTGAAGTTCAATTTACCCATTCGATCTTGAGATCCATTACCCATTCAGTTTTGAACTCAATTACTCATTCGATCTTAAAGTCAATTACCCATTCGGTCTTGAAGTCAATTACCCATTCGGTCATGAACTTAATTACCCATTCGGTTTTGAAGTAAATTACCCGTTTAATCTTGGGTTCAATTACCCATTCGGTCTTGAACTCAATTACCCATTCGGTCTTGAAACCGAATCAACTCAATCAGTTTTGAAACCGAATTAGCTCAATCGGTTTTGAAAACCATTTGCCCATTCCTTTGTTAAGGTGTGTGCTTAAGATGACATCATCATCTTCAAGCTTCAAACCTTCGCAATCAATTGTGATTCTTATGGTGATTTCAAGAACTAATCAAAAGGAAATCGAGAAAGAAGAAAGGTTCAACACATGATGAATAAATTGCAAGCAATAATGACATTTAAGGGTTCAAGTTATATAACCCGCCTTTAAAATTGAATCCAAGCTTCAAGCTCCATGTCTTCAATGGTGAATGAAGCTCTCTCAACTGTCCAAGTTCCGTTCTCAAGTCTTTGAGTGAAAAGAATGGCTAAAGTTGAAGATTGAATGGACAAAAGAAGAAAATAAGCAATGAAATTCGATTTCCACCGTCAAATCAAGGTTGAAGATGACTATGGAGCTTACCTACAGGTTGGGGACATCCTCCTATTGCTGCTAAGCTCCCTTGTGCATGGCCAAAGCAAGGAAAGAAAAAGGAATCGAAAAAGCCTTTCATGTGGGTTGAAAATGGGATGTATATAAGGGAATTTCAATGAGAGAGAAAGTGATAAATAATTCCTTCAACTCCCAAAATTGGTGCCACATACTCCCCTCAATCCCTTGCATACGAAGCCATCTCCCCCACCTTGTAATTCCTCTTCATTATACATGAATTAAAAGAAAACAAATTAACCACCTTAATCAATATAATAATAATATCCAAAATTGAGTTGATATTACTTTTTCTTTAACTAATGTGAGTGGGATCTCCACTCACTTTAGATATTTTGTTGCCTTTGTAAGGCACAAGGACGTCCATACTTATGTAAATTCAACCATCTCATTTTTGGTTGAAGGGCACTTCCATTAATATATTTATTTTTGCATTAAAATGAATTAGGGTTTCAATTATGCTTAAATCTTGATAATTTTAATATCAAGATTCTCTCTCCTCCAAAGAGATTCAAATGAGGTGCCCCTCTGATTTTCTTATCTCTAATTGATACCAAGAAACATTAGGGAGTCTTTATAAGTGGTATTTTTCATATTGAACCCTAGGTTTTGGGTAAATTGCACATTACACCAAAACTAGGTTTTAATGCACAAACATTGCTTAATAAGCTCTTTCTTGGTGCTTAGGCTACCACAAGCCATACATCTACATCATTCTCACTCTTATGATGCTTCAACACTTGAGGAACATTTTACCGTGTAACATTTGCAAGTTAACCCCTCTACTTGGGTAATTTGCACTTTAGTCCAAAACAGGCAACACATTGTTTTCAACATTATTCAAAAAGGACTAAAATTGAAACATAAGCTCCTCTTGAGCCTTGATTACTTTTCAAAAGATAAGAACAAGTATATAATTATCTTTCTTAAATAAAACATATAGGGTTAAAGCATAACCCAGGTCAGGGATGTTACATAAACTATTAAGAATATACAAGCACACACAAAAGAAGCTCCCCCACCATCCATATAGACATGTTTATCTTTCCTTTGTCGAATTTCCCAGCCAATCACATAATTCATTAGTTGATAGCTACTAAAGGTAGCTCATCCGTGAAGGGGTAAACCCTAAAATACCCTTGGAGAAAACACCTTCAAACTAAGGAATAAATGGCCACCCCATGGATCAAAATGCTCAAGAATGATGAGAGAATATCCAAGGAACATAATGCAAGTGATAAATTGCAAAGAAAACCTCTCAATTGGGTAAATTATAGAAAAGTCCAAAATGTGTATAAAATTGCATAACTTGCTCAAACAATGTTCAAATTAGACCAAATTTGAAACTTAAGCTTGTATTATGATTTCAAAGCATATCACAAGGTTATATTAGGGTTATAAGAATTAAATTATGATAATTAAGCTTATTCAACTCATTAAGTAAGTTTAGGGGCATTACACTAGGAGTGCTTTGTATTTGTAAATCGTGTGAGCAACCTTGTACTTGATTTATAAAGCCATTTGCAACTGGCAGGTGAAGTACATGTGGGTAAAGGAACAAGAGCCTAAGTGTGGGTGCGTTCAAAGGCCTAGAGCTCTTCTTGCATAGCCTTCTTCCAGTGTATAGAACTAGGATCTTCCTGACATGAAAATGGAATAAGATCTATATGGAGAGAAATTATGAAACTTCCATATTATCAAGAGTAACATGCGACTGTTGAATGAGAATAGCATGGATTTGGCCAATGTCTACATGGAGATCTTCTTGGACCCACGTTAATGTGATTAGAAGAAAGGTTTTGCACATCATTGGGATCATAATCATGTGTTGTGTCATCAAATGATGTTTGAGTTTAACACGGGGAGCCTCAATGCACACTAGTGGTGATGTGATATGATGCTTGACATGGGTAGCCTCAATCCTAGTGTAAGGTTCACCAAGTCTAGACTCAATCTCAATGGGAAGTTCAATATGGGTAGCTTCAGTCTTAGGGTTTGTAGTGGAAGTTGTTGTGGTAGTAGATTCTTCATGAGGGATGATGATGAATTCATGAAGCAAGGAGTGATCTGTGTTGGTGGAAGTATATTAAGGTCTATCCTCAAGGAATGTAAAATGCATTGTTATGCACAAATAGTGGGGAAATAGGGTCAAAACAATGGCACCTTTGTGTTCATGATTGTATCCTAGAAGGACACAAAATGCATAATGTGCCTTAAGTTTGTTTCACTTGTGTTGCGGGAGAAGGACAAATCAAGTACAACCAAAAACACATAGGTGTGTGTAGGATGGTGGTTGATTGTAGAGTTTTTCATGCGGTGAGAATCCCCCCCAAAGGATTTGAGTGGGCATGAGGTTAATGAGATAAGTGGTTGTGAGGATGACTTTAGTCCAAAAGCATTGTGGAACGTCAGAACTAATGAGCAAAGTATGAGTTGTTTCAAGAATGTGTCTATGCTTCCTCTCTGCAACACCATTTCATTCATGGCTGCAAGGACACCCTAATTATGGATAATGGAAGATGAAACCCTAAATGGGATAAATAGTAAACCCTAATAATGGGTAATTGAATGGGAACCCTAATTACGATGAATAGCAAACCCTAATTGTGGATAATTGAATTTAAACCCTAATTGAGGGTGATACCATGTGAAACCCTAATTGAGGGTGATGCCATGTGAAACCCTATGCAATGGTATGATGAGGAGCCCTAATACAGGGTGAAGGTATGTGAAACTCTAATTTTGAGTTATAATACATGAAGCCCTAATCTTGGGCAATATGATGATAAACCATAACCCTAATTACGGGGTAATGGTATGAGAGAACCCTAATGATAAAATAGTGGGTAATGCCTTATAAAGGTGAAATATCTCAAATGGTTGATCATAGGCAACCTTATAGTAAGCAATGCCTTAACATGGAATGAGTCCATATCATTGAAGATAGTTGGACCATTCTTGTGTGTGACCTATGTACTTCATGGTAAAAGTGATAGGTTAGTTGATGAAAGTATTAAGATGAGAAATACCTTAAACCAAGATAAGTTGATAACTCAAGAAAGTTGGAAGTGATGAGGAAAGTGATACATCAAGATATGATAGTTATCACTTTTAGCATTCCATGGTTGATATACCTTGACGCACCTCAAATCAATAATACTTGGACAAGAAACACATTAAGTGTGTTATGTAAATTGTTACAATGAAATGTAATGAGTTTGATATACTTTGATAAGTATAGGCTAATATACCTTGAGAATGGGGTTAAGCCAAACTAATGAGTATGATGTAATCATACCATGATAAGGATGGGAAATGAACTCATACCTTGTATTGATAATCATTTAATGATAAATGTTAAGAGTAATAAACATGATTGAATACTCGAGATGTTAATGGATGCTCCTAGAGGTGTGGAGCAATATATTAAGGTTGATTTGATAAATATGAAATCCTAATTAATGTGAGATGGGAAACCCTAACCCTAAATTGGGTAATCGGACATTAGAAACCCTAATGTGATGTGAATAGTAAGCCATCACCCTATTGAGGGAATAGTGGTGTTACTATTGTATTACATGAGGTAATATGTTATTGTTGCCTAGTGAGAGGTGACAAGATGTGTAATGGCCTTGTGAGCCATATGATTAGATGTTGCCCAGTGATAGGTGACAAGATGTTTAATGGCCTTGTGAGCCATATGGTTAGATGTTGCCTAGTGAGAGGTGACAAGATGCTTTTTGGGCCTTATGAGCCATGAGAACAATTGTGGCATAGTGAGAGGTACCAAGATGATTATAAAAGTTTATTGTAAGAAATGATAATGTTTCAATAAACTTAATAAAAGGAACAATTGTATTCAATAAAGAATGTGAAAATCTATGAAGGCTAACATCAGGGTTCAGAGCCTAGAGAAGGATGTGATGATCAATGACGAGTTAAAGGAATTTATATCCCATGATCTGTGTAATCAGGTTTGGTTAAAGCCAAATGCCTGGCTGTGTAATCAGGATTGGTTAATGTCTAATACCTGGCAGAGGTATAATGCCTATAATCAGGATTGGTTATAGTTCAATGCCTGGCTGTGTAATCAAGATTGGTTAAAGTCCAATGCCTGGTTGTATAATAAGGATTGGTTAGAGTCCAATGCCTGGCTGTGTAATCAGGATTGGTTAAAGTCCAATGCTTGGCTGTGTAATCAGGATTGGTTAAAGTCCAATGCCTGGCTGTGTAATCAGGATTGGTTAGAGTCCAATACCTGGCTGTGTAATTAGGATTGGTTAAAGTCCAATGCCTGGCTGTGTAATCAGGATTGGTTAAAGTCCCATGCCTGGCTGTGTAATCCGGATTGGTTAGAGTCCAATGCCTGACTGTGTAATCAGGATTGGTTAAAGTCCAATGCCTGGCAGTGTAATCAGGTTTGGAAGAGTCCAATACCTGGAAGAGGCTCAATGCCTATAATGATGACACATGATTGGTAATAACCCAATGCCTGTAATGATGACATAGGATTGGTAACAACCCATTGCATGTATTAATGATATATGAGTACATGGTAGATATAATCCCATATCTATTTAGTAGATTGGCTAAGGCCAACAGATCGAAACAAGAATGTCTCATGGGTGACATATCAAGATAATGAATATCATAAGAGAAGTTTGACATGATGGTATAATATGATGGATAAATGATATACATGTTCTTCCTATTCCTTATTAAGAGAATAGATGATCTATTATTCTATCATAAATAGTTGCAATGCTTTAAAAGATGAGAATGCTTTAAACTACTTATCCTCTGCCCATTTTTATATCATTAAACTGCAATAATAATGTTTTTTAGCAGAGAGTTATATCTCTCGCTGGGGCAATTACAATTGTCTCACCCCCATGGGATCCAACATTTTTAGGTGGACAAGCACGGAGGAGACTGAGAATATCTTGCAGAGGAAGAACATCTACAGCAACAGTGACAGAAGTGACAACTCGGGTTGAGTGCACTGTCTATCGTGTCTTGTAGATATAAGTCCTATGTGTCGTCTCTGTACTCTCAGGTCCTCGGAGTTAGTAACTAGTGTTTTTAATAAATCAATATGAGATTTTGGCTTGATGCCTTGAGGTTCTTATGATGTCTGTGTTTAGTTGTTAACAGAGCAGATGATTCTTGTAATCCTGAAGAAGGAATGGTACATAATATGTACTCATGAACCAGGATGTAAATGAAATACATTGGTTCTTGATACAAGAGTTTTCCTGTGTATGGATCTCTTTGCAAAAGGTTTAAATTTTTAGTGATTTTCAATAATCCACTGGTAATGATTGCTTCCTCTTAATTAGTAACGATTTGTTTGAATGAAGTGTTTCATTGTTATTCTCTACAACAACCACCAACAAGAAACAACAGATGCCCCACTTATTGATAAATCTCATATTGGATATATCACGCCTCAATCCTCACTTTGTGGAAATCTTACTTTGCTCAAAGGTTTGCATGTTCCTAACTTGCATATGAATCTAGCATTTGTTGCAAATATTTGTGATTTTTTATTCCAATTGGTTTTTTTATAAAGCTTTGTGTTCTGTGTAGGACCCACGTTCAGGCCAGGAGATTGGGACTGCAATTAGAGTTCTTGATTTATATCATGTGTCAAATGCTACCCACATTGCCTCCACTGCAGTAATGCTCTCACCAAATTTATGACATTATAGAATAGGACATATATCTCCATGTCACCTTAGTAGTCTTGTTAAGTCTGCCATTCTTGGTTTGGTATGTAGATTGACTCAATTACAAGAATGTACCAGTTGTAAACTTGTTAAAGTTACAACTCTTCCTTTTTCAAACTCAACTAGCAAAAGTGGTAATCTTTTTCATGTTGTTCATTCTGATATTTGGGGGCCTGTACCTATCACCTCTGGAAGTGGATTCCAATATTATGCAATTTTTATTGATGATTTCACAAGATATACATGGATTTACCTCATGTGCTACATGTCTCAAATTCCACACATATACCAATCTTTTACCAATAGAATTAAGACCCAACATAATAAAGTCATTTGTGTTTTCTGTGCAGATCGTGAAAAGGAGTACACATCTACTACCATGCGTGAGATCCTCAAATCTCAAGGAACCATTTTCAACAATGTTTCTTATATCATCACCCTTAATTAGGGTTACATCATTACCCTAGATTAGGGTTTCACTCAGGATTGCCCTAATTTTAGGATTATGGCTTTTAACCCACTCGATTAGGGTTTCATGATCTCTTTACTAAGGATCATACCCTAATCACGTATTCTTCATGATTAACACTCATGTATGAATTCCTTTCTATCATCTTGTCAACTTGATTAGGTTACATCAACCTTTCAATCAAATATATACAACTATGGTTGACATAGTGTATTGAGACATTGCTTTCATAAGCTTTTAGGGTTAACCATTCTAAAGGTACTGATCATCTTGGTACTTTAGGGTTTCTGTGGCATACAACTCATAAAAACTAGATTAACTATTGCGGAAGCATTTTATTAGCAGCGGAATTATTGAAAATCACTAAAAATTAAAACCATTTATCAAGAGATCCATTCAAGGAAAAATCATTCATTCCAAACCAAAGTATTTCAAGTACATATTGGTTCACTAGTACATCTCTTGTACTATTTCCTCTCGAGAGTTACAACATTAACTGCCATGTTAAAGTGTACATCAGTAGTATAAAAATCTCGAGGCATCAAGCCAAAATCTCATATCAAATTGTCAAAGCACTAACTCCTAGGACCCGAGAGTACAGAGACGACTCATAGGACTAACTATACAAAATCGGACAGCCAATGTCTCCACCTGATGGATCACTGCTATCCCTGAGGCTGCTGCTGCTGCTCTTCCCCCGCGGAAGTGTTTCTTCCTTGTCATCTGCGTCTACCTAAAAACGTTGAATCCCACGGGGGTGAGACAATTATAAAAATTGCCCCAGCATGAGATATAACTCTCCGCCAAAACATTATCATTACATTTTAATAGAAATAAACTAAGCAGTGAGATAATATAAATCAATAGCAGATGAATCAACATCTATGCATATTAGGGCAACATTCTTATGCAAGTATTACAGTATAACCTGATTAGGCAGCATGTCTTATATTCAATATGAATTAAAAGAACATAATTAACATTTATGTATCAAGGACATGCCAAGCAGTATAACATCAACCAGTGGTTGTTGTATTTCAATCCTATGCAAATATGCTACACGGCTAATTATATTTTGCAAACATATTTAAGCTCTGAGGAGATGAGGTATACCGCTCATACTCCAACTGACCATTTCTAGAATCGAAATCGGTACCATAATTAGGTCGATGGAAGAGTTGGATTCCCATGACTTCCCACATCCCGATCAGTATGGGACCACAAGTAGGACTATGTCGACTGCTCAAATAGCTTTCCAGGGTATACTGGAACTTCTCTATAGAGTTACAGTGTCAACTGCACTCTCATCGGCAATCAAGAGCATTAATGTTTAACTCCATCGACCCGACATAAAATATCATTGGGAGATTAATGATACATCTATTCCAACCATCGGGAGATTTATGATACATCTATCCTGACACATGAAGGATTGAGAGGTTTGATGTTTACCTTCCCTCAATCTCTTCACAAGTACATAAGGATATTTTTGCCCATTTACCCCCACATATTCAGAATATGTGAACTCCAAGAATTCTATAGGAAAACTTGTTTCACCATCACCAACTTATGACGATGATGGATCTATGGTCAGAGCACTACATGAATAGATTTCACTTGATTAATTAATTACATTTTCATATTCTTTTAGCATCAAGAAATTTCTCAAACAAAAATTATTATGACAATGCTATAAAGAAACATGTACTATTTTCATCAAATACTCAATTTTCTTTAAAAGATATTGGGAACTCAGTCCCTTATTTCAAAACTGGGAATTCTCATTCCATCATAATTTCATCACCATAATCATATGGCCCTGAGTAATTAAACCCTTGATTCATCATTAAGCATTGTTACCACTTTTCCAGGTAACCATCACCTTCAGGTCAATTGACCAAGGCAAACATGATACTTGCTATTACAAGCATCACACATGGTACTTGAGGCCCATTAACTCTCTTGTTACCTCTTACCAGGCAACAAGGTATATTATGATACTCAAGGCACAATCACAATAGTGAATTAAACTTCATAGCTCATACCTGGCCATGATCATCATTTCAACATACATGCATGGTTAGCACAGATGATAACAGTGATATCAATTGCATATCAGAACCATGTATAACAAATATGAATTCACTATTCATGGGTAACACCACTATTCCCTTGCCAGGGTTAGGGTTTCCCATTTCATGTCATATGAGGATAATCATCCCATTATCACATCAAAGATATGGTTTATCACCATATTGCTCAAGATTAGGGTTCGTTAAGCATTACATAGAATTACCCTGGATTTGAGTTTTACAGCACATTAAACATTAGGGTTTCTCATGAAACCATCCTTAGTTAGGGTTTCACATAAAATTCACCCTATGATAGGAACTATATTCAATAATCCATAACTAGGGTTTACTATTCATCCCAATTAGGGTTTTGCATTATATTACCCTAAATTAGACTCACATATATCATCACACTAGATTAGGGTTACAACCATACCCTGGATTAGGGTTTCAATTATAATTGCTCTGAATTAGGGTTAAGGTTCAATAACCTTGTCAATTAGGGTTTATGTTCATGATTAGGGTTTCATGATCTCTTTACTTAAGAATCATACCCTTAATCACCACATGAATCATACTCATGTATCAATTCCATATTATCACCCTCTCAACTTGATTAGGTTACATCAACCCTTTAGTCAAGTTCATACAACTATGATTGGCATACTGTACCAAGTCATTGTTCTTATAAGCAATTAGGGTTTATCCCTTAATTGACACTAATCACTTAGCTACTATTAGGGTTTTTAACCTTTGTACCTTCATTGATTATCATTACTAACCATCATTGGATTATTGGAACTATCATTACCTTCAATATCCAAGTGATGGAACCACATTGAACTCCATTCGGTTTTGAAGGTTTCACCACCAAATGGTTTTGAAACCGTTTGCCACCAAACGGTTTTGAAACCGTTTGCCCCCAAACGGTCTCAAGACCGTTTGGTCTCAAACGTCTCAAGACTGTTTGGGCCAAATCAGTCCCAAAACTGCAAGGGCTCACTAGGTCATTCATCAATCCAATCGATTTCCAATTGCACCATTGAATTGACTATTGGTTATTCAATTGAAGGATTCATCAATCAAAACCATTAGATCATCATCCATGGGTCAAGTATCAACCACTAACCCACCAAACGGTTTTGAAACCGTTTGGTCCCAAATGGTTTCAAGACCATTTGGGCTCAAACGATCTCAAGACCATTTGACCCAAGTTGTCTTGAAATCGTTAGGACCAATCAAGGATTCTTCAATCAACTTGATTAGGGTTTCCAATTGAAGGATGGTACACACATTGAATCAACCAATTGAGTCCATTGGATTATCATCCAACATGTAAATAAGTTCAGACCTCAAATGGTCAACTAAACCAAACGGTCAACCCCTTCAGTCTGTTTGGAGTCTAATTCACCAAACGGTTTGCAAACCGTTTGATCTCAAACGGTTTGGGGAAACCGTTTGGACCAAAGGTCCAAGACCGTTTGCTCATGTTCTTGGTTGAGGTGTGTGCTTACGAACAGGTTATTATATTCAACCTTTAGAATTACGAAAGCTACTACCATTTTGCATGGCAACTCCATTAATCAAGTAAGGCTATTGCAATAACAACAATTAAATCAATTGTATGGAGAAATCGAATTCAATGACAAAGATTAAGGGTTTAAGTTATATAACCCGCCTTCAAATCTGATCCCAAGCTCCAAGCTTCACAGCTCCAATGGTGATTGAAGCTCTAGCAACCTCTTAAGGTCATTTCTCAAGCTTTTGGAGTGAAAGGATCGGCTAGGGTTGAAGATGGAGTGAAGAAATGAAGGAATCATACATTGTTTTATGATTTTCACCATGAAATCAAGAAGAACGAAGGTCAAAGACTTACCAACAGGTTTGGGGCGTCCTTCCTTCTGTTCTTAGCTCTCTTGGTTGATTTTGTAAGCAAGGAGAAGAAAGGAATCCGAAAAGATCCTTAGGTGGGTTGGAAAAGGCTCTTTTATAAGAAAAATCAATGAGAGAGAAAATGTTTTATATAAATCCTTTAATTCCAAAATTATTGCCACCTCTTCCTCCTTGGTTTACTTGCATTCAAAGGCAACTCTATCCCACCGAGATCCCTTCCATTATCCATGGATTAAGGGAAAAGAAATTAAGCACCTTAATCCCTTATAATATTAATATATATTTTTGAGTGGGAATTATTTTCCTTATAATAAGGTGAGTGGAGTTTTCACCTCCTTAAGATATTTTGTGGTCCTTGAAAATCTCAAGGACTTCCACACACATCTGAATTCCGCCATTCTAATTTTGTTTGAAGGTCCTTCAATTATTTTATTTATTTTTGCATTAATGTTTCCATTATGCTTAAATCTTGATTATTTTAATATTAAGATTCTCTCTCCTCCAACTTAATTCAAATGAGGCGCCCCTCTCATTTTCCTTGCTCCATATGATTCCAAGAAACATTAGGGACCTTATTGAAGTGGAAATTTACATATTGCACCCTAGGTTTTGGGTAAATTGCACATTACACCAAAACTAGGTTTTCATGCACAACCATTGCTTTATTAGCTCTTTCTTGGAATTCAGGCTATCACAAGCCATACCTCTGCATCATCTTCACTCTCATGATGCTTTAACACATGAGTAACATATTATCATGCACAATTTGCAAATAGACCCCTCAACTTGGGTAATTTGCACTTTAGTCTAAGACAGGCAAAATATTGATTTCAACAATATTCAAAAAGGACTAAAATTGTAATATAAGTTCCTCTTGAGCCTTAATTACTTTTTAAAAGGTAAGAGCATGCATATAAATACTTTTATTAAGCAAAACACCTAGGGTTAATTCATAACCCAGGTCAGGGATGTTACAAGTTTATCCACCCCTTACAATGATTTCGTCCCCAAAATCATCAACAAAACATTAAGAGAAAAGAGTAGGATATTTCCTCCTCATCTCATCCTCTAGTTCCCACATAGCTTCTTCAATGCCACGGTGATTCCAGAGATTTTTTACAAGACTAATGTCTTTCTTTTTCAACTTCTTGATTCTTCTGTCAAGAATCAACACTGGCCCTTCCACATACGATATGTCATCATTTAGTTCTACCTCCACATGTTGTAGAACTAACTCAGTGTCAGGATGACACTTCCTCAACATAGAGATATGAAACACTGGGTGGAATCTATGCAACTAAGGTGGTAACTCCAGCTTATAGGCTATCTTTCCCATCCTTTCAATGATTGGATAGGGCCCCATAAATCTAGGATCTAACTTCCCTTTCTTTCCAAATCTCAGGATACCTTTCAAGGTGAAACCTTAAGGTATACCCTGTCTCCGACTTGGAATTCTAAGGGTCTACGACGCTTGTCAGCATATGATTTCTGTCTATCCTGGGCTGTTTTCAATTGTTGTTATATGATCTTTATCTTCTCAGTTGTTTGTTGAACCAGCTCAGGACCCAAAAGTTGATATTCACCAGTTTCATACCAACATAGGGGAGATCTACAACATCTACCATACAAAGCCTCATATGGTGCCATCTCAATATTGTACTGATAGTTGTTATTATATGCAAACTCTATCAAGCTCAGATGTAGATCCCAACTCCCCACAAACTAAAGGACACATGCCCTAAGCAAGTCCTCCAAGGTTTGTATCGTCCTCTCCGACTGTCCATCTGCCTGAGGATGAAAGGTTGTATTAAACCTCAGCTGAGTGCCCAAAGCTTTATGAAGTTGTTCCCAAAAACGACTCATAAACTGAGGACCTCTATCAGAAACTATTGTAACTGGTACCCCCATGCAGCCGCACTATCTCATCTATGTAGATTTGTGCAAGCTTCTCAGCTGTATAGGTTGTCTTGACAGGTAAGAAATGTGTTTTCTTTGTCAACCTATCAACTATTACCCAAATGAAATCATGACTGTTGGTTGTTCTAGGCAAACCAACCACAAAGTCCATATTTACATGATCCCACTTCCACTGTGGTATAGGCAGGGGTTGCATTGTTCCTGTGGGCTTCTGATGTTCAGCTTTAACCTGCTGACACACCAGACACCGCATAACAAACTCAGCAACATCCTTCTTCAAATTAGGCCACCAATACATATCCTTTAAGTTATGATACATCTTGGTGCTCCCTGGATGCATAGCATACATTGAAGAATGATCTTCCTCCAGGACTAACTTTCTTAAGTTGTCAACATCAGGTACTACCATCCTACCATGGTAACAGGCTACCTGATCATCAGAATCATGGAAACCATCCTGTTTCTCACTGCCACATTCTGACCTGATCTGCTGAATCATAGAATCAGTTTGTTGTGCTTCTTTAATCTGGTGTCTCGGAGTTGGTTTTATGTGCATCTCAGCTAACAACCCGGCTAACAATGACACTTTAAGCTGTACATTGTCTTGCCTTAAGGAGAGAAACATATCTCTCTTAGAGCACACTAAGGAGTTTAGTTGTGCTTTATCTAGGGCTAGTGTTGCTGATTTTCTACTTAGTGCATTAGCAACCACATTGGCTTTCCCTGGATGATAATCAATTATACAATTGTAGTCCTTGATTAACTCCTTCCAGCGGCATTGCCTCATATTTAGCTCATGCTGAGAAAAGATATTTAGGTTTTTATGGTCTGTGAAAATCTGGAATGTTTCTCCATAGAGATAATGTCTCCATATCTTCAAGGCATGGACCACAGTAGCTAACTCCATATCATGTGTTGGATAATTCTCCTCGTGTTTCTTAAGCTGTCGAGAAGCAAAAGATATCACTTGCTTATCCTGCATCAACACACATCCTAAGCCATTCTTAGATGCATCACAGAAGACTATGTTCCCCTTTCCTTGTTCAGGTAGCACCAACACAGGTGCACTTGTTAACCTTTCCTTCAGTAATTGGAAAGATTGTTGACACTTGTCATTCTAGACAAACGGAATCTCCTTCCTTGTCAACTTGGTCAGGGGTAAGGCTATTGAACTGAAGTTCTTAATGAACCTCCTGTAATAGCCTGCCAAACCAAGGAAACTCCTTATCTCTGTCGGTGTCTTCGATTGTTCCCATTGCAGGACAGATTCTACTTTCTTAGGATCAACACGAATACCTGAGGCAGATAGTACGTGTCCAAGAAAGGAAACTTCTGGAAACCAGAACTCACATTTGCTAAACTTAGCATACATCTTATGCTCTCTTAGTAAAGTCAAAGCTTGGCGAAGATGTTGTTCATGTTGTTGAGCATCTCTATTGTAAATCAGGATGTCATCTATGAAGACGACAACACACAGATCAAGAAAAGGTCGAACGATTCTATTCATGAGTTCCATAAATGCAGTTGGTGCATTAGTTAGTCCAAATGACATCACTATGAACTCATAGTGACCATACCTTGTCCTAAAGGCAGACTTAGGTATGTCACCCTCCTTGATATGTAAATGATGGTATCCCGACCTCAGATCTATCTTATAAATGACAATCGCACCACACAACTGGTCAAACAAGTCATCAATCCTTGGTAGAGGATACTTGTTCTTTATAGTTACTTTATTTAACTATCTATAGTCAATGCATAATCGCATAGACCCATCCTTTTTCTTAACAAAAAGGACCGGAGCACCCCATGGTGAAGTACTCGGTCGGATAAAACCCTTCTCAAGCAACTCTTGCAGTTGTTTCTTGAGCTTTGCCATTTCAGCAGGTGCCATTCTATATGGTGTTTGTGCTATTGGTTGCATGCCCGGGATAAGATTTATTTCAAAATCAATCTCTTGGGGTGGTGGAACATCTGGAAGTTCTTCAGGAAATACATCTTCAAATTCCCTGACTATTAGAACTTTAGAAGGATGAGGACTCTCTATTGTGGTATCAACCACATGGGATAAGAATGCAAGGCATCCTTGTCTCATCAACCTCTCAGCTACCACAGCTGACACAAGACATGTCGAAAGAATCTTTCTATTTCCCTGAAAGATCCATGTGTCACCATTATTTGTGAACACAGCTTGCTTGGAACTGCAATCCAAGACAACCTTATACTTCTCTAAGGTGTCCATCCCAAGGATTATATTAAAACCATGCATCTCAAGTGGTATAAGATCCACTTGAATGCAGTGATCAGAAAAGAAAAGATTGCAGGGAGAACACACTTTCCGCAACATTACAGATGCCATCAAATGTGTCTCTAAAAACAAGCTATCTACTCTACGACTGACAATCATATTGTAGTCATCAATCACTTCTCAAGTGATAAAAGAGTGTGTAGCACCCGAATCAATTAACACAGATATGAAGCAGGATAGAGACATATCAGAACAAAGCAGTTCCATATGACCTGTCACAACCCGAGGGTTGACTACTGCTTTAGGTTGGTTCATAGCATAGAACCTAGTTGTCACTTGATGTTGACCATGTGCTCGATTATTAGATGTTGAAGAACCGGCTTGGGACACTTTTCAATGTCCTCTAGCACCACTACTAGGATGTTGCCTCTGAGAGCCCTACTGACTCTGCCTCAGTTGCTGGGTCACATTCCTGACTTTCTCAGGACAATCCCTCACCACGTGGCCTTCTCTTCCACATCTATAACAGGTTACATTCCCCCTCAGTGGTCTGGGTGGTCCTGTTACTGACATAGAGGCTGAGCTATGAGCTCCCTTCGGTGGTATACTACGGTCTCTACCCTTACTTGACGTCCATTGTGTCTGGGTATTGAACCTTGGTGGTGGTGTAGGCATAGAATATCTTGGTTTCTTGAAACTTCCAGCACTCTGTCCTTGAAACTGTGGGTATTCCTTCTTACCCTTGATCTGTCGCTTCTCAACTACAGACCTCTCTATGCGTCTTACAGACTCCACAAAAGTGGCAAACCTCTCCCGGATCTCCAAAGCAGACACCGGAGTGGTTAATTTAGCATTCAACCCCTTCTCGAACTGCCGAATTTCCTCCTCATCATTAGATGCCATGTGCAGACAGAACCGCAACAACTCCATGAACCTAGCCTCATACTCGCTAATGTTCATTGGTCCTTGTTTAATCCTCTCAAACTGAGAGATATTCTAATCTAGATACGTCTTGGGAAAGTATCTAGAGACGAATTCACGCCTGAATTCATCCCATCCAATCACAACTCCAGGTCTTTTACCTTCCTTGATGGTCCACTAGTGGCCAGCACTCCCTTTTAAGAGATATACAGCATGCCTGACCCTCTAATTATTAGGAATCATGAGGATTCTGAAGGCTTTCTCCAGTTCAGTCAACCATAGGTCAGCATCTGCTGGATCAGTTGTACCAGCATACTCTAAGGATCCTACCCTCTTCAGCCTTTCAAAAGTCTTACCGGCACCATGTATTTCATCATGGGTTGGTGCCCTAGGTGTAGGTATTGGCATTATATCCGTCATGTGGGTCATAGCTGCCATAAACTGCCCGAACATAGCCTGGAAGGTTGGGTTCTCCATATCAGCTTGATTGAACGGGGGTTGTTTAGGTATAGGTTCCTCCCTGTCCTGGTCTCTTGTACCTCCTCCCGGTACAGAAACACTACTCTCAGCAGCGTGTTCATCGTGTGATCCAGACATCTTTAGTTCTTCTTCTCCTCCTATATGAGTGGTACTATTAGATAACTGGAAGACACTAGAACAGAGTCAACAACCTTAATCCTATGTCTCTGTAGACTCAGCGAACCTAGAGCTCTGATACCACTTAATTTGTGGCATACAACTCATAAAAACTAGATTAACTAATTCGTAAGTGTTTTATTAGCAGCGGAATTACTGAAAATCACTAAAAATTAAAACCATTTATCAAGAGATCCATTCATAGGAAAACTCTTTCATTCCGAACCAAAGTATTTCAAGTACATACTGGTTCACTAGTACATCTCTCATACTATTTCCTCTCGAGAGTTACAACATTAACTGCCCTGTTAAACTGTACATCAGCAGTATAAAAATCTCGAGGCATCAAGCCAAAATCTCAGATCGAATTGTCAAAGCACTAACTCCTAGGACCCAAGAGTACAGAGACGACTCATAGGACTAACTATACAAAACCAGAAAGGCAATGTCTCCACCTGATGGATCACTACTGTCCCTGAGGCTGTTGCTGCTGCTCTTCCCCCGCAGAAGAGTTTATGCCTTGTCGTCTGCGTCTACCTAAAAACATTGAATCCCACGGGGGTGAGACAATTATACAAATTGCCCCAGCGGGAGATATAACTCTCTGCCAAAACATTATCATTGTAGTTTAATAGAAATAAACTGAGCAGTGAGATAATATAAATCAGTAGCAGATGAATCAACATCTATGCAGATTAGGGCAACATTCTTATGCAAGTATTACAGCTATAACCTGATTAGGGAGCATGTCTTATATTCAATATGAATTAAAAGAACATAATTAACATTTATGTATCAAGGACATGCCAAGCAGTATAACATCAACCAGTGGTTCTCGTATTTCAATCCTATGCAAATACGCTACACGGCTAATTATATTTTGCAAACATATTTAAGCTCTGAGGAGATGAGGTATACCGCTCATACTCCAACTGACCATTTCTAGAATCGAAATCGGTACCATAATTAGGTCGATGGAAGAGCTGGATTCCCATGACCTCCCACATCCCGGTCAGTACGGGACCACAAGCAGGACTATGTCGACTGCTCAAATAGCTTTCCAGGGTATACTGGAACTTCGCTATAGAGTTACAGTGTCAATTGCATTCTCATCGGCAATCGAGAGCAGTAATGCTTATCTCCATCGACCCGACATAAAATATCATTGGGAGATTAATGATACATCTATCCCAACCATCGGGAGATTTATGATACATCTATCCCGACACATGAAGGATTGAGAGGTTTGATGTTTACCTTCCCTCAATCTCTTCACAAGGACATAAGGATATTTTCGCCCATTTACCCCTCACATATTCCGAATATGTGAACTCTAGGAATTCTATAGGAAACCCTATTTCACCATCACCAACTTCTGACGATGATGGATCTATGGTCAGAGCACTACATTAATAGATTTCACTTGATTAATTAAGTACATTTTCATATTCTTTTAGCATCAGGCAAGTTCTTAAACAAAACTTATTATGACAATGCTATAAAGAAACATGTACTATTTTCATCAAATACTCAACTGTCTTTCAAAGATATTGGGAACTCAGTCCCTTATTTCAAAAATGGGAATTCTCATTCCTTCACAATTTCATCACCATAATCATATGGCCCTAGGTAATTAAACCCTTGATTCATCATTAAGCATTGTTATCACTTTTCCAGGTAACCATCACCTTCAGGTCAATTGACCAAGGCAAACATGATACTTGCTATTACAAGCATCACACATGGTACTTGAGGCCCATTAACTCTCTTGTTACCTCTTACCAGGCAACAAGGTATATTATGACACTCAAGGCACAATCACGATAGTGAATTAAACATCATAGCTCATACCTGGCCATGATCATCATTTCAACATACATGCATGGTTAGCACAGATGATAACAGTGATATCAATTACATATCAGAACCATGTATAACAAATATGAATTCACTATTCATGGGTAACACCACTATTCCCTTACCAGGGTTAGGGTTTCCCATTTCATGTCATATGAGGATAATCATCCCATTATCACATCAAAGATATGGTTTATCACCATATTTCTCAAGATTAGGGTTCGTTAAGCATTACATAGAATTACCCTGGATTTGAGCTTCACAGCACATTAAACATCAGGGTTTCTCATGAAACCATCCTTAGTTAGGGTTTCACATCAAATTCACCCTATGATAGGAATTATATTCAATAATCCACAACTAGGGTTAACTATTCATCCCAATTAGGGTTTTGCATTACATTACCCTAAATTAGACTCACATATATCATCACCTTGTATTAGGGTTACAACCATACCCTGGATTAGGGTTTCAATTATAATTGCTCTGAATTAGGGTTAAGGTTCAATAACCTTGTCAATTAGGGTTTATGTTCATGATTAGGGTTTCATGATCTCTTTACTTAATAATCATACCCTTAATCACCACATGAATCATACTCATTTATCAATTCCATATTATCACCCTCTCAACTTGATTAGGTTACATCAACCCTTTAGTCAAGTTCATACAACTATGATTGACATAGTGTACCAAGTCATTGTTCTTATAAGCAATTAGGGTTTATCCCTTAATTGACACTAATCACTTAGGTACTATTAGGGTTTTTAACCTTTTTACCTTCATTTATTATCATTACTAACCATCATTGGATTATTGGAACTATCATTACCTTCAATATCCAAATGATTGAACCACATTGAACTCCATTCGGTTTTGAAGGTTTCACCACCAAATGGTTTTGAAACCATTTTCCACCAAATGGTTTTGAAACCATTTGACCCCAAACGGTTTTGAAACCGTTTGCCCCCAAACGGTGGTCTCAAGACTGTTTGGGCCAAATCAGTCCCAAAACCGCAAGGGCTCACTAGGTCATTCATCAATCCAATCGATTTCCAATTGCACCATTGAATTGACTATTGGTTATTCAATTGAAGGATTCATCAATTAAAACCATTAGATCATCATCCATGGGTCAAGGATCAACCATTAACCCACCAAACAGTTTTGAAACTATTTGCTCCCAAACGGTTTCAAGACCATTTTGTCTCAAACGGTCTCAAGACCGTTTGACCCAAGTTGTCTTGAAATCGTTAGGACCAATCAAGGATTCTTCAATCAACTTGATTAGGGTTTCCAATTGAAGGATGGTACACACATTGAATCAACCAATTGAGTCCATTGGATCATAATCCAACATGTAAATAAGTCCAGACCTCAAATGGTCAACTAAACCAAACGGTCAACCCCTTCATTTGGTTTAGAGTCTAATTCACCAAACGGTTTGGGGAAACCGTTTGGACTAAAGGTCCAAGACCGTTTTCTCATGTTCTTGGTTGAGGTGTGTGCTTAAAAATAGTTTATTATCTTCAACTTTTAGACTTACGAAAGCTACTTCCATTTCCATGGCAACTCCATTAATCAAGCAAGGTTATTGCAATAACAACATTTAAATCAATTGTATGGAGAAATTGAATCCAACGACAAAGATTAAGGGTTTAAGTTATATAACCCGCCTTCAAATCTGATCCCAAGCTCCAAGATTCACAGATCTAATGGTGATTGAAGCTCTAGCAACCTCCCAAGGTCATTTCTCAAGCTTTTGGAGTGAAAGGATCGGCTAGGGTTGAAGATGGAGTGAAGAAATGAAGGAATCATACATTGTTTTATGATTTTCACCATGAAATCAAGAAGAACGAAGGTCAAAGACTTACCAAAAGGTTGGGGGCGTCCTTCCTGCTGTTCTTAGATCGCTTGGTTGATTTTTCAAGCAAGGAGAATAAAGGAATCCGAAAAGATCCTTAGGTGGGTTGGAAAAGGCTCTTTTATAAGAAAAATCAATGAGAGAGAAAATGTTTTATATAAATCCTTTAATTCCAAAATTATTGCCACCTCTTCCTCCTTGGTTTACTTTCATGCAAAGGCAACTCTATACCATAGAGCTCCCTTCCATTATCCATGGATTAAGGGAAAAGAAATTAAGCACCTTAATCCCTTATAATATTAATATATATTTTTGAGTGGGAATTCTTTTCCTTATAATAAGGTGAGTGGAGTTTTCACCTCCTTAAGATATTTTATGGTCCTTGCAAAGCTCAAGGACGTCCACACACATCTGAATTACACCATTTTAATTTTGTTTGAAGGTCCTTCAATTATTTTATTTATTTTTGCATTAATGTTTCCATTATGCTTAAATCTTGATTATTTTAATATCAATATTCTCGATCCTCCAACTTAATTCAAATGAGGCGCCCCTCTCATTTTCCTTGCTCCACATGATGCCAAGAAACATTAGGGACCTTATTGAAGTGTAAATTTACATATTACACCCTAGGTTTTGGGTAAATTGCACATTACACCAAAACTAGGTTTTCATGCACAACCATTGCTTTATCAGCTTTTTCTTGGAATTCAGGCTATCACAAGCCATACCTATGCATCATCTTCACTCTCATGATGCTTTAACACATGAGGAACATATTATCATGCATAATTTGCAAATAGACCCCTCAACTAACCATTGGATCAATGGATCAATCATCACCTTAAATCTCCAAACAATTTGATCACTTTAGACCTCCATTCGGTTTTGGCATTTCAACACCAAATGGTTTTGAAACTGTTTGATTCCAAATGGTCCTGAGACTGTTCAGACCGTTTGGACTCAAACGGTCTCAAGACCGTTTGGCCAAACCAGCTTGAAAACTAATTGGATCAATTGAGGTATTCTTCAACCAAATTGAATAGGGTTTATTTGTTGAATTGACCACCAATTGAACTTATTGAATTTTCAATTCAATCTAACTCCATTGGATCTTCATCCATCAATCAAAATCCACCATTGACCTCCAAACGATCCTGAGACTGTTTGATCCCAGATGGTTTCAAGACCGTTTGGGCTCAAACTGTCTCAAGACTATTTGGCCCAACATCTTGAAACTGAAAGGATTACTAATTAGGGATTCTTCAACAAATCGATTCAGGGTTGTAATTGGTGGATTGTTCATTCATAGGATCAATCGATTGGATCTGTTGGATCATCATCCAACATGTTCTACTCCTCGTCAACACTTCCATTCGGTCAACCATGTCCAAACGGTTTGGAACCCCAACCTCCAAACGGTTTGCAAATCGTTTGGTCTCCAAATGGTTTGGTGAAACCAATTGGACCAAAATTCATGAAACTATTTGCAACTAAATTATGTTGAGATATGTGCTCATGATGATTTCATCATCATCAAGCCTTAGACCTTCGAAATCTACTACCACTCCCATGGTAGTTCCATCAATTATTCAAAGGAAATTCAAGAAGAGTAATTTGAACAAAATGGATTGAGGAATTGAATTCAATAACAATGAATAACGGTTCAAGTTATAAAACCCGCCTCCAAAGAAGCTTAAAATCTTCAAGCTCCACGTTTTCAATGGTGAAAGAAATTCCTTCAACTATCCCAAGCTCATCCTAAAGTCTTTGAGTGAGACGAATGGCTAGGGTTGAAGATTGAGTGGAGAAAAGAAGAAAATCAAGCATTGATTTGTGATTTCCACCATAAAATTAAGGTGAAAGAAGGTCATGGAGCTTACCTATAGGTTGGGGGTCGTGCTCCTGTTTATCCTAAGCTCCCTTGGTCATTTTGCAAGCAAAGAGTGAAAGTGGATTCGAAATTCCCCTTTCACGATATGGATAAATGAGCTTATATGCATTTTTATTAAAAATTCATTTAAGAGAGAGAAAGTAGGGGATAATTCTTCCATTTCCTTGCCACTTTCCCCCTCCTCTTCCTTGGATATGAGGATATCTTCCTTGCCTCTTATTCCTCTCAATTATCCATGAATTAAAGGAAAACAAATTAAGCACCTTAACCCTTATAATAATAATATCCTAAAGTTAGTGGATAATTCTTTTCCTTTATTTAATGTGAGTGGGTTATCCACTTGCTTGAGATATTTTCGTGCCTTTGCAAGGAACATGGTCGTCCATTATTTTGCAAAATCATACCTCACCTTTTGGTTGAAGGGCTCTTCAATTAATATATTTATTTTTGCATTAAATTGAAGTAAAGTTCAAATTATGCTTAAATCTTGATTATTTTAACACTAAGATTCTCTCTCCTCCAAAGTGATTTAAATGAGGTGCCCCTCTGCTTTTCTTGCCTCTAAAAGATGCCAAGAATAATTAGGTACCCTCTCAAAGTGATATTTTGCATATTGAACCCTATGTTTTGGGTAAATTGCACATTACACCGAAACTAGGTTTTAATGCACAAACATTGCTCAACAAGCTCTTTCTTCTTATTCAGGCTTGTGGAAGCCATACCTCTGCATCATTTTCACTCTCATTATGCTCAAACACTTTGAGGAACATTTTATCATGTAACATTTGCAATTTAACCCCTCAACTTGGGTAATTTGCACTTTAGTCCAAAATAACCAAACATTGCTTCAACATTATTCAAACAGGACCAAAATTGAAACATAAGTTCCTCTTGATCCTTAATTACTTTCCACAAGATAAAATCAAGGATCTAATTAACTTGCTTAAACAAAAACGTCTAGGTTTAGGGCATAACCCATGTCAGGGATATTACAATTATAAACCCCTAACAAGGATTTCATCCCCGAAATCCCAGATAAAAGGAGACAGATAGCATTCATTCATTATATCATCAAGTCTCCACATAACATCTCATTGTTATGGAGACACCATAGAACTTTGATCAATACAAAGTTCTTCCACACCAAATTCTCATAGATTCAAACACACATGACACATACTCCACTGTCCTTTCATTATTGACTGTGGAGTTAATTTTGTGTCAGGTAACACTTTTCTTATTTAGATAGAGGTTATTTGTTAATTTAATTTGATAAACTTTTCTTGTCATAATTTTACAATTATTACTTCAAATAGTTCGTTCTCATCAATTTTATGTTTATGCAACGCATAAACCCCTAACATATGATGTCCATACTACATTAAGTAACTGGATTGATTCCACAGTTAACCATTCCAGGTAACCATCATAAAATAGCCTGATATTTATAAAATACCATAATCCCTTACCTTGGTATCTAACACATGTGTTGATAATACATCACATCCTCATCTTCCTTTGGTCATTGTATAAATTTTCAATTGTTCATGAGTCATTTACTCTTGTTTCATCCTAGGTTCCTTGCTATTAGCATAGGAATTATAAAGATGATTATATATAATTATCTTTCAGCATCATTATCACCATGAATACTAGATATGGGTATTCAAACCTTCAGTTCATCACTGAACATTGTTATCTCTTATCAGATAATTGTTACCTCTAGGTCTGAGGACTAGGGTATATATTATATTAAACATCTTCTTTTTGTTTATAATTTGATTTATAATTAAATCAAATTCCTCTATATATCAATTAGAATGTGGTAGAAATATCCATGCCACATCTCCTTCTTGATTAGGCTTCTTTGGATTGTTTCAGAATGATTACTTGATCAGAGTAATCAGAAAGATAACAATCTAGGTATGTCATACTTACCTTGCCTTCAATAAATGAATACCTGGCCAGGGTATTCAAGAACTAAAATTAGGTAGTATGCATTTATTTTATTTTATGTTTTCATCTCTTTAAATTTGATATACTTAATATCTCATATTTTCTCTGAGTTCCTTTTTCATCTCTTCCCTTCCTTAATGAAGAAAGAGAAATTTCAAAACATATAAAAGAATATTAAACCAAACACAAGTTTTCATCCTACTTATCTCTTCCTCATATCCTCAAAGGATTATACAGATGAACTAAACAACACTACCTTTCTTATACTAGAGAGTAGAGGATATTTCAAAATAGAAAGTTTTATCTTGACATGTGTACCTCTCACAAGTTATCTAGTGTCTTGTATGTTGGGTCACCTCATCACTTTCTATTTGGACATTGCCACCTCATATGTCCTCTCTGTCCACATCTATAGCAAGCTCGAAGCCTTTTAGGTGACTTCTGCTTGGGTGCACTACATTGTGGTTGAGTCGGTACTACTGAAATCTTTGATTGTTTAGTACCACCAATTCCTTGTTCCTGTGACTGTTTAGACTTCCTTTTAAGGTATCTCTCATGTTTCTTTGTCATAGACCCTTCTATCCTTTGAATAGACTCCACAAATGTGGCAAACCTCTCTCTACTTTCTAGGGCAGATGCTAGAATAGACATTTCAGCATTCAGTCCCTTCTCAAAACGTCGAATCTTTTCTTCCTCAGTAGCAGCCATTTGAGGATAAAATTTCAAAAGTTTCATAAACTTGACCTCATATTCATTTATTGACATGTCTCCCTGTCGAATTTTCTCAAACTGCGAGATCTTTTCATCTAAGTATGTCCTTAGAAAATACTTATTAATGAATTCTCGACGAAATTCCTCCCAATTAACCACTTTGTCATTCCTTTTTTATTTCTTCTATAGCCCAGCAATATCCAGCACTACCCTTCAAAAGGTATACAGCATGTTTAACTTTGTCAGCCTCTAGGATACTAAGGATCTTAAAAGCTTTTTCTAACTCAATGAGCCATAAATTTGCATCTGCTGGGTCAGATGTCCCAGCATATACTATGGCTCCAACACGACATAGTTGTTCAAAAGTCTTACCAGACCCATATCCCTCATTGGGAGCTGGTGCCCAGGGTGGTGGTACCAGCATCCGGTCTGTTATATGCATCACTACAGTCATGAATTGCCCAAAAAGAGTAGAAAATTCTGGGTTTCTCATCATGACCTCATCAACAGGGGGATTCTCAGGCACTGTTCCTTTTCTTGCCTGATCCCTGGCACCTTCTACTGGTGCAGTAACATTTCTCTCAGCAATGTGTTCCTCAAGTTCTCCAGACATCTTGGAGTTATATATCTTATTCTGCATAAGCAGAAGGCACTATAAGATACACTGAGGTACACTTAGAACATACTTGATACCTTAGTCCTATGTCTCTGTAGACTCAACAAACCTAGAGCTCTGATACCACTAATTGAAACACTTTGTTCGAACAAATCGTTACTAACTAAGCAGAAGCAATCATTAACAAAGAACTACTGAAAATCACTAAAAATTTAAACCTTTTGCAAAGAGATCCATACACAGGAAAACTCTTTTATCAAGAACCAATGTATTTCATTTACATCCTGGTTCATGAGTACATATTTTGTACCATTCCTTCTTTAGGATTATAAGCATCATCTGCTATGTTAACAACTAAACACAGACATCATAATAACCTCAAGGCATCAAGCCAAAATCTCAGATTGATTTATTAAAAACACTAGTTACTAACTCCGAGGACCTGAGAGTACAGAGACGACACATATGCCTTCTATCTACAAGACACGACAGAAAGTACACTCAACCTGAGTTGTCACTATTTTCACTGTTGTTGATGAGGTTCTTCCTCTTTAAGATATTCTCAGTCTCCTCCGTGCTTGTCCACCTAAAAATGTTGGATCCCATAGGGGTGAGACAATTGTAATTGCCCCAGTGAGAGATATAACTCTCTGCCAAAAAACATTATTATTGCAGTTTAATGATATAAAACTGGGTAGAGGATAAGCAGTTTAAAGCATTCTCATCTTTTAAAGCATTGCAACTATTTATGATAGAACAGTAGATCATCTATTCTCTTAATAAGGAATAGGAAGAACATGTGTATCATTTATCCATCATATTATACCATCATGTCAAACTTCTCTTGTGATATTCATTATCTTGATATGTCACCCATGAGACATTCTTGTTTCGATCTGTTGGCCTTAGCCAAATGCTAAATAGATATGGGATTATATCTACCATATACTCATATATCATTAATACAGGAATTGGGTTATTACCAATCCTATGTCATCATTACAGGCATTTGGTTATTACCAATCTTGTATCATCATTACATGCATTGAGCCTCTACTAGGTATAGGACTCTTCCAAACCTGATTACACCGCCAAGCATTGGACTTTAACCAATCCTGATGACACAGCCAGGCAATGGACTCTAACCAATCCTGATTACATAGCCAGGCATTGGACTTTAACCAATCCTGATTACACAGCCAGGCATTAGACTTTAACCAATCCTAATTACACAGCCAAGCATTGGACTCTAACCAATCCTGATTACACAGCTAGACATTGGACTTTAACCAATCCTGATTACACAGCCAGACATTGGACTTTAACCAATCTTGATTAAACATCCAGGTATTGAACTCTAACCAATCCTGATTACACAGTCATGCATTGGACTTTAACCAATCATGATTACAAAGCCAGGCATTGGACTCTAACCAATCCTGATTACATGCATTATACCTCTGCCAGGTATTGGACTTTAACCAATCCTGATTACACAGCCAGGCATTGGACTTTAACCAAACCTGATTAGACAGAGCAAGGGATATAAATTCCTTTAACTCATCATTGATCATCACATCCTTCTCTAGGCTCTGAACCCTAAGGTTAGCCTTCATAGCTTTTCACATTCTTTATTGAATACAATTGTTCCTTTTATTAAGTTTATTAAAACATTATCATTTCTTACAATAAACTTTTATAATCATCTTGGTACCTCTCACTATGCCAAAATTGTTATCATGGCTCATAAGGCCCATAAAGCATCTTGTCACCTCTCACTAGGCAACATCTAACCATATGGCTCACAAGGACATTAAACATCTTGTCACCTATCACTAGGCAACATCTAATCATATGGCTCACAAGGCTATTACACATCTTGTCACCTCTCACTAGGCAACAATAACATATTACCTCATGTAATACAATAGTAACACCACTATTCCCTCAATAGGGTTAGGGCTTACTATTCACATCACATTAGGGTTTCTCATGTCCCATTACCCAATTTAGGGTTAGGGTTTCCCATCTCACATTAATTAGGATTTCATATTTATCAAATCAACCTCAATATATTGCTCCACACCTCTAGGAGCATCCATTAACATCTCGAGTATTCAATCATGTTTATTACTCTTAACATTTATCATTAAATGATTATCAATACAAGGTATGAGTTCATTTCTCATCCTTATCATGGTATGATTACATCATACTCATTAGTTTGTCTTAACCCCATTCTAAAGGTATATTAGCCTATACTTATCAAAGTATATCAAACTCATTACATTTCATTGTAACAATTTACATAACACACTTCATGTGTTTCTTGTCCAAGTATATTGGATTTGAGGTGCATCAAGGTATATCAACCCTGGAATGCTAAAAGTGATATCTATCATATCTTGATGTATCACTTTCCTCATCACTTCCAACTTTCTTGAGTTATCAACTTATCTTGGATTAAGGTATTTCCCATCTTAATACTTTCATCCACTAACCTATCACTTTTACCATGAAGTGCATAGGTCACACACAAGAATGGTCCAACTATCTTCAATGATATGGACTCATTTCAGGTTAAGGCATTGCTTACTATAAGGTTGCCTATAATCAACCATTTGAGATATTTCACCTTTATAAGGCATTACCCACTATTTTATCATTAGGGTTCTCTCATACCATTACCCAGTAATTAGGGTTATGGTTTATCATCATATTGCCCAAGATTAGGGCTTCATGTATTATAACTCAAAATTAGAGTTTCACATACCTTCACCATGTATTAGGGCTACTCATCATACTATTGCATAGGGTTTCACATGGCATCGCCCTCAATTAGGGTTTAAATTCAATTATCCACAATTAGGGTTTGTTATTCATCCTAATTAGGGTTCCCATTCAATTACCCATAATTAGGGTTTACTATTTATCCCATTTAGGGTTTCATCTTCAATTATCCATAATTAGGGTTTCTTATATCATCACCCTTAGTTAGGGTTACGTCATTACCCTAGATTAGGGTTTCACTCAGGATTGCCCTAATTTTAGGATTATGGCTTATTAACCCACTCAATTAGGATTTCATGATCTCTTTACTAAGGATCATACCCTAATCACATATTCTTCATGATTAACACTCATGTATGAATTCCTTTCTATCATCCTATCAACTTGATTAGGTTACATCAACCTTTCAATCAAATATATACAACTATGGTTGTCATAGTGTATTGAGACATTGCTTTCATAAGCTTTTAGGGTGAACCATTCTAAAGGTACTGATCATCTAGGTACTTTAGGGTTTCAACCTTTGTACCTATCATTAATAATCATTAATATCAACCATTGGATCAATGGATCAATCATCACCTTAAATCTCCAAATGATTTGATCTCTTTAGACCTCCATTTGGTTTTGGCGTTTCAACACCAAATGGTTTTGAAACCGTTTGATTCCAAACGGTCCTGAGACCGTTTGACCCCAAATGGTTTCAAGACTGTTTGGACTCAAACAGTCTCAAGACCGTTTGGCCAAACCAACTTGAAAACCGATTGGATCAATTGAGGTATTCTTCAACCAAATTGAATAGGGTTTGCTTGTTGAATTGACCACCAATTGAACTTATCGAATGTTAAATTCAATCTAACTCCATTGGATCTTCATCCATCAATCAAAATCCACCATTGACCTCCAAACGATCCTGAGACCGTTTGATCCCAAATGGTTTCAAGACCGTTTGGACTCAAACGGTCTCAAGACCATTTGGTCCAACATCTTGAAACTGAAAGGATTACTAATTAGGGATTCTTCAACAAATCGATTCAGGGTTGTAATTGGTGGATTGTTCATTCATAGGATCAATCAATTGGATTCATTGGATCATCATCCAACATGTTCTACTCCTGGTCAACACTTCCATTCAGTCAACCATGTCCAAACTGTTTGGAACCCCAACCTCCAAATGGTTTGGTGAAATCGATTGGACCAAAATTCATGAAACCGTTTGCAACTAAATTATGTTGAGATATGTTCTTATGATGATTTCATCATCATCAAGCCTTAGACCTTCGAAATATACTGCCATTCCCATGGTAGTTCCATCAATTATTCAAAGGAAATTCAAGAAGAGTAATTTGAACAAAATGGATTGAGGAATTGAATTCAATAACAATGAATAAGGGTTCAAGTTATATAACCCACCTCCAAAGAAGTTTTAAAGCTTCAAGCTCCACGTTTTCAATGGTGAAAGCAACTCCTTCAACTATCCCAAGCTCGTCCTGAAGTCTTTGAGTGAGACGAATGGCTAAGGTTGAAGATTGAGTGGAGAAAAGAAGAAAATCAAGCATTGATTTGTGATTTCCACGATAAAATTAAGGTTAAAGAAGGTCATGGAGCTTACCTACAGGTTGGGAGTCGTCCTCCTGTTTCTCCTAAGCTCCCTTGGTCGTTTTGCAAGCAAAGAGTGAAAGTAGATTCGAAATTCCCCTTTCAAGCTATGGATAAATGAGCTTATATGCATTTTTAGTAAAAATTCATTTAAGAGAGAGAAAGTAGGGGATAATTCATCCATTTCCTTGCCACTTGCCCCGTCCTCTTCCTTGGATACGAGTCTATCTTCCTTGCCTCTTATTCCTCTCAATTATCCATGAATTAAAGGAAAACAAATTAAGCACCTTAACCCTTATAATAATAATATCCGAAAGTTAGTGGATAATTCTTTTCCTTTATTTAATGTGAGTGGGTTATCCACTTTCTTGAGATATTTTAGTGCCTTTTCAAGGCACATGGTCGTACATTATTTTGCAAAATCATCCCTCACCTTTTGGTTGAAGGGCTCTTCAATTAATATATTTATTTTTGCATTAAATTGAAGTAAAGTTCTAATTATGCTTAAATCTTGATTATTTTAATATCATGATTCTCTCTCCTCCAAAGTGATTCAAATGAGGTGCTCCTCTGATTTTATTGCCTCTAAATTATGCCAAGAATAATTATGGACCCTCTCAAAGTGATATTTTGCATATTGAACCCTAGGTTTTGGGTAAATTGCACATTACACCGAAACTAGGTTTTAATGCACAAACATTGCTCAACAAGCTCTTTCTTGTTATTCAGGCTTGTGGAAGCCATACCTCTACATCATTTTCATTCTCATGATTCCCAAACACTTTGAGGAACATTTTATCATGTAACATTTGCAATTTAACCCCTCAACTTGGGTAATTTTCACTTTAGTCCAAACTAAGCAAACATTGCTTCAACATTATTCAAACATGACCAAAATTGAAACATAAGTTCCTATTGAGCCTTAATTACTTTCCACAAGATAAAATCAAGGATCTAATTAACTTACTTAAACAAAAACTTCCAGGGTTAGGGCATAACCCATGTCAGGGATATTACAATTATAAACCCCTAATAAGGATTTTGTCCCCGAAATCCCAGATAAAAGGAGACAGATATCATTCATTCGTTATATCATCAAGTCTCCACATAACATCTCATTGTTATGGAGACACCATAGAACTTTGATCAATACAAAGTTCTTCCACACAAAATTCTCATAGATTCAAATGCACAGGACACATACTCCACTGTCCTTTCATTATTGACTGTGGAGTTAATTATGTGTCACGTAACACTTTTCTTATTTAGATAGAGGTTATTTGTTAATTTAATTTGATAAACTTTTCTTTTCATAATTTTACAATTATTCCTTCAAATAATTCATTCTCATCAATGTTATGTTTATGCAAATCATAAACCCCTAACATACTAGGGATTTTTCTAGAGTGCCCCTTGTATACTTTTGGTGTTTGTAGTGGTTTCCTATAAAAGGGACCTTTTGGCAATATATTTACCTATTTCCAAAAAAAAGCATAAACCCCTAACATATGATGTCCATACTACATTAAGTAACTGGATTGATTCCAAAGTTAACCATTCCAGGTAACCATCATAAAATAGCCTGATATTTCTCAGATACCAGAATCCCTTACCTTGGTATCTGACACATGTGTTGATAACACATCACATCCTCATCTTCCTTTGGTCATTGTATAAATTTTCAACTGTTCATGAGTCATTTACTCTTGTTTCATCCTAGGTTCCTTGCTATTAGCATAGGAATTATAAAGATGATTATATATCATTATCTTTCGGCATCATTATCACCATGAATACTAGATATGGGTATTCAAACCTTCAGTTCATCACTGAACATTGTTATCTCTTATCAAATAACTATTACCTCTAGGTCTGAGGACCATGTTATATATTATACTAAACATCTTCTTTTTGTTTATAAGTTGATTTATAATTAAATCAAATTCCTCTATATATCAATTAGAATGTGGTAGAAATATCCATGCCACATCTCCTTCTTGATTAGGCTTCTTTGGATTGTTTCAGAATGATTACTTGATCAGAGTAATCAGAAAGATAACAATCTAGGTATGTCATACTTACCTTGCCTTCAATAAATGAATACATGGCCAGGGTATTCAAGAACTAAAATTAGGTAGTATGCATTTATTTTATTTTATATTTTCATCTCTTTAAATTTGATATACTTAATATCTCAGATTTTCTCTGAGTTCCTTTTTCATCTCTTCCCTTCCTTAATGAAGAAAGAGAAATTTCAAAACATATAAAAGAATATTAAACTGAACAGAAGTTTTCATCCTACTTATCTCTCCCTCATATCCTCAAAGGATTATACAGATGAACTAAACAACACTACCTTTATTATAGTAGAGAGTAGAGGATATTTCAATATAGAAACTTTTATCTTGACATTTCTACCTCTCACAAGTTATCTAGAGTCTTGTCTGTTGGGTCACCTCATCACTTTCTATTTGGACATTGCCACCTCAGATGTCCTCTCTGTCCACATCTATAGCAAGCTCATAGCCTTTTAGGTGACTGCCGCTTGGGTGCACTACATTGTGGTTGAGTCGGTACTATTGAAATCTTTGATTGTTTAGTACCACCAATTCCTTATTCCTGTGACTGTTTAGACTTCCTTTTAAGGCCTGTCTCATGTTTCTTTGTCATAGACCCTTCTATCCTTCGAATAGACTCCACAAATGTGGCAAACCTCTCTCTACTTTCTAGGGCAGATGCCAGAATAGACATTTCAACATTCAGTCCCTTCTCAAAATGTCGAATCTTTTCTTCCTCGGTAGCAGCCATTTGAGGACAAAATCGCAAAAATTCCATAAACTTGACCTCATATTCATTTATTGACATGGCTCCCTATCGAATTTTCTCAAACTGTGAGGCCTTTTCATCTAATATGTCCTTGGAAAATACTTATTAATGAATTCTCGATGAAATTCCTCCCAATTAACCTCTTCGTCATTCCTTTTTTATTTACTCTATAGCCCACTAATATCCAACACTACCCTTCAAAAGGTATACATCATGTTTAACTTTGTCAGCCTCTGGGATACTAAGGATCTTAAAAGCTTTTTCTAACTTAGTGAGCCATAAATCTGCATCTGTTGGGTCAGATCTCCCAGCATATACTATGGCTCCAACACGACGTAGTCGTTCAAAAGTCTTACCAGACCCATATCCCTCATTGGGAGTTGGTGCCCTAGGTGGTGGTACCGGCATCCGGTCTGTTATATGCATCACTACGGTCATGAATTGCCTAAAAAGAGTAGAAAAATCTGGGTTTCTCATCACGACCTCATTAACAGGGGATTCTCAGGCACTGTTTCTTTTCTTGCCTGATCCCTGGCACCTTCTACTGGTGCAGCAACATTACTCTCATCAACGTGCTCCTCGTGTTCTTCAGACATCTTGGAGTTATATATCTTCTTCTACATAAGCAGAAGGCACTATAAGTGTTATGACCCACTCTGTAATTAACCGGTAAATACTAAGTTTAGCATATAATTCAGTTAATGATGTTGAATTGAGAACTCACTTATGTTAATGATGTTTGAACTAATAACAAAGTCTTTTTAGCTTGTTTTCTAGCCCTAAGGTTTTGGAGAATTCAGTGCTTAAACCGTTGCAAGAAAAATCACTCGAAACCGACTTTCGAGTCAAACGATATGGACATTTGAGTGTTTTTGGACGTAGTTGTAAATGTCAGAAATGTTTGGGCAAATTGCAGCCGGCCCCCTCCGCGACCTTGACCC
Organism: Alisma plantago-aquatica; assembly: GCA_963693085.1. Taxonomy (NCBI): domain Eukaryota; kingdom Viridiplantae; phylum Streptophyta; class Magnoliopsida; order Alismatales; family Alismataceae; genus Alisma; species Alisma plantago-aquatica. The sequence goes on from OY856414.1 coordinate 480,614,126, forward strand.
TTATCCCCTTCCTTTTCTTCGTTTCTTTTCCTGTAAACCGCCTAAGAGGCAACAGAGAACGCAGAACCCAGCCCCCTTCTTTCCTTCGATCATCTGTGTGAGAGAGGAGCCCTTGAGGGCGATTTGAGCTTACCCTCTAGTTCCGACCAAATCCGCAGCCATAGCTGCTCCTTTCTCCTCCTTTTCTCCTCGCCAGGAAGTGCCAGCCACCCAGCCCGCCTAGCAGACGCAGCTGCGGCCACCAGCAGCGGCTGGGAGCAAGCTGGGCGCCAAGGAGCCGCCCAAGACGATGCCCTAGCCCGACGTTCTCTTCTCCTCTCATCTCGACGTCCTTTTGCGGTGGATTTACAGTGGAAATCGCAACCTATAGCCCCAATTTCGTGGGCAACCAGCAGCAACTGCTGCTCCTTTCTTCTTCGTTCATCCTTCCTTTCCCCAGCCAACGGGTTCGGTCAAGGGCAGTTCTGCCCGAGAAGACTGGTCGATCGAGAAAGGAGATCGGTCGAGTTGCAAGCTGATCGGTCGAGTTGTGAAGCAATCGGTCGAGTTTCAGAGTTGTGAGTGGCAGTTCATTCAGAAATCATTATTTAACTCAATTTAAGTGCTTAATTGCTTCAGTATCAGTTGGTATAACTCCTAAACAGTGTAGCACATACAATAGAGTATGATAGATTCATTGGAACTTGAAATACGTAATACGTAATATTATTGATGAAAATGATATAATTTCATGTATTACAACTGCAATGTATACGTTGAGCATAAAATGGATGTTTAGCATCGAAACTGGATAAGTTGATACTAAGTCATGTTTAAAGATGACAAATGATGTATTTGTGTTTTCAAGTGATGTTCAGAATGTGAAATAAGTATGAAATGTGATATTCCTGTTTAAGTGTTTATATGTTAATCAGTTAATAGACTTAGGTGCCCTTACACCGTAGAACCCCTCGAGAGGTCTGCACCTTGGGGTGAAACGACCTACCTAGCGTGTGTCTAGATAGTCAGTGACTCGTGTTTAGCAATAATCTGTGCGTGTGTCACGGTGGCACGAGGACAGAAAGGCAGTGTTCAACAATAATTCGTGTGTGTGTCACGGTGGCACTGGAGTAAATAGGGGTTATTCAACAATAATCCGTGCGCGTCTCACGGTGGTAACCCGGACTCTCCGCCTGTGTGCTCAGGTTAGAGGAGGAGTCTAGAGTACACTCTTTGAGAGTATAGTGAGGCCATGTGAGCCTGAGAGTCCTAACGCAGACCAGGACAGCAGTCAGACTTACCATTCCCCGGGAATGTCGCTAAGTCTTGTACGGTGGGATCGTAGTTCGTTACAGATTTTTGTATGCAGAGTACACTGCATATGATTGGGGCATAATAATATAAAAATGTAATCATATAGGATCACAGTAAATTTAATATTTTAAGAGATTTGAACTTCTGTGCCAATTCTCTATAATTGTTTATTTGTTTAAAATATCTGTTGTTGCATAGAATTATGATTATTATCTGTAAATCTGCTATGTCATTAGAACTGCCCTGCTTAGTACTGCACTTATGCTTTATTTCAATTTTATATATCTGATGAGTTGTTTAGTGATAGCTAAATGAAATGCTATTCACTGAGCGAGTAGGCTCACTCCTCTACTCAAACATTTTTCAGGTCAGCAACAGTTCCAGGAATCGGAAGGATCTTTTCATCCTAACGCTTAATCTGTAGAAGGTATTTGTAGCTAGTATAGTTAGAGGTCTCTTAGTCCTTTCCCCTCGGTCCTTGGGACATGGTGTGGGTGAGAGAGAGTGTGTATGTGGAATGTGTATAAAGTTGTAAATTAACTGTTATGCTTTACTTTATGTCGAACAATGTAATATGTTGTAGACTTTGTTTATATTTCTAGTCAGTTTAATAAAAATGCTTCCGCAGTTTGTTTAGCTTTAGTTTACAACATAAATCAGGTTATCATTTTAATGTCTTTAAAATGTTTAAAAAGTTATGAGTGGTTTGGCTTGTGTGTAAATCCCTCCGTCGTGCCCTAATCTCGTGGGTTGTGGTTAGTGTGAGATCGGGGTGCGACAGCTTGGTATCAGAGCCTAAGTTGAGTACATAGTTACTCAGAGTCCAGGTCAGGGGACGATAAGAGACCAATAGGATTAAGGTCTAGGTGTCTTTCTTCTATCTGTAGTTTTCTAACAGGAAATATTCTGTAATATTACTGCAGATGGCAGGAAGAGGTTTTGGTCATGATGATCAGGCCGAGAGCCATGTTGGCCCTGATCCACAGGACATGGGTCCAAGTGGAGGTGATCATGTTGATGAAGCATCCCAGATGTACATGATGTTTCTGGAGACCAGAGAGAGATACAAGGCTGATAGGCGAGCTTCTACTTCTACCAGCAGTAAGGATCTGATGAGATCATATGAGCTTGTGAAGAAGATTGGTGGTACTGAATTCAGTGGTACTACAGATCCAGCAGAGGCTGATGAGTGGTGGAGGTAGATAGAGAAGGTTTTTCGCCTCATGGAGCTTCCAGAAGAGAAAAAGATTAATCACACAGTTTATCTTTTGACAGGTGATGCAGAGTTGTGGTGGCACGGTGTGGAGGATAAAAGGAGAGGTTCAAAGCTTACTTGGCAGGATTTCTCTGAAGAGTTCCATCTTAAATATTATCCACCTACTTTCATTAATGAGAAAACAAGACAGCTGGAGAATATTAAGCAGGGGAACATGTCAGTTACTGAGTACGAAGCGCTTTTCACCAGGCTGGCGAACTTTTGTCCTCATCTTGTCCCTAATAACTTAGAGAGATGCAGAAGGTTTCAGGAAGGGCTGAGGCCAGAGATTCGGCATACATTTTCTGCTACTAGTAGAAGGAACAGAGAGAATTTTGGTGAGTTCATTAAGGCGGCCAGACAGGTTGAAGAATCTGTGAATGCTGATAAGATACCTGAGACCAAGAAGAGGTCTGCAGATTTTAGTGGAAGACAGTCCAGTAGTGGGTACAGAGGTGGAGGTAGAGGTTTCTTCTCCAAGCTGGGACGCAGTGTTGGTTGTTTCAGCAGACCAAGATCTGGTGAGGTGACATCTTCTTCTAGTGGGTGGCCATCTGGATCATCTACCTCTGTGACTGGTCCACTAAGGCAGGAAATGCGAGTATGTAATACTTGTGGAAGATCACACTCTGGTCAGTGTCGGGGTTCAGATTTTTGAGGTTGTTATCACTGTGGTCAGATGGGACATATAAAGAAGTGTTGCCCTCAGCTTCAACCAGCAGCATCACCAGCTTCTCAGCCCCAGTTTTATGATGTCCAGAGACAACCTCCAGTGGAAGGACCGAGTTCTTCTGTGACTTCCGGTTCTAGATGTGGTGGTGTGCCCAGTGGCAGAAGTGGTCAGAGAGGACAACGTGGCAGAGGGAGAGCTTCAGCACGTTTCTTCTCTTTGACACCTCAGGAAGGTATAATCTCTTCACAAGTCGTTACAGGAGAGATGCTTTTGTTTAATAGTATACCAGTTTCAGTTTTGATAGATCTGGGTGCTACTCACTCTTTCATACGACGTTCTTTAGTTGGTGAACTTAATCTGTTAACTCAAGAGTTGGTAGATGAGTTAGTGTTGAGGGTTCCACTAGGTGGACCAACAGTTTTATCTGAGTTCTGTCCCGGATGTTTGTTATCTTTTGGAGGTTACACCTTTGCTGCTAATCTCATACCCCTGGAAGTAAATACTTTTCAAGTCATCTTGGGTATGGATTGTCTTGAGACATATCGAGTGCATTGTATCAGCTGGGACCAAATCCGCAGCCATAGATGCTCCTTTCTCCTCCTTTTCTCCTCTCCAGGAAGCGCCAGCCACCCAGCCCGCCTAGCATACATAGCTGCGGCCACCAGCAGCGGCCGGGAGCAAGCTGGGCGCCAAGGAGCCGCCCAAGACGATGCCCTAGCCCGACGTTCTCTTCTCCTCTCATCTCGACGTCCTTTTGCGGTGGATTTACAGTGGAAATCGCAACCTGTAGCCCCAATTTAGTGGGCAACCAGCAGCAACTGCTGCTCCTTTCTTCTTTGTTCATCCTTCCTTTCCCCAGCCAACGGGTTCGGTCAAGGGCAGTTCTTCCCGAGAAGACTGGTCGATCGAGAAAGGAGATCAGTCGAGTTGCAAGCTGATCGGTCGAGTTGTGAAGCAATCGGTCGAGTTTCTGACCAATCGGTCGAGTTTCTGAGTTGTGAGTGGCAGTTCATTCAGAAATCATTATTTAACTCAATTTAAGTGCTTAATTGCTTCAGTATCAGTTGGTATAAATCCTAAACAGTGTAGCACATACAATAGAGTATGATAGATTCATTGGAACTTGAAATACGTAATATGATTGATGAAAATGATATAATTTCCTGTATTACAACTGCAATGTATACGTTGAGCATAAAATGGATGTTTAGCATCGAAACTGGATAAGTTGATACTGAGTCATGTTTAAAGATGACAAATGATGTATATGTGTTTTCAAGTGATGTTCAGAATGTGAAATAAGTATGAAATGTGATATTCCTATTTAAGTGTTTATATGTTAATCAGTTAATAGACTTAGGTGCCCTTACACCGTAGAACCCCTCGAGAGGTCTGCACCTTGGGGTGAAACGACCTACCTAGCGTGTGTCTAGATGGCTGGTGACTCGTGTTCAGCAATAATCCGTGTGTCTGTCACGATGGCACGAGGACAGAAAGGCAGTGTTCAACAATAATATGTGCGTGTGTCACGGTGGCACTGGAGTAAATAGGGGTTATTCAACAATAATCCATGCGCGTGTCATGGTGGTAACCCAGACTCTCCGCCTATGTGCTCATGTTAGAGGAGGAGTCTAGAGTACACTCTTTGAGAGTGCAGTGAGGCCGTGTGAGCCTGAGAGTCCTGACGCAGACCAGGACAGCAGTCAGACTTAGCATTCCCCGGGAGTGTCGCTAAGTCTTGTACGGTGGGATCGTAGTTCACTACAGATCTTTGTATGCAGAGTACACTGCATATGATTGGGGCATAATAATATAAAAATGTAATCATATAGGATCACAGTAAATTTAATATGTTAAGAGATTTGAACTTCTGTGCCAATTCTCTATAGCTTTTTATTTGTTTAAAATATCTGTTGTTGCATAGAAATGTGATTATTATCTGTAAATCTGCTATGTCATTAGAACTTCCCTGCTTAGTACTGCACTTATGCTTTATTTCAATTTTATATATCTGATGAGTTGTTTAGTGATAGCTAAATGAAATGCTATTCACTGAGCGAGTAGGCTCACATCTCTACTCAAACATTTTTCAGGTCAGCAACAGTTCCAGGAATCGGAAGGATCTTTTCATCCTAACGCTTAATCTGTAGAAGGTATTTGTAGCTAGTATAGTTAGAGGTCTCTTAGTCCTTTCCCCTCGGTCCTTGGGACATGGTGTGGGTGAGAGAGAGTGTGTATGTGGAATGTGTATAAAGTTGTAAATTAACTGTTATGCTTTACTTTATGTCGAACAATGTAATATGTTGTAGACTTTGTTTATATTTCTAGTCAGTTTAATAAAAATGCTTCCGCAGTTTGTTTAGCTTTAGTTTACAGCATAAATCGGGTTATCATTTTAATGTCTTTAAAATGTTTAAAAAGTTATGAGTGGTTTGGCTTGTGTGTAAATCCCTCCGTCGCGCCCTAATCTCGTGGGTTGTGGTTAGTGTGAGATCGGGGTGCGACAATAAGATACACTGCGGTACACTTAGAATAGACTCGATACCTTAGTCCTATGTCTCTGTAGACTCAGCGAACCTAGAGCTGTGATACCACTAATTGAAACACTTCATTCGAACAAATTGTTACTAACTAAGCAGAAGCAATCATTAACAAAGAACTACTGAAAATCACTAAAAATTTAAACCTTTTGCAAAGAGATCCATACACAGGAAAACTCTTTTATCAAGAACCAATGTATTTCATTTACATCCTGGTTCATGAGTACATATTTTGTACCATTCCTTCTTCAGGATTACAAGCATCATCTGCTCTGTTAACAACTAAACACAGACATCATAAGAACCTCAAGGCATCAAGCCAAAATCTCAGATTGATTTATTAAAAACACTAGTTACTAACTCTGAGGACCTGAGAGAACAGAGACGACACATAGGACTTCTATCTACAAGACATGACAGACAGTACACTCAACCTGAGCTGTCACTGTTGTTGTTGATGTACTTCCTCTGCAAGATATTCTCAGTCTCCTTCGTGCTTGTCCACCTAAAAATGTTGGATCTCACGGGGGTGAGACAATTGTAATTGTTCCAGCGAGAGATATAACTCTTTGCCAAAAAACATTATTATTGCAGTTTAATGATATAAAACTGGGCAGAGGTTAAGCAGTTTAAAGCATTCTCATCTTTTAAAGCATTGCAACTATTTATGATAGAACAATAGATCATCTATTCTCTTAATAAGGAATAGGAAGAATATGTATATCATTTATCCATCATATTATACCATCATGTCAAACTTCTCTTGTGATATTCATTATCTTGATATGTCACCCATGAGACATTCTTGTTTCAATCTGTTGGCCTTAGCCAATCTGCTAAATAGATATGGGATTATATCTACCATGAACTCATATATCATTAATACAGGCATTGGGTTATTACCAATCCTATGTCATCATTACAGGCATTGGGTTATTACCAATCCTGGGTCATCATTACAGGTATTGAGTCTCTCCCAGGTATTAGACTCTTCCAAACCTGATTACACCGCCAGGCATTGGACTTTAACCAATCGTGATTACACAGCCAGGCATTGGACTCTAACCAATCCTGATTACATAGCCAGGCACTGGACTTTAGCCAATCCTGATTACATAGCCAGGCATTGGACTTTAACCAATCCTGATTACACACCCAGGCATTGGACTCTAACCAATCCTGATTACACAGCCGGGCATTGGACTTTAACCAATCCTAATTATACAGCCAGGCATTGGACTTTAACCAATCCTGATTACATAGCCAGGTATTGGACTCTAACCAATCCTGATTACACAGTCAGGCATTGGACTTTAACCAATCCTGATTACACAGTCAGGCATTAGACTCTAACCAATCTTGATTATAGGCATTATGCCTCTGTCAGGTATTGGACTTTAACCAATCCTGATTACACAGCCAGGCATTGGACTTTAACCAAACATGATTACACAGATCATGGGATATAAATTCCTTTAACTCGTCATTGATCATCACATCTTTCTCTAGGCTCTGAACCCTGAGGTTAGCCTTCATAGCTTTTCACATTCTTTATTGAATACAATTGTTCCTTTTATTAAGTTTATTAAAACATTATCATTTCTTACAATAAACTTTTATAATCATCTTGGTACCTCTCACTATGCCATAATTGTTCTCATGGCTCATAAGGTCCATAAAGCATCTTGTCACCTCTCACTAGGCAACATCTAACCATATGGCTCACAAGGCCATTAAACATCTTGTCACCTATCACTAAGCAACATCTAATCATATGGCTCATAAGGCCATTACACATCTTGTCACCTCTCAATAGGCAACAATAACATATTACCTCATGTAATACAATAGTAACACCACTATTCCCTCAATAGGGTTAGGGCTTACTATTCACATCACATTAGGGTTTCTCATGTCCCATTACCCAATTTAGGGTTAGGGTTTCCCATATCACATTAATTAGGATTTCATATTTATCAAATCAACCTTAATATATTGCTCCACACCTCTAGGAGCATCCATTAACATCTCGAGTATTCAATCATGTTTATTACTCTTAACATTTATCATTAAATGATTATCAATACAAGGTATGAATTCATTTCTCATCCTTATCATGGTATGATTACATCATACTCATTAGTTTGGCTTAACCCCATTCTCAAGGTATATTAGCCTATACTTATCAAAGTATATCAAACTCATTACATTTCATTGTAACAATTTACATAACACACTTCATGTATTTCTTGTCCAAGTATATTGGATTTGAGGTGCATCGAGGTATATCAACCCTGGAATGCGAAAAGTGATATCTATCATATCTTGATGTATCACTTTCCTCATCACTTCCAACTTTCTTGAGTTATCAACTTATCTTGGATTAAGGTATGTCCCATCTTAATACTTTCATCCACTAACCTATCACTTTTACCATGAAGTGCATAGGTCACACACAAGAATGGTCCAACTATCTTCAATGATATGGACTCATTTCAGGTTAAGGCATTGCTTACTATAAGGTTGCCTATGATCAACCATTTGAGATATTTCACCTTTATAAGGCATTACCCACTATTTTATCATTAGGGTTCTCTCATACCATTACCCAGTAATTAGGGTTATGGTTTATCATCATATTGCCCAAGATTAGGGCTTCATGTATTATAACTCAAAATTAGAGTTTCACATGCCTTCACTCTGTATTAGGGCTCCTCATCATACCATTGCATAGGGTTTCACATGGCATCACCCTCAATTAGGGTTTAAATTCAATTATCCACAATTAGGGTTTGCTATTCATCCTAATTAGGGTTCCCATTCAATTACCCATAATTAGGGTTTACTATTTATCCCATTTATGGTTTCATCTTCCATTATCCATAATTAGGGTTTCTTATATCATCACCCTTAATTAGGGTTACGTCATTACCCTAGATTAGGGTTTCACTCAGGATTGCCCTAATTTTAGGATTATGGCTTATTAACCCACTCGGTTAGGGTTTCATGATCTCTTTACTAAGGATCATACCCTAATCACGTATTCTTCATGATTAACGCTCATGTATGAATTACTTTCTATCAACCTGTCAACTTGATTAGGTTACATCAACCTTTCAATCAAATATCTACAACTATGGTTGACATAGTGTATTGAGACATTGCTTTCATAAGCTTTTAGGGTTAACCATTCTAAAAGTATTGATCATCTAGGTACTTTAGGGTTTCAACTTTTGTACCTGTCATTGATAATCATTATTATCAACCATTGAATCAATGGATCAATCATCACCTTAAATCTCCAAATGATTTGATCACTTTAGACCTCCATTCGGTTTTGGCATTTCAACACCAAATGGTTTTGAAACCATTTGATTCCAAACGGTCCTAAGACTGTTTGACCCCAAATGGTTTCAAGAACGTTTGGACTCAAATGGTCTCAAGACCGTTTGGCCAAACCAGCTTGAAAACCAATTGGATCAATTGAGGTATTCTTCAACCAAATTGAATAGGGTTTACTTGTTGAATTGACCACCAATTGAACTTATTGAATGTTCAATTCAATGTAACTCCATTGGATCTTCATACATCAATCTAAATCCACCATTGACCTCCAAACAATCTTGAGACCGTTTGATCCCAAATGGTTTCAAGACCATTTGGACTCAAACGGTCTCAAGACTGTTTGGCCCAATATCTTGAAACCGAAAGGATTAATAATTACGTATTCTTCAACAAATCGATTCAGGGTTGTAATTGGTGGATTGTTCATTCATAGGATCAATTGATTGGATCCATTGGATCATCATCCAACATGATCTACTCCTGGTCAACACTTCCATTTGGTCAACCATGTCCAAACGGTTTGGAACCCCAACCTCCAAATAGTTTGGTGAAACTGATTGGACCAAAATTCATGAAATCATTTGCAACTAAATTATGTTGAGATATGTGCTTATGATGATTTCATAATCATCAATCCTTAGACATTCGAAATATACTACCATTCCCATGGTAGTTCCATCAATTATTCAAAGGAAATTCAAGAAGTGTAATTTGAACAAAATGGATTGAGGAATTGAATTCAATAACAATGAATGAGGGTTCAAGTTATAAAACCCACCTACAAAGAAGCTTCAAAGCTTCAAGCTCCATGTTCTAAATGGTGAAATCAAATCCTTCAACTATCCCAAGCTCGTCCTGAAGTCTTTGAGTGAGACGAATGGCTAAGGTTGAAGATTGAGTGGAGAAAAGAAGAAAATCAAGCATTGATTTGTGATTTCCACCATAAAATTAAGGTGAAAGAAGGTCATGGAGCTTACCTATAGGTTGGGGGTCATCCTCTTGTTGCTCCTAAGCTCCCTTGGTCTTTTTTCAAGCAAAGAGTGAAAGTGGATTCGAAATTCCCCTTTCAAGCTATGGATAAATGAGCTTATATGCATTTTTATTCAAAATTCATTTAAGAGATAGAAAGTAGGGGATAATTCTTCCATTTCCTTGAAAATTGCCCCCTCCTCTTCCGTGGATACGAGGCTATCTTCCTTGACTCTTATTCCTCTCAAATATCCATGAATTAAAGGAAAACAAATTAAGCACCTTAACCCTTATAATAATAATATCCTAAAGTTAGTGGATAATTCTTTTCCTTTATTTAATGTGAGTGGGTTATCCACTTGCTTGAGATATTTTCGTGCCTTTGCAAGGCACATGTTCGTCCATTATTTTTCAAAATCACCCCTCACCTTTTGGTTTAAGGGCTCTTCAATTAATATATTTATTTTTGCATTAAATTGAAGTAAAGTTCCAATTATGCTTAAATCTTGATTATTTTAATATCAATATTCTCTCTCTTCCAAAGTGAATCAAATGAGGTTCCCCTCTAATTTTCTTGCCTCTACATGATTCCAAGAATAAATAGGGACCCTTTCAAAGTGATATTTTTTACATTGAACCCTAGGTTTTGGGTAAATTGCACATTACACCGAAATTAGGTTTTAATGCACAAACATTGCTCAACAAGCTCTTTCTTATTATTCAGGCTTGTGGAAGCCATACCTATGCATAATTTTCATTCTCATGATGCTCAAACACTTTGAGGAACATTTTATCATGTAACATTTGCAATTTAACCCCTCTACTTGGGTAATTTGCACTTTAGTCCAAAATAAACTAACATTTCTTCAACATTATTCAAACAGGACCAAAATTGAAACATAAGTTCCTCTTGAGCCGTAATTACTTTCCACAAGATAAAATCAAGGATCTAATTAACTTGCTTAAACAAAAACTTCCAGGGTTAGGGCATAACCCAAGTCAGGGATATTACAATTATAAACCCCTTACAAGGATTTCGTCCCCGAAATCTCAAATAAAAGGAGACAGATATCATTCATTTGTTATATCATCAAGTCTCCACATAACATCTCATTTTTATGGAGACACCATAGAACTTTGATCAATAAAAATTTCTTCCACACAAAATTCTCATAGATTCAAACACACAAGACACATACTCCACTATCCTTTCATTATTGATTGTGGAGTTAATTCGGTGTCAGGTAACACTTTTCTTATTTAGATAGAGGTTATTTGTTAATTTAATTTGATAAACTTTACTTGTCATAATTTTACAATTATTCCTTCAAATAGTTCATTCTCATCAATGTTATGTTTATGCAAAGCATAAACCCCTAACATATGATGTCCATACTACATTAAGTAACTGGACCGATTCTACAGTTAACCATTCCAGGTAACCATCATAAAATAGCTTGATATTTCTCAGATACCAGAATCCCTTACCTTGGTATCTAACACATGTGTTGATAACACATCACATCCTCATCTTCCTTTGGTCATTGTATAAATTTTCAACTGTTCATGAGTTATTTACTCTTGTTTCATCCTAGGTTCCTTGCTATTAGCATAGGAATTATAAATATGATTATATATCATTATCTTTCATCATCATTATCACCATGAATACTAGATATTGGTATTCAAACCTTTAGTTCATCACTGAACATTATTATCTCTTATATGATAATTGTTACCTCTAGGTCTGAGGACCAGGGTATACATTATACTAAACATCTTCTTTTTGTATATAAGTTGATTTATAATTAAATCAAATTCCTTCGTATATCAATTAGAATGTGGTAGAAATATCCATGCCACATCTCCTTCTTGATTAGGCTTTTTTGGATTGTTTCAGAATGATTACTTGATCAGAGTAATAAGAAAGATAACAATCTAGGTATGTCATACTTACCTTGCCTTCAATAAATGAATACCTGGCCAGGGTATTCAAGAACTGAAATTAGGTAGTATGCATTTATTTTATTTTATGTTTTCATCTCTTTAAATTTGATATACTTAATATCTCATATTTTCTCTGAGTTCCTTTTTCATTTGTTCCCTTCCCTAATGAAGAAAGAGAAATTTCAAAACATATAAAAGAATATTAAACTGAACACACATTTTCATCCTACTTATCTCTTCCACATATCCTCAAAGGATTATACAGATGAACTAAACAACACTACCTTTCTTATAGTAGAGAGTAGAGGATATTTCAAAATAGAAAGTTTTATCTTGACATGTCTACCTCTCACAAGTTATCTAGTATCTTGTCTGTTGGGTCACCTCATCACTTTCTATTTGGACATTGCCACCTCAGATGTCCTCTCTATCCACATCTATAGCAAGCTCGGAGCCTTTTAGGTGACTGCTGCTTAGGTGCACTACATTGTGGTTGAGTCGGTACTACTGAAATCTTTGATTGTTTAGTACCACCAATTCCTTGTTCATGTGACTGTTTAGACTTCCTTTTAAGGTCTGTCTCATGTTTCTTTGTCATAGACCCTTCTATCCTTTGAATAGACTCAACAAATGTGGCAAACCTCTCTCTACTTTCTAGGGCAGATGCAGTAATAGACATTTCAGCATTCAGCCCCTTCTCAAAACGTCAAATCTTTTCTTCCTCAGTAGCAGCCATTTGAGGACAAAATCGCAAAAATTCCATAAACTTGACCTCATATTCATTTATTGACATGGTTCCCTATCGAATTTTCTCAAACTGCGAGATCTTTTCATCTAAGTATGTCCTTGGAAAATACTTATTAATGAATTCTCGACGAAATTCCTCCCAATTAACCTCTTTGTCATTCCTTTTTATTTCTTCTATATCCCACCAATATTCGGCACTACCGTTCAAAAGGTATACATCATGTTTAACTTTGTCAGCCTCTGGGATACTAAGGATCTTAAAAGCATTTTCTAACTCAATGAGCCATAAATCTACATCTGTTGGGTCAGATGTCCCAACATATACTATGGATCCAACATGACGTAGTCGTTCAAAAGTCTTACCAGACCCATATCCCTCATTCGGAGTTGGTGCCTTGGGTGGTGGTATCGGCATCCGGTATGTTATATGCATCACTACAGTCATGAATTGCCCAGAAAGAATAGAAAAATATGGGTTTCTCATCATGACCTCATCAACAGGGGGATTCTCAGGCACTGTTTCTTTTCTTGCCTGATCCCTGACACCTTCTACTGGTGCAACAACATTGCTCTCAGCAACGTGTTCCTTATGTTCTCCAGACATCTTCGAGTTATATATCTTCTTCTGCATAAGCAGAAGGCACTATAAGATACATTGAGGTACACTTAGAACATACTCGATACCTTAGTCATATGTCTCTGTAGACTCAGCAAACCAAGAGCTCTGATACCACTAATTGAAACACTTCGTTCAAACAAATTGTTGCTAATTAAGCAGAAGCAATCATTAACAGTGGATTACTAAAAATTTAAACCTTTTGCAAAGAGATCCATACACATGAAAACTCTTTTATCAAGAACCAATGTATTTTATTTACATCCTAGTTCATGAGTACATATTATGTACCATTCCTTCTTCAGGATTACAAGCATCATATGCTCTGTTAACAACTAAACACAGATATCATAAGAACCTCAAGGCATCAAGCCAAAATCTCAGATTGATTTATTAAAAACACTAGTTACTAACTCCAAGGACCTGAGAGTACAGAGACAACACATAGGACTTCTATCTACAAGACACGACAGACATTACACTCAACCTGAGCTGTCACTGCTATCACTTCTGTTGATGTTCTTCCTATGCAAGATATTCACAGTCTCCTCCGTGCCTGTCCACCTAAAAATGTTGGATCCCATGGGGGTGAGACAATTTTAATTGCCCCAGCGAGAGATATAACTCTCCGCCAAAAAACATTATTATTGTAGTTTAATGATATAAAACTGGGCAGAGGATAAGTAGTTTAATGAATTCTCATATTTTAAAGCATTGCAACTATTTATGATAGAACAATAGATCATATATTCTCTTAATAAGGAATAGGAAAAACATGTATATCATTTATCCATCATATTATACCATCATGTCAAACTTCTCTTATGATATTCATTGTCTTGATATGTCACCCATGAGACATTCTTGTTTCGATCTGTTGGCCTTAGCCAATCTGCTAAACAAATATGGGATTATATCTACCATGTACTCATATATCATTAAAACAGGCATTGGGTTATTACCGATCCTATGTCATCATTACAGGAATTGGGTTATTACCAATCATGTGTCATCATTACAGGCATCGAGCCTCTTCCAGGTATTGGACTCTTCCAAACCTAATTACACAGCTAGGCATTGGACTTTAATCAATCCTGATTATATAGCCAGGCATTGGACTCTAACCAATCCTGATTACACAGCCATGCATTGAACTTTAACCAATCCTGATTACATAGCCAGGCATTGGACTTTAACCAATCTTGATTACACAGCCAGGCATTAGACTCTAACCAATCCTGATTACACAGCCAGGCATTGGACTTTAACCAATCCTGATTACACAACTAGGCATTGGACTGTAACCAATCCTAATTACACAGCCAGGCATTGGACTCTAACCAATCCTGATTACACAGCCAGGCATTGGACTTTAACCAATCCTGATTACACAACCAGGCATTGGTGTAACATCCCTGGCCTGGGTTATGTACTAACCCTAGGTGTTTTGCTTAATAAAGATGATTAGGTGTTTGCTCTTATCTTTTGAAAAGTAATTAAGGCTCTTGAGGAACTTATATTTCAATTTCAGTCCCTTTTGAATAATGTTGAAACATTGTTTTGTTAATTTTGGACTAAAGTGCAAATTACCCAAGTTGAGGGGTTAACTTGAAAATTCCACATGATAAGATGTTCCTTTGATGTTTATCCATCATAAGAATGAATATGATGTAGTGGTATGGTTTCCACAAGCTTGGGCATCAAGATAAAGCTTGTAGAGCAAACCTTGTGCATTAAAACCTAGTTTTGGTGTAATGTGTAATTTACCCAAAATCTAGGGTTCAATATGCAATATATCACCTCTAGAGGGTCTCTCATGTTTCTTGGCATCAAGTAGAGAAAATAAAATGAGAGGGGTGCCTCATTTGAGTTATCTTGGAGGAGAGAGAATCTTGACATTAAAATAATCAAGATTTAAGCATATATGGAACTTTAGTTTAATTTATACAAAAAGAAATAAATTAATTGAGGAGCCTTCAAACAAAAGTTTAAGGATGTGTTTGCAATAGATTTGGACGATATTGAGCCTTGATATGGCACAAAAAGATCTTGGTTGAGTGGAATCCACTCACATTATTATAATAAAAAGTAATATCCATTAAAAGGATGTATATTAATATAAAACTCTTTAAGGTGCTTAATTTCTTTTCCATTAATCTTTGGATAAGGGAGAGGTTTTGCAAGAACATGAATATGGATTCGTGGCCAAGAAATTGAGGGGGATTTGATGGAAATTATTTTGTAATTAAAAGTAAATAATACATTTTCTCTTTCCTTGAAAATCCCTTATACATGTTCTTTTTCCAATACACATAAGGATCGTTTCCTTAGTTTCCTCTTCCCATCTTTGTTTTGGCCGACCAAGGAAGAGCTCAAGAGCAGGAGAAAGACGAACACAACCTGTTGGTAAGGTTTTGATCATCTTCTACCTCGGATTCATGGTGAAAACCCTAAAGCAATGCTTGATTATTGGTTTTCTTCACCCGATTTCCAATCCTAGCCATCTTTTTCATCCAAAAGCTCAAAGACGGACCTTGGACAGTTGCTGGAACTCCACCCACCATTAAAGCCGTGGATCTTGGAGCTTGGGATCAGTTCTAGAGGCGGGTTTTATAACTCAAACCCTTAATCATTGCTATTGCATCCATTTCTATAATAATCGTTGGTTATTCTTTTCTATTTGATACTCTTTTGGTTCATAGATGAAATTCCCATGAAAAATGGTTGTTGTTCTTGGTTGTTCTAAGGATAAAAATGATGACATCATCTGAGATGTTTATCCAAGAAAACATTCCAGGTCAAACGGTCTCCTTAGTTGCTCAAACGGTTTCCCAAACCGTTTGGGAGCAAACAGTTTCAAACCGTTTGGAATGAAATGATTTCATCAAACCACATGGTGGGAAATGGTTTCAAACTGTTTGGTGATGTTGACCAGGGTTGACCATTTGGGTATTTGTTCAAAATTATCTATGTTAATGACCCATCAATTATTATTGATTAACTCCAATTGGTTCATGAGTTGAAGGTCAATCAATCACCTAAACCCTAATCGGGTTAAGTGCTGATTTCATAAGTGGTTAAGTTTGAAACTTGGGTTGATTGACCCAAACGGTTTCAAAACCGTTTGGGGATCACCCAAATGGTCTCAAGACCGTTTGGGGGTCACCCAAGACCGTTTGTAGGTCTAGGGTTGAGTATGGTTAAGTGATTGAAGATCCAAAGATATGGTATAAACCCTAATCGGCTAAGTGCTGATTTTGCAATTGAATAAGTTGATGTTTTGGGTTGATTGACCCAAATGGTTTCAAAACCGTTTGGGGATCACCCAAATGGTCTCAATACCGTTTGGGGGTCACCCAAGACTATTTTGAGGTCTAGGGTTTAGTATGGTTAGGTGTTTGAAGATCTAAAGATACCAAGTTGATTTGCAATCAAATGATGATTTGGTGATTGATCTAGCGATCCAAACCCTAATTGGATGACATGGATTTGGGTGATGAGATGGGAAAATGGTCTCAAGACCGTTTGGAGGTCATCCAAACGACCTCAAGACCGTTTGGGGTCAGGTCATGTCCATTTTGGATGATGGACCAATAGTTTTAAAGTAACTAGTTTCACATTGAATAATGTTGAAGGATTATCGATTCCAAACCCTAATCCAATTGATTCAAACCCTAATTGATGATTAATTGAGGGCCAAATCAGTTGAAGTTGGCTTAATCAACTCAATTGAAGTATGGTGATAGGTCCCATTGATGATTGGTTACATGATATCAATGGTTTAAGGAACCAACATTGGAAACCCTAATTTAATTGGAGTGGTTGGGACCCTTTTTGGTCCTTGCGGTTTTAAGGAGGTTTGGACCAAACGGTCTCAAGACCATTTGGGACCAAACGATCCCAAACTGTTTGAGTTCATGCGTTTTGAAATGTTACTTTAGCAAACGGTCTCAAAAGTCAACTTTGGGCAAACGGTCTTCACCACCTACTTTACCAAATGGTTTCATTGGTTTGTTCAAGACCGTTTGGAGGTCTAAATGGTCTTATACCATTTGGAGGCTTATTGTGCAAGACCGTTTGGGGTGTATATGGACAAGACCGTTTGGTGGATAATCAACAAAAACCGCATGACTACTTAAAGTAGTCAAAGGACAAGTTGATCAAATTGATTAATACATGATGTAATCAAAGATGATTATAGTGTTTGTATCCTAATAAGATAGGGTGATTAATACCCCTTTAAATAATCAAGTATTAACGATCATGGTGATGATGACATAACCTATGATGTCAATTATTCTTCAAGGTTGAGTTGACTTATCCTAATCAAGGTTGAACAAACATCATCCTATAGTGGATGAGAGAGAGAAGACTTCCTACATGAATGATAATCATGTAGTGGACTTTCAATATATAAGAATGTCTAATTAGGGTATGATCCTTTATAGTGAGATCATGAAACCCTAATTATGAAGGTTAATGAATCATAACCCTAATTGAGGGTATTGATAGGTAAAATCATAATACATGATGATGGCATGATCTTAATTCATAATGATGACATGAGAAACCCTAATTTAGGGTACTTTGATGATCACTCCTAATTGGAATGAATAGTAAACCCTAATCTAGGGTGATGTGATGTGAATAGTGAACCCTAATCTAGGGTGATGTGGAATGAATAGTAAACCCTAATCTAGGGTGATGCGATGTGAATAGTAAACCCTAATCTAGGGTGATGCAATGTAGATAGTAAACCCTAATTTCAAATAAGGTAAATAAGAATGTGTAACCCTAATTATGGGCTATACTTCATAGCATGAAGCTCTAAGGTTGGATAATGAAATTATGAGTCATTTATCCTAATTGAACTAAGGGGATGATTAACCCTAATCGAAATGAAAAGGGAAACCCTAACCCTAGCAAGGGTATAGTGGTGTAACCCTTAAATAATGATGTCATAATTGTTTTGAAATATGCTGATATGAAATTGATGCATTTGTTATCATCTCTACTAATCATGTAGGTTTTATGAGATATTGAATATAGCCAGGTATGAGCTATGATGCTTTATTTATTGAAAGTATTTTATGAGCTTTGTAAGCAATGATATGCTATGTTGCCTAGTGAAAGGTAACAAAAGAGATTGATAGGCTGTAAGAGCCATGTGAAATACCTGCATTGCAATTATCATGTTTACATTGACAGATGACTTGATGGAAATAAGTTACTTATCAAAGTTGTAACAAGTATTTTTATGATCTCAGGGTTTGAACACCCATATTCTTGAATCATGATGATGAGATGATAAGGGATTGAGTTCCCAATGTTAATAAAACTGTGAAATGAACTTGATGGAATTGGTACTCATTCTTTATAGCAATTTTTATAATGGTTTATGTTTGAAAACATGCCTGATGCTAAAACAATGTTGTAATGTACTTAATTAATCAAGTGAAATGATATCATGTAGAGCCATGACCATAGACCCATCATCATCATCAGGTAGGTGATGGTGAAATAGGTTTTCCTCAGGGAACTCCTGGAGAGCATACTTTTGAGTATGTGGGGGTAATGGGTGCGAATATCCTTACGCCCTGATGGAGGAATTGATGTGAGATAAACATTAAATCTCTCAATCCTTCATTATATGTATATGTCGGGATACAAATTTGTAAAGAATGTCATCTAAAGTATCTTTTTAGACTCTTGCCATCATTTAGAGAAGAAATGATGAGGAATTCACCTCAATTGAGTTATCAAGTTAAGGAATAGGCTTTGTGATTGAATAATCAGGGTATATGTACAATATCCCTTTAAGTATGAATTTTATTATTAGATTGTTCTTCCTTGCCTTCTTTTCTATAACTTAAGATAAGGTTCGTCCTTAGAATAAAGAGGAAGGGACGATCAAGTAATAAAGGAAGGACTTAGTTGGAATAAAGGGAAACTTATGAACTAATGTTGAGAATCATACCCCTAGTATATATACACTCTACCTCTCAAGCAAAGAAATCTTTCCTTCGTGCATATCACTGTTTCCTCTTTGCTTGGCCGACTAAGGACTATCTTGGAGCTCAAGAGGAACGACCAAGGGTGCAAGGTAGGTTTGGGATCTTCTTCTTGCCTAATTCCATGGTTAGAATTCGAATTCAAGGTCATCTTCATGGCTAACTCTTGAAACCCTACCTTTCTATCCATCTCTTTTTCATCCTTCCTTGGAGTTTTCACCTTGGCCAACCTGTGGGAACTCAAGGACGCCATTAGAGCTTGGAGCTTGAAAGCTTTGAGCTCAAGAAGCAAGCTTTAGGCGGGTTTTATAACTCTAAACCCATGCTTTACTATATGCATCCTTTATATGCGGTTAGATGATAGTCCTTCATGTTCCTTACTGTTCTTTGCTATTTTACAAGCAAACCCATGGGATATTCGTACTGTTCTTGAGCTAGGAGATGAAGGTGTGATTTCCAAGAAAAACCCACCGCTTTTCTTTTCCTTAAACGGTCCTAACAGTTTGCTCTCTCGGACTCAAGACCGCGAGGTGAGCAAACGGTCTCGAGACCGTGACAGGGCAAACGGTCTCAAGACCGTTTGTCCCCGTTGACCGAGCGTAGACCGTATAAGACATCTGTTCCTCATTATATAGGCTAATTACCCTCAAAATTTGGGAGACTAACTCCAAAGGAATCGGGAGATATGACCTTTTTAAGTCACAACTTTAAATGAATTAATTGCTGATTTTCAAACGGTCTGAAATTGCCTTTTTGGGCAAACGGTCTCAAGACCGTGTAAGGTCGTTGACTAAGCGTTGACCGTATGAGATTACTGTTCAAAATTATGTTAATTAACAACTCACCAAGATTGATGGTCTAATTCCAAACGGGCTAAGAGTTGAAGGGTGAATACTAGGGCTAACCCTAGGTAAAATCAGTACTGAAATTATGGTGACCTAATTAGAGTTTTTAGGGTTGATTGACCTAAACGGTCTCAAGACCATTTGGGGGTCACCAAACGGTCTCAAGACTGCGAGGGCAATCAACCAAGACCGTTTGGAGGTCTGGGGTCAAGATTTGTTGACCAATTGAAGGTACTTTTACACCAATTTACATTGCAATTAAATATTGATATAATCATCAACTCAATTTGTTCAACCTTGATGAATTTCCACTAGAATCCAAAAATTTGATGGGCAAACGGTCGCAAGACCGTTTGGAACTCATCCAAACAGTCTCAAGACCGAGAGGACAATCACCCAAGACCGTTTGAAGGTCTAGGGTTGAGTAACTTGACCAATTGAGGACCCAATTGCAAATAAGTTATCAATTGATCAAAATACTGAATTGGTGACCCAATCATGGTTCAACCTCTATCCAATCACCTTAGATTTTGATGAAATCTTGGGCAAACGGTCTCAAGACCATGTGGGGTCCACCCACATGACCTCAAGACCGTTTGGGCCAAGTTTGGGCCCAATTGGAGCTCAATTGAAGAGTTCAACCTTGTGTTGATGCACACTGTTGAGTGTTGATGGGTGAACATTGATAGACCCTAATTGAATCGATTTCAATCCTACTTGGTCAACAATTGAGGGTCAATTGGTTGACCAATTGGTCAAGCATAATCTTGATTAACCCAATCCATAGGTGGTCAACATAGATTGGACCTTTTGAAGGCTTCAACATCGTTTGACATTATTGGTTGCACCTTTGAGCCTTGTTGAAGGACCAAGCGGC
Organism: Alisma plantago-aquatica; assembly: GCA_963693085.1. NCBI lineage: Eukaryota > Viridiplantae > Streptophyta > Magnoliopsida > Alismatales > Alismataceae > Alisma > Alisma plantago-aquatica. The sequence goes on from OY856414.1 coordinate 480,635,244, forward strand.
TGAGACCATAAGAGCCTCGCGGTCTCAAGACCGTGAGAGGGCTCACGGTCTCAAGACCGAGAGGAGGCTCATGGTCTCAAGACCGAGAGGAGGCTCGCGGTCTCAAGACCGCGAAGGGCCTCGCGGTCCTGAGGTCAAACTAACTAAACGGTCTTCATGACCCTCGCGGTCTTAACCTCAATTGGATGCATGATGGCTCGCGGTCTTGAAGCCTAAGGGGGCTTGCGGTCTTGAAGTTAGAAGGAGGCTCGCGGTCTTGGAAAGTCAAAGTGGGCAAACGGTCAACACTTTCAACCGATCTCAATTCAATTGATGATTAATGATTGAAATCAATCAATGTGATTCAAGGTTGACTTCATTAAATCAAATGATGATATAAATGGTTCAATGTTGCCCTAATCAAACCCTAATGACAACCTAGGATATTAAGGGGTTATTTGACTAAGGTTTTGACCATAATGACGATCAATGGGGTGAATTACCAATATACCCCTGAAAGGTCAATTGAGTTATACCTTGCTCAATTCAAACCCTAATTACATGAGAATGATGTTTTTAGTCATGATGACTCTATCTAACCTGATCTAGTCTAATGTTATCATCAACCATTAGTATGATGAAAGAGAAAGTACTTCTAGAGAGAGAAAGTACCCTAGAGAGAGAAAGTAACTCTAATCACATAATGGTGATGTTTTTGGCTATGTTAGCCTATGACGACTCAATCCAACCTGTTTTAGAGTGATGTTGACATCACCTAACATTATGATGAGAGAGAAAGTACTTCTAGAGAGAGAAAGTACTTCTAGAGAGAGAAAGTACCCTTTTTAAGTGGAAACTCAAGTAAAGCATCTCCAATGCACATAAGTGAGCATAATTAGGGTATGGTCCACCTATGTGAGGTCATAGAAACCCTAATTATGATAAATGATGAACCTTTAACTAATCCAAGAGCATCAATGAAGATGTTACTCATACATGATGATGTTATGAGTTTAATTCACCTTAATGTGAATAGTAAACCCTAATTCAAGGGTAATGGCATGCTTTTGAGTATTAAACTCTATTTGATATGAATTAGAGATTTAACTCTTATGACAAGAGTAGGAAGTACATTCCTTATTGTTGCATTACCTTTATCAGATGTATTAACCATGCAGGTTTTGATATGAAGGTAATCATATCCAGGTATGGATGTTGATGTTATATTCATTAAAGGCATGTTGTTAGCCTTATGAATAAGTAGAGTAATTTGATGCCTTGCAGTGGCATCCTATGCTGATAATGGGCTATGAGAGCCATGAATACCATCAAGGTCATGCCTTAGAGATGACTTGTGATGAGGATAATGAGAAATGATGATTGATATGAGTTAGGCCTGTTACATTTAGTATTCTTCTTTTATAGCTGCTATGCTATTGTTATTGTTTGCAGAACAATGTATGCTGTTAAAGAATACTGAATGTACCTAACTAATCAAGTATAATGTAGAGCCCTGATCATAGATCCATCATTGTCAGAACATCGTGATGAGCACGTGGCAGAGAGTAGTGCTAGTACACCTCGAGGCGGTGCAAGAGTTCTGAGAATAGAACAACCTGCACCTGAGTCGCCAAGAGAGCCACCCCAGTTCGACCCAGCTGACATGAGTGATCCAGCTGTACAGACGATGTTCGGGCAGTTCATGACTGCCATGACACATATAACTGATAGGATGCCCATTCCTGCACCTAGGGCACCTTCCCAGCCTGAAGCACAAGGTATCGGTAAGACATTCGAACGACTTCGTCGTGTCGGAGCTACCGAGTACTTCGGAACTGCCGACCCTGCAGATGCTGACTTATGGTTGACAGAGTTGGAGAAGGCTTTCAGGATTCTTATGATTCCGGAGGCTGAGAAGGTTAGACATGCTGTCTATCTTCTCAAAGGCAGTGCTGGTCACTGGTGGAACATGGAAGAGCAGAAGAGACCTGGAGTAGAGTTCTCATGGGAAGAGTTTCGTTGGGAATTTATCATTAGATATTTTCCAAAGACTTTCCTAGATGAGAAGATCTCTCAGTTCGAGAAACTAAGGCAGGGTATGATGAACGTTAGTGAGTATGAAGCTAAGTTCATGGAATTATTGTGGTTCTATCCGCACATGGCTGCTACGGATGAGGAAAGAATCAGAAGATTCGAAAAGGGTTTGAATTCTGATATGTCAACCCCTGTGTCTGCCTTAGAAAACAGAGAGAGATTCTCTACCTTCGTTGAGTCAGTCCGAAGGATAGAGAGATCTATGGTTGAGAAAAGACAAACCCATAAAAGATATCCACAGTTCCAGGGTTCTTCATCTAGGGATTCCAAGAGACCTAGATTCTCTACACCTAACCCTCCACCACCCAGATCGAGTTTTCAAACTCAATGGACACCAAGCAGAGGTAGAGGACGGAGTCAACCGCTTCAAGGGACGCACAGTTCTTCATCAGTGTCAGTTAGTGGACCACCCAGACCACAGCAACAGGAGAAGAGTTGCTACAACTGTGGTAAGGTGGGACACTTGATGAAGGATTGCCGTTCTAGGCCTGTCGGTGTGACACAACAACCCCCGAGACAGAATCAACAGGGATCTCAGAATAGACAACATCAAGGAGCAGCTCGAGGACGTGGACAAGCATCTCAAGCTGGATCATCAGCACCACCTCAACACCAGGCGACTGTGAGGTTCTATGCTATGAACCCACCTGAGGCAGTGGTCAATCCACGGGTAGTGGCAGGTCAGATGAAACTTTTATATTTTGATATGTCTACATCTTGTATTGTATCCGTTCTGATTGATCCGGGTGCTACGCACTCTTTCATCACTCGTGAAGTGATTCGTAACTACAATGTGACTATTAGCCATAGAGCAGATAGTTTGTTGTTAGAGACTCCGTTGAGTGGGTCTGCCGTTTTGCAGGAGATATGTTCTCCCTGCATCCTCTTCTTTTCTGACCATCGCATTCAAGTGGATCTTATACCACTTGATATGCAGGGATTTGATATAATCCTCGGGATGGATACATTAGAAAGGTATAGAGTTGTCTTGGATTGTGAGTCCAAGTTGGCTGTGTTTGCTGATGAAAGCAACACATGGATCTTTCAAGGTGAAAGAAAGATTCTGCCCACCTGTCTTGTGTCAGCTATGGTTGCTAATAAGCTGTTGAGGCAAGGATGTTATGCATTCTTGGCCCATGTGGTAGATGTTACCAAGGAAAGGACCAATCCTGCTGAAGTTCCCATAGTCAGGGAATCCGAGGATGTGTTTCCTGAAGAACTTCCTGGTATACCACCACCTCGGGAGATTGATTTTGAAATTAATCTGATCCCAGATACGAAACCCATAGCTCAAACTCCGTATAGAATGGCTCCTGCCGAGATGGCAGAACTCAAGAAACAGCTTCAAGAGCTACTTGAGAGAGGTTTTATCCGACTGAGTACTTCACCTTGGGGTGCTCCGGTCTTGTTTGTTAAAAAGAAAGATGGGTCAATGCGGTTATGCATCGACTACAGACAACTCAATAAAGTGACAATAAAGAATAAGTATCCTCTGCCGAGGATTGATGATCTCTTTGACCAGTTGCGTGGTGCAACAGTCTTTTCAAAGATAGACTTGAGGTCTGGATATCATCAACTCCGTATTAAGGATAGTGACATATCCAAGTCTGCCTTTAGGACAAGATATGGTCACTATGAGTTCACAGTTATGTCGTTTGGACTAACCAATGCACCAGCTGCATTCATGGAACTCATGAATAGAGTTTTTCGACCTTTCCTTGATCAGTGTGTTGTCGTCTTCATAGATGACATACTGATTTATAGTAAGGATGCCCAGCAGCATGAGCAACATCTTCACCAAGTTTTGACCTTGCTAAGAGAACATAAGTTGTACGCCAAGTTTAGCAAGTGTGAGTTCTGGCTGCCGGAGGTATCTTTTCTTGGACATGTAATATCCGCCTCGGGAATTCGTGTTGACCCTACAAAAGTAGAATCTGTTCTACAATGGGAACAACCAAAGACACCGACGGAGATTCGAAGTTTCTTGGGGTTAGCTGGCTATTATCGAAGGTTCATTAAGAACTTTAGTTCTATAGCTTTACCTTTGACCAAGTTAACCCGGAAAGATGTTCCTTTTTCTTGGAGTGATAAGTGTCAACAATCTTTCCAGTTGCTGAAGGAGAGGTTGACAAGTGCACCTGTGCTAGTGCTACCTGAACAAGGAAAAGGGTATATAGTTTTCTGTGATGCTTCCAAAAATGGACTAGGATGTGTGTTGATGCAGGATAAACAAGTGATTTCTTTTGCTTCCCGACAGCTTAAGAAACACGAGGAGAATTATCCAACACACGATCTGGAGTTAGCAGCTGTGGTTCATGCTTTGAAGATCTGGAGACATTATCTCTACGAAGAGACATTCCAGATTTTCACAGACCACAAAAACCTTAAATATATCTTCTCTCAGCATGAGCTCAACATGAGGCAACGTCGCTGGATGGAGTTAATCAAGGACTACAACTGTACAATTGATTACCACCCAGGCAAGGCTAATGTTGTTGCAGATGCCTTGAGTAGGAAATCAGCGACATCAACCATGAATAGAGCACAACTAAACTCTTTAGTATGCTCTAGGAGAGATATGCTTATCTCTTTAATGCAAGACAATGTACAGTTGAAGGTGTCATTGCTAGCCGGTTTGTTAGCTGAGATGCATATTAAACCTACCCTAAGAGAGCAGATTAAAGAAGCACAGCTAGGTGATGCTGTAGTTCAACTTATAGGATCTGAGTATGGAAATGAGAAGCAAGATGGTTTTCATGACTCAAAAGATCAAGTAGCTTGTTATAATGGAAGAATGATAGTACCAAATGTGGACAACTTGAGAAAGTTAGTCCTGGAAGAAGCCCATTCTTCCATGTATGCTATGCATCCAGGAAGCACCAAGATGTATCGGAATTTGAAAGATCTGTATTGGTGGCCTGGGATGAAGAAGGACGTTGCAGAGTTTTTTCTGAGGTGTCATGTGTGTCAGCAAGTTAAAGCTGAACACCAGAAGCCTGCAGGAACAATGCAACCTTTACCCATATCACAGTGGAAGTGGGACCATGTGACCATGGACTTTGTTGTTGGCCTACCCAGGACAAGCAAAGGACATGATTCCATTTGGGTAATTGTTGATAGGTTGACTAAGACAGCACATTTCTTACCTGTCAAAACAACCTATTCTGCTGAAAGGTTATCAAAGTTGTATGTTCAAGAGATAGTGTGTTTGCACGGAGTTCCTGTCACAATAGTTTCTGACAGAGGTCCTCAGTTTACGAGTCGTTTTTGGGAATAGTTACATCAAGCCTTAGGCACCAAGATAAGTTTTAGTACGGCCTTTCATCCACAGACTGATGGACAGTCGGAAAGGACCATACAAACCTTAGAAGACCTGTTGCGAGCATGTGTTCTCCAGTTCACCGGAAGTTGGGATCTACACCTTAGCTTGATAGAGTTTGCCTATAACAATAGCTATCAGCATAGTATTGATATGGCACCTTATGAAGCCTTATATGGTAGACGATGTAGATCACCTTTGTGTTGGTTTGAAACTGGTGAGCATCAATTGTTAGGTCCTGACCTTATGCAGCAAACCACAGAAAAGATTAAAGTAATATAACATAAGATTAAGACTGCTCAGGATAGGTAGAAATCTTATGCTGACAAACGTCGTAGACCTTTAGAGTTCCAGGTTGGAGACAGAGTATATCTCAAGGTCTCACCTTGGAAAGGGGTCCTTCGTTTTGGAAGGAAGGGGAAGTTAGCTCCTAGATATATGGGGCCTTATCCAATCATTGAACGGATTGGAAAGGTAGCATATAAACTAGAGATTCCCCCAGAATTATAGAGGTTACATCCTGTGTTTCACATTTCTATGTTGAAGAAATGTCACCCAGACACCGAGTCAGTTCTACAACCTATGGAGGTAGAATTGAATGATGACATATCCTATGAGGAGGGACCGGTGTCAATCCTTGATAAACGAATTAAAAAGTTAAAGAAGAAAGATATAAGTCTTGTGAAAGTCCTCTGGAACCATCGTGGTGTTGAAGAAGCCACTTGGGAATTAGAGGATGAGATGAGAAGGAAGTATCCTGCCCTTTTCTCGTAGTATGTTTTATCGATTTCGGGGACGAAATCCTTGTAAGGGGTGGATAATTTGTAACATCCCTGACCCGGGTTATGAGTCAACCCTAGGTGTTTTGCCTAAATATGTAATTAAATCTTTGTGATTAACTCTGAGCATGTAATTAAGTTTCTCAGAAATGTATATTTCAGTATTTGCTCCTTTTTATTTTAAAGTTGTAGCATTGTTTTGATATACAGGGACCTATGTGCAATTTACCCAGTTGAAAGGGTTAGCTTGCAATTTGCACATGATGAGATGTTCCTCTGATGTTGAGACATCATGAGAATCTCTTTGGCAAAGTTTGAGGGATTTCCCAAGCTAGGGCACCAAGGTGCAGCTGTGGAAGCAATCCCAGTGCTTGAAACCTTAAATTGGGGTAAAATGCAATTTACCCAAATTAAGGGATACAAATTTGTAAAGAATGTCATCTAAAGTATCTTTTTAGACTCTTGCCATCATTTAGAGAAGAAATGAGGAGGAATTCACCTCAATTGAGTTATCAAGTTAAGGAATAGGCTTTGTGATTGAATAATCAGGGTATATGTACAATATCCCTTTAAGTATGAATTTTATTATTAGATTGTTCTTCCTTGCCTTATTTTCTATAACTTAAGATAAGGTTCGTCCTTAGAATAAAGAGGAAGGGACGAGCAAGTAATAAAGGAAGGACTTAGTTGGAATAAAGGGAAACTTATGAACTAATGTTGAGAATCATACCCCTAGTATATATACACTCTACCTCTCAAGCAAAGAAATCTTTCCTTCGTGCATATCACTGTTTCCTCTTTGCTTGGCCGACTAAGGACTATCTTGGACCTCAAGAGGAACGACCAAGGGTGCAAGGTAGGTTTGCGATCTTCTTCTTGCCTAATTCCATGGTTAGAATTCGAATTCAAGGTCATCTTCATGGCTAACTCTTGAAACCCTACCTTTCTAGCCGTCTCTTTTTCATCCTTCCTTGGAGTTTTCACCTTGGCCAACCTGTGGGAACTCAAGGACGCCATTATAGCTTGGAGCTTGAAAGCTTGGAGCTCAAGAAGCAAGCTTTAGGCGGGTTTTATAACTCTAAACCCATGCTTTACTATATGCATCCTTTATATGCGGTTAGATGATAGTCCTTCATGTTCCTTACTGTTCTTTGCTATTTTACAAGCAAACCCATGGGATATTCATACTGTTCTTGAGCTAGGAGATGAAGGCGTGATTTCCAAGAAAAACCCACCGCCTTTCTTTTCCTTAAACGGTCCTAACAGTTTGCTCTCTCGGACTCAAGACCGCGAGGTGAGCAAACGGTCTCGAGACCGCGACAGGGCAAACGGTCTCAAGACCGTTTGGCCCCGTTGACCGAGCGTGTACCGTATATAAAATCTGTTCCTAATTATATAGGATAATGACCCTCAAAATTTGGGAGACTAACTCCAAAGGAATCGGGAGATATGACCTTTTTAAGTCACGACTTTAAATGAATTAATTGCTGATTTTCAAACGGTCTGAAATTGCCTTTTTGGGCAAACGGTCTCAAGACCGTGTAAGATCGTTGACTAAGCATTGACCGTATGATATTACTGTTCAAAATTATGTTAATTAACAACTCACAAAGATTGATGGACTAATTCCAAACGGGCTAAGAGTTGAAGGGTGAATACTAGGGCTAACCCTAGGTAAAATCAGTACTGAAATTATGGTGACCTAATTAGAGTTTTTAGGGTTGATTGACCTAAACGGTCTCAAGACCGTTTGGGGGTCACCAAACGGTCTCAAGACCGTGAGGGCAATCAACCAAGACCGTTTGGAGGTCTGGGGTCAAGATTTGTTGACCAATTGAAGGTACTTTTACACCAATTTACATTGCAATTAAATATTGATATAATCATCAACTCAATTTGTTCAACCTTGATGAATTTCCACTAGAATCCAAAAATTTGATGGGCAAACGGTCTCAAGACCGTTTGGAACTCATCCAAACGGTCTCAAGACCGAGAGGACAATCACCCAAGACCGTTTGAAGGTCTAGGGTTGAGTAATTTGACCAATTGAGGACCCAATTGCAAATAAGTTATCAATTGATCAAAATACTGAATTGGTGACCCAATCATGGTTCAACCTCTATCAAATCACCTTAGATTTTGATGAAATCTTGGGCAAACGGTCTCAAGACCATGTGGGGTCCACCCACATGACCTCAAGACCGTTTGGGCCAAGTTTGGGCCCAATTGGAGCTCAATTGAAGAGTTCAACCTTGTGTTGATGCACATTGTTGAGTGTTGATGGGTGAACATTGATAGACCCTAATTGAATCGATTTCAATCCTACTTGGTCAACAATTGAGGGTCAATTGGTTGACCAATTGGTCAAGCATAATCTTGATTAACCCAATCCATAGGTGGTCAACATATATTGGACCTTTTGAAGGCTTCAACATCATTTGACAATATTGGTTGCACCTTTGAGCCTTGTCGAAGGACCAAGCGGCTGAGACCATAAGAGCCTCGCGGTCTCAAGACCGTGAGAGGGCTCGCGGTCTCAAGACCGAGAGGAGGCTCACGGTCTCAAGAACGAGAGGAGGCTCGCGGTCTCAAGACCGCGAAGGGCCTCGCGGTCCTGAGGTCAAACTAACTAAACGGTCTTCATGACCCTCGCGGTCTTAACCTCAATTGGATGCATGATGGCTCGCGGTCTTGAATGCATGATGGCTCACGGTCTTGAAGCCTAAGGGGGCTCGCGGTCTTGAAGTTAGAAGGAGGCTCGCGGTCTTGGAAAGTCAAAGTGGGCAAACGGTCAACACTTTCAACCGATCTCAATTCAATTGATGATTAATGATTGAAATCAATCAATGTGATTAAAGGTTGACTTCATTAAATCAAATGATGATATAAATGGTTCAATGTTGCCCTAATAAAACCCTAATGACAACCTAGGATATTAAGGGGTTATTTGACTAAGGTTTTGACCATAATGACGATCAATGGGGTGAATTACCAATATACCCCTGAAAGGTCAATTGAGTTATACCTTGCTCAATTCAAACCCTAATTACATGAGAATGATGTTTTTAGTCATGATGACTCTATCTAACATGATCTAGTCTAATGTTATCATCAACCATTAGTATGATGAAAGAGAAAGTACTTCTAGAGAGAGAAAGTACCCTAGAGAGAGAAAGTAACTCTAATCACATAATGGTGATGTTTTTGGCTATGTTAGCCTATGACGACTCAATCCAACCTGTTTTAGAGTGATGTTGACATCACCTAACATTATGATGAGAGAGAAAGTACTTCTAGAGAGAGAAAGTAATTCTAGAGAGAGAAAGTACCCTTTTTAAGTGGAAACTCAAGTAAAGCATCTCCAATGCACATAAGTGAGCATAATTAGGGTATGGTCCACCTGTGTGAGGTCATAGAAACCCTAATTATGATAAATGATGAACTTTTAACTAATCCAAGAGCATCAACGAAGATGTTACTCATACATGATGATGTTATGAGTTTAATTCACCTTAATGTGAATAGTAAACCCTAATTCAAGGGTAATGGCATGCTTTTGAGTATTAAACTCTATTTGATATGAATTAGAGATTTAACTCTTATCACAAGAGTAGGAAGTACATTCCTTATTGTTGCATTACCTTTATCAGATGTATTAACCATGCAGGTTCTGATATGAAGGTAATCATATCTAGGTATGGATGTTGATGTTATATTCATTAAAGGCATGTTGTTAGCCTTATGAATAAGTAGAGTAATCTGATGCCTTGCCAGTGGCATCCTATGCTGATAATGGGCTATGAGAGCCATGAATACCATCAAGGTCATGCCTTAGAGATGACTTGTGATGAGGATAATGAGAAATGATGATTGATATGAGTTAGGCCTGTTACATTTAGTATTCTTCTTTTATAGTTGCTATGCTATTGTTATTGTTTGCAGAACAATGTATGATGTTAAAGAATACTGAATGTACCTAACTAATCAAGTATAATGTAGAGCCCTGATCATAGATCCATCATTGTCAGAAATTAAATGATGGTGAAACAGGTTTTCCTCAGGGAACTCCTGGAGCACATACTTTTGAGTATGTGGGGTACATGGATGTGTAGAACCTTACATCCTAGTGTAGGAAAGTGATGTAGATGTGGAATCCATCCATCCTTCACTATAGTTCCATACCGTATCAGTGGTAGGTAAACATGAAACCTCCTGATGACGAAGAAAGCACAGATATCCGTATCAGTGGTAGGTAAATATGAAACCTCCTGATGACGAAGAGAGTACAGAATGCCACTGTGACTCTAGAATAGCGAAGGACCAGTTTACCCTGGTGAGCTACAGTAGTAGAGACACGAGATGTCCTACAAGTGATCCTCTTACTGACTGAGGAAGGTGAAGGTCATGAGAATCCGGCTCTCTTAATGACCTATGTATGATACTGATGCGTCTTCTCAGCGATCAGTTGGAGTATGAGTGGTAAGCCTCATCTCCACAGGGCATAATGTTGTTTGTAAAACATAATCAACCATGTAATATAACTTGTTAGAGATGACTCCAAGTTAGTTGGTTGATGTTACATTGCAATAATGTTGATATTCTCCATATCTCCTAAATTGTAGAGATCTTGTTATACCTGCAACTGTTATAGAATGCTTTGAAGGCTTTACTGTTTAAAATAATCTTTGATGTTATAATAAAGCTTCTGGCGAAGAGTTATAACTCTCGCTGGGACAACTATGTATAATTGTCTCACCCCGTAGGCTTCAACTTTTTAGGTGGATGTCGGAGACGAAGGAACCAGCCTACAGGTGACCAGTCTCAGCAGCAGCAGCACCAGGGGCAGCAGTAATCTCAGGTGGAGATTTGTCCTGCCATGTGGTGTAGTTAGAGTCAGTCCTATGTGTCCTCTGTACTCTCTAGTCTTGGAGTCTTTTGTGTAGTGATCTTGAAATTTTGTATCTAGATGTATATAATTACTCAAGAAGTAATTATCCTGAGATGTAAAACAGTTTATCCCTCTTTATGAAAGAAGCTTTTATGGATCCAAGCTCTTATCTTGAAAAGTTTTAATTTCCCGTGATTTTTGTCTTCCGCTGATTACCGATTCACTTCCGCTACGTTTTAATCGTGTTTATGTCATGGTTTGGAGATCAGAGCCCACAACTAGTGGTATCAGAGCTCCAGGTTCAGTTGAGCCTACAGAGGCATAGGACTTAGGATGTCGAGTCTACCTTTAGTACTCCTTCCTCATCTAATAGAATCTTCTGCTCCTCGAGAGAAGAAGATACATAAGAATGTCAGAACATCGTGATGAGCACGTGGCAGAGAGTAGTGCTAGTGCACCTCGAGGCGGTGCAAGAGTTCCGAGAATAGAACAACCTGCACCTGAGTCGCCAAGAGAGCCACCCCAGTTCGACCCAGCTGACATGAGTGATCCAGCTGTACAGACGATGTTCGGGCAGTTCATGACTGCCATGACACATATAACCGATAGGATGCCCATTCCTGCACCTAGGGCACCTGCCCATCCTGAAGCACAAGGTATCGGTAAGACATTTGAACGACTTCGTCGTGTCGGAGCTACCGAGTACTTCGGAACTGCCGACCCTGCAGATGCTGACTTATGGTTGACAGAGTTGGAGAAGGCTTTCAGGATTCTTATGATTCCGGAGGCTGAGAAGGTTAGACATGCTATCTATCTTCTCAAAGGCAGTGCTGGTCACTGGTGGAACATGGAAGAGCAGAAGAGACCTGGAGTAGAGTTCTCATGGGAAGAGTTTCGTCGGGAATTTATCAATAGATATTTTCCAAAGACTTTCCTAGATGAGAAGATCTCTCAGTTCGAGAAACTAAGGCAGGGTATGATGAACGTTAGTGAGTATGAAGCTAAGTTCATGGAATTATTGTGGTTCTGTCCGCACATGGCTGCTACAGATGAGGAAAGAATCAGAAGATTCGAAAAGGGTTTGAATTTTGATATGTCAACCCCTGTGTCTGCCTTAGAAAATAGAGAGAGATTCTCTACCTTCGTTGAGTCAGTCCGAAGGATAGAGAGATCTGTGGTTGAGAAAAGACAAACCCATAAAAGATATCCACAGTTCCAGGGTTCTTCATCTAGGGATTCCAAGAGACCTAGATTCTCTGCACCTAACCCTCCACCACCCAGATCGAGTTTTCAAACTCAATGGACACCAAGCAGAGGTAGAGGACGGAGTCAACTGCTTCAAGGGATGCATAGTTCTGCATCAGTGTCAGTTACTGGACCACCCAGACCATAGCAACAGGAGAAGAGTTGCTACAACTGTGGTAAGGTGGGAAACTTGATGAAGGATTGCCGTTCTAGGCCTGTCGGTGTGACACAACAACCCCCGAGACATAATCAACAGGGATCTCAGAATAGACAACATCAAGGAGCAGCTCGAGGACGTGGACAAGCGTCTCAAGTTGGATCATCAGCACCACCTCAACACCAGGCGACTGCGAGGTTCTGTGCTATGAACCCACCTGAGGCAGTGGTCAATCCACGGGTAGTGGCAGGTCAGATGAAACTTTTATATTCTGATATGTCTACATCATGTATTGTATCCGTTCTGATTGATCCGGGTGCTACGCACTCTTTCATAACTCGTGAAGTGATTCGTAACTACAATGTGACTGTTAGCCATAGAGCAGATAGTCTGTTGTTAGAGACTCCGTTGAGTGGGTCTGCCGTTTTGCAGGAGATATGTTCTCCCTGCATCCTCTTCTTTTCTGACCATCGCATTCAAGTGGATCTTATACCACTTGATATGCAGGGATTTGATATAATCCTCAGGATGGATACCTTAGAAAGGTATAGAGTTGTCTTGGATTGTGAGTCCAAGTTGGCTGTGTTTGCTGATGAAAGCAACACATGGATCTTTCAAGGCGAAAGAAAGATTCTGCCCACCTGTCTTGTGTCAGCTATGGTTGCTAATAATTTGTTGAGGCAAGGATGTTATGCATTCTTGGCCCATGTGGTAGATGTTACCAAGGAAAGGACCAATCCTGCTGAAGTTCCCATAGTCAGGGAATTCGAGGATGTGTTTCCTGAAAAACTTCCTGGTATACCACCACCTCGGGAGATTGATTTTGAAATTAATCTGATCCCAGATACGAAACCCATAGCTCAAACTCCGTATAGAATGACTCCTGTCGAGATGGCAGAACTCAAGAAACAGCTTCAAGAGCTACTTGAGAGAGGTTTTATCTGACCGAGTACTTCACCTTGGGGTGCTCCGGTCTTGTTTGTTAAAAAGAAAGAAGGGTCAATGCGGTTATGCATCGACTACAGACAACTCAATAAAGTGACAATAAAGAATAAGTATCCTCTGCCGAGGATTGATGATCTCTTTGACCAGTTGCCTGGTGCAACAGTCTTTTCAAAGATAGACTTGAGGTCTGGATATCATCAACTCCGTATTAAGGATAGTGACATATCCAAGTCTGCCTTTAGGACAAGATATGGTCACTATGAGTTCACGATTATGTCGTTTGGACTAACCAATGCACCAGCTGCATTCATGGAACTCATGAATAGAGTTTTTCGACCTTTCCTTGATCAGTGTGTTGTCGTCTTCATAGATGACATACTGATTTATAGTAAGGATGCCCAGCAGCATGAGCAACATCTTCGCCAAGTTTTGACCTTGCTAAGAGAACATAAGTTGTACGCCAAGTTTAGCAAGTGTGAGTTCTGGCTGCCGGAGGTATCTTTTCTTGGACATGTAATATCCGCCTCGGGAATTCGTGTTGACCCTATAAAAGTAGAATCTGTTCTACAATGGGAACAACCAAAGACACCGACGGAGATTCGAAGTTTCTTGGGGTTAGCTGGCTATTATCGAAGGTTCATTAAGAACTTTAGTTCTATAGATTTACCTTTGACCAAGTTAACCCGGAAAGATGTTCCTTTTTCTTGGAGTGATAAGTGTCAACAATCTTTCCAGTTGCTGAAGGAGAGGTTGACAAGTGCACCTGTGCTAGTGCTATCTGAATAAGGAAAAGGGTATATAGTTTTCTGTGATGCTTCCAAAAATGGACTAGGATGTGTGTTGATGCAGGATAAACAAGTGATTTCTTTTGCTTCCCGACAGCTTAAGAAACACGAGGAGAATTATCCAACACACGATCTGGAGTTAGTAGCTGTGGTTCATGCTTTGAAGATCTGGAGACATTATCTCTACGGAGAGACATTCCAGATTTTCACAGACCACAAAAACCTTAAATATATCTTCTCTCAGCATGAGCTCAACATGAGGCAACGTCGCTGGATGGAGTTAATCAAGGACTACGACTGTACAATTGATTACCACCCAGGCAAGGCTAATGTTGTTGCAGATGCCTTGAGTAGGAAATCAGCGACATCAACCATGAATAGAGCACAACTAAACTCTTTAGTATGCTCTAGGAGAGATATGCTTATCTCTTTAAGGCAAGACAATGTACAGTTGAAGGTGTCATTGCTAGCCGATTTGTTAGCTGAGATGCATATTAAACCTACCCTAAGAGAGCAGATTAAAGAAGCACAGCTAGGTGATGCTGTAGTTCAACATATAGGATCTGAGTATGGAAATGAGAAGCAAGATGGTTTTCATGACTCAAAAGATCAAGTAGCTTGTTATAATGGAAGAATGATAGTACCATATGTGGACAACTTGAGAAAGTTAGTCTTGGAAGAAGCCCATTCTTCCATGTATGCTATGCATCCAGGAAGCACCAAGATGTATCGGAATTTGAAAGATCTGTATTGGTGGCCTGGGATGAAGAAGGACGTTGCAGAGTTTGTTCTGAGGTGTCCTGTATGTCAGCAAGTTAAAGCTGAACACCAGAAGCCTGCAGGAACAATGCAACCTTTACCCATATCATAGTGGAAGTGGGACCATGTGACCATGGACTTTGTTGTTGGCCTACCCAGGACAAGCAAAGGACATGATTCCATTTGGGTAATTGTTGATAGGTTGACTAAGACAGCACATTTCTTACCTGTCAAAACAACCTATTCTGCTGAAAGGTTATCAAAGTTGTATGTTCAAGAGATAGTGCGTTTGCACGGAGTTCCTGTCACAATAGTTTTTGACAGAGGTCCTCAGTTTACGAGTCGTTTTTGGGAACAGTTACATCAAGCCTTAGGCACCAAGCTAAGGTTTAGTACGGCCTTTCATCCACAGACTAATGGACAGTCGGAAAGGACCATACAAACCTTAGAAGACCTGTTGCGAGCATGTGTTCTCCAGTTCACCGGAAGTTGGGATCTACACCTAAGCTTGATAAAGTTTGCCTATAACAATAGCTATCAGCATAGTATTGATATGGCACCTTATGAAGCCTTATATGGTAGACGCTGTAGATCACCTTTGTGTTGGTTTGAAACTGGTGAGCATCAGTTGTTAGGTCCTGACCTTGTGCAGCAAACCACTGAAAAGATTAAAGTAATACAACATAAGATTAAGACTGCTCAGGATAGGCAGAAATCTTATGCTGACAAACATCGTAGACCTTTAGAGTTCCAGGTTGGAGACAGAGTATATCTCAAGGTCTCACCTTGGAAAGGGGTCCTTCGTTTTGGAAGGAAGGGGAAGTTAGCTCCTAGATATATGGGGCCTTATCCAATCATTGAACGGATTGGAAAGGTAGCATATAAACTAGAGCTTCCCCCAGAATTATAGAGGTTACATCCTGTGTTTCACATTTCTATGTTGAAGAAATGTCACCCAGACACCGAGTCAGTTCTACAACCTATGGAGGTAGAATTGAATGATGACATATCCTATGAGGAGGGACCGGTGTCAATCCTTGATAAACAAATTAAAAAGTTAAAGAAAAAAGATATAAGTCTTGTGAAAGTCCTCTGGAACCATCGTGGTGATGAAGAAGCTACTTGGGAATTAGAGGATGAGATGAGAAGGAAGTATCCTGCCCTTTTCTCGTAGTATGTTTTATCGATTTCGGGGACGAAATCCTTGTAAGGGGTGGATAATTTGTAACATCCCTGACCCGGGTTATGAGTCAACCCTAGGTGTTTTGCCTAAATATGTAATTAAATCTTTGTGATTAACTCTGAGCATGTAATTAAGCTTCTCAGAAACGTATATTTCAGTATTTGCTCCTTTTTATTTAAAGTTGTAGCATTGTTTTGATATATAGGGACCTATGTGCAATTTACCCAGTTGAAAGGGTTAGCTTGCAATTTGCACATGATGAGATGTTCCTCTGATGTTGAGACATCATGAGAATCTCTTTGGCAAAGTTTGAGGGATTTCCCAACCTAGGGCACCAAGGTGCAGCTGTGGAAGCAATCCCAGTGCTTGAAACCTTAAATTGGGGTAAAATGCAATTTACCCAAATTAAGGGATACAAATTTGTAAAGAATGTCATCTAAAGTATCTTTTTAGACTCTTGCCATCATTTAGAGAAGAAATGATGAGGAATTCACCTCAATTGAGTTATCAAGTTAAGGAATAGGCTTTGTGATTGAATAATCAGGGTATATGTACAATATCCCTTTAAGTATGAATTTTATTATTAGATTGTTCTTCCTTGCCTTCTTTTCTATAACTTAAGATAAGGTTCTTCCTTATAATAAAGAGGAAGGGACGAGCAAGTAATAAAGGAAGGACTTAGTTGGAATAAAGGGAAACTTATGAACTAATGTTGAGAATCATACCCCTAGTATATATACACTCTACCTCTCAAGCAAAGAAATCTTTCCTTCGTGCATATCACTGTTTCCTCTTTGCTTGGCCGACTAAGGACTATCTTGGAGCTCAAGAGGAATGACCAAGGGTGCAAGGTAGGTTTGGGATCTTCTTCTTGCCTAATTCCATGGTTAGAATTCGAATTCAAGGTCATCTTCATGGCTAACTCTTGAAACCCTACCTTTCTAGCCGTCTCTTTTTCATCCTTCCTTGGAGTTTTCACCTTGGCCAACCTGTGGGAACTCAAGGACGCCATTAGAGCTTGGAGCTTGAAAGCTTGGAGCTCAAGAAGCAAGCTTTAGGCGGGTTTTATAACTCTAAACCCATGCTTTACTATATGCATCCTTTATATGCGGTTAGATGATAGTCCTTCATGTTCCTTACTGTTCTTTGCTATTTTACAAGCAAACCCATGGGATATTCGTACTTTTCTTGAGCTAGGAGATGAAGGCGTGATTTCCAAGAAAAACCCACCGCTTTTCTTTTCCTTAAACGGTCCTAACAGTTTGCTCTCTCGGACTCAAGACCGCGAGGTGAGCAAACGGTCTCGAGACCGCGACAGGGCAAACGGTCTCAAGACCGTTTGGCCCCGTTGACCGAGCGTGGACCTATAAGAAATCTGTTCCTAATTATATAGTCTAATTACCCTCAAACTTTTGGAGACTAACTCCAAAGGAATCGGGAGATATGACCTTTTTAAGTCACAACTTTAAATGAATTAATTGCTGATTTTCAAACGGTCTGAAATTGCCTTTTTGGGCAAACGGTCTCAAGACCGTGTAAGGTCGTTGACTAAGCGTTGACCGTATGAGATTACTGTTCAAAATTATGTTAATTAACAACTCACCAAGATTGATGATCTAATTCCAAACGGGCTAAGAGTTGAAGGGAGAATACTAGGGCTAACCCTAGGTAAAATCAGTACTGAAATTATGGTGACCTAATTAAAGTTTTTAGGGTTGATTGACCTAAACGGTCTCAAGACCGTTTGGGGGTCACCAAACGGTCTCAAGACCGCGAGGGCAATCAACCAAGACCGTTTGGAGGTCTGGGGTCAAGATTTGTTGACCAATTGAAGGTACTTTTACACCAATTTACATTGCAATTAAATATTGATATAATCATCAACTCAATTTGTTCAACCTTGATGAATTTCCACTAGAATCCAAAAATTTGATGGGCAAACGGTCTCAAGACCGTTTGGAACTCATCCAAACGGTCTCAAGACCGAGAGGACAATCACCCAAGACCGTTTGAAGGTCTAGGGTTGAGTAATTTGACCAATTGAGGACCCAATTGCAAATAAGTTATCAATTGATCAAAATACTGAATTGGTGACCCAATCATGGTTCAACCTCTATCAAATCACCTTAGATCTTGATGAAATCTTGGGCAAACGGTCTCACGACCATGTGGGGTCCACCCACATGACCTCAAGACCGTTTGGGCCAATTTTGGGCCCAATTGGAGCTCAATTTAAGAGTTCAACCTTGTGTTGATGCACATTGTTGAGTGTTGATGGGTGAACATTGATAGACCCTAATTGAATCGATTTCAATCCTACTTGGTCAACAATTGAGGGTCAATTGGTTGACCAATTGGTCAAGCATAATCTTGATTAACACAATCCATAGGTGGTCAACATAGATTGGACCTTTTGAAGGCTTCAACATCGTTTGACATTATTGGTTGCACCTTTGAGCCTTGTTGAAGGACCAAGCGGCTGAGACCATAAGAGCCTCGCGGTCTCAAGACCGTGAGAGGGCTCGCGGTCTCAAGACCGTGAGAGGGCTCGCGGTCTCAAGACCGTGAGAGGGCTCGCGGTCTCAAGACCGAGAGGAGGCTCACGGTCTCAAGACCGAGAGGAGGCTCGCGGTCTCAAGACCGCGAAGGGCCTCGCGGTCCTGAGGTCAAACTAACTAAACGGTCTTCATGACCCTCGCGGTCTTAACCCCAATTGGATGCATGATGGCTCGCGGTCTTGAATGCATGATGGCTCGCGGTCTTGAAGCCTAAGGGGGCTCGCAGTCTTCAAGTTAGAAGGAGGCTCGCGGTCTTGGAAAGTCAAAGTGGGCAAACGGTCAACACTTTCAACCGATCTCAATTCAATTGATGATTAATGATTGAAATCAATCAATGTGATTCAAGGTTGACTTCATTAAATCAAATGATGATATAAATGGTTCAATGTTGCCCTAATAAAACCCTAATGACAACCTAGGATATTAAGGGGTTATTTGACTAAGGTTTTGACCATAATGACGATCAATGGGGTGAATTACCAATATACCCCTGAAAGGTCAATTGAGTTATACCTTGCTCAATTCAAACCCTAATTACATGAGAATGATGTTTTTAGTCATGATGACTCTATCTAACATGATCTAGTCTAATGTTATCATCAACCATTAGTATGATGAAAGAGAAAGTACTTCTAGAGAGAGAAAGTACCCTAGAGAGAGAAAGTAACTCTAATCACATAATGGTGATGTTTTTGGCTATGTTAGCCTATGACGACTCAATCCAACCTGTTTTAGAGTGATGTTGACATCACCTAACATTATGATGAGAGAGAAAGTACTTCTAGAGAGAGAAAGTACCCTTTTTAAGTGGAAACTCAAGTAAAGCATCTCCAATGCACATAAGTGAGCATAATTAGGGTATGGTCCACCTGTGTGAGGTCATAGAAACCCTAATTATGATAAATGATGAACTTTTAACTAATCCAAGAGCATCAACGAAGATGTTACTCATACATGATGATGTTATGAGTTTAATTCACCTTAATGTGAATAGTAAACCCTAATTCAAGGGTAATGGCATGCTTTTGAGTATTAAACTCTATTTGATATGAATTAGAGATTTAACTCTTATCACAAGAGTAGGAAGTACATTCCTTATTGTTGCATTACCTTTATCATATGTATTAACCATGCAGGTTCTGATATGAAGGTAATCATATCCAGGTATGGATGTTGATGTTATATTCATTAAAGGCATGTTGTTAGCCTTATGAATAAGTAGAGTAATCTGATGCCTTGTCAGTGGCATCCTATGCTGATAATGGGCTATGAGAGCCATGAATACCATCAAGGTCATGCCTTAGAGATGACTTGTGATGAGGATAATGAGAAATGATGATTGATATGAGTTAGGCCTGTTACATTTAGTATTCTTCTTTTATAGCTGCTATGCTATTGTTATTGTTTGCAGAACAATGTATGCTGTTAAAGAATACTGAATGTACCTAACTAATCAAGTATAATGTAGAGCCCTGATCATAGATCCATCATTGTCAGAAATTAAATGATGGTGAAACAGGTTTTCCTCAGGGAACTCCTGGAGCACATACTTTTGAGTATGTGGGGTACATGGATGTGTAGAACCTTACATCCTAGTGTAGGAAAGTGATGTAGATGTGGAATCCATCCATCCTTCACTATAGTTCCATACTGTATCAGTGGTAGGTAAACATGAAACCTCCTGATGACGAAGAAAGCATAGATATCTGTATCAGTGGTAGGTAAATATGAAACCTCCTGATGACGAAGAGAGTACAGAACGCCACTGTGACTCTAGAATAGTGAAGGACCAGTTTACCCTGGTGAGCTATAGTAGTAGAGACACGAGATGTCCTACAAGTGATCCTCTTACTGACTGAGGAAGGTGAAGGTCATGAGAATCCGGCTCTCTTAATGACCTATGTATGATACTGATGCGGCTTCTCAGCGATCAGTTGGAGTATGAGTGGTAAGCCTCATCTCCACAGGGCATAATGTTGTTTGTAAAACATAATCAACCATGTAATATAACTTGTTAGAGATGACTCCAAGTTAGTTGGTTGATGTTACATTGCAATAATGTTGATATTCTCCATATCTCCTAAATTGTAGAGATCTTGTTATACCTGCAACTGTTATAGAATGCTTTGAAGGCTTTACTGTTTAAAATAATCTTTGATGTTATAATAAAGCTTCTGGCGAAGAGTTATAACTCTCGCTGGGACAATTATGTATAATTGTCTCACCCCGTAGGCTTCAACTTTTTAGGTGGACGTCGGAGATGAAGGAACCAGCCTACAGGTGACCAGTCTCAGCAGCAGCAGCACCAGGGGCAGCAGTAATCTCAGGTGGAGATTTGTCCTGCCATGTGGTGTAGTTAGAGTCAGTCCTATGTGTCCTCTGTACTCTCAGGTCTTGGAGTCTTTTGTGTAGTGATCTTGAAATTTTGTATCTGGATGTATATAATTACTCAAGAAGTAATTATCCTGAGATGTAAAACAGTTTATCCCTCTTTATGAAAGAAGCTTTTATGGATCCAAGCTCTTATCTCGAAAAGTTTTAATTTCCCGTGATTTTTGTCTTCCGCTGATTACCGATTCGCTTCCGCTACGTTTTAATCGTGTTTATGTCATGGTTTGGAGATCAGAGCCCACAGTATCAGTGGTAGGTAAACATGAAACCTCCTGATGATGAAGAAAGCACAGATATCCGTATCAGTGGTAGGTAAATATGAAACCTCCTGATGACGAAGAGAGTACAGAACGCCACTGTTACTCTAGAATAGCGAAGGACCAGTTTACCCTGGTGAGCTATAGTAGTAGAGACACGAGATGTCCTACAAGTGATCCTCTTACTGACTGAGGAAGGTGAAGGTCATGAGAATCCGGCTCTCTTAATGACCTATGTATGATACTGATGCGGCTTCTCAGCGATCAGTTGGAGTATGAGTGGTAAGCCTCATCTCCACAGGGCATAATGTTGTTTGTAAAACATAATCAACCATGTAATATAACTTGTTAGAGATGACTCCAAGTTAGTTGGTTGATGTTACATTGCAATAATGTTGATATTCTCCATATCTCCTAAATTGTAGAGATCTTGTTATACCTGCAACTATTATAGAATGCTTTGAAGGCTTTACTGTTTAAAATAATCTTTGATGTTATAATAAAGCTTCTGGCGAAGAGTTATAACTCTCGCTGGGACAATTATGTATAATTGTCTCACCCCGTAGGCTTCAACTTTTTAGGTGGACGTCGGAGACGAAGGAACGAGCCTACAGGTGACCAGTCTCAGCAGCAGCAGCACCAGGGGCAGCAGTAATCTCAGGTGGAGATTTGTCCTGTCATGTGGTGTAGTTAGAGTCAGTCCTATGTGTCCTCTGTACTCTCAGGTCTTGGAGTCTTTTGTGTAGTTATCTTGAAATTTTGTATCTGGATGTATATAATTACTCAAGAAGTAATTATCCTGAGATGTAAAACAGTTTATCCCTCTTTATGAAAGAAGCTTTTATGGATCCAAGCTCTTATCTCTAAAAGTTTTAATTTCCCGTGATTTTTGTCTTCCGCTGATTACCGATTTGCTTCCGCTACGTTTTAATCGTGTTTATGTCATGGTTTGGAGATCAGAGCCCACAGTAGTGATCCTCAGGTGGAGACATTGTTTGTAAAGTCATGTATATATAGAGAGTCCTATGTATTGTCTCTATACTCTCAGGTCCTAGGAGTCAGTAGAGAGTTTGATATAGAACTGAGATTTTTGGCTTGATGACTCGAGATTTTTGTATACTGCTTATGTACAGTTTAACTGGGTAGTCAATGTTATGACTCTCGAGATGAGATGATACATAGATGTACTGATGAATCAGAATGTAAATAAATTACTTTGGTTCTTTATGATAGAGTTTTACAGTTTGTGGATTTCTTTGCAAAAAGTTTTAAATTTTTAGTGATTTTCAATAATTCTGCTGCTAATAATTCACTTCCGCATTAGTTAATCCTATTTTCACAAGTCGTACGCTACAAGTGTTGATATCAGAGCCCTAGGTTCGCTGAGTCTACAGAGACATAGGACTAAGGTTGTTGAGTCTGTTCTAGTGTCTTCCAGTCTATCTGATAGTGTCTTCTGCTCATATAGGAGGAGAAGAGAAAAGTAAAGATGTCTGGATCACATGATGAACATGTTGCTGAAAGTAGTGTCGCTGCACCCGGAGGAGGTGTAAGAGACCAAGGAAGGGAGGAACCTGTGCCTGAATGACCCCAATTCAATCAAGCTGACATGGGGAATCCAGCCTTCCAAGCCATGTTCGGGCAGTTTATAACTGCCATGACACATATCACTGATAGGATGCCCATACCTGCACCTAGGGCACCTACCCATCAAGAAGGACAAGGAGCCGGCAAGACGTTTGAATGACTGTGTCGGGTTGGAGCTACGGAATATGTTGGGACAGCTGACCTAGCAAATGCTGACATGTGGTTAACTGAGTTAAAGAAGGCCTTTAGAATCCTAAACATCCCAGAAGTTGAGAAGGTTAGACATGTTGTGTACCTTCTCAAGGGGAGTGTTGGTCACTAGTGGACCATAGAGGAAAGGAAAAGGCCAGGTGTGGAGATTGAATGGGAGGTTTTCCGATGGGAATTTGTTAACAGATACTTTCCTAAGACGTTCCTGGATGAGAAAATCTCTCAGTTTGAGAGGTTAAGACAAGGACTAATGAACATTAGTGAGTATGAGGCTAAGTTCATGGAGCTTTTGCGGTTCTGTCTGCATATGGAAACCACAGATGAAGAGAGGATATGGCATTTTGAGAAGGGATTAAACGTTGAGTTGACCACCCCTGTATCTGCTCTGGAGAATAGGGAAAGATTTGCTACTTTTGTGGAGTCTGTTAGAAGGATAAAGATGTCTGTGACAGATAAGCGACAGACCAGGGACAACAAGGCATACCACCAGTTCCCAGGATCCTCATCCAAAGGTTTCAAGAAACTGAGGTTTTTTGTGCCTACACCACCACCTAGATTCAATACCCAGACGCAGTGGACGTCAAATAGGGGTAGAGGATAAAGTTTACCACTAGAAGGAGCCTGTAGCTCAGCATTTGCATCAGTTACAGGACCATCTAGACCACAATAAGGGATCAGAAGTTGTTTCATATGTGGAAAGGTGGGGCATTTGATGAAGGATTGCAGAGCCCGAGAGGCAAGTGTGACTCAACCTCAAAGGTAGAGTCAGCAAGGTTCTCAATGGAGATAGTTTCCTGGTGGCTCTAGAGGACGTGGACAAGCGTCCCAAGCTGGATCATCGACACCCAGTCATCGAGCACCAAATCAACCGCAGGCAACAGCGAGATTCTATGCGATGAATCCACTTGATGCAGTGATCAACCCTCGGGTTGTGACAGGTCAGATGAAACAGTTTTATTTTGATGTGTCTACATCCTGCATCATATCTATTTTAATTGATCAGGGTGCTACGCATTCTTTTATCACTCGAAGAGTGATTCTTGACTGCAATATGACAGTTGGTCATAGGGCAGAGAGTTTGAAGTTGGAGACTCCTTTGATGGGATATGCCGTGTTGCGGGAGGTGTGTTCTCCTTGCATCCTTTTCTTTTCTAAGCATCGCATTCAAGTGGATCTTATACCACTTGAGATGCACGGGTTCGATATAATCCTTGGGATGGATACCTTAGAAAGGTATAAGGTTGTCTTAGATTGTGAGACCAAGCAAGTTGTGTTCACAGACGATAGTAACACATGGATCTTTCAGGGAGATAGAAAGATTCTTCCAACCTATCTTGTGTCATCTATGGTAGCTGAGAAGCTGATGAGGCAAGGATCCTTTGCATTCTTGGCCCATGTGGTAGATACCACTATGGAGAGTTTTAATCCTACTGAAGTTCCTGTAGTCAGGGAATTTGAAGATGTATTTCCTGAAAAACTTCTAGGTGTACCTCCGCCCCGAGAGATTGATTTTGAGATTAATCTAATTTCGGGCACGCAGCCAATAGCACAAACACCGTTTAGGATGGTGCCTGTTGAGATGGCAAAACTCAAGAAACAACTGCAAGAGTTGCTTGAGAAGGGTTTCATCCGACCAAGCACTTCACCCTGGGGTGCTCCGGTCCTCTTTGTTAAGAAGAAGGATAGATCGATGCGGTTATGCATTGATTACATGCAGTTAAATAAAGTAACAATAAAGAATAAGTATCCTTTGCCAAGGATTGATGATCTCTTTGACCAGTTGCGTGGTGCAACCATCTTCTCAAAGATAGATCTGAGGTCGGGATATCATCAGCTGCATATTAAGGAGGGTGACATACCTAAGTCTACTTTTAGGACAAGGTATGGTCACTATGAGTTCACAGTTATGTTGTTTGGACTAACTAATTGTTATGACCCACTCTGTGATTAATCAGTAAGTACCTTGATTAGTGCTAAGCACTCCGTTAAACATCATGGTTAATCAAGATAAGCTAAGTCATGAATCAATAGTTGAGATTGAATCATTTGAGGTAATTAATAATAATAGCAATGTTGATTGTTAGGTTAATTAAGTTGAATTAAATACTCACTGATGCATTTAGTACTTTAATCAGGTGAGACAGTCCAATTAGCATGTTTTCTCGCTTTAAGGTTGTAGAGAATCCCGTGCTTGAAAAGTTGCAAGAGAAATCATCCAAATCGGGCATCTGATGTATTAGATATGACGTTTTTAGGTCTTTTGGGCTGATTTTGCAAATTTCCCATTTTATTTGATCTTTATCCCCTTAAATGGGTCAGCTGATTTTATTCTCCTTTAACCTTTCTTCTTCTCGCGGTCAGTGGAACAGGACCCGCGCAGCAGCGCCCAGGTACAGGTCGACCGACCTGCGTTTGAGGTTGAGGGGGCGGCCGATTTAGGTTCCTATACCTCCGTTTAGCTGCGCCCAACCCTCCTTGCCGTCTTCCTCTTCTTCCCCTTCCTTCCTTCCTTCCTCATGCCCTAGCGGCGCCCTAGCAATAGAGCGGCCAGCAGCAGCTGCTGTGCCGGCTAGAGGGAGAGTGGGGCGAGCCAGCAGCTCCCAAACCGTCGCCCGACTTCAATTTTTTTGAGGTCCAAGCTACCTCGCAACTCGCCCAGCCATCTAAGGGCGGCGCCCCCTATAGCTGTTCCGGCAGCAGCACTTGCAGGTGTGCGGCCAGCGGCCAGGGGCCCTTCAGGCGTGAGCACCACCACCAAACTTCGGCCATGACTTAGTCCTTGAGCTCCAAGCATCAATCTGCAGCCCCCCAGCCGTGAGTAGCTCTTGGTTTTTATTTGTCTTCCTCCTGTGTGTGTGTGTGTGATGCTACTGCTATGTGCAGCAGGTCCGATCCAACAGCAACTTGGTGCAATTAAGCTTTCAGGATGGCAGTTGACTTTGAGGTCTAAGCATGAGTCCCGAGTGAGATTCTGCAGCCATTAGTTCGAATTAGCAATCAATTGAAGCTCAATATCAACCTGTTCTAGGCGTGTGATTGCTCTGAGTAACAGAGCCGTGAACAGTATAAATCCAAGGTTGAAGACAATGGAAATCGCCCGGAATTAGACCCTGAACGCATCCCCGGACGAATCTGGACAGACCAAATCAAAGTGAGTAGGATTTCATTTATTTATCATTAATAAACTCAGGTGTTTGAATATTTTTTGTTTTGTGCGCGAATTACGCTGATAACAGGCGTTATCAGGCGACGGGCAGCGTTTGGCGTCGCCCGACCTTTTTATTTCATAAAC
Organism: Alisma plantago-aquatica; assembly: GCA_963693085.1. Classification (NCBI taxonomy): domain Eukaryota; kingdom Viridiplantae; phylum Streptophyta; class Magnoliopsida; order Alismatales; family Alismataceae; genus Alisma; species Alisma plantago-aquatica. The sequence continues at coordinate 480,661,672 of OY856414.1, forward strand.
TGCTTCTAGACACTGTTATATGATTAAATTTTGCATTTGAACAGTACGGATTGAATCAGTAGATTTATATGGTTCATTGGAACCTAAATTGCTCATTTGAATGTTGAAATTAGAAATTCATGTCTGAAAATGGTATAATTTGGGTATGAACCCAGACAATGAAGATTCCTGATAAATTATCAGATGTACGGTTTCAAAGTTGATATGAATAAATAAAATATGCATGAAAACCCTAATTGCATATATCTTTTGACGTTAATATGTGTAAACTGATATTTACATGAAATGGAACATTTCTCTGAAATATTACCAGAAATTCTCAAGTATTGTTATTAAATTGTATTGTGATATGTAATTAACTCTTAATTGAGTCAAGTGATGCACAAACCAGGATTTGGGTTAATGTGCACGTTTTTTTCGAGAATTTTAGAGAATTGATAATTGTTGAGTATGATTCTCATATGTGAAGTAAATTTCTTTAATTTGTGCAATAAGATGTTCAATTGCGTAAATTCGCTATGTATGTGCCAAATTGAAATAAGTTGGGTTATTTATGCATTTCTAATTTGTATGAATGCATGGTATGAGAATTTCTCAGAAATTACAATGATTTGAAATATATTGCTCTGTCAGTTTAGAATGACAGTGTATTGTGAACTAATATGAAATCAGTAAATGTGATATTCCTGTTTAAGTGTTTATATGTTAACCAGTTAATAGACTTAGATGCCCTGACACCGTAGAACCCCTTTTGGAGGTCTGTGCCTTAGGGGTGAAACGACCTACCTAGCTTGAGTCTAGATGGTCGGTGGCTCGTGTTCAACAATAATCCGTGCATGTGTCACAGTGGCACGAGGACAGAGAGGCAGTGTTCAACAATAATCCGTGTGTGTGTCACGGTGGCACTGGAGTAAATAGGGGTTATTCAACAATAATCTGTGCATGTGTCACAGTGGTAACCCAGACTCTCCGCCTGTGTGCTCAGGTTAGAGGAGGAGTCTAGAGTACACTCTTTAAGAGTGCAGTGAGGCCGTGTGAGCCTGAGAGTCCTGACGCAGACCAGGACGGCAGTCAGACTTAGCATTTCCTGGGTGTGTCGCTAAGTCTTGTACGGTGGGTTCGTAGTTCGCTACGAGACTTTATATGCAGAGTACACTGCATATGATCAGGGCATAAGTTAAAAGATGATCACTCAGAATTAAGGTAGATTAATATGAAACTTGTGTATGTTCAGATTTAGAAGTTATAATACTTGTTCTTAAATGTTCAGTATACTTTTCTATGATAATTTCACTATTTAATTTGAACTTCTCAGTTTGTTCTTTTATCCACATATTCCTGTTAAATGTAAATTATGGAGTTATCCGATGATAGCTAAGTGAAATTTTATTCACTGAGCGAGTAGGCTCATTCCTCTACTCAAACATTTTCAGGTCAGCGACAATTCCAGGAATCAGAAGGATCTTTTCATCCTAACGCTTAATCTATAGAAGGTATATGTAGTTAGTTTAGTTAGATAGTGGTCTCTTAGTCCTTTCCCCTCGGTCCTTGGGACATGGAGTGGGTGAGAGAGAGTGTGTATGTGGTATGTGTATAAAGATGTAAATTAATTGTTATGTTTACTTTCTGTTAAACAATGTTACATGTTGTAAACTCTGTTTACGTACTCTAGCCAGTTTAGATGAAATGCTTCCGCAATAGTTTATTATGTTTTAGTTTACAGCAATAATCCGGATATCATTACAAGGTTTAAAAAAAAAGGAAAAGTTCTCAGTGATTTGTTTAGGTGATAATCCCTCCGTCGCGCCCTAATCTCGTGATTAGTGGTTAGTGTGAGATCGGGGTGTGACAACTTGGTATCAGAGCATAGGTTGAGTATATGAATACTCTAAGTCAAGGTCAGGGGACGATAAGAGACCAATAGGATTAGGACTTAAGTGTCTTCCTTCTAACTGCAATTTTATACCAGGAAATGTTCTGTTATAGCATTGCAGATGGCAGAAAAAGGACGTGGTCACGAGAATCAAGTTGAGAGTTTAAGCTGAGTTATCAGGGATCATTAGGATCAAAAGATAGTATTATAATTAAGATGGATAAGAAGTGATGTGTCTTTAGCTCTGGGAAGTCTGAGTATTTAGGTACCCTGGCCAGGTATCTGAGTACTTAGATTGACCAGTATCAAGCTACTCTGTCCATTCTTCTCTGGATGCCCTGGCCAGGTATGCAGAGGAAGGATGGGCTAGAGACAAACCCTAGAAGTCTTAGGGTTAAGAAATCAGAAATTAATACAGGAGTAAGAGATTAAACATAGGATGTGATGCAACTCTTGCTTTATATTGCTTATTTGATTGGAAATCATTAGAAATGCTCTTATATGCATGAATTTAGATTTTCAGTTTATAGAACAAATATGGTTCTTTTATATTGTTGTGTGTCATGAAGCGATTTAGTTATTGTTTATATTCTTTGTATTAAGTAGACCAGAAATTATGTTTAAATGAGTCTGCCTTAGGTGGATATTCTTTCCACATGTTTGAGATTAATAGGAGTTGGTTAATCCTGAGTAGCTCTTGGCTTCAGGACTACAGGTTCGGCCTGGTCCGGCTGGCAGGATGCGTTACTGAGATCTAATGACTCCTATTAATAATATAATAAAAGTAGATTCTGGATAATTTAGACCCGAATCATGGTGAAAAATGTACATACACTAAGATGTTGAGATATAAGGAAAGATTAGAACAACTAAGAATTAGTTGGAACTGATATCGGAGACCCAACATTGGGACCTCATAATAGCAATCCTTAATTAGAAATAAAGGAACACAATAAGGTTCAGGTTAAATTTAATGATTAGGTGAGAAATACCCTTAATGGTACTAATCAATAATGTATAACAAATGCATGGATCCAATACATGATTAGTAAACCCTAGTTGAGGGTGTATCATTGCGATTGTTTATAGGCAACTTTATAATAAAGTTATGTCTTAAACTAAGATAAGTCCATATTATGTGAGATAGTTGGACAATTCTAATGTGTGGCCTATGCATTATATGCTAGGGGTGAGTATTTTGTGATGGAATGCATTAAGAGGGGAAATACCTTAATACAAGATAAAGTTGGTTAACTCAAGAGGGTATGAATTAATGAACCCTAACCCTAATTTGGGGAAAAGGGAACGATAAGCCCTGTTTGATAGTGAACCCTAATTCCTGGTTAAGGAATGATGGTATTACTACTGTATCACATGATGTGATAAATATCTTGTATGACTGTTATCATGCCTAATAACCATGCAGGTATGATGAGATGATGAATATAGCCAAGTTTGGGCTGTGACATTTATAGAATAAATGTTGATTGGCTTTTTGTGTGTTGATGTTGTTGTTGCTTAATAAAAGTAATAATGTGTACGGATTTTATGAACCATGTGAATAAGTTGTTGCCTAGTGAGAGGTGACAAGATATGAATGGCCTTGTGAGCCATGTGTGATGCTTGGGTAACAAGTATCATGTTTATTTGTAACATTTGTGTTAATAAGTTATGCTAGAGAACTTGGTTGATGTTACATTTCTGTTATATATCTATAGTTCATTGATGATTATTCATATCAGTTGTATTCATTACAAGTAGATGGATGAACTTATGAGATCTAAAGTTTGATTTCAAACTAAGGAAGCAAAGTCACACCACAATAATGCTATGTTACTGATAAAGACCAAACCCTAGAATGTTTATAATTGTAGTAGTTCAAGGAATATCATTAGTGATTTGACCTTGAATACTAGCATCTTTATAAAACAAAATCATGAGATTTGCACTATGAAAGGTAAGCTAGTATTAATAAAATCTAGGGTTTAAAGGTAGATAAACAATATGAAAATAACTTGGAGAAAAGAGTAAGATATAAATTTGAAATGTAACTATAAGTAGTAGCATAGAATGAGAAGTATTACTCGTCACATGATCTGGAATTAGTTGTTGTAGTTCATGCTCATAAGACATGACGTTACTGTCTTTATGGTGAGGTGTGCCAGGTGTTTATAGATCATAAGAGCTTGAAATATATCTTTACCCAGAAGGATCTGAATCTTAGACAGCGGAGATGATTAGAATTGATTAAGGATTATGATATAATGATAGATTATCACCCTGGAAATACGAATGTGGTAGCAGATGCTTTGAGCATAATGTTAAGTTCAACAGTTGATGCATTCTCTATTGCATGTTTCGAGAGAGACATGCTAGTAGAAATGTGAAAGTTAAACTTAGACTTAGAGGTGACAAAGTAGAGTGGTTTGATTGCACAGATGCAAGTCAAGCCTATCTTTTATGATTAGATTAAGGAACTACAGTAGGGTGATAGTGAGTTACATCAGATCATGCATGACATGACATGGGGAAAAGACCAGAGTTTATGTTTTCAGATGATGGTGTGTGGTATCAGCGAGACAGGTTGCATGTACCTCGAGATAATGATTTGAAAGAAAAGATTCTTGAGGAAGCACATGCATCAATGTATGCTATGCATTCAGGTAACACTAAGATGTACATGGATCTCAAGGAGTTGTATTGGTGGCCTAGTATGAAAAGGATGTAGATGAGTACATGACTAGGTGCAGAGTGTGTCAGCAGGTTAAGGCTGAGCACCAGAAACCTGTAGGTACTTTGCAATCTCTTCCTATACCAGAGAGGAAATGGGAACATATCACAATGGATTTTGTGGTAGGGTTACCCAGGACACCTAGAGGCTGTGACTCGATATGGGTGATTATGGATAGACTGACTAAGTCTGCTCACTTTCTTCATATTAAGTCAACCTTTGATGTCTCGAAGCTGGCTAAGATATTCGTGGATGAGATATTCAGGTTGCACGGTATCCTAAGTTCACATCCATGTTTTTGGAATCAGTGGCATCGTGCTTTGGGCACAAAGTTAAGGTTCAGTATAACTTTTCACCTGTAGACAGATGGTCAGTCAGAAAGGACCATTCAGACTATTGAGGACATGCTGAGAGCATGTGTTCTGCAGTTTAGAGAAAGTTGGGAAGAACACTTGAGCCTTATGGAGTTTGCCTACAATAATAGCTACCATTCTAGTCTTGGTATGGCACCGTATGAAGCTCTATATGGCAGAAAGTGTAGATCACCTGTATGTTGGTACGAGGTAGGTGGGAAAGAGATTCTTGGACCAAAGATAGTGGATTGCTATGATCAGAGAGCAGTTGAAAGCTGCTCAGGATAGGCAGAGGAGTTATGCTGAGAAGAGACGTAAACCTCTTGAGTTTGAGGTTGTTGATGAAGTGTATCTGAGGGTTTCACCATGGAAAGGAGTGTTGAGGTTTGTCAAGAAAGGCAAACTGACTCCTAGGTTTATGGGCCCGTATCCTATCATTGAGAGGATTGGACCTGTAGCCTATAGGTTAGAATTGCCATCCAAGTTGCTCAATTTACGTAACGTATTTCATGTATCGATGTTGAAGAAGTGTTACCCTGGTCCAGAGGAGATAGTGGACTCAGAACCTGCACAGCTCAGATCAGATGTGTCCTATGTTGAGGGACCAATTCAGATAGTTGATCGAAGCATCAAGAAACTCAAGAATTGTGAGATACCATTAGTGAAAGTTATGTGGAGGAATCATAATCTAGAGAAAGCTACGTGGGAGCTTGAATCTGAGATGTGTAACAAGATTCCTTTTCTCTTTTAGGAATTTCGGGACGAAATTCTTATAAGGGAGGGAGATTGTTATGAGCCACTCTGTGATTAATCAGTAAGTACCTTGATTAGTGCTAAGCACTCTGTTAAACATCATGGTTAATCAAGATAAGCTAAGTCATGAATCAATAGTTGAGATTGAATCATTTGAGGTAATTAATAATAATAACAATGTTGATCGTTAGGTTAATTAAGTTGAATTAAATACTCACTGATGCATTTAGTACTTTGATCAGGTGAGACAGTCCAATTAGCATGTTTTCTCGCTTTAAGGTTGTAGAGAATCCCGTGCTTGAAAAGTTGCAAGAGAAATCATCCAAATCGGGCATCCGATGTATTAGATATGACGTTTTTAAGTCTTTTGGGCTGATTTTGCAAATTTCCCATTTTATTTGATCTTTATCCCCTTAAATGGGTCGGCTGATTTTATTCTCCTTTAACCTTTCTTCTTCTCGCGGTCAGTGGAACAGGACCCGCGCAGCGGCGCCCAGGTACAGGTTGACCGACCTGCGATTGAGGTTGAGGGGGCGGCCGATTTAGGTTCATATACCTCCGTTTAGCTGCGCCCAACCCTCCTTGTCGTCTTCCTCTTCTTCCCCTTCCTTCCTTCCTTCCTCATGCCCTAGCGGCGCCCTAGCAATAGAGCAGCCAGCAGCAGCTGCTGTGCCGGCTAGAGGGAGAGTGGGGCGAGCCAGCAGCTCCCAAACCGTCACCCGACTTCAATTTTTTTGAGGTCCAAGCTACCTCGCAACTCGCCCAGCCATCTAAGGGCGGCGCCCCCTATAGCTGTTCCGGCAGCAGCACCTGCAGGTGTGCGGCCAGCGGCCAGGGGCCCTTCAGGCGTGAGCACCACCACCAAACTCCGGCCATGACTTAGTCCTTGAGCTCCAAGCATCAATCTGCAGCCCCCCCGGCCGTGAGTAGCTCTTGGTTTTTATTTGTCTTCCTCCTGTGTGTGTGTGTGTGACGCTACTGCTATGTGCAGCAGGTCCGATCCAACAGCAACTTGGTGCAATTAAGCTTTCAGGATGGCAGTTGACTTCAAGGTCTAAGCATGAGTCCCGAGTGAGATTCTGCAGCCATTAGTTCGAATTAGCAATCAATTGAAGCTCAATATCAACATGTTCTAGGTGTGTGATTGCTCTAAGTAACAAAGCCGTGAACAATATAAATCCAAGGTTGAAGACAATGGAAATCGCCCGGAATTAGACCCTGAACGCATCCCCGGACGAATCTGGACAGACCAAATCAAAGTGAGTAGGATTTCATTTATTTATCATTAATAAACTCAAGCGTTTGAATATTTTCTGTTTTGTGCGTGAATTACACTGATAACAGGCGTTATCAGGCGACGGGCAGCGTTTGGCGTCGCCCGACCTTTTTATTTCATAAACTGCTTCTAGACACTGTTATATGATTAAATTTTGCATTTGAACAGTACGGATTGAATCAGTAGATTTATATGGTTCATTGGAACCTAAATTGCTCATTTGAATGTTGAAATTAGAAATTCATGTCTGAAAATGGTATAATTTGGGTATGAACCCAGACAATGAAGATTTCTGATAAATTATCAGATGTACGATTTCAAAGTTGATATGAATAAATAAAATATGCATGAAAACCCTAATTGCATATATCTTTTGACATTAATATGTGTAAATTGATATTTACATGAAATGGCACATTTCTCTGAAATATTACCAGAAATTCTCAAGTATTGTTATTAAATTGTATTGTGATATGTAATTAACTCTTAATTGAGTTAAGTGATGCACAAACCAGGATTTGGGTTAATGTGCACGTTTTTTTTGAGAATTTTAGAGAATTGATAATTGTTGAGTATGATTCTCATATGTGAAGTAAATTTCTTTAATTTGTGCAATAAGATGTTCAATTGCGTAAATTCTCTATGTATGTGCCAAATTGAAATAAGTTGGGTTATTTATGCATTTCTAATTTGTATGAATGCATGGTATGAGAATTTCTCAGAAATTACAATGATTTGAAATATATTGCTCTGTCAGTTTAGAATGACAGTGTATTGTGATCTGATATGAAATCAGTAAATGTGATATTCCTGTTTAAGTGTTTATATGTTAACCAGTTAATAGACTTAGATGCCCTGACACCGTAGAACCCCTTTTGGAGGTCTGTGCCTTAGGGGTGAAACGAACTACCTAGCATGAGTCTAGATGGTCGGTGACTCGTGTTCAACAATAATCCGTGCGTGTGTCACGGTGGCACGAGGACAGAGAGGCAGTGTTCAACAATAATCTGTGCGTGTGTCACGGTGGCACTGGAGTAAATAGGGGTTATTCAACAATAATCTGTGCGTGTGTCACAGTGGTAACCCAGACTCTCCGCCTGTGTGCTCAGGTTAGAGGAGGAGTCTAGAGTACACTCTTTGAGAGTGCAGTGAGGCCGTGTGAGCCTGAGAGTCCTGACGCAGACCAGGACGGCAGTCAGACTTAGCATTTCCCGGGTGTGTCGCTAAGTCTTGTACAGTGGGTTCGTAGTTCTCTACGAGACTTTATATGCAGAGTACACTGCATATGATCAGGGCATAAGTTAAAAGATGATCACTCAGAATTAAGGTAGATTAATATGAAACTTGTGTATGTTCAGATTTAGAAGTTATAATACTTGTTCTTAAATGTTCAGTATACTTTCTGCGATAATTTCACTGTTTAATTTGAACTGCTCAGTTTGTTCTTTTATCCACATATTCCTGTTAAATGTAAATTATGGAGTTATCCGATGGTAGCTAAGTGAAATTTTATTCACTGAGCAAGTAGGCTCATTCCTCTACTCAAACATTTTCAGGTCAGCGACAATTCCAGGAATCAGAAGGATCTTTTCATCCTAACGCTTAATCTGTAGAATGTATATGTAGTTAGTTTAGTTAGATAGTGGTCTCTTAGTCCTTTCCCCTCGGTCCTTGGGACATGGAGTGGGTGAGAGAGAGTGTGTATGTGGTATGTGTATAAAGATGTAAATTAATTGTTATATTTACTTTCTGTTAAACAATGTTACATGTTGTAAACTCTGTTTACGTACTCTAGCCAGTTTAGATGAAATGCTTCCGCAATAGTTTATTATGTTTTAGTTTACAACAATAATCCGGATATCATTACAAGGTTTAAAAAAAAGGGAAAAGTTCTCAGTGATTTGTTTAGGTGATAATCCCTCCGTCGCGCCCTAATCTCGTGATTAGTGGTTAGTGTGAGATCGGGGTGTGACACTAATGCACCAGCTGCATTTATGGAACTCATGAATAGAATCTTTCGACCTTTTCTTGATCAGTGTGTTGTCGTCTTCATAGATGACATCTTGATCTACATTAGAGATTCTTAGTAGCATGAACATCATCTTCGTCAGGCTCAAACTTTGCTAAGAGAGCATAAGTTATATGCAAAGTTTAGCAAGTGTGAGTTCTGGCTACCAGAAGTTTCTTTTCTTTGACACGTAATATTTGCTTCAGGTATATGTGTTGACCCTAAAAAGGTAGAATCTGTCCTGCAATGGGAACAGCCGAAGACACCAATGGAGATTCGCAGTTTCTTAGGGTTGGCAAGCTATTATAGGAGGTTCATTAAGAACTTCAGTTCTATAGCTTTACCCTTGAATAAGTTAACCAGGAAAGATGTTCCTTTTGTTTGGAATGACAAGTGTCAACAATCTTTCTAGTTGTTGAAGGAAAGGTTGACAAGTGCACCAGTGCTGGTGTTACCTGAACAAGGGAAAGGGTATATAGTTTTCTGTGATGCCTCTAAGAATGGATTAGGATGTGATTTAATGCAGGATAAACAAGTGATTTCTTTTGCTTCTCGATAGCTTAAGAAACACGAGGAGAATTATCTGACACATGATCTAGAACTAGATGTTGTAGTCCATGCCTTGAAGATCTGGAGACATTACCTCTATGGAGAAACATTCTAGATTTTCACAGACCATAAGAGCCTAAAGTACATCTTTTCTCAGCATGAGTTAAACATGAGGCAACGCCGCTGGATGGAGTTAATCAAGGACTATGATTGTACAATTGATTATCATCCAGGGAAGGCCTATGTGGTTGTTGATGCTTTAAGTAGGAAATCAGCAACACCAGCCCTAGATAGAGCACAGTTAAATTCTTTGGTGTGCTCTAGGAGGGATATGCTTATCTCTTTAAGGCAAAACAATGTACAGTTAAAAGTATCATTGTTGTCTGGGTTGTTAGCTGAGATGCACATAAAACCTACTTTGAGACAGCAGATCAAGGAAGCATAGCAAACTGATGATGTATTTCAACAGATTAGGTCAGAATATGGTAGTGAGAAACGAGATGGTTTCCATGATTCAGATGATCAGGTAGCCTGTTATCATGGTAGAATGATAGTACCTGATGTCGATAACTTAAGGAAGTTAGTCATGGAAGAAGCTCATTCTTCAATGTATTTTATGCATCCAGGAAGCACCAAGATGTATCATAACTTGAAAGATATGCATTGGTGGCCAGGTTTAAAGAAGGATGTTGCTGAGTTTGTTATGCGGTGTCCAGTGTGTCAGCAAGTTAAAGCTGAACACCAGAAGCCTGCAGGAACAATGCAGCCTTTGCCTATACCACAGTGGAAGTGGGATCATGTGACCATGGATTTTGTGTTTGGGTTACCCAGAACAACCAAAGGTCATGATTTCATCTTGGTAATAGTTGATAGGTTGACAAAGACAGCATATTTCTTACCTGTCAAAACAACCTATTCTGCTAAGAAGTTGGCACAGTTATATGTAGATGAGATAGTGTGGCTGCATGGGGTCCCAGTTACCATTATTTTTGACAGAGGTCCCTAGTTTACGAGTCATTTTTGGGAGTGACTTCATAAAGCCTTAGGCACACAGTTAAGGTTTAGTACAACCTTTCATCCTCAGACAGATGGACAATCAGAAAGGACTATACAAACCTTGGAGGACTTGCTTAGGGCATGTTTCCTCCAATTTACAGGAAGTTGGGATCTACATCTAAGTTTGATAGAGTTTGCCTACAACAAAAGCTATCAACACAACATTGACATGGCACCTTATGAAGCTTTGTATGGTAAACGTTGTAGATCTCCCCTATGTTGGTATGAAACTGGTGAATATCAACTTTTGGGTCCTTATCTTGTGCAGTTGACCACCGAGAAGATTAAAATAATTAAACAACAGTTAAAGACTGCACATGATAGGTAGAAATCTTACGCTGATAAGCGTCATAGACCTTTAGAATTCTAGGTTGGAGATAGAGTGTACCTCAAGGTCTCACCTTGGAAGGGAGTTCTTAGATTTGGAAGGAAAGGAAAGTTAGCTCCTAGATTTATGGGGCCTTATCCAATCATTGAATGGGTTGGAAAGGTAGCTTATATACTGGAGTTACCACCCGAGCTACAAAAGTTACACCCAGTGTTCCACATTTCCATGCTAAGGAAATGTCACCCTGATACAGAATCAGTTCTACAACCTATGGAAGTAGAATTTAATGATGATATATCCTATATAGAAAGACCTATGTTGGTTCTTGATAGAAGAATCAAGAAGCTGAAGAAGAAAGATATTAGTCTTGTAAAAGTCCTCTAGAATCATAATGGTGTTGAAGAAGCTACATGGGAACTAGAGGAAGAAATGAGGAGGAAATACCCTACCCTTTTCTCTTAAAATGTTTTGTTAATGATTTCGGGGACGAAATCCTTGTAAGGGGTGGATAATTTGTAACATCCCTGACCTGGGTTATGTACTAACCCTAGGTGTTTTGCTTAATAAAGATGATTAGGTGTTTTCTCTTATCTTTTGAAAAGTAATTAAGGCTCTTGAGGAACTTATATTTCAATTTTAGTCCCTTTTGAATAATGTTGAAACATTGTTTTGTTAATTTTGGACTAAAGTGCAAATTACCAAATTTGAGGGGTTAACTTGCAAATTCCACATGATAAGATGTTTCTCTGATGTTGAAACATCATAAGAATGAATATGATGTAGTGGTATGGTTCCCACAAGCTTGGGCATCAAGATAAAGATTGTAGAGCAAACCTTGGGCATTAAAACCTAATTTTGGTGTAATGTGCAATTTACCCAAAATCTAGGGTTCAATATGCAATATATCACCTCTAGAGGGTCTCTCATGATTCTTGGAATCAAGTAGAGCAAAGAAAATGAGAGGGGCGCCTCATTTGAGTTATCTTGGAGGAGAGAGAATCTTGACATTAAAATAATCAAGATTTAAGCATATATGGAACTTTAGTTTAATTTATACAAAAAGAAATAAATTAATTGAGGAGCCTTCAACCAAAAGTTGAAGGATGTGTTTGCAATAGATTTGGACGATCTTGTGCCTTGCTATGGCACAAAAAGATCTTGCTTGAGTGGAAGCCACTCACATTATTATAATAAAAAGTAATATCCACTAAAAGGATGGATATTAATATAAAACTTTTTAAGATGCTTAATTTATTTTCCATTAATCTTTGGATAATGGAGAGGTTTTGCAAGAACATGAATATGGCTTAGTGGCCAATAAATGGAGGGGGATTTGATGGAAATTATTTTGGAATTAAAAGTAAATAATCCATTTTCTCTTTCCTTGAAAATCCCTTATACATGTTCTTTTTCCAATACACATGTGGATCATTTCCTTAGTTTCCTCTTCCCATCTTTGTTTTGGATGACCAAGGAAGAGCTTAGGAGCAGGATAAAGATGAACACAACCTGTTGGTAAGGTTTTGATCATCTTCTACCTCAGATTCATGGTGAAAACCCTAAAGCAATGCTTGATTATTGGTTTTCTTCACCCGATTTCCAATCCTAGCCATCTTTTTCATCCAAAAGCTCAAGGACGGACCTTGGAAAGTTTCTAGAACTCCATCCACCATTAAAGACGTGGATCTTGGAGCTTGGGATCAGTTCTGGAGGTGGGTTTTATAACTCAAACCCTTAATCATTGCTATTGCATCCATTTCTATAATAATCGTTGGTTATTCTTTTCTATTTGATACTCTTTTGGTTCATAGCTGAAATTCCCATGAAACACGGTTGTTGTTCTTGGTTGTTATAAGGAGAACGATGATGACATAATCTGATATGTTTATCCAAGAAAAAATTCCAGGTCAAACGGTCTCCTTAGTTGCTCAAACGGTTTCCCAAACCATTTGGGAGCAAACGGTTTCAAACCGTTTGGAATGAAACAGTTTCATCAAACCGCATGGAGGGAAATGGTTTCAAACCGTTTGGTGATGTTGACCAGGGTTTAACATTAGGGGATTTGTTCAAAATTATCTAGGTTAATGACCCATCAATTATTATTGATTAACTCCAATTGGTTCATGAGTTGAAGGTCAATCAATCACCTAAACCCTAATCGGGTTAAGTGCTGATTTCATAAGTGGTTAAGTTTGAAACTTGGGTTGATTGACCCAAACGGTTTCAAAACCATTTGGGGATCACCCAAATGGTCTCAAGAACGTTTGGGGGTCACCCAAGACCATTTGGAGGTCTAGGGTTGAGTATGGTTAAGTGATTGAAAATCCAAAGATATGGTATAAACCCTAATCGGCTAAGTGCTGATTTTGCAATTGAATAAGTTGATATTTTGGGTTGATTGACCCAAACGATTTCAAAACCATTTGGGGATCACCCAAACAGTCTCAAGACCATTTGGGGGTCACCCAAGACTGTTTGGAGGTCTAGGGTTGAGTATGGTTAGGTGTTTGAAGATCTAAAGATACCAAGTTGATTTGCAATCAAATGTTGATTTAGTTATCAATCTAGCGATCCAAACCCTAATTGGATGACATGGATTTGGGTGATGATATGGGAAATCAATCTCAAGACCGTTTGTAGGTCATCCAAATGACCTCAAGACCGTTTGGGGTCAGGTCATGTCCATTTTGGATGATGGACCAATAGTTTTAAGTAACTAGTTTCACATTGAATAATGTTGAAGGATTATCGATTCCAAACCCTAATCCAATTGATTCAAACCCTAATTGATGATTAATTGAGGGTTAATTGAGGGTCAAATCAGTTGAAGTTGACCTAATCAACTCAATTGAAGTATGGTGATAGGTCCCATTGATGATTGGTTACATGAATTCAATGGTTGAAGGAACCAACATTGGAAACCCTAATTTAATTGGAGTGGTTGGGACCCCTTTTAGTCCTTGTGGTTTTGAGGAGGTTTGGACAAAATGGTCTCAAGACCGTTTGGGACCAAATGATCCCAAACCGTTTGAGTTCATGCGTTTTCAAATGTTACTTTAGCAAACGGTCTCAACAGTCAACTTTGGGCAAACGGTCTTCACCACCTACTTTACCGAACGGTTTCATTGGTTTGTTCAAGACCATTTGGAGGTCTAAACGGTCTTAGACCATTTGGAGGCTTTTTGTGCAAGACCGTTTGGGGTCTATATGGACAAGACCGTTTGGTGGATAATCAACCAAAACCGCATGAGTACTTAAAGTAGTCAAAGGACAAGTTGATCAAATTGATTAATACATGATGTAATCAAAGATGATTATAGTGTTTGTATCCTAATAAGATAGGGTGATTAGTACCCCTTTAAATAATCAAGTATTAACGATCATGGTGATTATGACATAACCTATGATGTCAATTATTCTTCAAGGTTGAGCATGCCACTGTAACTCTAATAGCGAAGTTGCCAGTATACCCTGGAAAGCTATTCATGACAGAGACACGAGATGTCCTACATGTTGTTCCTCACACTGACTGAGGAAGATGAGGTCATAAGAATCCAACTCTTCTAATGACCTATGTATGGTACCGATTTCGATTTCGCAATGGTCGGTTGGAGTATGAATGGTATACTTCATATCCTCAGGGCATAAGTATGATTGTAAAACGTAATCAGTCGTGTAGCATATTTGCTTAGGGTTGAATTATGAGAATCAATGGTTAATGATACATGGTCTATTATATCCTAGTTGGATAAATGATATAAATGTTCTTCATATTCCTTATTGAATAAATGACTTGCTGCTTTATCAAGTTATAACTGGAATGAACTGTATAGAGAATACTGCTCTACTTCGCTTAATCAATAATTTACATGCTGTTGAATATTTATAATTCTACTGCTCAGTGTTATTCTATTATCAATAATAACAAAGTTTCTGGCGGAGAGTTATAACTCTTGCTGGGACAATTTTCAATTGTCTCACCCCTGTGTATTTCAAATTTTTAGGTAGATGATGAGGAAGAAGAAACCCTTCAGTGGGTGAGCAGCCACAGCAGCAACAGCAAGGACAACAGTGATCCTCAGGTGGAGACACTGTTTGTCAAATCATGTATATATAGAGAGTCCTATGTGTCGTCTTTGTACTCTCAGGTCCTAGGAGTCAGTAGAGAGTTTGATATAGATCTGAGATTTTTGGCTTGATGCCTCAAGATTTTTGTATACTGCTTATGTACAGTTTAACTGGGCAGTCAATGTTATGAATCTCGAGATGAGATGATACATAGATGTACTGATGAATCATAATGTAAATAACTTACTTTGGTTCTTTATGATAGAGTTTTACATTTTGTGGATTTCTTTGCAAAAAGTTTTAAATTTTTAGTGATTTTCAGTAATTCCGCTGCTAATAATTCGCTTCTACATTAGTTAATCCTATTTTCACAAGTCGTACGCCACAAGTGTTGGTATCAGAGCCCTTGGTTCGCTGAGTCTACAGAGACATGGGACTAAGGTTGTTGAGTCTGTTCTAGCGTCTTCCAGTCTATCTGATAGTGTCTTCTGTTCATATAGGAGGAGAAGAGAAAACTAAAGATGTTTGGATCACATGATGAACATGTTGCTGAAAGTAGTGTCGTTGCACCCGGAGGAGGTGTAAGAGACCAAGGAAGGGAGGAACCTGTGCCTGAACGACCCCAATTCAATCAAGCTGACATGGGGAATCCAGCCTTCCAAGCCATGTTCGGGCAGTTTATAACTGCCATGACACATATGACTAATAGGATGCTCATACATGCACCTAGGGCACCTACCCATCAAGAAGGACAAGGAGCCGGTAAGACGTTTGAACGACTATGCCGGGTTGGAGCTACGGAATATGTTGGGATAGCTGACCCAGCAGATGATGACATGTGGTTAACTGGGTTAGAGAAGGCCTTTAGAATCCCGAACATCCCAGAAGATGAGAAGGTTATACATGATGTGTACCTTCTCAAGGGGAGTGTTGGTCACTGGTGGACAATAGAGGAAGGGAAAAGGCCAGGTGTGGAGATTGAATGGGAGGTTTTCCGATGGGAATTTGTTAACAGATACTTTCCTAAGACATTCCTGGATGAGAAAATCTCTCAGTTTGAGAGGTTAAGACAAGGACTAATGAACATTTGCGAGTACGAGGCTAGTTTCATGGAGCTTTTACGGTTTTGTCTACATACGGCAACCACAGATGAAGAGAGGATACAACATTTTGAGAAGGGATTAAACATTGAGTTGACCACCCCTGTATCTGCTCTGGAGAATAGGGAAAGATTTACTACTTTCGTGGAGTCTGTTAGAAGGATAGAGAGGTCTGTGATGGAGAAGCAACAGACCAGGGACAAGAAGGTGTACCCCCAGTTCCCAGGATCCTCATCCAAAGGTTTCAAGAAACCGAGGTTTTCCGTGCCTACACCACCACCTAGATTCAGTACCCAGACGCAGTGGACGTCAAATAGGGGTAGAGGATGAAATTTACCACTAGAAGGAGCATGTAGCTCAGCATCTGTGTCAGTTATAGGACCATCCAGACCACAGTAAGGGATCAGAAGTTATTTCATATGTGGAAAGGTGGGGCATTTGATGAAGGATTGTAGAGCCCGAGAGGTAAGTGTGACTCAACCTCAAAGGCAGAGTCAGCAAGGTTCTCAATGGAGATAGTTTCCTGGTGGCGCTAGAGGACGTGGACAAGCGTCCCAAGCTAGATCATTGGCACCCAGTCATCGAGCACCAAATCAACCGCAGGCAACAATGAAATTCTATGCGATGAATCCACCCGATTCAGTGATCAACCCTCAGGTTGTGACAGGTCAGATGAAACTATTTTATTCTGATATGTCTACATACTGCATTGTAACTATTTTAATTGATCCGGGTGCTACACATTCTTTTGTCACTCGAAGAGTGATTCTTGACTGCAATATGACAGTTGGTCATAGGGCAGAGAGTTTGAAGTTGGAGACTCCGTTGATGGGATCTGCCGTGTTGCGGGAGGTGTGTTCTCCCTGCATCCTTTTCTTTTCTGAGCATCACATTCAAGTGGATCTTATACCACTTGAGATGCACGGGTTTGATATAATCCTTGGGATGGATACCTTAGAAAGGTATAAGGTTGTCTTGGATTGTGAGTCCAAGCAAGCTGTGTTCACAGACGATAGTGACACATGGATCTTTCAGGGAGATAGAAAGATTCTTCCAACCTGTCTTGTATCAGCTATGGTAGCTGAGAAGTTGATGAGGCAAGGATGCTTTGCATTCTTGGCCCATGTGGTAGATACCACTATGGAGAGTTTTAATCCTGTTGAAGTTCCTGTAGTCAGGGAATTTGAAGATGTATTTCCTGAAGAACTTCCAGGTGTACCTCTGCCCCGAGAGATTGATTTTGAGATTAATATAATTTCAGGCATGCAGCCAATAGCACAAACACCATATAGGATGGCGCCTTCTGAGATGGCAGAACTCAAGAAACAACTGCAAGAGTTGCTTGACAAGGGTTTCATCTGACCAAGCACTTCACCCTGGGGTGCTCCGGTCCTCTTTGTTAAGAAGAAGGATGGATCGATGTAGTTATGCATTGATTACAGGCAGTTAAATAAAGTAACAATAAAGAATAAGTATCCTTTGCCAAGGATTGATGATCTCTTTGACCAGTTGTGTAGTGCAACTGTCTTCTCAAAGATAGATCTGAGGTCGGGATATCATCAGTTGCGTATTAAGGTGGGTGACATACCTAAGTCTACTTTTAGGACAAGGTATGGTCACTATGAGTTCACAGTTATGTCATTTGGACTAACTAATGCACCAACTGCATTTATGGAACTCATTAATAGAATCTTTCGACCTTTTCTTGATCAGTGTGTTGTCGTCTTCATAGATGACATCTTGATCTACAGTAGAGATGCTCAGCAGCACGAACATCATCTTCGTCAGGCTCTAACTTTTCTAAGAGAGCATAAGTTATATGCTAAGTTTAGCAAGTGTGAGTTCTGGCTACCAGAAGTTTCTTTTCTTGGACACGTAATATCTGCTTCAGGTATACGTGTTGACCCTAAAAAGGTAGAATATGTCCTGCAATGGGAACAACCGAAGACACCAATGAAGATTCACAGTTTCTTAGGGTTGGAAAGCTATTATAGGAGGTTCATTAAGAACTTCAATTCTATAGCTTTACCCTTGACTAAGTTAACTAGGAAAGATGTTCCTTTTGTTTGGAATGACAAGTGTCAACAATCTTTCCAGCTGTTGAAGGAAAGGTTGATAAGTGCACCAGTGCTGGTGTTACCTGAGCAAGGGAAAGGGTATATAGTTTTTTGTGATGCCTCTAAGAATGGACTAGGATGTGTGTTAATGCAGGATAAACAAGTGATTTCTTTTGCTTCTCGACAACTTAAGAAACATGAGGAGAATTATCTGACACATGATCTAGAACTAGCTGTTGTAGTCCATGCCTTGAAGATCTGGAGACATTACCTCTACGGAGGAACATTTCATATTTTCACAGACCATAAGAGCCTAAAGTACATCTTTTCTCAGCGTGAGTTAAACATGAGGCAACACCGCTGGATGGAGTTAATCAAGGACTATGATTGTACAATTGATTGTCATCTAGGGAAGGCCAATGTGGTTTCTGATGCTTTAAGTAGGAAATCAGCAACACCAGCCCTAGATAGAGCACAGTTAAATTCTTTGGTGTGCTCTAGGAGGGATATGCTTATCTCTTTAAGGAAAAATAATGTACAGTTAAAAGTATCATTGTTATCTGGGTTGTTAGCTGAGATGCACATAAAACCTACTCTGAGACAGCAGATCAAGGAAGCACAGCAAACTGATGTTGTAGTTCAACATATTAGGTCAGAATATGGTAGTGAGAAATGAGATGGTTTCCATGATTCAAATGATCAGGTAGCCTGTTATCATGGTAGAATGATAGTACCTGATGTCGATAACTTAAGGAAGTTAGTCCTAGAAGAAGCTCATTCTTCAATGTATGATATGCATCCAGGAAGCGCCAAGATGTATCATAACTTGAAAGATATGCATTGGTGGCCTGGTTTAGAGAAGGATTTTGTTGAGTTTGTTATGCGGTGTCTAGTGTGTCAGCAAGTTAAAGCTGAACACCAGAAGCCCGCAGAAACAATGCAGCCTTTGCCTATACTACAGTGGAAGTGAGATCATGTGACCATAGATTTTGTGGTTGGGTTACCCAGAACAACCAAAGGTCATGATTCCATCTGGGTAATAGTTGATAGGTTGACAAAGACAACACATTTCTTACCTGTCAAAACAACCTATTCTACTGAGAAGTTGGCACAGTTATATGTAGATGAGATAGTGCGGCTGCATGGGGTCCCAGTTACCATTGTTTCTGACAGAGGTCCCTAGTTTACGAGTCATTTTTGGGAGCGACTTCATAAAGCCTTAGGCACACAATTAAGGTTTAGTACAACCTTTCATCCTCAGACAGATGGACAATCAGAATGGACTATACAAACCTTGGAGGACTTGCTTAGGGCATGTATCCTCCAGTTTATAGGGAGTTGGGATGTACACCTAAGTTTGATAGAGTTTTCCTACAACAACAGCTATCAACACAGCATTGACATGGCACCTTATGAAGCTTTGTATGGTAGACGTTGTAAATCTCCTCTATGTTGGTATGAAACTGGTGAATATCAACTTTTGGGTCCTGATCTTGTGCAACAGACCACTGAGAAGATTAAAATAATACAACAACAGTTAAAGACTGCACAGGATAGGCAGAAATCTTACGCTGATAAGTGTCGTGGGCCTTTAGAATTTCAGTGTAACACCTCATCCTCAATAAAACACGATTACATGCTAACCAGCGGATTACCAAAAAACACGGGAAATTAAAGCCGATTTACAACAAGCACCACAAGATGAAACATATAATATCTGAGCCAACACTTTGGATATCATAGCGTCTCTCACCAAAGAGTGTAACGCCCGGCACTATATCAGTTAAGCACGCAACTCTTCACCTATGTTGGCCAGCACCCTTCTAGGGCTAAGATCATAACGACCAACCATCATCACCTCAGTATCATTCCACACACAACCTGTGACGCCCAAGGCAACAAACCCTATTGCCCCCTTCGTATCGCCCAAGCCCCCAAGGCACCATGTCGAGCAGCACCCCCAGCAGGGGCAACGCCTAATACGTCATATCGGGAAACAACTAAGAACCCACATGTAACGCTATGTCGTACTATATATATCGGGCAATGTCCCGAGATGGGCAACACACCTTCTTGGTGTAACCGTAGACTAGAACCAAAGGTGCATCGTGCCACTAGAGCTATGAGCTGTGTCGTGCATCCATGAGCATGGTGGTATCGGCAACCAGATACAAGGGGATATCTATCGAGCATCTTATTGGCCAAAGGCATAACTCCCATGAGTACCAACTAAAGCATATCGGGCAGGAGTACTAGTATTACTCAAAGCTTAACCAAGAGTGGGGCTCTCATCCAAAGTATTGTGCAAAGCACACTAAGGCCATAACGCCTAACTCATCATAACGGGCAACATCTCATATTAGGCAACACTCTACTAACTCAACTATCAGACACCATATCGGGCGAAGGGTCTACAAGGTGTCATCCAACCATATCACCCAAGAACACCCTATGTCAGTCATCTAGGGTTAGGGCAACCTTATCGTTCAAGGTTCCATGTCGTCCATATGCACCATGTCGGGCAACTTACTTAGAGGGTGTCGTGCAATCACAAACCTCATGCCCGACACAAAAGCCCCTCAACCACGCTCATATCGGTCAGGGAGGTAGTCATGGTATCGCCAACCTAGGGTTTCATCATTCTAGGCTCAAGACTTATCCATATTGCCCAATAAGTACTACCATGGTAAGGAGTCATGTCGGGTAGTATAACGTTCAAGGCAAACCCTAGGTGAGGGGGGTATCGTTTAGGGCACCAAAAAAGGTGTATCGTGAAAGGGCACAAGGACCACACAAAGTTGGTCACCTTCAACATCAAGACCATGTCGTGCAACAAGGGTAGATCATCTATGTCACCCAGGACAACCCTATCGTCCAAACTGGGGTTGAAGCCCCATATCGTCTAAGACTCTAGAGTTAGGGTTTTATGTCGGCCAATCACCATCATATTGGGTAGATATACATATCGGTCACAAGGTCACTAAGAAGTTCACCTATCACATCACCCAAGGCTCAACTCTAGAAGAGGGTATCAGGCAACACACTCAAAGGGTCATCATGGAAACATATCGGCCAAGAGTCCATCCAAGGGTCTAGCAACCATGTCGTCCAAAGCTTGTGTCTAGGGTGGATAGGGGATATCAGGCATTAAGGTACAACTATTACCAACTCATCATATCATCCATATGTCTAGGTCATAGGCTCACCTTTCAAGTCCAAAGGAGATAAAGGGGTGTTGCCATAACCATCGACCAAAACATAGGCTATAGAACAAAGTATTGTATCAGGTAAAGACCCATATCGGGCAACCTAGTTGTATCGGCCAAAGACTCATATCGTGCAAGTCATCTTCAACCTCTAGACACCCATTACCATCTTGCACAAGGAAAACAAACTAAAGGCAGTAATAAAACATAGCATTCCCATTAGATAAGATTCCAAGTTCCATATATATATCTATCATGGAGAAAATGTAACGATTTAAGTACAAGAACCATCATATACATATATGGAGAGTGTGCATAATAGAGATGGTTAAGAGTTATGTAACCCGCCTTAGGAGGATTTCCATGAAAGGCATCAAGCTTCATGATCCAAGCAGAAAACACACGTTCCTCTCCAAGAACATCACCCATCCAAAGCTCCAAACATGCCTTCGGTACCATCATCATCACCTCAAGAAACAAAGGAAGAAGAAGAAGAAGAAACCATGGTTATGTATAGCTCAAGAAGAAGAAAGGAGGGGGGATAACCACGGCCTTGCTTACTCTTATCAAGGGCCTATCCATGGCCAAGAGGGGAAGAGGAAGGTGAAGAAGTAAGCACAAGGAAAAACTAGCAAGGAAGCATGACTCACCAAGGTCGGATCTTGAGCAAGGAGTTTCCATGGCCAAGGAGCTTGCCCCTCCATGCTCCATAGGAGTCTTCCTTAGCTCCCAAAGCTCTCTTGCTCGTCACATACAGGTAGGGTAAGGAAGGTGGCTGAAAAGGATTGCTTGGATAAGGAGGAAGGGAGTTATATACACCAAGGAAGAGAGAGGTAGCAAGGGAGAGGTGTCATAACCACATAAACCAAGGTGCCACTTGCTCTAGCTCATAACGCCACTTGTTGCCACCCTAGCAGCTCATGCATGGCCTGGTGATACACTCTAGAAAGTGTATCATGCATCTGGGCAGCAGACATGGCCGACACACCCCTGTTGGGCGACACACCTTCATGTCCTAGCTGATACACTAAAGGACAAGGTGACATATGTAACACATATATGTTATAAGGACCATATAAAGATGTCATTCCTCATCTATCAACCAAACATGGTGCCCCATCATCCATACTCGTTCTAGATGATGTCACCCACAAGCAAGAAGACTCTGGAGCTGATAAATTGCACAGTGACCCTCCATTTTGGGTAAATTGCAATTTACACCAAAACTAGCACAAAAAGCATAAACATCAACCAACCAAGCTCAAACTTGAAACATAGGTCCTCCACAAGGTGTCCCATGACATCATTCTCTTTCTAATGATGCAAGAGAACTAAATTCATGCTTTACATGTTACATATTGCAATATAACCCCTAACTTTCGGTAAATTGCACTTTGGTCCAAAATAAGAAAACATTGCTCAAACAACATCCAAACGGGACCAAACTGGAAACATGAGCTTGTCACATGATACCAAAACATCTTAGAAGATTAGATTAAGGTTCTAAGCACCTTTAAAAAGCAAATCAAAGAGGGTTAGCCCAAAACCTGGGTTAGGGTCCTTACATCCAGGTTGGAGACATAGTGTACCTCAAGGTCTCACCTTGGAAGGGAGTTCTTAGATTTGGAAGGAAAGGAAAGTTAGCTCCTAGATTTATGGGGCCTTATCCAATCATTGAACGAATTGGAAAGGTAGCTTATAAGCTGGAGTTACCACCCGAGCTGAAAAAGTTACACCCAGTGTTCCACATTTCCATGCTAAGGAAATGTCACCCTGATATAGAGTCAGTTCTGCAACCTATGGAAGTAGAATTGAATGATGATGTATCCTATATAGAAGGACCTATGTTGGTTCTTGATAGAAGAATCAAGAAGCTGAAGAAGAAAGACGTTAGTCTTGTAAAAGTCTTCTGGAATCATAATGGCATTGAAGAAGCTACATGGGAACTAGAGGAAGAAATGAGGAGGAAATACCCTACCCTTTTCTCTTAAAATGTTTTGTTAATGATTTTGGGGACAAAATCCTTGTAAGGGGTGGATAATTTGTAACATCCCTGACCTGGGTTATGTACTAACCCTAGGTGTTTTGCTTAATAAATATGATTAGGTGTTTGCTCTTATATTTTGAAAAGTAATGAAGGCTCTTGAGGAACTTATGTTTCAATTTCAGTCCCTTTTGAATAATGTTGAAACATTGTTTTGTTAATTTTGGACTAAAGTGCAAATTACCCAATTTGAGGGGTTAACTTGAAATTTCCACATGATAATATGTTCCTCTGATGTTGAGACATCATAAGAATGAATATGATGTAGTGGTATGGTTTCCACAAGCTTGGGCATCAAGATAAAGCTTGTAGAGCAAACCTTGTGCATTAAAACCTAGTTTTGGTGTAATGTGAAATTTACCCAAAATCTAGGGTTCAATATACAATATATCACCTCTAGAGGGTCTCTCATGTTTCTTGGAATCAAGTAGAGAAAATAAAATAAGAGGGGCGCCTCATTTGAGTTATCTTGGAGGAGAGAGAATCTTGACATTAAAATAATCAAGATTTAAGCATATACGGAACTTTAGTTTAATTTATACAAAAAGAAATAAATTAATTGAGGAGCCTTCAACCAAAAGTTGAAGGATGTGTTTGAAATATAGTTGGACGATCTTGTGCCTTGCTATGGCACAAAAAGATCTTGGTTTAGTGGAAGCCACTCACATTATTATAATAAAAAGTAATATCCACTAAAAGGATGGATATTAATATAAAACTCTTTAAGGTGCTTAATTTCTTTTCCATTAATCTTTGCAAAATGGATAGGTTTTGCAAGAACATGAAGATGGCTTCGTTTTGAAGAAATGGAGGGGGATTTGATGGAAATTATTTTGGAATTAAAAGTAAATAATCCATTTTCTCTTTCCTTGAAAATCCCTTATACATGTTCTTTTTACAATACACATAAGGATCGTTTCCTTAGTTTCCTCTTCCCATCTTTGTTTTGGCCGACCAAGGAAGAGCTCAGGAGCAGGAGAAATACGAACACAACCTGTTGGTAAGGTTTTTATCATCTTCTACCTCGGATTCATGGTGAAAACCCTAAAGCAATGCTTGATTATTGGTTTTCTTCACCCGATTTCCAATCCTAACCATCTTTTTCATCCAAAAGCTCAAGGACGGACCTTGGACAGTTGCTGGAACTCCATCCACCATTAAAGCCGTGGATCTTGGAGCTTGGGATCAGTTCTAGAGGTGGGTTTTATAACTCAAACCCTTAATCATTTCTATTGCATCCATTTCTATAATAATCGTTGGTTATTCTTTTCTATTTGATACTCTTTTGGTTCATAGCTGAAATTCCCATGAAAAATGGTTTCTGTTCTTGGTTGTTGTAAGGAGAATGATGATGACATCATCTGATATGTTTATCCAAGAAAACATTCCAGGTCAAATGGTCTCCTTAGTTGCTCAAAAGGTTTCCCAAACCGTTTGGGAGCAAACGGTTTCAAACCGTTTGGAATGAAACAGTTTCATCAAACCGCAAGGAGGGAAACGGTTTCAAACCGTTTGGTGATGTTGACCAGGGTTGACCATTTGGGGATTTTTTTCAAAATTTTCTAGGTTAATGACCCATCAATTATTATTGATTAACTCCAATTGGTTCATGAGTTGAAGGTCAATCAATCACCTAAACCCTAATCGGGGTTAAGTGCTGATTTCATAAGTTGTTAAGTTTGAAACTTTGGTTGATTGACCCAAACGGTTTCTAAACCATTTGGGGATCACCCAAACGGTCTCAATACCGTTTGGGGGTCACCCAAGACCATTTGGAGGTCTAGGGTTGAGTATGGTTAAGTGATTGAAGATCCAAAGATATGGTATAAACCCTAATCGGCTAAGTGCTGATTTTGCAATTGAATAAGTTGATGTTTTGGGTTGATTGACCAAAACGGTTTCAAAACCATTTGGGGATCACCCAAACGGTCTCAAGACCGTTTGGGGGTCACCCAAGACAGTTTGGAGGTCTATGGTTGAGTATGGTTAGGTTTTTGAAGATCTAAAGATACCAAGTTGATTTGCAATCAAATGTTGATTTGGTGATCGATCTAGTAATCCAAACCCTAATTGGATGACATGGATTTGGGTGATGAGATGGTAAAACAGTCTCAAGACCGTTTGGAGGTCATCCAAATGACCTAAAGACCGTTTGGGGTCAGGTCATGTCCATTTTGTATGATGGACCAATAGTTTTAAAGTAACTAGTTTCACATTGAATAATGTTGAAGGATTATCAATTCCAAACCCTAATCCAATTGATTCAAACCCTAATTGATGATTAATTGAGGGTTAATTGAGGGTCAAATCAGTTGAAGTTGGCCTAATCAACTCAATTGAAGTATGGTGATAGGTCCCATTGATGATTGGTTACATGAATTCAATGGTTGAAAGAACCAACATTGGAAACCCTAATTTAATTGGAGTGGTTGGGACCCTTTTTGGTCCTTGCGGTTTTGAGGAGGTTTGGACCAAACGGTCTCAAGACCGTTTGAGTCCAAACGGTCTCAAGACCTTTTGGGACCAAACAATCCCAAACCGTTTGAGTTCATGCGTTTTCAAATGTTACTTTAGCAAACGGTCTCAACAGTCAACTTTGGGCAAACGGTCTTCACCACCTACTTTACCAAACGGTTTCATTGGTTTGTTCAAGACCGTTGGGAGGTCTAAACGGTCTTAGACCGTTTGGAGGCTTTTTGTGCAAGACCATTTGGGGTCTATATGGACAAGACCGTTTGGTGGATAATCAACCAAAATCGCATGAGTACTTAAAGTAGTCAAAGGGCAAGTTGATCAAATTGATTAATACATGATGTAATCAAAGATGATTATAGTGTTTGTATCCTAATAAGATAGTGTGATTAGTACCCCTTTAAATAATCAAGTATTAACGATCATGGTGATGATGACATAACCTATGATGTCAATTATTCTTCAATGTTGAGTTGACTTATCACCAACTCCTGACGATGATGGATCTATGGCCAGGGCAAACTACATGATATGTTCCACTGTAATTAGTTAGTATCTTTTAAGTGGATTGCAAGATTCAGCCAAGTTATATAACATGCAAACTATAACATGAATAAACAACATGAAACTCAAAATCATGCTTTTACTGTCATCAACATCATCCTGATCCATCATAAGGATCCAACATTACATGTTACCACTTGGCCTCTTGCCAAACATATGGATCCATCTCAAGGATCATCACATTGCCATGGGATCTCAATCCCTCATCACATAGTGTCACTGCTTCTCAAGGCACTCACTTAGGCACTTTAGCCAACTCAGGTCCTCAGACCAAAACACACCATGTAGGTTATCTCATCATCAATAGTAACCATCAAAGCAATATTACTCAACATATATACCTCATAGCCCTTTACCTGGCTATGCATCACCTACATGGTTAGTACAGAAAGATCGTATTATCAAACATAGGGCAATATTGATGATTATATACTTTGTCACCCATGCCTCAACCTATGATCATAGACATATGTCATATCATCATGCAAAGCTTCTTACATGCTTATCATTAACTCAGCGTTATACATATAATCAAGATGATCATAAACACAGGTGCTATCATGGCAAGATACATAGATGTAATCTACTATCACGATTACCATCAAGCATGTCAAGGGTTACTACCAAAAACCAACGTGATAGCAAGAACAAGAACTGACATATAAGTTTCCATGAGAGACAAGACCCTCACTAGAGGCGTCCACTATCCTCACCAAAGGTGGTATTGGGCAGGGTACTCTCCCCTATCGCCCAACACATAACCTCACAACGAGTAGCACCTAGGGTGTAACGTGCAACGCAGTGTCGTGCACTTCTAGGTGTAACGTGCAACAGGGTATCGTGCAGCAGGGTATCATGCATCTTCCAGCATGTGTCGTGCATCACCAAGATGCCATGACGCCCAGCATGCAGCTAACCACAGAGCCCCATATCATCATGGGTGTAATGTGCACTTGATCCAGGTGTGTTGCGCAACCAGCTACAATCGGGCAACTAGGGCGTGCAACTCAACCAAAGGGTGTATCGTGCGACGGCGCGTCACGCCCAAGGGATACCGGGCAGCACATACCCAACAAGGCCTAATGCCCAAAGGTGTAACACGTGCAGCAAGGCAAACCTAACGCCCATCACAAGGCTAACCACATCTATCAATCGACACACAAGGACAAGGTCAAGAGTTGACGCCCACCACAGAACCAGCTAACAAGCTTCCACAACATCAGGGTATGATGAGGTGAAGGGTGTCGGGTAAGGTACTTATCATGGTGTGATGCCCGACACCACAAGGCGGGAACTAGGTGTGTGATGCCCGACACAACACCACACCACAACGTACAAATCTCAAGGCCAAAGAGGGATAATGGGCAACACCACCCCAAGGCCATATCGGACAAGATGCAGCCCGACAGGGTCACCACCAACCTCAAGCATAAGGGAACCAAAACCCTAAAGGATCAAGAAGATGGTTCACCTCTCAACTTAAATGAGAGAGGGGTCTTGCCAAGCTTCTTAACACCATTCTGGCAACTCAAGGAACAACCACAGCCAAGGTCCACAACCACTATATAGCTCACCTTTCAAGTCCATGGTGAGAGGAGGGTGTTTCTTAAGCAACTAGAACACAAGCTCACCTCTCAACTTAAATGAGAGAGGAGTGTTGCCCATGATACTAGAACTCAAGCTCACTCCTGTAGACCAAAGAGAGAAAGGGGTGTTGCTCACCAAGAAACCCTAGAACATAGGTTCGGCCAACAAGAGGCAACTAAGCAAGAAACTAAATTAACAACATACATAGCCGATATGATCATAAGCAACATACAAGAACACAAAAGAAGGTAGTATAGTTAGGGTTAGGAGTTATGTAACCCGCCTTAAGCAAGCTCCAAGCTCCTAGCTCCAAGCACCACCACAAGAAGAGAGCACGACACTCTAGGGTTCGGCCACCACTAGAGGAAGAAGGAGACTTCAAGAAGGATCGGCCACCAAGCTTGCAAAAGAAGAGGGTGTCGTGCACCAAAGGAGAAGGAGACTAAAGAACTAAAGGGATCCTTAGCAAGACAAAGGAAGCACATATATAGGAGGGGATGGAGGAGAAACCAAGGTGGAACAAGGCAAGGTGTCGCCCACCTAGGGACACTTGTCCATGGGCAAAGCCACCACTCTAACATGCCCTAACCACATGTACAAGGTCATTGCCACATGCAAGCATCAATCACCAAGTGTCCACTAGTGGTGACACAAATGAGGTTAAAGAAGGTCAAAGGATCCATGGGCGACACACCCCAACACCATGGCCGACACTCTCCCTAGGCCGACACACCACAGGCCGACACCCACCCTGGGCGACACAACTCTGCCCGACACAAACATGGCTGACACAAGGCTCACTCTTGCCCGACACAAGGTCCAGAGATGCAAGGAAAAGCACCAAAAGTCCCAACAAGCTCCACCAAGCCCAAAGGAACTCAAGCAACGAGCCCAAACCTTCCTTTCAACACTAGAGATTTAAGTACAAGAACCATCATATACATATATGGAGAGTGTGCATAATAGAGATGGTTAAGAGTTATGTAACCCGCCTTAGGAGGATTTCCATGAAAGGCATCAAGCTTCATGATCCAAGCAGCAAACACACATTCCTCTCTAAGAACATCACCCATCCAAAGCTCCAAACATGCCTTCGGTACCATCATCATCACCTCAAGAAACAAAGGAAGAAGAAGAAGAAGAAACCATGGTTATGTATAGCTCAAGAAGAAGAAAGGAGGGGAGATAACCACGGCCTTGCTTACTCTTATCAAGGGCCTATCCATGGCCAAGAGGGGAAGAGGAAGGTGAAGAAGTAAGCACAAGGAAAAACTAGCAAGGAAGCATGACTCACCAAGGTCGGATCTTGAGCAAGGAGTTTCCATGGCCAAGGAGCTTGCCCCTCCATGCTCCATGGGAGTCTTACTTAGCTCCCAAAGCTCTCTTGCTCGTCACATACAGGTAGGGTAAGGAAGGTGGCTGAAAAGGATTGCTTGGATAAGGAGGAAGGGAGTTATATACACCAAGGAAGAGAGAGGTAGCAAGGGAGAGGTGTCATAACCACATAAACCAAGGTGCCACTTGCTCTAGCTCATAACGCCACTTGTTGCCACCCTAGAAGCTCATGCATGGCCTGGTGATACACTCTAGAAAGTGTATCATGCATCTGGGCAGCAGCCATGGCCGACACACCCCTGTTGGGCGACACACCTTCATGTCCTAGCCGATACACTAAAGGACAAGGTGACATATGTAACACATATATGTTATAAGGACCATATAAAGATGTCATTCCTCATCTATCAACCAAACATGGCGCCCCATCATCCATAGTCGTTCTAGATGATGCCACCCACAAGAAAGAAGACTCTAGAGCTGATAAATTGCACAGTGACCCTCCATTTTGGGTAAATTGCAATTTACACCAAAACTAGCACAAAAAGCATAAACATCAACCAACCAAGCTCAAACTTGAAACATAGGTCCTCCACAAGGTTTCCCACGACATCATTCTCTTTATAATGATGCAAGAGAACTAAATTCATGCTTTACATGTTACATATTGCAATATAACCCCTAACTTTTGGTAAATTGCACTTTGGTCCAAAACAAGCAAACATTGCTCAAACAACATCCAAACGGGACCAAATTGGAAACATGAGCTTGTCACATGATACCAAAACATCTTAGAAGATTAGATTAAGGTTCTAAGCACCTTTAAAAAGCAAATCAAAGAGGGTTAGCCCAAAACCTGGGTTAGGGTCCTTACATCCAGGTTGGAGACATAGTGTACCTCAAGGTCTCACCTTGGAAGGGGGTTCTTAGATTTGGAAGGAAAGGAAAGTTAGCTCCTAGATTTATGGGGCATTATCCAATCATTGAACGGGTTGGAAAGGTAGCTTATAAGATGGAGTTACCACCCGAGCTGCAAAAGTTACACCCAGTGTTCCACATTTCCATGCTAAGGAAATGTCACCCTGATATAGAGTCAGTTCTGCAACCTATGGAAGTAGAATTGAATGATGATATATCCTATATAGAAGGACCTATGTTGGTTCTTGATAGAAGAATCAAGAAGCTGAAGAAGAAAGACATTAGTCTTGTAAAAGTCTTCTGGAATCATCATGGCGTTGAAGAAGCTACATGGGAACTATAGGAAGAAATGAGGAGGAAATACCCTACCCTTTTCTCTTAAAATGTTTTGTTAATGATTTCGGGGACAAAATCCTTGTAAGGGGTGGATAATTTGTAACATCCCTGACCCGGGTTATGTACTAACCCTAGGTGTTTTGCTTAATAAAGATGATTAGGTGTTTGCTCTTATCTTTTGAAAAGTAATGAAGGCTCTTGAGGAACTTATGTTTCAATTTTAGTCCCTTTTGAATAATGTTGAAACATTATTTTGTTAATTTTGGACTAAAGTGAAAATTACCCAAGTTGAGGGGTTAACTTGAAAATTCCACATGATAATATGTTCCTCTGATGTTGAGACATCATAAGAATGAATATGATGTAGTGGTATGGTTTCCACAAGCTTGGGCATCAAGATAAAGCTTGTAGAGCAAACCTTGTGCATTAAAACCTAGTTTTGGTGTAATGTGCAATTTACCCAAAATCTAGGGTTCAATATGCAATATATCACCTCTAGAGGGTCTCTCATGTTTCTTGGAATCAAGTAGAGAAAATAAAATGAGAGGGCCGCCTCATTTGAGTTATCTTGGAGGAGAGAGAATCTTGACATTAAAATAATCAAGATTTAAGCATATACAGAACTTTAGTTTAATTTATACAAAAAGAAATAAATTAATTGAGGAGCCTTCAACCAAAAGTTGAAGGATGTGTTTGAAATATAGTTGGACGATCTTGTGCCTTGCTATGGCACAAAAAGATCTTGTTTTAGTGGAAGCCACTCACATTATTATAATAAAAAGTAATATCCACTAAAAGGATGGATATTAATATAAAACTCTTTAAGGTGCTTAATTTCTTTTCCATTAATCTTTGCATAATGGATAGGTTTTGCAAGAACATGAATATGGCTTCATTTCCAAGAAATGGAGGGGGATTTTATGGAAATTATTTTGGAATTAAAAGTAAATAAACCATTTTCTCTTTCCTTGAAAATCCCTTATACATGTTCTTTTTCCAATACACATAAGGATCGTTTCCTTAGTTTCCTCTTCCCATCTTTGTTTTGACCGACCAAGGAAGAGCTCAGGAGCAGGAGAAATACGAACACAACCTGTTGGTAAGGTTTTTATCATCTTCTACCTCGGATTCATGGTGAAAACCCTAAAGCAATGCTTGATTATTGGTTTTCTTCACCCGATTTCCAATCCTAACCATCTTTTTCATCCAAAAGCTCAAGGACGGACCTTGGACAGTTGCTGGAACTCCATCCACCATTAAATACGTGGATCTTGGAGCTTGGGATCAGTTCTAGAGGCGGGTTTTATAACTCAAACCCTTAATCATTGCTATTGCATCCATTTCTATAATAATCGTTGGTTATTCTTTTCTATTTGATACTCTTTTGGTTCATAGCTGAAATTCCCATGAAAAATGGTTTCTGTTCTTGGTTGTTGTAAGGAGAATGATGATGACATCATCTGATATGTTTATCCAAGAAAAAATTCCAGGTCAAATGGTCTCCTTAGTTGCTCAAACGGTTTCCCAAACTGTTTGGGAGCAAACAGTTTCAAACCGTTTGGAATGAAACAGTTTCATCAAACCGCATGGAGGGAAATGGTTTCAAACCATTTGGTGATGTTGACCAGGGTTTACCATTTGGGTATTTGTTCAAAATTTTCTAGGTTAATGACCCATCAATTATTATTGATTAACTCCAATTGGTTCACGAGTTGAAGGTCAATCAATCACCTAAACCCTAATCGGGTTAAGTGTTGATTTCATAAGTTGTTAAGTTTGAAACTTTGGTTGATTGACCCAAACGGTTTCTAAACCATTTGGGGATCACCAAAACGGTCTCAATACCTTTTGGGGGTCACCCAAGACCATTTGGAGGTCTAGGGTTGAGTATTGTTAAGTGATTGAAGATCCAAAGATATGGTATAAACCCTAATCGGCTAAGTGCTGATTTTGCAATTGAATAAGTTGATGTTTTGGGTTGATTGACCCAAACGGTTTCAAAACCATTTGGGGATCACCCAAACGGTCTGAAGATCGTTTGGGGGTCACCCAAGACATTTTGGAGGTCTATGGTTGAGTATGGTTAGGTTTTTGAAGATCTAAAGATACCAAGTTGATTTGCAATCAAATGCTGATTTGGTGATCGATCTAGTGATCCAAACCCTAATTGGATGACATGGATTTGGGTGATGAGATGGTCAAATAGTCTCAAGACCATTTGGAGGTCATCCAAATGACCTCAAGACCGTTTGGGGTCAGGTCATGTCCATTTTGGATGATGGACCAATAGTTTTAAAGTAACTAGTTTCACATTGAATAATGTTGAAGGATTATCAATTCCAAACCATAATCCAATTGATTCAAACCCTAATTGATGATTAATTGAGGGTCAAATCAGTTGAAGTTGACCTAATCAACTCAATTGAAGTATGGTGATAGGTCCCATTGATGATTGGTTACATGAATTCAATGGTTGAAAGAACCAACATTGGAAACCCTAATTTAATTGGAGTGGTTGGGACCCTTTTTGGTCCTTGCGGTTTTGAGGAGGTTTGGACCAAACGGTCTCAAGACCTTTTTGGACCAACCAATCCCAAACTGTTTGAGTTCATGCGTTTTCAAATGTTACTTTAGCAAACGGTCTCAACAGTCAACTTTGGGAAAACGGTCTTCACCACCTACTTTACCAAACGGTTTCATTAGTTTGTTCAAGACCGTTGGGAGGTCTAAACGGTCTTAGACCGTTTGGAGGCTTTTTGTGCAAGACCATTTGGGGTCTATATGGCCAAGACCGTTTGGTGGATAATCAACCAAAACCGCATGAGTACTTAAAGTAGTCAAAGGGCAAGTTGATCAAATTGATTAATACATGATGTAATCAAAGATGATTATAGTGTTTGTATCCTAATAAGATAGTGTGATTAGTACCCCTTTAAATAATAAAGTATTAACGATCATGGTGATGATGACATAACCTATGATGTCAATTATTCTTCAAGGTTGAGTTGACTTATCCTAATCAAGGTTGAACAAACATCATCCTAATTAGGATGAGAGAGAGAAGACTTCCTATATGAATGATAATCATGTAGTGGACTTTCAATATGTATGAATGTCTAATTAGGGTATGATCCTTTATAGTGAGATCATGAAACCCTAATTATGAAGGTTAATGAATCATAACCCTAATTGAGGGTATTGATAGGTAAAATCATAATACATGATGATGGTATGATCTTAATTCATAATGATGACATGAGAAACCCTAATTTAGGGTACTTTGATGATCACTCCTAATTGGAATGAATAGTAAACCCTAATCTAGGGTGATGTGATGTGAATATTGAACCCTAATCTAGGGTGATGTGGAATGAATAGTAAACCCTAATCTAGGGTGATGCGATGTGAATAGTAAACCCTAATCTAGGGTGATGCGATGTAGATAGTAAACCCTAATTTCAAATGAGGTAAATAAGAATGTGTAACCCTAATTCTAGGCTATACTTCATAGCATGAAGCTCTAAGGTTGGATAATGAAATTATGAGTCATTTATCCTAATTGGGCTAAGGGGATGATTAACCCTAATCGAAATGAAAAGGGAAACCCTAACCCTAGCAAGGGTATAGTGGTGTAACCCTTGAATAATGATGTCATAATTGTTTTGCAATATGCTGATATGAAATTGATGTATATGTTATCATCTCTACTAATCATGTAGGTTTTATGAGATATTGAATATAGCCAGGTATGAGCTATGATGCTTTGTTTATTGAAAGTATTTTATGAGCTTTGTAAGCAATAATATGCTATGTTGCCTAGTGAAAGGTAACAAAAGAGATTGATAGGTTGTAAGAGCCATGTGAAATACCTGCATTGCAATTATCATGTTTACATTGACAGATGACTTGATGGCAATAAGTTACCTTTCAAAGCTGTAACAAGTATTTTGATGATCTCAGGGTTTGAACACCCATATTCTTGAATCATGATGATGAGATGATAAGGGATTGAGTTCCCAATGTTAATAAAACTGTGAAATGAACTTGATGGAATTGGTACTCATTCTTTATAGCAATTGTTATAATGGTTTATGTTTGAAAACATGCCTGATGCTAAAATAATGTTGTAATGTACTTAATTAATCAAGTGAAATGATATCATGTAGAGCCCTGACCATAGATCCATCATCGTCAGCAGTTAGGTGATGGTGAAATAGGTTTTCCTAAGGGAACTCCTAGAGAGCATACTTTTGAGTATGTGGGGGTAATGGGCGCGAATATCCTTACGCCCTGATGGAGGAATTGATGTGAGATAAACATTAAATCTCTTAATCCTTCATTATATGTATATGACGGGATGATATATCACTAACCTCCCGATGATGATGTTAATGCCGAATCAATGTGAGATAACAAGAAATCTCTCGATTGCGAAGAGAGTACATCATGCCACTGTAACTCTAATAGCGAAGTTGCCAGTATACCCTGGAAAGCTATTCATGGTAGAGACACGAAATGTCCTACATGTTGCTCCTCACACTGACTGAGAAAGATGAGGTCATAAGAATTTGGCTCTTCTGATGACCTATGTATGGTACCGATTTCGATTTTGCAATGGTCGGTTGGAGTATGAATGATATACTTCATCTCCTCAGGGCATAAGTATGATTGTAAAACGTAATCAGCAGTGTAGCATATTTGCTTAGGGTTGAATAACGAGAATCAATGGTTGATGATACATGGTCTATTATATCCTAGTTGGATAAATGATATACATGTTCTTCATATTCCTTGTTGAATAAATGACTTGCTGCTTTATCAAGTTATAACTGGAATGAACTGTATAGAGAATACTGCTCTACTTAGCTTAATCAATAATTTACCTATTGTTGAATATTTATAATTCTACTTCTCAATGTTATTCTATTATCAGTAATAACAATGTTTCTAGAGGAGAGTTATAACTCTTGCTGGGACAATTTTCAATTGTCTCACCCCTGTGGGATTCAACTTTTTAGGTAGACGCTGAGGAAGAAGAAACCCTTCAGTGGGTGAGCAGCAACAGCAGCCACAGCAGTAGCAGCAGCAACATCAAGGACATCAGTGATCCTCAGGTGGAGACACTGCTTGTCAAGTCCTGTATATATAGAGAGTCCTATGTGTCGTCTCTGTACTCTCAGGTCCTAGGAGTGAGTAGAGAGTTTGATATAGATCTGAGATTTTTGGCTTGATGCCTTGAGATTTTTGTATACTACTTATGTACAGTTTAACTGGGCAGTCAATGTTATGGCTCTCGAGATGAGATGATACAAAGATGTACTGATGAATCAGAATGTAAATAACTTACTTTGGTTCTTCATGATAGAGTTTTACAATTTGTGGTTTTCTTTGCAAAAAGTTTTAAATTTTTAGTGATTTTCAGTAATTCCGCTGCTAATAATTCGTTTCCGCATTAGTTAATCCTATTTTCACAAGTCGTATGCCACAATTGGACTCTAACCAATCCTGATTACAGGCATTATACCTCTACCAGGTATTGGACTTTAACCAATCCTGATTACACAGCCAGGTATTGGACTTTAACCAAATCTGATTACACAGATCATGGGATATAAATTCCTTTAACCCATCATTGATCATCACATCCTTCTCTAGGCTCTGAACCCTGAGGTTAGCCTTCACAGCTTTTCACATTCTTATTGAATACAATTGTTCCCTTTATTAAGTTTATTAAAACATTATCATTTCTTACAATAAACTTTTATAATCATCTTGGTACCTCTCACTATGCCACAATTGTTCTCATGGTTCATAAGGCCCATAAAGCATCTTGTCACCTCTCACTAGGCAACATCTAACCATATGGCTCACAAGGCCATTAAACATCTTGTCACCTATCACTAGGCAACATCTAATCATATGGCTCACAAGGCCATTACACATCTTGTCACCTCTCACTAGGCAATAATAGCATATTACCTCATGTAATACAATAGTAACACCACTATTCCCTCAATAGGGTTAGGGCTTACTATTCACGTCACATTAGGGTTTCTCATGTCCCATTATCCAATTTAGGGTTAGGGTTTCCCATCTCACATTAATTAGGATTTCATATTTATCAAATCAACCTTAATATATTGCTCCACACCTTTAGGAGCATCCATTAACATCTCGAGTATTCAATCATGTTTATTACTCTTAACATTTACCATTAAATGATTATCAATACAAGGTATGAGTTCATTTCTCATCCTTATCATGGTATGATTACATCATACTCATTAGTTTGGCTTAACCCCATTCTCAAGGTATATTAGCCTATACTTATCAAAGTATATCAAACTCATTACATTTCATTGTAACAATTTACATAACACACTTCATGCGTTTCTTGTCCAAGTATATTGGATTTGAGGTGCATCAAGGTATATCAACCCTGGAATGCTAAAAGTGATATCTATCATATCTTGATGTATCACTTTCCTCATCACTTCCAACTTTCTTGAGTTATCAACTTATCTTGGATTAAGGTATTTCCCATCTTAATACTTTCATCCACTAACCTATCACTTTTACCATGAAGTGCATAGGTCACACACAAGAATGGTCCAACTATCTTCAATGATATGGACTCATTTTAGGTTAAGGCATTGCTTACTATAAGGTTGCCTATGATCAACCATTTGAGATATTTCACCTTTATAAGGCATTACCCACTATTTTATCATTAGGGTTCTCTCATACCGTTACCCAGTAATTAGGGTTATGGTTTATCATCATATTGCCCAAGATTAGGGCTTCATGTATTATAACTCAAAATTAGAGTTTCACATACCTTCACCTTGTATTAGGGCTCCTCATCATACCATTGCATAGGTTTTCACATGGCATCACCCTCAACTAGGGTTTCACATGGCATCACCCTCAATTAGGGTTTAAATTCAATTATCCACAATTAGGGTTTGCTATTCATCATAATTAGGGTTCTCATTCAATTACCCATAATTAGGGTTTACTATTTATCCCATTTAGGGTTTCATCTTCCATTATCCATAATTAGGGTTTCTTATATCATCACCCTTAATTAGGGTTACGTCATTACCCTAGATTAGGGTTTCACTCAGGATTGCCCTAATTTTAGGATTATGGCTTATTAACCCACTCGATTAGGGTTTCATGATCTCTTTACTAAGGATCATACCCTAATCACACATTCTTCATGATTAACACTCATGTATGAATTCCTTTCTATCATCCTATCAACTTGATTAGGTTACATCAACCTTTCAATCAAATATATACAACTATGGTTGACATAGTGTATTGAGACATTGCTTTCATAAGCTTTTAGGGTTAACCATTTTAAAGGTATTGATCATCTAGGTACTTTAGGGTTTTAACCTTTGTACCTATCATTGATAATGATTATTATCAACCATTGGATCAATGGATCAATCATCACCTTAAATCTCCAAACGATTTGATCACTTTAGACCTCCATTCGGTTTTGGCATTTCAACACCAAATGGTTTTGAAACCGTTTGATTCCAAACGGTCCTGAGACCGTTTGACCCCAAATGTTTTCAAGACTGTTTGGCCAAACCAGCTTGAAAACCGATTAGATCAATTGAGATATTCTTCAACCAAATTGAATAGGGTTTGCTTGTTGAATTGACCACCAATTGAACTTATCGAATGTTCAATTCAATCTAACTCCATTGGATCTTCATCCATCAATCAAAATCCACCATTGACCTCCAAATGATCCTGAGACCGTTTGATACCAAACGGTTTCAAGACCGTTTGGTCCAACATCTTGAAACCGAAAGGATTACTAATTAGGGATTCTTCAACAAATCGATTCAGGGTTGTAATTGGTGGATTGCTCATTCATAGGATCAATCAATTGGATCTGTTGGATCATCATCCAACATGTTCTACTCCTCTCATCCAAAATGTTCTACTCCTCGTCAACACTTCCATTCGGTCAACCATGTCCAAACGGTTTGGAACCCCAACCTCCAAATGATTTGCAAACCGTTTGGTCTCCAAACAGTTTGGTGAAACCGATTGGACCAAAATTCATGAAACCGTTTACAACTAAATTATGTTGAGATATGTGCTTATGATGATGCCATCATCATCAAGCCTTAGACCTTCAAAATATACTGCCATTCCCATGGTAGTTCCATCAATTATTCAAAGGAAATTCAAGAAGAGTAATTTGAACAAAATGGATTGAGGAATTGAATTCAATAACAATGAATAAGGGTTAAAGTTATAAAACTCACCTCCAAAGAAGCTTCAAAGCTTCAATCTCTACGTTTTCAATGGTGAAAGCAACTCCTTCAACTATCCCAAGCTCGTCCTCAAGTCTTTGAGTGAGACGAATGGCTAGGGTTGAAGATTGAGTGGAGAAAAGAAGAAAATCAAGCATTGATTTGTGATTTCCACCCTAAAATTAAGGTGAAAGAAGGTCATGGAGCTTACCTAAAGGTTGGGGGTCGTCCTCCTGTTGCTCCTAAGATCTCTTGGTCATTTTGTAAGCAAAGAGTGAAAGTGGATTCGAAATTCCCCTTTCAAGCTATGGATAAATGAGCTTATACGCATTTTTATTAAAAATTCATTTAAGAGAGAGAAAGTAGGGGATAATTCATCCATTTCCTTGCCACTTGCCCCCTACTATTCCTTGGATACGAGGCTATCTTCCTTGCCTCTTATTCCTCTCAATTATCCATGAATTAAAGGAAAACAAATTAAGCAACTTAACCCTTATAATAATAATATCCTAAAGTTAGTGGATAATTCTTTTCCTTTATTTAATGTGAGTGAGTTATCCACTTGCTTGAGATATTTTCGTGCCTTTGCAAGGCACATGGTCGTCCATTCTTTTGCAAAATCATCCCTCAGCTTTTGGTTGAAGGTCTCTTCAATTAATATATTTATTTTTAGATTAAATTGAAGTAAAGTTCCAATTATGCTTAAATCTTAGTTATTTTAATATCAAGATTCTCTCTCCTCAAAAGTGATTCAAATGAGGTGCCCTCCGATTTTATTGCCTCTACATGATGCCAAGAATAATTAGAGACCCTCTCAAAGTGATATTTTGCATATTGAACCCTAGGTTTTGGGTAAATTGCACATTACACCGAAACTAGGTTTTAATGCACAAACATTGCTCAACAATCTCTTTCTTATTATTCAGGCTTGTGGAAGTCATACCTCTGCATCATTTTCATTCTCATGATGTTCAAACACTTTGAGGAACATTTTATCATGTAACATTTACAATTTAACCCCTCAACTTGGGTAATTTGCACTTTAATCCAAAATAAGCAAACATTGCTTCAACATTAGTCAAACATGACCAAAATTGAAAATAAGTTCCTCTTGAGCCTTAATTACTTTCCACAAGATAAAATCAAGGATCTAATTAACTTGCTTAAACAAAAACTTCTAGGGTTAGGGCATAACCCAGTTTAGGGATATTATAAACAATCCCTTAAAATAGAAGAATTTGAAGTCATATGATGTGTGACACCTAAATCCATGATCTAGGAGTCCGAATTTATACCCGTAGTCGAGGAAGATGAAGATGAAGCCACACCTCCAGTGCTTGAATATGTGGATGTGCCATCACTACCTATATTTATGATTTGGCGAAGCATGTTTGCAATCTCTATGGGGTAGAGATTTGTTTTTTCAATCCCATAGTCGGGACAGTAGAATGCTTGATTTTTTTCCCTTGTACTCTTGATAGAGATTTTGGTGAAGCTTGAAATATTTTGTGACAAGATTGTGACAATGTGTACACATAAGATGATTACGAGATTTTGTCCTTACAGTATTAGTGGTTGCAAGAGCCATGTCAGTACTAGATGTGACAGGAGGCAGATTGTGCATTGGTATTGTAGTCTTCATGAGTCAGAGACGAGTTTTATCTACCACGAGTTTAGGATGATAGATTCTATAGAAGGCGCCATCGGCCATTGTATGATGTGGGCCATACATGGATGAATTCTGGATGAAGTGCCATAAGAAATAATCCTCAATTTTGTTACTTTGATATATATATATATATATATATATATATATTTAAATAAGAAATTGATACATATGAAACTCCTTATTATGTGGTGTGCATGTAGAGCATGCATGCCATTTGACGTTGCCAAGATGCCAAAGGCTACACATGTGGTTATAAAATTCAGAGATGGAAAGGTCACCTTGTATTGCATGTATTGTCTGCATTGCAAGTTGAAATTTGTGAGCATCGTTTGATTGAGTGAATCGACTCTCAAGACTGGCCCATATGGAAGCAGTGGTGGTGTGGTATTCAAGGATGCCATCTCAAAGATTTATACGAATGGAATTGGAGGTAGGGCATAATTCGTTCGTCACGAATCTGTCACTTTGTAAATTGGAGTTGATGAGAGCATTTCTTTTTTCATTAGATGAAAAGTGTTGCGAATAATTTTTAGAAGGATCTAGGTGGGAGAGAACTTGGTGCCCGAAGAGGCCACTCCGAACAGTTTTCTTAATATATGATGTGGGAGGAAGTTATTATTGGTGTTGTTGGCTTCTATTGAGAAACAATAGAAAAGAAAGTACAATGATATCCCCTACTCTTCGAAGTGGAACCATCACCAAAAATACTAACGTAGACATCCGACTTTTCCTCATGCCTCAAAACGAAATAAAAGCAAGCAAGAGATACTGACATCTCATTTGAAGTTGCTATCAAAACGGTTTCCACGACATGACCGAGAAAAATTCACATACTTTCGGCAAGAAAGAACGCATTTCTATCCTTTCTGATCCAGTAGGCGGTGGCGATTTCCGCATTTTTACGCTTTTGTCATCGATAGACGGTGTCGATTCGTTTTAGGTGTTGGGGGGGTAGTGGATGCTTTGAGGTGAAGGGACGTACGTTCTCAGACAGTGTGATTGGTGATAGGCGCGCCCTTCTTTATCTCCTCCCTCCCCAGACCTAGTGCTTTCCACGATACCATAAAAAACAAAAAAAGAAAGACGGGATAAAAATCAAAGCAGGCGAGGTGGGTAGAGAGAGAGAGAGAGAGAGAGAGGAATGGGAAGGAACGGGGCACGGGGGTAGTAGCAAATCTCGAGTGAATCCCGTCCACCCGCGCACCAATGACGGGTGAGATTCGTGCAAGGCCTTTTATTAACCGAAGACCCTACTCTAAGAACGAGTCCCGAGGATAGGTTTTGGATTTTAAATTCTTTTTCCCAATGACCCAGCCAGCAGCCGTCCAGACTTACTCACCCCCACCCACCCTCCGTCCGTCCTTTCTCCTTCTCATCCGAAACTTCTGTCTTTTTTTTTTCTTCTTCTTCTCTTCTCTTCCAATTTTTTAAACCGAGAAATCTTAGGTTACATAAATGATATTATTCCCGATTTTGGACCAGGACGAACTGGACCCTACGTGTGCTCAGCGGTAGCACGAGTAAAGAATAGCAGTAGGGCGAAGAGAGAGACAGAGATAGAGAGGGAAGGAAGTGGGGACCCCTCTCTCTACCCGGGTATTTTCATAGCGTTTTGGTTCGTGGGGTTTTTTTGGTGGATTTCATTGCGGTTTCATCTCAGGGAGGAAGAAGAAGGAGGAGGTGGAGGTGGAGGTGAGAGGAGAGAGATTGCTCTCTCTTTCTTGAGTGGATGAAGTCGGAGTGGAGGGAGCGGAGACGTCAGACGCCGCGTACGGGCCAGTTGAGGGGGGAAAGAAACAAGCCCGGGCATAATTGTGGTATCCACCCCCCCCACTCACACACACACTACAACACCACTTACTCTTCCCTCCCCCTTCTTTTTCTCCTCCTCTCTATTCTTCTGCCCCCTTTTCTCCCTCTACTATACCGCTCCCCTCTCTCTCTCCAACTCCCCTCCTCCCCCTTTCTGGAAGACTCCTCGTTCTACCTTGCCGCCAGGGACGACGCAAAGACGCAGCAGTTCGGATTTCTCCAAGAATCCCCACCCTCCTCCGGGCCATGGTGATTCTTAGGAGAGTATCCGATGGCCCGATTCTCGTCCCAAGATGGTTCTGCTCCGGTCATCGGTGAGCGCCGCCACAGTTGGAGGTCTTAGTTCGTTCCAGATAGATCTGTGCCGGGAGCTAGCTGGATGATGCTCTTTCAGCACGGTCAGCGCCTTAAACTCTCTTTCACCCTTTCTCCCCCTTCACTTTAATGGTCGGATGCTCCACTGAAGGCGGCTTATTAACGAGTGTTTACTTTCTTTTCTTACAACCTAGTGTTTTTCTCCTTCATGTTTTTGCGGAAGATGTTCATTTTAACCCCTTCAATCCTCCCCCTTTCTTTGTCTTAATAATCCCGCTCTTCAGTCTTGAGTTGTATCTCTTTCTCTCTCATCTCCATCCATCTAAACCCTTCGATTCACCCCGGTTTGGAGATGCTGTTCCCCCTTTCCAGATTTGTCCGTCTCAACGGATTACGGATAGCTTCAAGCCTAGTTCAACATTTCCGGTTCCCATTGCGATTTCTTTGCCTTTCTGCCCTGACTTTCCTGTTCCAGTAGGCCTGTATTTCAGATCCGAGACTTACCATCATCGACTCCTCCCGATCTCAGACTTCCTACTTTTTTGTATAAAGGACTATACTCCCTCTCACGGTATTCGTCGTATTTGGTTTGAGGATCTTGTAGTATTGATATTTCCCCGACATCGGATTTCATGGCGTTGAGATGCCTGTCCTTATCTATTTGTTTTTAGTAGTGACTCATTTGTTTCTTGTATTCAAATCGAGAAACGGAAAAAACCCCTTCTTTTAAAGTTCCGATCTTGATGCCGCAGATGGTGCTGCTCATGTGATGTGCCCTCCACGACAGTAGTAGACTCAAGTCATCGTCGTCCTCGTCAACGCCGACTCCTTTTGCCCCCGCCGACTCCGGT
Source organism: Alisma plantago-aquatica (assembly GCA_963693085.1). NCBI lineage: Eukaryota > Viridiplantae > Streptophyta > Magnoliopsida > Alismatales > Alismataceae > Alisma > Alisma plantago-aquatica. The sequence continues at coordinate 480,705,215 of OY856414.1, forward strand.
CCTTCCTACTGCAAGCAACTCCTGTGCTCCGCCTCCGTCGCTGCTGCCGCTAACCATGACAAACCTAACCATCGAGACGGAGGACGCCTTCACGAGCCTCCTGGAACTCGCCGCCAACAACGACCTCGATGGATTCAAGCGGCTCATCCAGAGAGATCCTTCCGCCATCGACGAGATCGGCCTCTGGTACGGACGCAAGAAAGGTTCCAGCCAGATGGTCCTGGAGCAGCGCACGCCACTCATGGTCGCCGCTACCTACGGGAGCCTCGATGTCCTCAAGCTGATCGTGTCTGTATCCAAGGCCGACGTCAACCGACACTGCGGCGTCGACAAGACCACCGCTCTCCACTGCGCGGCCTCCGGCGGATCCGTCAACGCTGTTGACGCCGTCAAGATCTTGCTCTCTGCAGGTGCCGATCCGAGCTCCTTTGATGTCAACGGTCGTCGGCCGGCAGACGTCATCGTCGTCTCCCCTAAGCTGGCGGATGTCAAAAGCGCCATGGAAAACCTCCTTGGCTACACGTCTCATATCTTACCAGGCACTGGCGGGGACAACCAACACAACGATGCCAACAACTACAACTGCAACATCAACGGTAATATGAATCATCCCGATCTACGGATCTCCACCAGCACAGTCAGTTCAAATTCGCCTCCGCTCTCGTCCTCATCGGACGAAGAAATCGGCCTGCCGCCTGCTGATTTGCTGGCTTCCCCTATGTCTGCTGCGGCCTCCAAGTTCCAAGATCTGCCGCCGTCTTCCAACCCGCCACACTCGGAGACCAAGAAAGAGTATCCGATCGACCCTTCACTCCCGGACATCAAGAACAGCATGTACACTTCCGACGAGTTCCGCATGTACTCATTCAAGGTCCGTCCTTGCTCCCGTGCCTACTCTCACGACTGGACGGAGTGCCCCTTCGTCCACCCTGGTGAGAACGCGCGGCGCAGGGATCCGAGAAAGTTCCACTACAGCTGCGTCCCGTGCCCGGATTTCCGCAAAGGGGCATGCCGCCGCGGGGACCTGTGCGAGTATGCCCACGGGGTGTTCGAGTGCTGGCTCCACCCGGCGCAGTACCGCACAAGGCTCTGTAAAGATGGAACTAGCTGTAACAGGAGGGTATGCTTCTTTGCCCATACTCAAGAGGAGCTGCGCCCATTATTTGTGTCCACTGGATCGGCTGTACCTTCTCCTCGTTCTAGCGCCTCTGCTGCTGCAGCTGCCATGGAGATGGCTATGAGCATGCTGCCTGGGTCACCTTCTTCCATGTCCATGATGTCACCTACCCCGTTTACTCCGCCCATGTCACCATCAGCGCCTTCCAACGGTGGCATGTCTCACAACCCCATGCCATGGCCTCAGCCGAATGTTCCCACGCTCCATCTTCCAGGTAGCAATCTCCAGTCTAGCCGGCTCCGCACATCCCTCAACGCCCGTGACATAGCTGTGGATGAGTTTGCGCTACTTCAGGACTTGGAGGCACACCAGCAGCTGCTTAACAGCGATTACGCTGCTGCAGCTGCAGCTGCAGCCTGTTTCTCACCTGGGCATAGGCTGGGGCCTTTGAACATGAACGGATCGGCTAGGTCCAAATCCATGGCTCCTTCAAACCTTGACGATCTTTTCTGCTCTGAAATATCCTCCTCCCCTCGATTCAACTCTGATCAGTCTGTTGGTGGAGGTGGTGTTTTCTCTCCGTCCCACAAGTCTGCGGCCGGCCTTAGCCCATTCCAGCAGCAGCAAGCCATGCTGTCTCCGATCAATACCAATGTTTATTCTCCCAAGGCAGATCCCCAACAGCTGAGCAACAACCCGGCTCTCTTGCAGGCGTCCTTTGGGATCTCTTCTCCCGGCAGAATGTCTCCTCGTGGTGTGGAACCCCCAGGATCCCCATTTGGTCTCCGAATGAGCTCCCTAGGCGGAGGTGTTGCAGCCGCCGCAGCTGGGCCGCGGGAGAAGCAGCTCCAGTACAGCCAGATGCGCAGCCTGAGCTCCCGGGAGCTAGGGTCAGGATCAGCAATTGTTGGGTCTCCCGTGAACTCGCCACTGGCCAAGTGGGGTTCTCCTTCGGGGAAACTGGAGTGGGCTGTCAACGGGGACGAGCTGGGCCGCCTGCGCAGATCCAATTCATTCGAGCTCTTGGGGGGTGTTTCTGGTGCCAACGGGGAAGAACCGGATGTCTCATGGGTGCAGTCACTGGTGAAGGAGTCACCACCTGAGATGAAAGAGAAGAATCATCACGCTGCTGTCGCCAACTCTCCGTCTAACTTGGGCCGTGGTGCTATGGCCGGCGAGGGCGGCGAAAACTCCAGCTCTCAGATGATGGACAGCATAGATCAGACTGTGCTCGGGGCTTGGCTGGAGCAGATGCAGCTCGATCAGCTGGCCGCTTAGCGGAAGGCCAACAAATATTATCAGTGACCATTTTGCTGAGCCAGGAGGAACAGGAAGAAACAATGGGAAAACAGGATAGTAGTTAGTAAATAGTAAATTTTTTTTGCTGTGTTTTGCTTCTCTTTTTTTGGTGGGGAAAGAGGTGACGGGGGTGGGTGGAATGAAGGGGATGCAGGGAGGGTCCAATCAAAACCATCATTCGTTTTTTTTTTGTCCTTTATTAATTTCTAAAAAAGGCATTTATTATTATTATTATTATTATTAATATTAAATATGCATATTAATTTAGTTCTTCAGAAACTTGAACAGGGTAGAAGAAGAAAACAAGGGGTCTAAAGACAAAAAATATGAAAAAAACAGAGAGGGGAAAGAGTAAAATTTCCTAGGAATTTACTGTGTTGGGGGCTGCTGGGCTTCTCTGGGCTCTCCTGCCCCTTTTGCTGCTGGTCCTGACTGCTCTCGTCATAAATTCCGGCTGCACCTCCGTTTTAAAAGGCTTTATATTTTCGAGGTTGTATTGCTGGGAGGGGGCTGTGTCCGTCTTTTTTTCCGTTGACATGGAGGAGAGATCGGGGTGGTGTGGATGGTGCAGCAGAGCATTGAACAGGCAAATGCGTTGTGTTGTGTGCGTTGGTTTCACGGAAGTTGTATGAAGCAACTCCCCCCTAATTGTGGGGGGGTAGTTTGTGTATGTCAATGGTTGTCCCCATTTTGATGTGTACCCATCATATGACATTATTTCCATTGTTTATCTCTATCAATTATTAATTAATTATCATTTTATCAGTTGATGTTGTCGTTGCTTGTGTCGTACCAGCTTTTTAATCATCGCCGCTCATGTGTTGTTAGATCTTGTATTTTAGTTGTTAATTTATCTGTCATGGCCGGTTGCTGCTCCTTGACGACGGTTACACATGGCTTGGTCGTTTGTTGAGCAGAAATTGAACTGATTTGGCGTGCAACCATCCTTTTCTTGATTGTTGGGGTCCACGAACGTGATGGCTTGTAGTGTGTCATTATATAAGTACGTGATTATTTTTGTTGTTCGGGGCTAGTTGATAATACCCGGAAGCTAGGGATCATGTTTGTTCAAGTACATGATTATTATTTTTTGGTTGGGGCCTCGTTAATAATACCCGGATACTAGGGATCATGTTTGTTCAAGTTTATAGTCCGTTCTGAGTGTCTACGGCAAATTGACATAAAAGATGTTGATTGTCTTTGTATTGCAACTCTTATCATGTTTGCAAAATCAATCGTAACATTTTGACATGTATATAATTTTTTTCGCAAATTTACCAAGGATTTGTAGTTGTGTACGTCTGGTTCTTTTACAAATGCCAGAAATGTAACTCGAATTCTCTTGCAATATTTGACAACTTGTATTTCCTCTTCATTGTTGCCCCTTGGGGTCTGATCTGCTGGCCCCATTCTTATTCAGGACTAGGAATAGGCTGCACCTTACAATAGATTAAGCCGCAGGTCCAGTGAATTTAATCTAGATTCATTATTTTTATGGAAAATGATACACACTATGTCCCACCATATATGCACACCCATTTCTTGGAGCACGAAACAGTTGACGGGAACATAGATGACGTGTCAAGTGGCATGATAAAGTAGGTGGGGGGAAATACAGAAAAGTAAAAAGCACGAGAGAAGAAAATTCAGTCATTTTTTTGATAAAATAAAAATAGTTATGTGGCTTCCAACAAAAATAATGTTTAATAGACGGAACATAAAAACGAGTATTGTATATTGCACACTAACTTTAACTTTTAAAATGAGTATTCATTGTATATTGTACATCAATTTCAATATTTTGACTACATGAAACGAGTTAAACACAAGTCTAAACAATTTTTGTAAAAATAAATTTATAGATTGCAACTTTAGAAGTTATAAAATGTATGAAATATGTTTCTTGGCATTCTATCGTGATATACTGACATCATTGTCCACAAAGAGGATTAAATGGCCAACTAGGGCACAAAATAGACTAAAAAGTCATTCATACAAAAACAGTAATAACTTCATGTAGTAACATCATTATCCTCCAAAATTTTACCGAGAGTCTAACAATTCATAGACAAGATATCACCCAAAATTTTCAGCATAAATGTCCATAGTAGAAGTTATGCATTTTCAATAATAGTTTCAGTACTATGCTTTATTTCAATATCATATCATCCACATAATAATATATTAAAGTATTATAATTGTGGTGCTCTACGTCACACAAAGCGAGATAACTCAAATAAAAGTGAAAACAACACTAAGTCAACAAATTACCACAAAATACAGGAAATTAAAATTGATTTAGTAGAAGCACGACAAACTAAAAACTTTTACATATAAGTCCTTAACATGACACCTGCATAATGTGACGCTCCGTTCGAACAAAACGTCATTAACTAAACGGAAACGATTATTAACAGCGGATTACTGAAAATCATTAAAAATTAAAACCATTTACAAAGAGATCCAAACACATGAAAACTCTTTTATCAAGAACCAAAATATTTTATTTACATTCTGGTTCAGAAGTACATATCCTGTACCGTCTCTTCTCGAGGATTACAAGCATCAACTGTCTTGTTAAAACTATACACAGATAATATAAGAACCTCGAGGCATCAAGCCAAAATCTCAGATCGATTCATTAAAGGTACTACCTATTAACTCTGATGACCTGAGAGTACAGAGACGACACATATGACTCTCTATACAAAATATGACAGCCAGTGCCTCCACCTAGAATCTCACTGCTGTCCCTGTTGCTGCTGCTGCTCTTCCCCTGCTATAGGATTTCTGCCTCTTCTTCTGCGTCTACCAAAAAAGTTAGATCCCACGGGGGTGAGACAATTGAAATTGTCCCAGGGAGAGATATAACTCTCCGCTAGAAATATTATTATTGCAGTTTAATAGAATCAAATTGAGCAGAGGAATCACATATATTCAACAATAGATAAATCAATGTCTACACAAATCAGAGCAGTATTCTTGTTCAAAGCATTTCAAATATGACTTGATAAAGCAGCATTTCACTTATCCAGTAAGGAAAAGAAGAACATGCAAAACATTTATCCGTCTAAGATATACTAAGCAAGGTAACATCAATGAGTGATTCTCGTATTTAAACCTTAAGCAATTACACTACACGGCTGATTACATTTTACAATCATACTTAAGTCCTGAGGAGATGAGGTATACCACTCATATTCCAACCAACCATTGCAAAGTCGAAATCGGTACCATACATAGATGAAGGAAGAGCCGGATTCCCATGACCTCATCCTCCTCAGTTAGTGTGAGGACAAAAATGCAGGACATCTTGTGTCTCTACTAAATAGCTTTTCAGGGTATACTGGCAACTTCGCTATAGAGTTACAGTGGCGACTGTACTCTCTTCGCAATCGAGAGATTTCATGTTTATCTCATATCGATCCGGTATTAACATTATCGGGAGATTTGTGATACATCCATCCCGGCATCGGGAGATTAGTGATACATTCATCCCGATATATATATATATATATATATATATATATATATATATATATATATATATAATGAAGGATTGAGAGATTTAATATTTATCTCACATCAATTCCTCCATTAGGACGTAAGGATATTTGCATCTATAACCCCCACATACTCAACAGTATGCCCTCCAGGAGATCCCGTAGGAAAATTTGTTTCACCATCACCAACTACTGACGATAATGGATCTATGGCCAGGGCTCTACATGATAAGATTTCACTTGATTAATTAAGTACATTACCATATTCTTTTAGCATCAGTCAGGTTTTAAAACATAAATCATTATAACAAATGCTACAAAGAATGAGTAATACTTCTATCAAGTACTTTTCAAAGCTTTATAAAACATTGGGATCTCAATCCCTGGTCACATCAGGGGAATTCTCATCCCTTAACATCTCACCATCATGATTATGGAATATGGGTATTCAAACCCTTAGTTCATTAAAGAACACTTATTACCACTCTAATACCTTCAGGTAATCTGATCAAGGTAAACATGATACTTGCTACACAAGCATCTCACATGGCTTTCAAAGCCCATTTAATCTCTAGTTACCTCTTACTAGGAAACAAATCATATTATGGCTCACAAGGCCCATAAAATAATTTTAATAATAAAACATTATAGCTCATACCTGGCTATGCCCAACATCTCATGATACCTGCATGATTAGTGCACATGATAACAGTTACATCGATTACATATCAGCACTATGCAATGTAAGGGTAGCATCACTATTCCCTCATTAGGGGTAGTGTTTCCAAATTCATGTCAATTAGGGATACTCATCCCATTACCCAAAATTAGGGTTATGGTTTATCATCATATTGCCCACGATTAGGGTTTCATGCACTATAACCCAAAATTAGAGTTTTACATACCTTCATCCTATATTAGGATTTCATATGACATCACCCTAGATTAGGATTTCACATCACATCACTGCATTAGGGTTTCATATAACGTCACCCTAGATTAGGGTTTCACATCACATCACTGCATTAGGGTTTCATATAACATCACCCTAGATTAGGGTTTCACATGGCTTCACATAGTATCACCATGGATTAGAGTTTCACGTTACATCATTATCTTGAATTAAGGTTCCTTATAACTTTTCCCCCAAATTAAGGTTTCATGAAGCATCCTCTTAAATTAGGGGTTTTCATTATAATACTCTAAATTGGAATTTCTCATATCATCACCCTAGATTAGGGTTACACCATTACCCTAGATTAGGGTTTCACCTAGCATTGCCCTAAATTAGGGTTAGGGCTCATCAACCTTCTCAATTAGGGTTTCATGATCTCTTTATCAAGGATCATACCCTAATTACATATTTTATTCATGTTGAAAGTGTTGAGACTTAACCACTACATGATTATTATACATGTATGAATTCCTCTCTCTCTCATCCTCTCTAGGATGTTGATTACTTCAAACTTGATTTGATTAGTTCAACCCTTCATTCAAGTACATACATTTAGGGTTAGCATAGTATGTTAAGAAATTGCTTCCATAAGAATCAAAGGTTAACCACTCAAAAGGTACTAATCACTTAAGTACCTTCAAGGTGTAACCATTGTTATTATCTTTGATAAACATCATTAACAATCATAGGGTGAATTGATCTTTCATAGCTTTGAGACTATTAGGTCTCCAAACGGTTTTAATACTTTTGAACCTTCAAACGGTTTTGACCTCCTTGACCTTCAAACGGTTTTGAAACCATTTGCTCTCCAAACAGTTTTGAAACCGTCTGGGCATCTAGGGTTGAGACCGTTTTCTCTTAAACAATTTTGAAACCGTTTAGTGCTTTCAACCTTTGAGACCATTTGATCAAATTATCATTGAAACCGAATGAACAACCCATCATTGAAACCGAATGAACATCACATGGTTTGAGACCATTTGCCCTCCAAACGGTATGAAGACCGTTTGGTCCAAACCACCTTGAAACTGAATGGTTCAATTAGGGTTTCTTAATCAATCAATTTAGGGATTCCACTCATTGAACCTTCCAACAATAAGGCCATTGAAAGTAGATCAACTTGTAACCCTTGGATCTCCATCCATCCATGACTTCACTTGACCATAAACGGTCTTGAGACCGTTTGACCTTAAACGGTCTTGAGACCGTGTGAGGCATTCAACATAGAAATCAACTCAATCAATTAGGTTTTCAACCAATCAATCTGATTAGGGTTTGTAATCAATGGATCATCCATTCTTGAATCCATTATAATTAGATCAATTAGAACCATTGGATCTTCATCCCACTATATCAGCAATTGACCCCAAACATTCTTGAGACCGTTTGACCTCAATCGGTCGTGAGACCGTTTGCCCTCAAACGGTCTTGAGACCGTTTGATCACCAAACGGTCTTGAGACCGTTTGGTCATCAACATTGCAAATCATTTACTCATGATATTTATTGAGGTGTGTGATAAAATGACATCATCATCTTCAAGCTGCAAACCTTTGAAATTTGCTGTGATCTTTATGGTGATTTCATCAATTAATCAAAGGGAAGTTCGGGAATGAAAAAGGAATCAACATATAATGAAGAAATGAAATCAATAATGATATTTAAGGGTTCAAGTTATATAACCCGCCTTCAAAGTTGAATCCAAGCTTCAAGCTTCACGTCCTCAATGACGAATGAAGCTTTCTCAACTATCCAAGGTCCGTTCTCAAGTCTTTGAGTGAAAAGATTGGCTAAAGTTGAAGATTGAATGGAGAAAGAAGAAAGTAAGCATTGAATTTTGATTTCCACCATGGATTCAAGGTTGGAGATGACTATGGAGCTTACCTACATGTTGGGGTACATCCTCCTGTTGCTCCTAAGCTCCTTAGTCTTTGGCCCAATCAAAGAAAGAAAGAAGAGTCGAAAAAGCCTTTCACGTGGGTGAAAAATGGGATATATGTAAGGGAATTTCAAGAGAGAGAAAGTGTTATAAAAATCCTTTAATTCCTTAAATTGGTGCCACTTATCCCCCTCACTTCCTTGCATATGAAGCCATAATCCTCTCCTTCAAAATACTCTTCTTTATCCATGAATTAAAGAAAACAAATTAAGTACCTTAATCAATATAATAATAATATAAAAAAATGAGTGGATATTACTTTTTCTTTAACTAATGTGAGTGGGCTCTCCACTCACTTTAGATATTTCGGTGCCATTGCAAGGCACAAGGACGTACACACTTATTCAAATTCAAACATCACACTTTTGGTTGAAGGACACTTTCATTAATATATTTATTTTTGCATTAAATTGAATTAGGGTTTCAATTATGCTTAAATCTTGATTATTTTAATATCAAGATTCTCTCTCCCCCAAAGGGATTCAAATGAGACGCCCCTATGATTTTCTTGTCTCTAATTGATACCAAGAAACATTAGAGACTCTCTAGAAGTGGTATTGTGCATATTGAATCCTAGGTTTTGGGTAAATTGTACATTACACCAAAACTAGGTTTTAATGCACAAACATTGCTTAATAAGCTCTTTCTTGGTGCTAAGCTTCCGCAAGCCATAACTCTGTATAATTTTCATTTTTATGATGCTTCAACACTTGAGGAACATTTTATCATGTAACATTTGCAAGTTAACCCCTCAACTTGGGTAATTTGCACTTTAGTCCAAAATGGGCAAAACATTGTTTTCATCATTATTCAAAAAGGACTAAAATTGAAACATAAGTTCCTCTTGAACCTTAATTACTTTTCAAAAGATAAAAGCAAGCATATAATTATCTTTCTTAAACAAAACATTTAGGGTGAAAACATAACCTAGGTCAGGGATGTTACACATAACATGTCATAAATCACAAGGTACTTACATCATTGTTCTCAAACATTCCAATCATCAACCTATCACATGAAGGACCTATTTCACATATATACATATACATCTGCCAACCTATACAACAAAAGGGCACACATGCCAAAACCTCGAGTCGGTGACATCTCTAAAATACCTCAAAAATACCTCCAAGACCGGAGTGTTCAAGGATGACTCTAGGACTCTACATCGAGAGACTAGAAACACTTCCAACCTTCTTAGCTACTCTGGTTGCTGCTTTTCCTCAGTTGTACAATCTCCAACACGTCGTGCATGACCACCTAAAATATGTGAAAACCCACGAGATGAGACCAAACGTCCTAACTAGAGATATAACTCTCTGCCAACATCTATTAAATCACATGTAACTAAGCACATAGGTAAAGCACTAAGCATGATGAGTAGATTCAGCTAAATGATATGTATTCAGTGAATAAAGCATGTTAAGTAAACTAGGCAGTTCCCACTGAGTAGTAGATCAAGTTATATTCTAAGAAGGAATACGAAGAACATGTATAACAATTGGATTTATTACCGTCTTATAATTCAAGAAATTAGTAAAAAGATAAGGCAAAAGCTCATCCAATGTGAAACGTATGTCACCCTAAGCACATATATTATACGAATGTGTTACAACTTCTATTATTCCATGAGGAGATGAGGTATACCACTCATACTCTAACTGACCACTGCTAAGTCAAAATCAGTGCCATACAAGGTCAATGGAAGAATCAGAATCCATGACCTCTCCAACACCTCTTGGTCAACATAAGAAAACACTGTAGTGACATAACATATGAGTCATATGTAAAACAACGTAGTCTGCCTTGTTATATAAGCAAAATACTAGTGAAACTGAGATACAACCTGAAGTCGCACTCCCACCAGGGTATAGCCCACATCCAATCCTGTGAAAGCATATACTAAGTCACATCACTGTGTTACGACCCATAGCCTTAGTCCTGTCAGAATATGGCCCGCAACCAATCTTGTACTTGATATTAGGGTACTAAGTTATCCCCACATACTCAACAGTATGCGCTTTGAGTTATACTCATTTCACCAATCCAACTATTAAAGCTGATACTCGAAAGGATCTATGGCACATGGCACCTACATGATTAGGTTTCACTTGATTAATTAAGCCAATTAGATATCTTTTAGCATCAATCAAGTTACAATGTACAAGTCCATAACAAACTCTACAAATATAAGGGGATGGTACAACTTCAGAAGATATAAAACATATAAGGTGTGAACTTGTCACATCATCACATTGCACTGTCACCCTATCATTCACAAGCCCATCATCATTGTAACACAGTCACACAAGGCTATCACCAATGTCACATCACTATGTAATGTCAATCCCCAACCACACTTCTAGAGGTTATCACCTCCAATCATGCATAAGGCACCTACTAGGTCATCTGACCCATTAACATCAATCCTGCATCACAAATATCTCATTGCGTCTCATCTGGGCTTATTCAATCTGTGTCATATCATATTGACCATAGCTTGCACTAGCCATGACATTCAAACTCATATCACCTGCAAGGTTAGGGTTTCATAACCAAGAGAGATAACATCATAACATCATAGCCATTATAAGGGAAAGAAGTGATCACATCAACATCTCTAGTTAGAGTTAAGGCTCCACACTTAGCCGATTAGGGTTTTGAGTTAATTTTCCATCACCAACCCTAGGTACACAATATCCCATATTCTTGGAAACATTTAGGATTAAGCAACATGATTAGGGTTGATTAAACATTTATCCAAACCACACTCTTCATGATTCATCCATTACGCATATAAGTGTATGGATTAGGTGTTCAAGTCTATGACTCAACCGTCCATCATACACATGACTCGACCCCTCATGTAACCAGGTGGAGACCTCAACAACCACCATAGTGTATCAATTGTGATACATTGGGTGTCTGATGTGACCAAAATCATGCGTCTGAAAGGAGGCGGAATCAGAAGGAATCGAACTTCAAATTTATAATCCAAAACCTTCAAGGACCCCCACAACTTTATTATGGGGTCAAAGTAGATATACAGGGTAAAACATAGGGATGTGGGGACATTTAAGACGCTTAAGATCTCACTCTTAAGGCAAATAAGCAAATATGATAGTCGATAAAAGTATGAAACTAGAACTAGTCTAGAAAAATGTCACAAAGTAAAACAAAATAAAGAAAAGAAAATAAAACAGAGTCCGTAGGATTCTACTAATCAAAGAGAAGGAGTTCCTGGATATGTAACAACAAGTTGGGTAGTCTATGCACCCATTCTCGGGCATGGACAACCCTCGAATACCCCAGCAAGAAACCTACATCCAAACATCGTACATACTGTGGTATCTGTTCCTGTAGGGTCATCCCACTCATTTTCGCACAACGTGACTAAAACCCATAAGTGATATGAAACCTCTCTCGAGTATGACAAATCAACACCCTAGAATATTCTAGATACCCTCTTAGGTCTAGAATATTCTGAGATGCTAGGAACAAGTGTGATCTGGACATAACCAGGTAGTGGCCCCGACCGTGCCCATGTCTACGATTTTTCACAGTTCACCTTAAACCGTCCTCCTTTCAGATTCCGATGCAAACTACCTTCTCTTATCCATTTTTACAACTAATATCTCGATATAGATAGAAATAGAAGTTCAAGTAAGAAAGAGATCAACCAAACTAGCAATCATAACCACAAAGAGAAGATAGAATAGAAAACATACTAGACCTGAAATAAAAGTACTTACTTAAGGTAAAAGTACATAAACATGCCCAAAATGGGCTACATAGCCAAGAAGGAGCTCAACTAGCCATTAACAAGTATGGTTGGTACTAAACAAAGATGGAAAAACATCATTTGTACAGAAACAAAGGAGAACAGTAGAAGAAAGGAGAAGAAGAAGAGATTTAGCCCGTAGAGGAGAGGTGCCTCTTGCTCCTTAGCCTCCGTATAGATCAAATCTCATCTTTGGGTCATCCTCCTTAGTCTTCTGGACTCCTTGACCTCCTTTCTCTTCGATTCTGCCACAAACAGTATCTTGGCGGGTGTATGAAGATGGAAGATGGTTGGGAATGGGTGAATGGCGGTGGAAAATAACGGTGGATGGAAGCAACTAAAGAGATGGGTGTAGGATGAGTACTTTAGCCTTTCATACCTTATAACTCTCCCACAGGGTTCTGGGAACTGAGAATGTGCAGAACCACAATGTGGAACCAGAAAAATCTCTGAACCTCAGAACTCCCAATCCCAGAACCGCAAACGGGACCTCCAAATCTCGGAACCCTTATCTAGGTAACGAGAAGTGGATATTTATAGGTGAAGATAGAGTGTATGTAATGAGTGGTTGCAGCACCTGTACCAGTTGCGAAACTTGTCTCAGCACGGTCATGCTGGGGTTGCGGTCAAATGGATGTCGCGGTTGAGGTAGATGTCACAGTCGAGGTAGACATCGTGGTCGAGGTAGGTGTCACGGGCGAGACAGGTACAACTGACCCTTTTCCTCGATACAATCATGCCAAACGTCTCGGTCACAACAGATGAGATTAGGCTGTGGTTGAGGCAGGAGCCACGGTCGAGGCAGGAGCCACGATCGAGGCAGGAGCCACGATCGAGGTAGGTGTCATGGTCACGATAGGTGCAGCGGTCGATGTAAATGTCACAGTCGAGGCAGGTGCCTCAGTTGAGACACGTGCATATGACCCTTGTCCTCAGCACAGTCATGCTGAGGATCTCATTCGTGTCAGGTATCACGGTCGCGGCGAAGGGAAGCCTAGCTACTGCAAAAACCAAGTAGTGGGGAGAAATCTTAGAGAATAGATGTCTTTTCAGGTTCAGTGCTTGCAAGTCCCAAAATTGTCTAGTTGAGCAACTTTATCTATGAAAAGATATAAATTACTAAAATATAAGAATCTATGGTTATTCTAGACATATTAAGGCTATAATGAAACAAAACCATAAATAAATACTTAGCATAAATGCCTAAATTTGGCTGTTATCAACCACTCAAAGCTTAAACCTTTGCTTGTCCTCAAGCAAGATTGTGCTCAAAGAATAAAAAGATAATGTCCAAATTAAGATTGGCGATAAATGATAAGGTTAAGAAAAATGATTTAAAACATGAATTCTCTTAACCCATGCCGTTTTAGAACAAACCCGCACCAATCGAGCACAATCCTATTAAAGTATGACCAAAGTTCATCCAGGCAAGATTAAGCGAATTCATTGCAACCTGTCGATACTCATGAGGGTTTAAATCATAATTATAAAACATAAAAGAATTGTAACATAGGTGATCACGCGGGTGATGAGCAATGAGCCATCATCATGTATTCATGTAGATCAATCGGGAACAACGTGCCTCCCACTTATACATGTCCTAAGAAGCAACAAAAGCAAAAAGACTCTAATGACTTCTGAGGATCCCAATCTACATCAGGCTAGTCCATGTAACAGGCAACACTCCCTGCAGTCTGAGCCAATTTGTTCAAAGTAATGAGACGAATTCCTCATACTGTGCTTGAACCAACCCTGCTACTGGGATGATCTCATAGGTCTCCTAGGGGTTCCTAGTGACTCTCTAATGAGCTTTAGGGTGGCGCTACCAAGCACAACATATCTGTGTTCACGAACACAATCATACATTGACTGGACACCATCCTCAACTCTCCTAAAAGAGAAAACAACGCTCATATTTTTATTCACACTCGGGATTTTATTCTCTGCATTCTAATTTATAGTCCTGGGTGAGAACTATTTTGATATTTTTGGGATTTTGTGGTATGCCAAGTCTCTTTTGCAAATTTTTTTTTTAATCTTTTTGACTCAATCTAAGGTGAGAGGGCGCACAAACCATCAAGGAAAATACTTCAACCTGATTATAGCTCAAAACTCATCATGATTCACTTCACACATGTGTGAAAAGTAGTAATTACGATTCAAGGATTCTTAGAGTATAGACAAGTTTGTGAAATCACAACTAGGAGCCTTTGATCAAGCTCTAGCTCTTTTGCAATAGTCCTATATCCTGAATTTTTCATTCACAACATAGATCAAGGGAATAATATTTTAAGCTATGAAAAAGATGCATAATCTTAGATTTATTACCAAACATAAGGAAAGAGTCAATGAGCAATTCAAGCAAAAGATCAAGAAGTTTAAGATGAAAATTGTGCATTTAGGTATAAATATAAACATTTAACTATAAGATTCACATCACATAGCCTCAATTTCCAAGACTACAAATTACGCAACAAGTTTCTACAATTTTTTAAAAAATTTTATAATAAATGCACAAAGTAAACATGCATGCTTGAAAAACGCAGAGATAGAAGGGTGAATAGCCCTGCCACCCCAAGCTTAAAACTTTGCTCATCATCGGGCAAGCCTTGAACTTGAGATAGTAGGGAAGGAATGCATGGATGTACATGAAGGAAAATTATTGAAACCCTAAAATGATGCATGTATGCAAAGATATATTTAAACAGTTAGAGGAAAGAAAATATCTAAGAAAAAAAGGAATTTATTTTAACAAAAAGAGAAGAGAAAGGGGTAAGAAAAGGGGGTGGTTGCCCCACGATACCGACACTGGGATCCCAAATCCTACATTTTGGGACCATTGTCACATGTGTCTCGCCGACGGGTTCTGCCACATAATAGGAGTAAAATAGGTGGAGATGTGGGCCCTTCCGAGTCTAAACAAGAGGAATAAAATTCAACTACTCGGTGAAGTCATCTCTATGCTGTGATTAACTTGAATTGCACTGAAATGAATTCTTCAGCAGAGCATCCTCTAGGTGCCCATCAATGTACGAATCTGAATAGAAAGGCCCTGGGATGTCGAAACATGATGAGATTGAGGGGAGAGGCTAAAAGTTTTCTAGAGGACTCCTATCTTCTCTCTCCACCTTCGAACTTGTATTTGGATGCTTGAATAAATTTTCATGTACAATATGAGTTATCCAATCATCTTATGAACAAGAAGTACCCCCGGAAGAATCTATTTGTGGTTCTACCACCCCAAGCTTGTCACCTTCTATGGGGTTTAGGGTATCTTCATGCTCAACGACCATGTTGTGATGGATTGTCAATCCTGCTCCTTCGATGTCCACCAAGTCTTGTAAGGGGAGGTGGCGAATGTCAGCTCGTACTGCTCCAATTTGTTGCCATTAGTATACTCACTCCACTGAGATGAATCATCATCATAATCCTCCTCAAACAAGTTATTTCAAAGTAGGTGTGTTGGTGGAAGCTAAGTGACAAGTCTCAGTGTGAGAATTATCACATGGTTCTGGGATAAAGGTTGGTTCAGACTGCTCAAACTCTTCCTCATATTGTGAGGTCATTTGGTTGCCCTGAGGAGAAAAGAAGTAATCATCATCATCATCATCATAAAATGATTTATTTTGTGGCTTGTAGCTCCCATTGGTTGATCAACTGAATCATCTAGATGAAATGAAGAGTTCCCCCAGATTGGTGGCCCTTCATAGAAAAATCCTGGTGAATCCAATTGATGTCCAGAATAGGATGATATGGCAAACTCCACATCAGACCCAATGGAATGGTTTTGATGACTGAAATTTTCATGATTGTGTGATGGCATTTGTAATTGAATGGTAACCAAATCGATGAGATATCAAAGCTTCCTGCCTTATTCAACATCCTTATCATGAAGTTGTTGGACTTGAGCAACAACGCTTTCAAGACTCGTAAATTCTGCCATACACTTTAGTTGGGAATCTACTATATGAAACTAATGATTTTGGGTGAACCCTTGTTCAACAGTTTGACGTATATTTTTACTACAGTCTGCGATCTCAGTGGCTAGTTGGAGCTAATGAACCTACTTATCTAGTAGCTGCTGGAGCAGTTTGACTTGTTCTTGTAGATGAGGTGCTAAGGAGGAGGTGAGTGCATCAACACTTTCTCCAGCTAGCTCCACTGCTCTAATCAGTTCTTAATCCCATTGCATTACTGAGGTCAAGGGCTGATTGACCCTCTCCTTTGCTGAGATGTCTAGTAATGACGATGGTGGGGGCGAGTATAGCTCGACTAGTTGTAGTGCATAATTTTCAATCATTTTCTAGCATTCAGAACTGTGGAAAAATTTAGGAGGACAGGTGGACAAGATAACTTGCCTTGCGGACGCAAGGTTCATGGCTATAAAAGGTATAAGAAAAAAGAAAAGCTATTCCGTATATATTAACAAGTATATGTAAGGTTAAAGAAGAACTATGCATATATATACATGCTTATGGATGACATAACAAAATCTTTGGACGTGTAAATGTGGAAAATCATGTCCCCGGTAACGACGTCAAAAGTTGATGCGGCCAAAATCATGCATCCGAAAGGAGGCGGACTCAGAAGGAATCTAACTTTAAATTTATAACCCGAAACCGTTAAGGACCCCCATATCTTTATTACAGAGTCAAAGTATATATATGGGGTCGAACACAGAGACGTGAAGACGTTAATGATGCTTAAGATCTCTCTCTTAAGGTAGATAGGCTAATCCGATAGTCGATAAAAGTATGAAACTAGAACTAGTCTAGTAAAATGTCACAAAGTAAAACAAAACAAAGAAAACAAAACAAAATAGAGTCCGTAAGATTCTACCCATCAGTGATATGAAACCTCTCTCGAGTATGACAAATCAACACCCTAGAATATTCTTGATACCCTCTCAGGTCTAGAATATTCTGAGATTCTAGGAACATGTGTGATATGGGAAGAACCAAGTAGTGGGCCCGACCGTGCCCAGGTCTACTATTTTGCATAGATCACCTTGAACCATCCTCCTTTCACATTCTGATCCAAACTACCTTCTCTTATCCATTTCTATAATAAATCTCTCGATAGAGGTAGAAATAGAAGTTCAAGCAAGAAAGAGATCAACCAAACTAGAAATCATAACCACAAAGAGAAGATAGAATAGAAAACATACTAGATCTAAAATAAATAGGCTTGCTTAAGGTAAAAGTACATAAACATGCCCAAAACGGGCTACATAGCCAAGAAAGAGCTCAACTAGCCATGGACAAGTATAGTTGGCATCGAACAAAGATGGAAGAACATCATTTGTACAGAAACAAAGGAAAACAATAGAAGAAAGGAGAAGAAGAAGATATTTATCCCATAGAGGAGAGGTGGCTCTTGCTCCTTAACCTCTGTATAGACCAGATATCATCTTTGGGTTGTCCTCCTCGGTCTTCTGGACACTTTGGCCTCCTTTCTCTTTGATTCTACCCCAAAAACTTAGTGTGTGTATAGAGATGGAAGATGGATGGGAATGGTAGGAAATGGGTGAATGGCGATGGAAAATGATGGTGGATGGAAGCCACTAAAGAGACGGGTGTAGGATGAGCACTTCAGCCTTTGGAACTCTCCCAAAAGGCTATGGGAACTGAGAATGTGCGAAACCACAATGTGGAAGTAAAAAAATCTCCAAACCTCGAAACACCCAATCCCAGAACCACAGAATGAGACCTCTAAATATCAGAACCCTTATCCAAGTAGCGAGAGGTGGGTATTTATAGGTGAAGACAGAGTGTATGTAATGAGTGGTCATGAAACCTATCCCAGTTACGACACTTGTCTCAGCACAGCCATGCCAGGTTCGGCACGGTCGTGCTGGGGGTCGAGGTAGGTATTGCGGGTGAGATAGGTACAACTAACCTTTTCCTCAACACGTCCGTGCCAGCCATCTCAGTCATGACAGGTGCCGTGGTCGAGGCAGGTGTTGCAGTTGAGGTTGGTGCCTCAGTCGAGACACGTGCAGATGGCCCTTGTCCTCGACACAACAGTGCTGGGTTCGACACGGCCATACCAAGCATCTAGGTTGTGTCAGGTGTCATGGTCGCAATAGATGGAAGCCTAGCTGCTGCAAAAACCATGTGTTGGGGAGAAATCTTATAGAATAGATGTATTTTTAGGTTTGGTGCCTGCAAGTCCCAAAATTGGCTAGTTGAGCAACTTTTTCTATGAAAAGATATAAATTACTAAAAGATACGAATCTAGGGTTATTTTGGGCCAATTAAGGCTATAATAAAACAAAACCATAAATAAATGCTTAGCATAAATGCCTGAATTTGGGTGTTATTAGTGTTGCGAGTGCGAAACACCTTAGTCTCAACCTCAACATAACAGAATGTCTCGACCAACTAGGGTTAGGGTTCAACCACCCATGGAAGCATGTCACGACCCCAGGGATAAGGTCATGTCTCGACATGTGACAAGGACTATCTTGACCTCAAAACCAAGCCATGTCATGACCCCAAGCATGAAGGACATGCCACAACCCTCAACCTATTAGGATTAGGCTGTGGGCACGACATTAGGTCATGCATCTCGACCCAACACCAAAGCAAGCCCCAAGGTGTTGTGACCCAAGGAAGAACAAGGTATAGTGACCACCAATGATCAAACTACCACCAAGGCAAAGGACCAATATCCAAAAAGGATTAAACATGATCAAAGGGAAGATCTCCCCGACCAAAACAAAAGGTACAACTAAAAGAATCCATCATCCACATGGAGGAGAAAACCCCATGTAAATGGTCACCAAAACCTTAAAACTTAAGTCATGAAAACATCATGAAAGACCCTTGTGCAAGAGAGAGAAAACAACATTTGTCACCATTAAAAAAATCTAGACTTCATAGAACATCAAGACACTCGTCCATCATACATGTGATCAAAACCTAGATCAAGAGATAGGGGAGAACCACCATTACACCATAATCACGAAAAATTGGGTATCAAAACTAGGGTTTCGAATTCCATCCAAACCAAGCATGATCTCAACGTAAACCAAGTTCTAGAATCTATTATCATCTACTAGAATGTTAAGGGAACATTTTAGAGATAGGGAACAATAGCATGAAAGTATAAAAAGTGCATTAATAGAGAAGGTTAAGAGTTATATAACCCACCTTAAAGAAGATCACTCCAAGGGTAATAGCTCCAAGCACACAATCACCAAGGATGTTGAAGCTCCACGAAAAGGCTCCACCTTTGGCCACAAGATCACCTCAAGAAGAAGACACCAAGGTCAAAGGTTTCTCATGAAAAGAGAGTAAAGAAGATCTAGGTGGAACCAAACAAGAAATGAGAAAAGAGAGGAGAAACTCCCTCTCACTTGGGTGTCGCCTTGTCAAAACATGGCCTATTACCCTTGTGATGAGGCTCTTCTCAAGAACAACCACCATGTCAAAACACAGTCTAAGGCCAAGGAAGGAGAAGGAGATGGGGTAGGGGATATAAGGAAACACCATTAAGGAAAGGTAAACACTTACCAAGGTAGAAGATGATCAAGGATCACCACAAGCACCACATGCAAAGGAAGTCCAACCACTAAGAGCTCCAAGACTAAGCTTCCTTACTCCACCAAGCTCCAAGGATGAGAAAAAGTGAGGGAGGAAGAAGATGTCCGAAAGGGGTCACTAACCTGGAGAGATAAGGGGTTATATAGAAAAGAGGGAGGGAAGTAGGGTGAGAGATGAGGTGTCAACACCCAAAAGAACCACAGGGATAGTTGTTGTTACTACCCCAACTTTGCATATGTTTTCATAATTGAAATGTAATGATTTTATGAATATGTACTTAATTGAAAAGGTTGTATGCTTTGATTCAAGGGATGGATTTATAGAAAATATCCCTTTGGATAGGAATTTCATGATTCCTATTATTATGTTAATCCAATAATGGATATAAAAGAGAAGAAAAGAAGAAAAGTCCAAATAGTAGAAAAAATACAAGATAATGGATATTAAGCGAAATAATTATGAGAAATACATAGAAATCTCTAGAAAGTGGCATTAATGGCCACGATTGAATAAATTTCATTTACATATGATTTCTCATAAAAGAAATATGAAAAGAGGAAAAAGGAAATAAAAGATAAAGAGAAATCCTTGAGAAGAGATATCTTAATATAGAAATAAGTAAGATAATGAGAAATAATGGATATATATGCATCTAGAAGGATAATAAGTATCCTTCAAAAAGGATTTCGAAATCTTAGGATTTCTTGGGTCCTAAGGAGTCCAAGTTGCAAAGATAATGGGTGAAGAAAGAGATAAAATCGAATAAAACATTATTATGAAGGAGATTTGAGATGATGATGAAATTATAGGATATATGTGGAAAGAGGTGTGATTGAATCATAATGGATGAGATTTCAAATCCACATGGTTTATAATGATAAAAGGAATCCAAATAAATGATATTAAAGAATAAGAGAGAGGAAATATGCATGAAATATGCCTTTTAAGTAATAACTTGCATATGAAGAAACATCTCTCATATTTTCTAGTTTGAGTTCCAAACTTGGCATACAAGTAGATACATTCATCAAGGACTTTCCTTTAAAATTTGGTATTAATTGGATAATCGGTTGGAGAGTTATGAATTTTACAAAATCTCCTAAAGTGGAAAGGATAAAGGAAATACACGATTTTTCCAATTTAATTGAATTGGTTGTTTTGGGTGCGTGAAACATGGGCCATCGGATCTGAGATCTGATGGTGGCTGCTCGTCTCCAAACTTGAGCCAAAAGGGGAAACTGGGAACAATATTTCCAATCAAATTTCTTGTATTTCTACCTCTCTAATCCACGATCAATTTTGGAAACTCTCCCAATGTCTTCGGGAGATCAAAACAAACCCACACATCTATGGATCTCCTTTGCTTCATGAGGAATCAAGGTTTCCCCAAATCCCAGATGGATTGGGAGGTCCATTAATGGCAGGGAACTACCCCTTGCCTATATAAGACCATTGATTCTCCTCTCGTAAGAAGAGAAGTTTCCAACCCTCTCCACGAGACCGGTCGCAACCCCTATAGATTTGCAGTTAACTTTTTGTTAATAAAAGGAATAATTAGATCCAAAAGGATGATCTTAATGTGTAGTTGGATTAATTGGCCTTGAAACCCTAATGTTGGTAATTATGACTCTTAATGGCCTTAATTGTTCATATTCATGAATAAAGCTGAGATATGATGGTTCTAAGCTATTTCAAGTATAAAAGTTCCTAATTGTGGATAAATACCTTTAATAGATAAATGTGGAATTAGTGATAAATAGAGTTCATATGTGAATTAGACTATATGAAAGATAAGTTGCTAATTTGAAAGAAGCCAAAGATGATAATTGGCCTTAATGACCGTGTCATGACTTAAAAGGAAAAAGATGGTAGTTTTAGTGTAAAAGAGGCATATTGGACTTAATTGACTTTTAATTGTGCCTATGATGGTGAAATTAGGGTTTGTGGATAAAAAGAGCATTAAAAGTGATAAATGCATAATGAAGGCTAAAATCCTAAAATTGGCCTAGAAATCATAAGGTGGAATCCAAGTCGATCTTGAGAATGTTTTGAATAAAACAATGACACTTGGATGTTATGCATTATTTTCAGGATATTGTTGATTACTTGTTTGATTGTATTGAATATTAATGCTTGGACATCAAGTTGCTCTAGATCAGGTATGTGGTTATGCTTATGGTTAATCACTTTACTTTCACGATGATTCCTGGATGTTTTATCGATTGCCTGAAAATAACTGATTGGATGACTTTTATTCAATGCAATTATAAAGTGACTATGATTATCACTATAAATATGCATACATGACTGGCTCAGATCCTGATCCTCCTCTGTGGCTTTGCTAATGATGAAAAGGGTAACCTAGTACATGGCCTACTTGTTAAGTAGGACATCAGGTTATCAAGATTTAGAAATTGGGCTACCCACATGTAGTGCCATGAGACTCTTTAGCACACCATGAGTTAAGGAGTGGGCTACCTATGGGTAGTGCCATGGGACTCAACCCTAGAAATTGATTCACCTGTTAGGTAGGATCATGAGGAGTTTAATGGGGATCTACCATAAGGAAGGTAGCATCCAGGTCCACTGCAGGGACAACACAGAGGCTAGGGTATGTAAGGATTGAGCAGTTATGTTTAAAACGTAAAGTTGATTGTTAAATCATAATTGACTGCAATATGTTGTTATAGTTAATTACACGATTATTGTTTCCCCCACATATCAACATATTCATTTATGCTGACCAATGTTTTGTTTTTCGCCGTTTTAGGTACAAATTGAAAAGGACAAACAGTAAAGTGGCATATTGTGAAATTAAGAAATAAAGTTCAAGGAGGACTAGTTAGAATAGAGTCCAGATGTGGATAGAAGTTAGATATCCAAGTTTTGAAAAAGGTATGCAAAGTTTTATTTTATACCAGATTTCAGTTTAGTTGGTAGAATTTCATAATTATTACTGATTATTTATCGAACCTTTGATCTGGAAAATTGGGATAACGACTCTGACCTCTTGGTCTCCCTTAATTGGGGGTTACCGGGAGGTGGGTCGTTACATTTGGCATCAGAGCCCTGGTTCCTCATATAATCTTTAATAATTATTAAATTTTATAAACTCTATAGAACCCGAGGGAGTTATTAGAGGATTTTTTGAAAGACAAAGGTGTCTAAAAAAGGATCATGCCCAGGGGTTGGCAAGATTTTCCTCTGCACTGCTAGTCAGAATATGAGGACTCCTGGTTCCATGTGACTGCCTGGCCAATGTCTTAGGATCTGACTCGAAATAAGATACCTTTAGGACTCTCTCATCTATTTTTCGTCCCTTCTCAACCCTAATTCTGTTAAGATTTTAAGGTTTAGGGTTTTCTCTCTCTTCCTCACCCTCTTGAGGCATGTGTAAAGTTGATAAGGTTTAAAGAATCCTCCACCAAATTAATGAAAAGCATGTAAATAAGATGTCATGGACATAAGCTTAATAGTTTAAGCGTAAAATAAAGAATAACTGCATGCTTAGGTCGTATGACATATATTGTCATGCCCTCAGGAGAGACCTGAGGCTAGATCTCCTTGTCAGGAGGATGAGTAGAGCAAGTTAGTCTTAGAGGTAGGGACCTCCATTATAAGTAGAGACCTGGAACATCCTTAGAGGATGATTCTAACCATAAACCTAAGTGAAGGTTAGAGAGAGAGATGACACGATGAGCTAGATGTCATGGTAGATCATATGTGTGAGTGGACATGCTTTTAGTTTGATATCCATGATGATATGAGCCATGTGAGGTTGGATGACCTAGTACCTTTGGCGACTCAACCCCGGAAAGGGTCATGCATATTAGAGTGATGGATAACTCCTTCAATGATGAGGTTAGTGAAGAACCTATGGAAACCCTATGGGCTTATGCGAGTAGGGCATAACATGCACCTAGAGTACGTCAAGTAGTGCGGTGGTAGGTTGAAACCCTGGCCGAAGAGTATGATGGATAGTTTATGTGATAAGCATAAAGAGATATGTATAACCTTGAGCAAACATAAGTTGAACATAGGCTTCACCCATGTAGGGGTATGCTTGTGAGCTTGATCCACCTCAGAGAGAGAACCTCTAGTAGTAAGGCTGTTTGTAGGGTTATCTCTAAAGAAAGAGAGCAGAACCCAAGCAAGAAGGTTAGAAGCTTAGACTCCGAGATATGAGGAACAATGGGGAGTTGAGGATGATGTGACCTAAGTGGATGGTTGCGGTTGTCTCATGCATGATCCCCAGAGGCTGATGGTATCTTGGTTGTCTTTAGAGGAACCAAACCCTAGAGAGAGGATGAGGCTGCTAGTACCTATGTGCATATGATATAGGTGCTTACCTTCTAGGGATAGGAAGAAGAGTTCCTTAGACCCTGAGGAGGTTTAGTAATTGGTTGTGAGGCCTTATACCTAGTTGGTTGTCCTTGAGGAGGACTCAACTCTGAGGTGTTGCTCAAGTATAAGGATGATAGGAAGTGCATGCCATACCTTGTACATGTTTGGTTCTTGGTTAAAAGGTTGAGCATGCAGTTGGACATCAGAAAAGTGAACCTAGGGTTCCTAGACCTAAGAGGGGAAGTAGTGTACCTGATGCTCATGATGAGATTTGATTTTCTATAGATTCGAGCATGGAACTCCTCATGTTTAGAGGAATGGGAACCCCTTGGTTTAAGTATACGTTTGATGAACCCCACCAATTTATAGGTTGGTCACATATGTATGTATGCTGATGGTCCAATGTTGAGGATGGAGAACAAGTATGACCTATCATGGAGACCTAGCCTAGTTTAGTAGCTGGTCTACTTGTTATCTATGTACCTTAGTAGCTTTCTAGGGCTAAGCATGCTCATGTGGATATAAACCCTAGACATAGGAGCGTTTGTGACCTCTGTTGCTATCAAGAGACAATTTCCTCCCATCCTGGGAAGGGACCCTTCTGTAGGGTATGGATCAACTTTTTTTGGGTTTGAGGTAACCTAAAGAGGTTTCATAGGATCTTCAGAAGCTAAGTTGAGAGTACATAGTATGAGAACGGACCTATAGAACCATAGATGATCATCTCTAAGTGCATGGGGATGGGGCCTGACTGTCGCCATAATCCCTATGAAAGGATGTAAGTCAAACCACGAATGCTAAGAGAGATGATGAAGACTTGGGTAAGATTTCAAGTTAGATATGTGCTATGTTTGGATCCTAAGTCTATCCTAGGGTTAGGTAGGGATAAGACTGATGGAAGTAGGAGTTGCCTAATTACCTAGTTGCACATGACCATATGGTTGGGAGGTAACAACTATCATTGTCTGAGGGCCATGGGTTAGGAGATTGATCACCTTCATGCACTCATGGGACCCAAAGGGCAGATGAGGAGGGCGCTTCCTGGATGCATAAGGGAAGAGGGATGACCCCAAAAGTTCCGACACCCTAGAGACCTAGAGGAGATGACCAAGGATTGTGTGGTGACCCAAGTAGGCTCAAGACCAGTTTTCCATGGAAGTAACTTTGATATCAAGATGATCATGATGTAGAGACATATGTAGCATGTTTCAACTTAGATTTGAAGGTGTAATGACAAGGTGGGATGTACCATCTCTACTCTTAGAATGGGAAGAACTCTGTGTTTGAACTGCAGCCAAATGCTTATTTCCTCTTGTCATGGGAGTGAGAGATAGGACAATACGCATGCCATACACCAAGGATAAAGATGATGTGAGTTTAAAATTTTCTACGAGGATAGAGGTAATAACGTACCCTTTTTGAGTGTATGATATGGGGATGGTTTACAAACATCAAGAGAACTAAGGTAGTCATCTTATGAGGATGTTTTTATCATGAGCTATGTGGAATAAATGAGATATACAAGGTTGAGTTCGATAACTAAGAGGATGAGATATGAGTTTTCTTGATGAAGATAGACTTAGAGTTTGAGATGAGATAATAAGTGGAATACATGAAGGTGTATGTCTTCAACATTACCTTATACATAAGGATGTGAGGTGGTAATGGATGCTCTGGTTGAGATGCAACTGTCTAGTTTAGCTAGTGGATAGGCTGGAAGAGGGGGTCAGGTGAACCCTAAGTTTGTGAGATATGTTTGGCTAACACTCATGTGTAATGAGATCCATTGATCGAGTTAGTGGTTGCTTAGTTAGCCAGCTTAGGGCTTGTCATGATGAAAGGATGGTTGTAGAACCTCTGTTACAACCCCAATTTTTGGGTTCCTGTGATGAGAAATGTAATTTCTCATAATAAAGATAAATGAAAAAATAATGATGTCTTTTGATTGAATGCATGCATTTTGTTTAAAATAGCCTTGCTGATTTATTTGTGGGATTTATTGGCTATTGGGCCCAATAACAAGGAAAAGACAAAAGAAACTCCATTATTAATAAGAAATGGAGAAAAGAAAAATGTAGAAACCTCTAGAAGGAAGATATATATAATCCAAAGGTGGATTTCGTGCCTCTTGGGTTCCTTGGGTCCCAAGGAGTCCAAAGTTGCAAATAAAATACAATAAGAAAAGAAAAGATCAATTAAGTATTTCTTTATTAAGAAAGAAATTGAAAACAATGATAAAATGTGGGAAATAAGTGAAAAGAGGTATAATGGAGTTATCGTTGGTGGATTTTCATATCCAAAGGATTCCTAACATTAAAAGGAATACCAACGAGGAAAATAAAAACAAAGAAAAAGAGGAATCCTCAAAAAGAGATATTTTAATAAGTAATAAACAAGATAATGTGAAATAATGATTTTTTAAAGGAAAGTCAGAAGGCCATTTTATTCATCCCTCCCTTCTCTTGCAGGTAATGAAATAGGAGTACAATCTTGTTCTACTGAAAATTTAAATTTGGTGGGTATCCCACCATTACATAGAAAAGAAGAAAGAAGGTGACCCACAAAGTCAAGTGGAATAGCCTTATACCTACGACTATCCCTGCTAGTTTTGAGGTGATGCTTGATGAGGGAATCAACTAGATGAATCCATTCGTGTAGAGTCTTCATAGTCCTCATGTTCTCATGACTATCTAACAACCTTCTTAATTGGTTTAGTCAAATTGTCCAACTTTGGAAACTTCCCAACAGTGTCTTCGATAGCTTCAATCGCCATGGAACAGTCTGACAGGATACTAATAGGTGTACTGAAGTCATTCACAGGGTCATGCATGACTGAGCTAATTGTGCGTAGTTCATCTTTAACCGAGGAATCCACCTCGACTATCTCAGCCATCTCGTCTAGCCACTGACCATTACAGTTCAACATGATCTTTGTAATCACAACAATCTTGCCTCTCAGTGCCACATCCACCATAATGACTTTCCCAGTATTGGAGGTGAGTGCCTCAGGCAGCGGGTTATATTGGAGATCAGATTTCATCTTCGTCTTGGTCTTCTGCCCATCTTTGATGAGCTGGTGTTGATGTGCAATATCACACACCTGACGTTCTGAAGTGATATTAGCATTTTCAAAAACCCAAGCATTCCTTGCCTTCCAGATGATCCAACATGTAATAACAAAGAGAGCTTGGTCTACCGCACGCGCCTTCAGGTTGTTCAAGAGCCAATCTCGCGTACCCTCCACCTGGTCTGCACTGATGTGTATAGGATGAGTCGATCTGTGCCATACTGCCATAGCAAAGGGACAGTACATCAGTGCATGCGTCATTGTTTCTACAACCATCCCACATCTCGGACAGATATCATTGTCATTGAAATTTCTTTGCCTCCTGCATGAATTAGTCATGATTGCATCATGGGTGACTATCCACACAAAAGTGTAAACCTTACTTGGTACTTTCAGGTTACGGATCAGCTTCCAAGTATCATTTGCAATAGCATTTTCAGTCTTGTGGATAAGACTGTAGGCCGAGCTAGAGTTCTACACTCCCCTCGCATCAAACTTCCAGCTCCAATGGTCCGAACCAGTATTAGTACCTGTCTCGGGTAGGGACATAATCCTATTTGCAATGTCATCATTAAGGTATGACTTCAGAAACCGTGCATCCCATTTTCCTTCGAGATTCACAAGATTCGAAATAGTAAGATCAACTATGTCCTCCTCCACGGGTCGTACTGTACATTGGCCTAGCTTTTTGATCCCCGACACCCAAGGATCATGCCAAACCAATGTCTCTTCACCACTATTGATGGTCTTGGTGTAATTTCCTTTAACAAAGTCCAGTCCTTCGTATAACAACTTCCAGAAGGGGGTGGCATTTCCATGCTTATTAGTGCTGTAGTTTTTATATTTCAATCACAAGACATCTTTCCAAAGGGCCTGATTATTGTTGAGGAACCTCCACGCATGCTTCCACAAAAGTGCTTTGTTCCATTTGGCCATGGAGCGGATGCCCAGTCCTCCATGATTGGGGCTAGCACACACCTTCTTCCAAGAAACCAAAGAAACCAGGAGATCTTGGTGTCCGCCACCCCAAATCAACTGACAGACGATTCTATTAAGTTTTACACAAACACCATTAGGAATAAGAGCAGTTTGCATGGTATACATAGGAAGGGCGGTGATGACAGACTTAACAAGACAGATATGGCCTGCCAGGGACAATGTTTTTGCAGCCCATCCATTGATACAAACTTCCATATTCGAGGCTATGTAGGAGTATGTATCATTGGATACTTTCTTATGCAAGATTGGGATGCCCAAATATCTCCTGAGGTCCTTCATTTCCGGGATGCTGCTAGAAGAACAAATAGCTATTCTGGTATGTCTATCCACTGACTTAGAGAAGAAAATACGAGACTTGTCGACCGAAATTTGTTGTCCAGACGCCTCTTCAAACAGTTTAAAGCAATGGTTGATAGCTTCTAATTGGGGTACTGATGCTTTGGCAAAGATAATAATATCATCGACGAAGGTAATGTGAGATATCAATGACCCTTGCTGTGCCACTTTCACTGGTTTCCATTTTCTTTTAGAAACACACTTGTTGACGAGTTGGGTTAGGCGTTCCATGCACAACACGAACAGATAAGGGGACAAAGGGTCCCCTTACCGAATACCACACAAAGCCTTGAACGAGGGCAGGAGTTCACCGTTAAAAATGACACTAGTACTCCCCGCGCTTAGAGAATTCATAACATATTGCTTAATGTTGCCACTTCAATTTGTTCATGTTGTCAGTAATGAACCCAAGACATACAGTCGTAGGCTTTAGATAGATCTACTTTCATGGCCATCTGAGGGGTAAAAGATTTACGTCGCATATTGTGAATAATTTCCTATACAATGATGATGTTATCTGAGATGCATCTGCCCGACACAAAACTAGTCTGAACAGGAGAAACCCATTGAGGAATAAATTTCTTTACTCTTTCCACCACCACTTTAGACGCTAGTTTCATACATGTGTTGTTGAGTGTAATCGGTCACAGCTGATTGCAATTAGTAGGATGATTTGTTTTAGGAATAAGCACTATGCTAGATTCACCCATAGATTGACTAAAGCGGTTGCCATTAAGCATACCTCTGATGGATCTGAGCACTGACAACTGGATAATTTTCCAATTTCTCTTGAAGAAGTACATATCAGTACCATCTGGTCCATCTGCTTTGAAAGGATCAGAATTCTTTATGATTCTCCATATCTCGTATTCAGTAGGAGAGGCCGCTAGTCCCCGCTGCTGCTACTCGGTTAGAGATTTGTAATGTGTAGGCATGTCGTGCATAGCCGCTGGGCTGGGAGGCACCGTCAATGTAAAACGTTGCTGGAAATGATTGGAGATGAGATGTTTGAGAGCGTGTTCATCAGAAACCCATGTCCCATGATTGTCTTGTAAAGTTGTAATTTTGTTCATTATTCTTCTATTACTGACGAAAGCGTGGTAAAATTTAGTGTTTCTGTCCCCCTCCTAGAGCGAGTGGATGTGGCTCCGTTACTTCCAATCTTGTTCCTCTATCTCCAGGATGTTTTCAAGTTTTGCCTCAAGCTGATGACATCGACTATCGCAATCAGTAGTGTAATTGTTCTCCAAATCCTTCTGGGCATGACCAATAAGCTTTTATAGAGTATTTTTCTTCTTGTGTATTTCATTCTTGCACTTGGTGTCCCATTTAATAATAGGAGTTCTGCTGCGCTCCAGGGCCATAGTAAAATCTGCCACTACATCCCAAGCAGTGTCAAGGATGCTAGTGAAGTCAGGGTATGTTTGCCAGGATGCCTTTGTTTTGAACCTTCCTGAGCTATTTGCCACCCCATTGTTCAGTACAACAATGGGGTTATGATCAGAGCCTACTCTTGGGAGGGAGATACATGTGAAGTTAGGGTACAATCTAAGCCATTCAGAATTCGCGACCGCTCTATCTAATCGCTCATGAAGGAGTCCTCTCTTGTAAGTGAACTTGAAACTAGAACACCCGATATCAGTTAGACCAGCCTGTAGAAGAGCATTGTTAAAGCGCATAGCTTTAGCAAGGTTGAAATTCTTCCCGCCAACTTTTTCTGAGGGATTCATCATGCAGTTTAAATCGCCCATTGTGATCCAAGGTTTGTCGATGGATTGACCAAGTTGAATGAGATAGTCCCAAAAAACTGGTCTGTTACCCGAGCTGGGAGACGCATAAATGAAGGTGTAGAACACCATCCCATTAATATAGAAATGGACATAGTACTTGTGATTCTGAATGATTTTAACATCACACTCATTTTCATTCCAAAGAACCCAAATTCCACCAGAAAATCCGCACGCCTCAACGCGGTGGGAGCTTGAGAAACCCAACTTTCAGATAACATCCAGTTCATGATCGCCTGATATGCGTGGTTCCGAGATGGAG
Source organism: Alisma plantago-aquatica (assembly GCA_963693085.1). Classification (NCBI taxonomy): domain Eukaryota; kingdom Viridiplantae; phylum Streptophyta; class Magnoliopsida; order Alismatales; family Alismataceae; genus Alisma; species Alisma plantago-aquatica. Next base: position 480,736,150 of record OY856414.1, read on the forward strand.
ACCACCTTAATCTTATATTGTGCTACTAGATGCTTAAGAGAGAGTCTAACGTTCTTCTTGCTAGCCCCTCTAATATTCCAAGCAAGGGAATTAATCATCCACACAAAATCAGTTTACTTGGGAACCGTTGGTTCCCTCATTCCTATCTCCTCCACACCTAACCCTACCCCTGGTATTATAATTACCATTTTTCTGGGGACTATTTGCTCCTTGTAGTAGCTTCTTCTCTTTTGCCTTTCTTCCTGCATTAATGGCACTGTCTTTGCTGTTGTTGGGAGTTGTACTACTATCTACATTCATTGCTTTTAGCCCTGGTTTGCTGTTTACTTGTGTGTCTTCTTAGTCTCCTTCCCTACCCTTGATGACCTCGTCTCCGACAGGAATAACTACAGTGTGCGATTCCTCATCCACAACTGCATTAGGTATAGTTTTCTGTACTTTCCCTTTCTCTCTCATGTCCGCATTGCTTTCCTTCCCAGTTGACACATCAACATCTTCATTTCTACATTGTTTCTTTCTCCAGACTTTTGGTCCTCTTGGGTCGTCTTCAGTGACCGACTGCTCCGAGTTTTTACCCACCACCGCTGTTTCTTCCGTCCCCCCTCCTCATCCAACGCCTTGAACTAGTTTGTTTTATTTCCCTCCTGCTCATTTACCTTGGAACCATCTTTATTTCTCTGTTGCCTTCTAGTTAGAATGTTCTTGCTATAATATACTTGCCACTTCTTGCCCTCTTTGTCCTACCGAACACCTGTGTCGTCAGCGGTCGGAATAGAGTCAGGCGACGTCGGACTCGAATCAGCACCCCTGCACTCCTCCATATCCACTACAAAAAATTGGTCATTATTCACGGGAGAGTCCTGTCACAAACCCCTCTCTACAGGCCCTCAGAAATAGGGACGGTTGAGGGTCTGGCCCTCACAAATGGTCCGTGAAGAGAACTCACGTGACAAATACCAGTGGCCCTCACGAATACAATTGTCACGGACCAACTGACCCTCAAGAATGTTATATTGAGGGACTATTTAGCCTTCATAAATACATTTTTGAGGGACTATTTAGCCTTCATAAATACATTTTTGAGGGACTATTTAGTTCTCATAAATACATTTTTGAGGGACTTAGATGGTCCTGGAGAATATATTTTTGAAGGGATAATGCCTTCATTAATATTATTTTTGAGGGGCTATGTGGTCGTCATCAATGCAATTTTGATGGTCAATCTGGACCTTCATCAATATATTTATGAGGGACTACTGTAAATGATTTGGTTATTGATTATTGTTAAATGATAATTAATTGTTACTATAGTGAATATCAAATTTTAAATGAAAACTTTGTATACATAACCTCAAGCAATATTTTTATAAGAGTCACATGACATCATAAGAAATTTCAACACCAAAATGACACATAAAATGTTAAATGAACTCAAACAAATTTCTATTAATGAAGCAAAGTATTATCCATACATTGCGTGCTCAACGTTGATATAAATAACGAATACATATGATTCTAAAATTTGAGATTGATGACAATCAACATATCATGCTAGAAACACTTAAGATCTGTAATGTCTCCATATTCCTTCAAATGGTGTGGTGCTCTTCATCAATGCCAGGCCTCATATGGTTGGGTACTCATTTCATCTGTGAAGTTGGAATGTAGATCATTTCTGACACTATCCACTATAGCAGATGTCGTCATTGAAGATTCAATACAAAGTATAGCTGTGATTGCGTCTAGCCTAGTAACTTCATTTCTGAACATGAGCCTAGCATGTACTGGATGAAATATGATCATGAATCACAAACCGATAAAATTTCAGTATAACTTACAAAGTTTTGACATCGATCTGTAATAGGAAAACTGCAGCAACAAGGTGGCAACAGATACCACATACCTTGGGCGAGCCGAATCAAACTCTCAAGCATGCGAACAATGGTTCTAGCTGCAAATTTACTCCAGTCAGTTTTTTTGATACTCGTGACTTAAAAAAAGGAAATCGGCAAACCTGCATTGTCAGCAGCCATCTTACAATACACTAGTTTGTACAAATATGGACAAAGGTTTCAACCCCGTCCCCAATGTGGCCTCATTCCAAAAATCACAGCAGATTCAGATAATATCACTGATAAAATCAAGATTTCATATAATTAGGCTCATCAATCAAGATCAAAATATTGACTAAGAAACATGCAATGTGTTATACTGATGCAAGAGGTCACACTACTGCAAGCAAAGTTGCAAAGACACAATTCAGTATTCTTCTTATCGATTTGTCAATAAGACACAATACTGATGCAAGAGGTCACACTACTGCTATAGCTACAATTGCATTTCAGTGTTAAATTCGAGCTCTCTTGATGTTAACCACGTATTTACTATAAGAATTTACTATTAGTACTAATTATGATGTTAACTATTATTATTAATATTTTGTTTCAGTATTTACAGTTACACTCCAAGTGATTGCAAAGAAGGTTCTCACAAACGAAAGTTTGAAAACCACATTGAACTCTGAAATCATGTCTATATTGGGCTTCTACATATTATGTGCAATGATTGAGCAGCTTACTTTTAAGAAAAAATAAGCTAAACTAAGAGCAGCGTGATAGCAGGAATAGATACAAAAAAAATGAACTTCACGTATGGCACATGGTTGATAGCTAAACTAAGGCCCTAGCTTGCTGGTACAGGCGGTGGTGTGTTAGAGCTTTCTTAGATCAATGAATACATACTGAAGGTTCAGCTGAGTAGCTCTTCTTCTAGAGTGATGACAGTCGTGTGGCATTAACTCAGAAGATGAAGAAGAAAATACCTATGATCGCAGCAGTGCACTTGGTTGATTAGTGATGCAGTTGTAGAAAATTACTGCTGTCATTGGCTGTAAAATTGGCTGAATCATTAACATAGATAGAGATAGTCTGTGAAATATTCAGAACTGTTTATACAGGAAACTCATTAGACATAATCAAGCAAGGGAAATAAGCTGCTACGTATTAATAATAATAATAATCATCTTGAAAAGGTCTGCCAATCTTGAGCTAAATCTCAATAACTTGGGAACTCGCTTTAGCAATTTAAAGGGAAAAATGAGATTTGCACTGATAACACATAGCATCAGATAAACATTTTAATACAGATTCAGATATACTCCAGTTCGGATAGAATAACTGATCGTTGTTTCCATCTTTACAAAGGTAAATAACTTACATCTCCATGACACTTCTTAAGTTTCCAAATTCAGCAGGAACATAACCAATCAAATAGTTGTTGCTCAGATTTCTGCAAATAGAATTAGTTATATTTACCTTTGGCGGCAGAGAAAACAAAATGAATAGTCAAGTGAATTACAATTTAAGGAGATGTTCCAAGTCACCAATTGAAGAAGGGATCAGACCCGTAAGCTTACAGATAATGAAGTCTACTCATGTTACCAAGTTCAAGAGGAATTTCAACAAAAGAAAATGCTTCCCTTAGATTTTTTATCTTCAGTTACCATAAAAATAAGAATTGAGATAAACAGGCACCTAAAACTTACAAAGTATCCAAGTTACCAATTCCAGATAGCTCAACTGGGATCGGACCCCTTAAGTTGTTTGAGGACATGTTCCTAGATAAAACAAGTAAATAAGTTAGGTATTTTATTACAATGGCATCACCTCAAAGGATAGCAAAAGTACCAATAACACTTAGTTTAGTTGCAGTATAAAACACCAACGACTCAGCAACCAACTCACAAATATGTCATGCTTTCAAGATTTTTCAACGCACGAGGGATTGATCCATTAAGCCGATTCCCATGGACATTCCTTTATCATGACACATACTAATTAGCATTTCAAGCAGAACTGCAACAATTGAGGGGATTACAAGAATGTGAAAATAAATTCTTACAGGCTATTAAGGTTCACACATGAGCTCAGATTTTCTGGAATCGGACCCTCGAGACGGTTGTTAGCAACATTCCTGAAAAACAACCGCAAGTATATTCAACCTTGTTCGATCATACATAAATATAAAGCAAAAGCGTGTTGTTAGCATACAAGTCAAAAAGCTCAGTAAGCTTTCCAAGTTCAGGAGGTATCAAACCGGAAAGTTGGTTGTCATTCAACTCCCTGCAAGAACATTACCCATCACACTTTGATCTCAACAGAAATTTGCCAAAAATCCAGAGTTAAAACGCTTACAGATAATGAAGTCTACTCATGTTACCAAGTTCAGGAGGAATTGGTCCACTTAAACTATTGCCCTGTAAGTACCTGGACATTCAGAAAAACAGTTCTAGTGTCATCCATAAAATTGTTGACTGCTAGGTGAGATGTAAAATTCTAATCATAATAAAGATGGGAAGAAAGTCATGTTTATGCTTATTTGAAATAGACTTGTGTTAAAGTTCATAACTAACTTCCACCATAGAAAGTGAACAATTATATCCATCATGTCAAATGTAATCTCTTTAAAGCATTTGAAGGAGAACCAGATTAAACTAAGAAACTTAAGATGTGAGTAGACAACAGCTATATAGTACATAAGATATTGGATATACATAGAAGGCAATGGAATCACAACAGCCACTTACAATTTCTCAGTATAGGACAAATTGCCCAGGATATTTGGAATTGGTCCAGTCAAAAGATTGCAACTGAGTTCTCTGCATAAATTAAGTCACAACATATGTGAAACCATAATTCCTAAAATGAATATGATGGAGCATAACCGTGCAGCTAGACATTAGAAGAAAGGCACTGAACTTACAATACAGCAAGTGCCTGCATGAGACCAATAACACATAGCATCAGATAACACACTGCACACATAACATTTTACCTATTAAAAGTTAGAGATGTGTTGCAGAGGGAGAATTTTCCGCCTAAAATAAGATAAACATGAATTTAATCTCAATCTAAACAGTTGTCATGGAGCAATTTAGAAATTAGAAATTATAAACGTGTCATGTAGATCACCTAATAGGCTAATAGTTCCATTCTGGTCATTGAGGACAACAATGTTGTCACCATCAATGTTTCTTCAGATTGACACCTCCTTGCTTTAGTTCTACATCTTGTCATAGAGTATCCCACCATGTTGTGACCCAATTTTTTTTTCCAGTTAGGCTGAATTGCTTTGGCTTCATTACTTAAAATTGATCATAAAATCAGTACGAGCTATCTCAAGGTTTAAGAAACAACAAGCTAACATGTGAGGTAAGGATTTGGTTGGTCTAGTACAATATTTAACTCTATATATGTATAGAACATGTTGCACAAACTGCAGAATCTATGTTGTCATTACTGGACAAAGTGCATACAATGTAGAAACAACTTATGTTTCATATATTCATAGTCAAGGCCTACATGACATGGTTAACATCTATAGGTTTTCCGTAGGATTTCCCTAATGTATGGTGTTCATGACAAAAGTAATGCCTTGTTAGATATCTTGGTGTACATTAGGTAAGAATGATCAATGGTCAAGTGGCTAAGTCAAAATGATGTGAGAGAGTAGTGAAGCAGCCTTATAAACTATGTCTTGCTGCTATCATATTCGAACCATGAACAAAACATTGTTAACTTCACAGGTTGAACTAATCGAGAACCAATTTACTTCTAAGATCTGGAAACAATGAAATTAATATTGCTGCACTAGCACATAGTATGACTTATGTCAATATTTACAGACCTAACACATGAGAAATATGGTTAGTGTTGTTTGTAATAAATGTACAAGGTTATTTCTACATTACTATATGGATGACGTTCAGGCCCTGTATGAAAGTTTTAGAAGGATCTTTTGACTATGAAGGTTGTACAATGCAAAGTTACATAGAAGTCTACTTACCATTTCAAACCAATGGAAAGTGTCGACACATGTGTCAAAAGGACATAGAAAGCTATACAATTTTAGAAACTCATAATCCACCAAATGAGCTCTTAATTCCACTACATACATTGTCACTACTGCTACACTAATGGGAGACGAACAGAACATGTTCCAACTCTAGTTGTCAATTTCTTAGTGCCCACCCAGGTAATTCTGACTTCAAATGAAGTGCTCTACGAGAAGCAAGGGACATACTACAAACCTAAACAAATCTACACTGGAAAACACTTGCATCCATTATGGATGATAGGACACTATATTCGATCAAGGTTTCACCATGAACTATAGAGACACTCATATGTAGTAGAGATCAAGTAGTTAGTCAAACTATTGGAAACTTAAACTTGAAGGACTGCAATGCATCCTAGAATCCTGATAGAAGAATGAAGTTTTTTGCATTCAGAATACAACATTCACTTATCACTCCAGAATATAAATCAACATATAAATGTAATGGTTGTAAAATAAACACTCATTAGAAAAGAACCCTACCCTCGGTTCACTATGGAGTTTACCGTTATCCATTGGGATGGCAGGTAACAAACATCGACAGCCATCCCCCACAACTGTCATGCTCCATTAGTTCAATATGAGAGGAGCAGTGATTTAATCTATCATTTGGCAGTTGAATTCTGGAAGTTCGATGTCTAGAATGTGGGGGAGGAGCACTGAGATAACCAACAAGGTATACAATAGTCAAAGGGGAGGCCACAACCCACACAACATATCAAGAGGTACAAACCACATGACAAGTGAGTAGATAGTAGAGAGAGTGTCTCAACAGAGATAAGAAATAGGGGGAGGGGGAGAGTACTAGGTGAGGGGGCAAATGGGATAGGGGAGGAGACTCGAGAGAAAGCACTCCCCAATAGCGAGAAATCCTAATAAGGTCCTAGTGAGAAGCAAGTGTGAGTGTAGTAGAAAGAGAATCATCCCAGTATATGTTGAGAAAACATGAACTTTATAAAAGAAAACTACTAAAAGTATATATTCAAGACCTAGAAAATCATTGTGTGTTTCATAAATAGATTATTTACTAATTTATAAACTTTAGACATTCATTTCCAACATAAGTAATAGATATTGACTCCTTATCTTGATGGATATCGTACATAACTGAGCACTATTAAATGATAATTGTATCTAAACTTCAGATTTTTCAAATAGCATAATATTTGCATGTTAGTGCACAAGTGACACTTACTAATCACATATGAGTAAAACTTGACCATTGATGTACCAACAGCTTATATAAGGAATATTAGTTGCACAATAGATTCATCAATCTATACCATTGTTGTGAACCCACCGTGGATTATGCCTCTCTACCAATATTCTTTCTCCGAACTTCATTCTATATGCCAAACTAACAATGTAATATAAAATGATGTTCGTTTTGGATTGTTGCTTTCTTTGGGATGAGACTAGAGGTTATTAGTATTGTGTTGTTTGGTTGCGTGGTTAGAAACATGCATGAAGAACATTTAAAAAAAAGATCAGATTCAGATGATACTAGTTATTGTTGTCTTATTTGGTGATGCAATTAGAAATTACACGAATTAATTTATTGTGGTACACTATGAAGACGTATAAATTGTCATTACGCCCACAGGTCCATGGGCATCATTGCTCTCGTTCTTACTAAGACATGGACTGATAATTTCTTAAATTTCCTATTGATTTCTCTATTGAAAGCATCATCTAATTCCTATAATCTCCAGAGCATGCGTTTACTATATTTGATCAAAAACCATCCTAGCTAACTATCTGGCATTTCCACTTAGCGGAACAGCATAGAAGACATATATGTATGAGCAGATTAATTAATGTTTGGTACCACCATTGTTCGGTTGCCGGTATCTGTTTCGTGGGACAACCTGGTGAACATGGATTGCTACTGACCGCTCTTCCTAACAAAGAAAAAGATGAAAAAATGTGCATATAGATAAAAATCCTTCCGATAATGGCATCGTGCCGGTTTGATGACTGAATACGGGCAAGTTTATTGGAACAAGAGTCTACCTAAAAATGATACCTTTCCTGGATTAATCCAGTCAATGTCGTCTGCATCTTGCCTAATTTTCTTTTCAATCTTTCATGTACCTTTCCTTCTTTGGCTCAGATCCGCTTGTAGTCAGGCATCGACCTTGGCTCCTAATGTCGTCTTCGTCTGCAGAAAAGATTAGAGAAGGATCAGGAAATAGTTGTGAGTTAGGTTTTACCAAAGGCGATAGGAGCGTGAGGGAGGGGATGAGGTTATTGGGTTATTTGGGAGGCGGGTGGGGTTAGAGGGGGTGGGGGTTAGAGAAAAAGAGTTGTGGGAGAGAGGGGAAAGTACCGAGGGTGGATTTGTTGCCGCTTGTGTTGCAACTAGGGCGCCGCCCCTCTACTAGTTGGGAACCGGATGGAGCAAGAAGAAAGGGGAAAAAGGAAGGGGGTAGAGATGCCGTCATGCAGCGAGAGCTGTCACTGCTAACTGCTTGGCCACGAGCTACTGGCTGGGGCATCGACGCACCTGCTGGTTGGCCTCCCAAGCTGATGGTGCGGCGCTAGGGTGCCGCTAGGGCGAGGAAAAGGTGAAAGGAGGAAGGAGGAAGGAGGTAGGGTAGAGGAAGAGTGGGCGCAGCTATAGGAGGTAGAATCACAAGAAACGACCGCTGATTCCTCCACCTAGGCTGCTGGTCAGGTGCTGCGGTTGAGAAGCCGTGCTGGGCTTCGCGCAAGGAATCGATTGAGTGAAGAAGGAGATAAGGGAAAGGGGGTTTTTATTTTTATTTTAATTTTGATTTACAAATGTTGCGTATTAGAATGGAGGGAAGGGTTATGAGATGGAGGGAAATATTTGTCATGGTATTTTTCAGGGGATGATTAGTGAGTAATGTATTTGTGAGGGATTAGTATTTGTAAAGATGTTAAAAAAACGGGTGAGGGATTTGGTCCCATATTTGAAGGATGAGCCCTCACAAATAGACATCATTATTCACGATTTTTGGTTCCTCACAAATGTTCTTCAACAAAGGCCAAATTTTTTGTAGTGATCGTGGCCCAATATACCACACTTGAGACACATGTTTGGTAAGGATTCATATTCTATTTTGTACTCTCTTCTGTTAATGATTATGGTTGGGTGAACTAGTTTAGAAGTATCGATCTCCACTACTAGGCGAGCAAATCGACTTCTTGTGAAATTGATCGAGTGGCCATCTATGCGAACAAGATGACCCAATGTGCGAACAAGATGACCCACTGCTTGGCCAATATGATGGAACATCTTCTTGTTATAGTAATGTATCGGGAGACCAAGCACTCTAATCCATGTCAAAATGTGGTCTGGGAGTCCCTTGCGTGGCTCGAAATATCCATCCCATGGCCACACCATGAGACAACTACCAAAAAGTGACCACGGGCCCTTCGTTAACACATCCTCTTGATCGAGATGACTATGGAACTTGACGACGTAGTATTGCTCGACAAGTTCGTACAGTTCAAAACTGCCAGATGGTTTCCACAAGAGTTTCAGTCTGTCAGCCATCGTGAGAAACCCTACGTGCCTGTCTATGAACTTGACAATGACGATGTATTTTAAAGGCTTACTCATGATTTCCTCTGCCTCATGCGCTACGTAGATCTCCGAGATGCCCTTGTCATAAACCAATTCTATGTCCTCCGGATTAACAAGCTCCTTAGGTTCATCGTCAATGAAGACGAGATCTAAACTACCACTACTGCATTCTCCGGTGATGACCTGCTTGAAGGACTTTGGTAGCATCATGCGGTGTCTTTCCGGTAGGAATGGATTTCCATCTTCGATATATCCTACTTCATGATTAGGTAGATTTGATTCCGTGTCCATCATGACAGTGGTCTCATCCACTTCCGCCTGAGACGTGCCACACTTCCCTTTATATGTAAGATTCAATCCCACCTGCTCTATGCTTATCTGATTCGCTGATTGTAGCACCTTGTCCCGAACATCTTCTGGTATCTCCTTGCGTGTATCTCCTCCACCGCTCTTCGCTAGGGTTTTACCCCGATTGCCTGGGTCATCGCCGCTGCCCCCTCACACCCCATCCGTGCCCGATGCTAATAATAATGATTATTGATGCATCTAGAAGGATAATAAATATCCTTAAAAAGGAATTTCAAAATCTTGGAATTTCTTGGGGTCCAAGGAGCCCCAATAAAGGAAAAGAAAGAGAAAATACCAATAAGATGATAATGTGATGCATAATGAATGAATTTCATGGTATTATTAAAAGGGAGATATTTTCTACTAAAAGAGAATATAATTTTGTGCCAATAAATCAAAAGGCAAGTACAAAGAAGATAAAGGAAGAAAATTTTGAAATCCTAATATTTAAAGAAAAATGAATATAAAAAAGATAAAGAAGAGAGAGAAGGTTTCTTCTCATGTAAGGAATTGGTTTCATATTTGGAAAAGGACTCTTTGAGTTTTGAATAAGCCAACCTAGGGCTTCGTTTCCCACCCCTATATAAAGGGGTAGAGCCCAGGGTCGAGTTGGAGAAGAATCCCACACACTCCTCTCTTTCTTTCTTCTTCTTTGGCAAAACCCTAACAATAGGGGTAGTGTGTGACCCCGGGGCAACAAAGGGCCCTAAACTAGAGTTCGGTGGAAGTAAGATGCTCCCACGATGTCAGGAGGAACACAACTATCAACCTTGTGCCCTGGCTCATGCGCAAAACCAACAGGACGACCATGGGACGTTCACGTGCTGCAGAGCTAGAAAGCTCGAACTGGTCATCATGGCCACAACCCAGTAGCTCCCTCGCCTGCACGGGGGCACGACGGAGCCAGGGGGAACCACCCTTGTGGTCGTCGAGGTCCAAAGAGCAGCGGCCGCGCCACATTCCATCCCTAACCTAACGGCAGCAGAGGCGCATCCGCGAGGAAGGAGACGAGCATGACTTTGGATGAGTTTGCCCTCTCGAGTTGTGGAGATCCCATGAGACACACAGGGGTATAAATGACATTTTGAAATGTCTTCAAGCTAACCGGTCTACGTTGCATGGAGCAAGCAATGTGGCACACTCTGATTGGCCCAAAGTAAGTAAATTTTGCTAAATTTGTATCTCCTTAATAATAGCTCGGATGAATACACATAAAATATGAAAATTACTCAGAAAAATGAGATGAATCCAATAAAAATGCATATAGAAGCTAATTCCTCTTGAAATTCGAAAAGTATTTTAAGTTATCAACTTTGATGAATTAAAGATTAAGAAACCCTATTTTGAGATGATTAATATATTTAGTAGGGTTTAATGGATGATTAAAGTTGGTATTAACCTATTAATGATGAAAATAAACATTAGGAACAAAAAGGATGAACTTTGCACGTAATTGGTTTAATTTAGAGTTTCATGTGCATGAATATACTTTAATGGGCCTTGAAACCCTAATGTCGGTAAATGTGACCCTTAATGGCTTTAATTATTTGAAATCATGAACAAAGTTAAGATTTAATGATTCTAAGATATTTTGAGTATAAAGGTTTCTAATTGTGGATAAATACCTTTAATGTAGAAATTAGGGTTTTCTAATGAATAAAGGTAGAATTAATGACAATTAGAATTCATATGTGAATTGGACCAGAATGAACTATGAATTGGTGATAAATGAGCATAATGATCTTGGCATGGAATAAAAGGGATAAAAATGGTAGCTTTAATGTAAAAGAGGCTTAATGGACTTAATTGATGATTAATTGTGCTGATCTGAAATTAAGGTTATATGTTGTTAAAAGGCAACCTTAATAACTTTCAGGAAGGATAGATGAGAAATTAGGGTTTAAAAGAGTAAAAACCGTAATTGCAAAGTAAACCCTAAAAGAGGTAGAAATCCTAAATAGGGAATAGAAACTTTAAGTAGCAAGATGGTTTGAATAGATTTTGATAAAAAGGAATTGGATGTAATTTTAGGACTCTTGTACTTGCTTGATTGGATGTCTTGATTGATTGGACTATTCTATATCAAATTAGCCTAACATGTATGTGGTTAATTATGATTAATCGCATTAGTTTTCCCAAAGGTTTCCCAGATGGTTAATCACATTGATTGAAAATAAACAGTTTGGATATTCATACCAAAATTATAAAGTCACTATGGTTATCACAATTATAAATACATGTGTATTCTCGCACCTACATGCCACCCTAATGGAAGATGCCATAAAGGTCAGGCCCAAGAGGGTAGACCAATGGGCACCATGAGATGTGACCCCAAACACCAAGCTCGGGAATGAGAAGGTGGTCTATGTTGCATGAATATGGGGCACCATGAGAGGTGACCCCCAGGCACCAAGCTCGGGAGTGAGAAGGTGGCCTTAAGTCAATGGAAAAAGAGAAACCCTAGAGGGGTATTCTAGGGTTAGGGAAAAAGCGGTGGAGAATGATACATTGAAAATGTAAATTGGTTTGATAATTACCCTGATTGTGATAATTAAATTGTTAGCCATATTTGTGATTTTTAGTTGTTCCCACATACCAGCATATTCCTATATGCTGACTGACATTTTGTTTGTTGGCATTTTAGGTACAACAATTGAAAGAACAAACAATAAAGTGACACATTGTGGAAATAAGAAATAAGTGCAAGGAGGATTAGATAGAATGTATCCAGGCTGTGATAGAGTAGTTTACCAAAGTTTTATTTTATACCAATTTTCAATTTAGTTGGTAAAATTTGATAATTGTTATTGATTATTTGTCGAACCTTTGACCCTGTTAATTGGGATAATGGCTCTGACCTTCTGGTCTCCCTTAATTGGGGGTTATCGGGAGGCTGGGTCATTACATTTGGTATCAGATCCTAGGTTCCTCATTTAATATGTAATAAATATTAAATTTTACAAACTCTATAGAACCCAAGGGAGTTATTAGAGGATTTTCTGAAAGACAGAGGTGTCTAGAAAAGGATCACACCCGGGGGCTGGCAAGATTTTCCTCTGCACCACTAGTCAGAATACGAGGACTCCTGTATCTGTGTGACTGCTTGGCCAAAGTCTCAGAATCTGACTCGAAATAAGATACCTTTAGGACTCTCTCCTCTTGTTCATTCCCTCTCAACTCAAATGCTGTTAAAGATTATAAGGATTAGGGTTTTCTCTCTTTTCCTCACCCTCTTGAGGTATGGGTAAGATTGATAAGGATTAAGGAATTCTCCACCAAATTAACAAAAAGTAAGTAAATAAGATGTCATGGACATAAGCTTAATAGATTAAGCGTAAAGGAATAGATACATGCTTAGGTCGTATGACATAAGTTGTCATGCCCTCAGAAGAGACCTGAGGCTAGACCTTCTTGTCAGGAGGATAAGTAAAGAGAGAGTTAGTCTTGGAGGTAGAGATCTCCATTAAAATAAGAGACCTGGCACATCCTCTGAGGATGATGTTAACCCTAACCCTAAGTGAAGGTTAGAGAGAGATGACATGATGAGTTAGATGTCATGGTTGACCAAGTGTTTTGATGGACATGCCTTAGGAAACCATACGAGCCATGAGAGGTTAGATAACCTAGTACCTTTGGTGACCCAACCCTGGAAAGGATCGTGCATGTTAGAGTGAAGGATAGCTCCTTCATTGATGAGGTTAGTGAAGAACCTATAGAAACCCTATGGGCTTATGCAAGTGGGGGATAACATGCACCCAGAGTACGTCAGTGGTACGACAGTAGGTTGAAACCTTGGCCAATAAGTATGATGGATAGCTTATGAGATAAGCATAAAGAGCTATGAATAACCTCATGCAAACATAAGTTTGAACATAGGCTTCACCCATGTAGAGGTATGCTTGTGAGCTTGATCCTTCATGGAGAGAGGACCTCTGGTAGTAAGGTTGGATGTGGAGTTAGCTCTAGAGAGAGAAAGTAGGACCCAAGCAAGGAGGATGGAAGCTTAGATTCTGAGACATGAGGAATTGTGGGGAGTTGAGGATGATGCGACCTAAGTGGACAATAGTGGTTGCCTCGTGCTTGATCCCTGGAGGCTGATGATATCTTGGTGGCATTTAGAGGAACCAAACCCTAAAGAGAGGATTATGCTTCTAGAACCTATGTGCCTATGGTATAGGAATTTACCTATTGAGATGAGACAAAGAGTGCCTTAGACCCTGAGGAGGTTTAAGTGGCAAGTTGTGAGGCCTTGTACCTTATTGGTTGCCCTTAAGGAAGACTCAACTCTAAGGTGTTGCTCGAATAAAAGGATCATGGGAGTACATGACATACCTTGGACATGCAGGATTCGTGGTTAAGAGATTGAGCATGCAGTTGGGTACCCAAAGGTGAACCTAGAGTTACTAGGCCTAAGAGGGGAAGTAGTGTACATGATGCTCATGATGAGATTTAAGTCTCGAGCATGGTACTCCTCATGTGTAGAGGAAAAGGGAACCCCTTAAGTTAAAGGTATGTTTGATGAACCCCTCACAACTAAGTTGGTCTAATGTTGAGGATGAGAACAAGTATGACTTAGCATGGTTTAGTAGGTGGTCTACTTGTGCCTTAGTGGATGTTGGGTTAAGCATGCTCATGTAAATATAAAACCTAAGGGTGTTTGTGACCTTTGTTATCAAGAGGTGTAGTTTCCTCCCATCTTGGGAGAGGGACCCTTTGGTAGGGTGTATACCGGTTTTGTGGGTTTTGAGGAAATCTAAAGAGGTCTCATAGGATCTTGAGAAGCTAAGTGAAAAGTACATGGTATGAGAATGAACCTGTAGACCCCTAGATAATCATCTCTAAGTGCATGTGGATGTGTTACCATGGAGGTAACCAGTATGGGGCCTGACCAAGGTAGGCAGGTTGCCATGACCCTATGAAAGGATGGAAGTCAGCTCATGAATGTAGAGAGAGAGAGAGATGATGAAGGCTTGGGTAAGGTTCTAAGTTGGACATGTACTATGATATAATCCTAAGTCTATCCTAGGGTCAGGTGGGGATAAGACTGATGGAAGTGGGAGTTGCCTAATTCCCTAGTTGTACAACCATAGGGTCAGGAGGTAACAACTATCATTTTCTGATGGCCATGGGTTAGGAGACTGATCACCTTCATGAACTCATGGGACCCAAAGGCAGATGAGTAGGGCACTCTCTGGATGCATAAGGGAAGAGGGATGACCCCAAAAGTGTCGGCACCCTGCAGACCTGGAGGAGATGACTAAGGATTGTGTGGTGACCCAAGTAGGTTTGGAACCAGTTTTCCATGGAAGTAACTTTGATATCAAGATAATTGTGACATAGAGACATAAGATGCACGTTTCAACTTAGATTTGAAGGTGTACTGGCAAGGTGGGATGTACCATCTCTACTCTTGGAATAGGAAGAACTCTGTATTTGGAAGACTGCCAAATGCTTATTTCTTCTTGTTATGGGAGTGAGAGATAGGACAGTACGCATGCCTTACACCAAGTATAAAGATGATGTGAGTTGGAACATTGCTATAAGGTATGAGGAGAGAGATGATAACATACCCCAGAGAAGTGAACAATAGGTACAAATGATAATAGTATTAAGGTAATCATCTTGTGAGAATGTTTCATCATGAGCTATGTGGAATTTGCAAGTGATACAAGGTTGAGTTTGATAACCAAGAGGATGAGCTCAGAGTGTTCTGATGAAGATAGACTCAGAGTTTGAAACAAGATGATAAGTGGAATACCCAGAAGTGTATGTCTTCAACCTTACCTAATACCTAAGGATGTGCAGTGGTAATGGATGCTTTGGTGGAGATATAGCTGCCTAGTTTGGCTAGAGACTAGATGATAGGTTTGGCTAACCCTTAGATGCAACGATACTGGTTGATCAAGTTAATGGTTGTTTGGTTAGCTAGCTTAGGCCTTAATGAAAGGAAGGTTGTAAACCTCAAAAGAGAGTGATGAAACCCCAATTGGAGTGGGTTAGGGTTTCTAAGGAATCAATCTTGAGGAATCATGACATACATGAGATCATGGTTTTAAGATCACCATACACCATGATACTACAAAGATAGTAAGTGATAGTAGCACTTTGGATGCTTGATATGAAGTTGCATGTGGCATGTAGCCATGCAAGCCGGGGGTGAAGGACGAACACCAGTAACCCAGTGCTTTGGCATAGAGGATAAAGAGTCCCTAAGAGGGAATGGGAGTTCACCACTATGGATGCTGTGGTAAGTCTCCCCTTGACCAAGGAAGGTCAAGATACAATGTGGGTTATGGTAGACCGCCTTACCTAGATGATGAGAGAAAGAAAAGAGTACTGTCAAGGGACAGACCGGGTTGAACTACTTACAAGAGAGAGAGATGGTTCAACTAAACCATGATGCGAGTTCAAAAGTTCTTGAGTAGGACCTAAAGGTTCACTTCCATTAAGTGGAAGTAGATACATGAAGAACTCGATGTCAGTACAGTTTATCACCCCATACTAATGGAAAATATGATCCAGACTAGAGGGTCTGATGAGAGCATGTGTGCTCATTTAGGGTGATACATAGCGACAGTTCTTAAGATGTGATGTTAACCACCATAGCCTTTATTGGGATGCAAGAAATTCTATAATGAGGTTGTGTCGGTCACCACTTCATTAAGATGATGTTGGTGAAGGAGGCCTTGCGAAGGTCAGAAAAGAACCACAGTGTGTGCAGATGAAGTCTCTTTGATCGTGCAATGGCTGAGAGGGAGCCAAAAGTGATATGAGTCATGAGCTGATGCAAAGCATACTAACATGCAGTTCACTGTAGGAGAGTATGTGATGTGAAAAATCCGACCCCTCTAAGCTACAACTGAGAAAGCTGAGTCCCCGATATATGGGTCCATTTGAGATGGATTGGTGGAGATGTTGTGTTTAGCCTTGCCCGTTAGGATAACATGATGTGTAATGTGTTCCATGAGTCTAATCTAGAGCACTATGTGAGGTACCCAAGCCATGTGTTGAGCCCTGAACCTATTCAGCTTTTGAGAGGCTGAAATTTCCTGAGTCACCTATGAGGGTATGATATACCAAGGTAAGAAAGAACTTAGATGGAAGAATATGAGATGATGAAGGTTCTTGGGAAGCACCACGGAAAGGGTGAAGCCACATGGGAGCCCTGATGGATGTATGAAAGGCTTATCCTGAACTATTTGTTTTCTTGATGGAATTTTGAGGACAAAATTCTTATAAGAGGGGAAGGATGGTACAACCCCAATTTTTGGGTTCATGTGGTGAGAAATGTAATTTCTCATAATAAAGATAAATGAACAAATAATGATGTCTCCTGATTGAATGCATGAATTTCGTTTAAAATAGCCTTGTTGATTTATTTGTGGGCTTTATTGGCTATTGGGCCCAATAATAAGGAAAAGACAAAAGAAACTCCATTATTAATAAGAAATGGAGAAAGAAAAATGTAGAAACCTCTAGAAGGCAGATATATATAATCCAAAGATGGATTTCATGCTTCTTGGGTTCCTTGGGTCCCAAGGAGTCCAAAGTTGCAAATAAAATACAATAAGAGAAGAAAAGATTAATGAAGTTTTTCTTTATTAAGAAAGAAATTGAAAATAATGATAAAATGTTGGAAATAAGTGAAAAGAGGTATAATGAAGTTAAATTTGGTGGATTTTCGTATCCAAAGGATTCCTAACATTAAAAGGAATACCAATGAGAAAAATAAAAAGAAAGAAAAAGAGGAATCCTCAAAAAGAGATATTTTAATAAGAAATAAATAAGATAATGTGAAATAATGATTATTGATGCATCTAGAAGGATAATAAATATCCTTAAAAAGGAATTTTGAAATCTTGGAATTTCTTGGGGTCCAAGGATCCCCAATAAAGGAAAAGAAAGAGAAAATACCAATAAGATGATAATGTGATGCATAATGAATGAATTTCATGATATTATTAAAAGGGAGATATTTTCTACTAAAAGAGAATATAATTTCGTGCCAATAAATCAAAAGGCAAGTACAAAGAAGATAAAGGAAGAAATATTCAAAATCCTAATATTTAAAGAAAAGGGAATATGAAAAAGATAAAGAAGAGAGAGAAGGTTTCTTCTCATGGAAGGAATTGGTTTCATATTTGGAAAAGGACTCTTTGAGTCATGAATAAGCCAACCCAGGGCTTCGTTTCCCACCCCTATATAAAGGGGTAGAGCCCAGGGTCTAGTTGGAGAAGAATCCAACACACTCTTCTCTTTCTTTCTTCTTTCTTTCTTCATCTTCTTTGGTAAAACCCTAAAAATAGGGGTAGTGTGACCCCGGGGCAACAGGGGCCCCTGAACTGGAGTTCAGTGGAAGCAAGATGCTCCCACGATGTCAGGAGGAACACAACTATCAACCTTGTACCCTAGCTCATGCGCAAAACTAGTAGGACAACCATGGGACATTCGTGTGCTGCAGAGCTAGAAAGCTCAAATTGGCCGTCATGGCCACAACCCAGTAGCTCCCTCACCTGCACGGGGGCACGACAGAGCCAGGGGGAACCATCCTGGTGGTCGTCGAGGTCCAAGGAGTAGCGGCTGGTCCACATTCCATCCTTAACCTAATGACAGCAGAGGCGCAACTGCGAGGAAGGAGACGAGCAGGACTTTGGATAAGTTTGCCCTCTTGAGTTGTGGAGAGCCCAGGAGACGCGCATGGGTATAGATGACATTTCAAAATGTCTTCAAGCTAGCCAGTCTACGTTGCATGGAGCGAGAAACATGGCACACTCTGATTGGCCCAAAGTAAGTGAATTTTTCTAAATTCGTATCTCCTTAACAGTAGCTCAGATGAATACGCATAAAATATGAAAATTGCTCAAAAAATGAGAGGAATCCAATAAAAATGCATATAGAAGCTAATTCCTCTTGCAATTCGAAAAGTAGTGTAAGTTATCAACTTTGATGAATTAAAGATTAAGAAACCCTATTTTGAGATGATTAATATATTTAGTACGGTTTAATGGATGATTAAAGTTGGTATTAACCTGTTAAAGATGAGAAGGAACATTAGGAACAAAAGGGATGAACTTTGCACGTAATTGGTTTAAATTAGAGTGTCATGTGCATGAATATACTTTAATGGGCCTTGAAACCCTAATGTTGGTAAATGCGACTCTTAATGGCTTTAATTATTCAAAATCGTGAATAAATTTAAGATTTGATGATTCTAAGCTATTTTGAGTATAAAGGTTTCTAATTGTGGATAAATACCTTTAATGTAGAAATTAGGGTTTTCTAATGAATAAAGGTAGAATTAATGACAATTAGAATTCATATGTGAATTAGACCATAATGAACTATCAATTGGTGATAAATGAGCATAATGATCTTGTCATGGAATAAAAGGGATAAAAATGGTAGCTTTAATGTAAAAGAGGCTTAATGGATTTCATTGATGATTAATTGTGATGTTTCTGAAATTAAGGTTATATGTTGTTAAAAGGAAACCTGAATAACTTTTAGGAAGGATAGATGAGAAATTAGGGTTTAAATGAGTAAAAACCCTAATTGCAAAGTAAACCCTAAAAGAGGTAGAAATCCTAAAAAGGGAATAGAAACTTTAAGTAGCAAGATGGTTTGAATAGATTTTGATAAAAAGAAATTGGATGTAATTTCAGGACTCTTGTACTTGCTTGATTGGATGTCTTGATTGATTGGACTATTCTATCTCAAATCAGCCTAACAAGTATGTGGTTAATTACGATTAATCACATTAGTTTTTCCGAAGGTTTCTCAGATGGTTAATCGCATTGATTGAAACTAAATAGTTTGGATGTTCATACTACAATTATAAAGTCACTATGGTTATCACAATTATAAATACACGTGTATTCTCGCACCTACATGCCACCCTGATGGAAGATGCCATAAAGTTCATGCCCAAGAGGGTAGACCAATGGGCACCATGAGAGGTGACCCCAAACACCAAGCTCGGGAATGAGAAGGTGGTCTATGTTGCATGACTATGGGGCACCATGAGAGGTGACCCCCAGGTACCAAGCTCGGGATTGAGAAGGTGGCCTTAATTCAATGGCAAAAGAGAAACCCTATAGGGGTATTCCATGGTTAGGGCAAAAGCGGTGGAGAATCATACATTGAAAATGTAATTGGTTTGCTAATTACCCTGATTGTGATAATTAAATTGTTAGCCATATTTGTGAAATTTTGGTTGTTCCCACATACCAACATATTCCTATATGCTGACCGACATTTTGTTTGTCAGCGTTTTAGGTACAACAATTGAAAGAACAAATAGTAAAGTGACACATTATGGAAATAAGAAATAAAGTGCAAGGAGGATTAGATAGAATGTATCCAGGCTGTGGATAGAGTAGTTAACCAAAGTTTTAAAAAGGTATGCAATGATTTATTTTATACCAGTTTTCAGTTTAGTTGGTAAAATTTGATAATTGTTATTGATTATTTGTCGAACCTTTGATCTTGTTAATTGGGATAATGGCTTTGACCTTATGGTCTCCCTTAATTGGGGGTTACCGGGAGGCAGGGTCGTTACAACCTCAGATGCACTTCTATGGGAAAGAAGGTGATGAAACCCCGACTAGAGTAGTTTAGGTTTCTGAGGAATCAATCTTGAGGAATAATGAAAAATTGGAGATCATGATTTTAAGATCATCATACACCATGGTACCACTAAGATAATAAGTGGTAGCAGTACTTTGATGCCTAAGATGAAAAGTGCACAAAGATGCATGTGGCTTGTCGCCATGCATGTCATGAGGTGAATGACGAACACTAGTAACCCACTGAGTTAGTATAGAGGATGAAGAGTCCCCGAGGGGGAATGGGAGATCACTATGGATGTTGTGGTAAGTCTCCCACGGACCAAAGAAGGTCAAGATGTAATGTGCGTTATGGTAGATCGCCTTACCTAGATGACATGATCTATAAGAAAGAGAGATGGTTCAACTACACCATGATGTGATTTCAAAGGTCCTTGAGTGTGATCTAAAGGTTCACCTCCATGCGGTGGAAGTAGATGCATGAATAACTCGATGCTAGTACAACTTATCACCTCTAACTGATGGTTAGAATGTTCCAGACTAGAGGGTATGATGAGAGCATGTGTGCTCATTAAGGGTGATACATGGATACAATTCTTGTCCTGTGTGATGATAGTCACCATAGCCAGTATTGGGATGAAAAGAAGCTCAGTAAGGGAGGTTGTGTCGGTCACCACTTCATTAAGATGATGTTGGTGAAGGGATCTCACGAAGGTCAGAAAAAGACCACAATGTATGCAGTTGAAGTCACTTTGATCCTACAAAGGATGAAAAGAGCCTAGGGACAACATGAGTCGTAAGCGGATGCAAAGTAGACTGGCATGTAGTTCACTGTGAGAGAATATGTGATATAAAAATCCGACCCCTCTGAGTTATAGTTGGAAAAAGCTAGGTTCCCGATACATGGATCCATTTGAGATGGATTGGTGGAGATGGTTAGGTTTAGCCTTACCTTTTAGGATAATGTGATGAGTTCCATATGTCCAATTAAGAGCACTATGTGAGGTACTGAGCCATGTGCTGAGCAATGAACCTAGTGAGCCCCAAGGGAGGCTGAAATGTACTGAGTCACCTATGAGGATTATAGATGCCAAGGTGAGAGAACTCAAAGAAACGAATATGTGATGATAAAGGTTCTTTAGAAGTGCCATGGATATGGTAAAACCACATAGGGGCCAATGATGGACATGGAAAAGTCTTATCCTGAATTATTTGAATGTTTGATGGAATTTTGAGGACAAATTTCTTATAAGAGGGGAAGGATGTTACCACCCCAATTTTGCATATGTTTTCATAATTGAAATGTAATGATTTTATGAATATGTACTTAATTGAAAAGGTTGTATGCTTTGCTTCAAGGGATGGATTTATGGCAAATATCCCTTTGGATAGGAATTTTGTGATTCCTATTATTATGTTAATCCAATAATGGATATAAAAGAGAAGAAAAGTCCAAATAGTAGAAAAAGATACAAGATAATGGATATTAAGCAAAATAATTATGAGAAATACATGGAAATCTCTAGAAAGTGGCATTAATGGGAACAATTGAATAAATTTCATTTACATATGATTTCTCATAAAAGAAATAAGAAAAGAGGAAAAAGGAAATAATAGATAAAGAGAAATCCTTGAGAAGAGATATCTTGATATAGAAATGAGTAAGATAATGAGAAATAATGGATATAAATGCATCTAGAAAGATAATAAGTATCCTTCAAAAAGGATTTCGAAATCTTAGGATTTCTTGGGTCCCAAGGAGTCTAAGTTGCAAAGATAATGGGTGAAGAAAGAGATAAAATCGAATAAAGCATTATTATGAAGGAGATTTGAGATAATGATGAAATTATAGGATATATGTAGAAAGAGGTGTGATTGACTCATCATGGATGATATTTCGAATCCACATGGTTTATAATGATAAACGGAATCCAAATAAATGATATTAAAGAATAAGAGAGAGGAAATATGCATGAAATATTCCTTTTAAGTAATAACTTGCATATGAAGAAAAGTCTCTCATATTTTCGAGTTTGAGTTTCCAAACTTGGCATACAAGTAGCTAAATTAATCAAGGACTTTCCTTTAAAATTTGGTATTAATTGGATAATCGGTTTGAGAGTTATGAATTTTACAAAATCTCCTAAAGTGGAAAGGATAAAGGAAATACACGATTTTTCCAATTTAATTGAATTGGTTGTTTTAGGCGCGTGAAACATGGGCCATCAGATTTGATATCTGATGGTGGCTGCTCGTCTCCAACCTTGAGCTAAAAGGGGAAATTGGGAATAGTATTTCCAATCAAATATCTTGTATTTCTACCTCTCTAATCCACGATCAATTCTGGAAACTCTCCCAATGTCTTTGGGAGATCAAACCGAACCCACACATCTATGGATCTCCTTTGCTTCGTGAGGAATCAAGGTTTCCCCAAATCCCAGCCGGATTGGGAGGTCCATTAATGGCAGGGCACTACCCCTTGCCTATATAAGACCATCGATTCTCCTCTCGCAAGAAGAGAAGTTGCCAACCCTCTCCACGAGACCAGTCGCAACCCCTATAGACCTGCAGTAGGAGGAATCCCTCACCTACACTTATTTAGTTCTCCCTTCTTGCCATCAAAGAAGATGACCTTGTTCTTCTTCTCCTTCCTACTCAGCCAAGGATGGGAGAGCCACCGATGATGGAGGAGACAGGTGGAGAGACAACGACATGTTTCGTTGCGTTTGGCATCCTTGCGAGCCAATCTGAGGATGGACGGGTGGCCGCCGCCTAGGAGGTGGTAGGGCACTCTGCTCTTCCGTGGAAATAGGGGAGCGGGGCTCCCTGTCTGCGCATTCCTATGAAGAGGAAAAAGGAGCAGGACCCAAGTTTCGGGTTAGGTGGGATGAAGGGGGATCCGCGAGCCAAAAAGGAGAGGAAAAGCAAAGAAAAGAAAAATGGACGTGGCATCTCGTGGTTGGCTATGAAGTAATTAATTTACGATATTCATATCTAATGATTGGTAACTCAGATGGGAAAACTTTATATATGAAAGTTCATCAGAAAAATGTAAGGAAACTATTAAAAATATAATTGAATCCTAGTTTCGTTTATAATTCAATAAGTGTATAAAGATATCATCTTTAATGGTTTAATTAATGAAATACCCTTAGATTTGATGGGAGTTGGTTCTAATGATGTTTTTTGAATGTTTTGGGCAAAAAGTTAACTTGGTGTTAATAAAAGGAATAATTAGATACAAAAGGATGATCTTAATGTGTAGTTGGCTTAATGGACCTTGAAACCCTAATGTTGGTAATTATGACTCTTAATGTCCTTAATTGTTTGTATTCATGAATAAAGCTGAGATATGATGGTTCTAAGCTATTTCGAGTATAAAAGTTCCTAATTGTGGATAAATACCTTTAATGGATAAATGTGGAATTAGTGATAAATAGAGTTCATATGTGAATTAGACTATATGAAAGATAAGTTGCTAATTTGATAGAAGCCAAAGATGATAATTGGCCTTAGTGACCGTGTCATGACTTAAAAGGATAAAGATGGTAGTTTTAGTGTAAAAGAGGCATATTGGACTTAATTGACTTTTAATTGTGCCTATGATGTTGAAATTAGGGTTTGTGGACTAAAAGAACATTAAAAGTGATAAATGCATAATGAAGGCTAAAACCCTAATAAAACCCTAAAGTTGGCCTAGAAATCATAAGGTGGAATCCAAGTCGATCTTGAGAATGTTTTGAATAAAACAATGACACTTGGATGTTATGCATTATTTTCAGGATATTGTTGATTCCTTGTTTGATTGTATTGAATATTAATGCTTGGACATCAAGTTGCTCTAGATCAGGAATGTGGTTACGCTTATGGTTAATCGCTTTAGTTTCACTTCTATTCCTGTATGTTTTATCGGTTTCCTAAAAATAACTGATTAGATGACTTTTATTTCATGCAACTATAAAGTGACTATGATTATCACTATAAATATGTATACATGACTGGCTCAGATCTTGGTCCTCCTCTGTGGCTTTGCTAATGATGAAAAGGGTAACCTAGTACATGGCCTACTTGTTAAGTAGGACATCGGGTTATCAAGATTTAGAAATTAGGCTACCCACATGTAGTGCCATGAGACTCTTTAGCACACCATGAGTTAAGGAGTGGGCTACCTATGGGTAGTGCCATAGGACTCAACCCTAGAAATTGATTCACCTGTTAGGTAGGATCATGAGGGGTTTAATGGGGATCTACCATAAGGAAGATAGCATCTAGGTCCACTGCAGGGACAACACAGAGGCTAGGGTATGTAATGACTGAGAAATTATGTTTAAAACGTAAAGTTTATTGTTAAATCATAATTGACTGCAATATGTTGTTACAGTTAATTGCACAATTATTGTTTCCTGCACATACCGACATATTCATTTATGATGACTGATGTTTTGTTTGTCGGCGTTTTAGGTACAAATTGAAAAGGACAAACAGTAAAGTGCCATACTATGAAATTAAGAAATAAAGTCCAAGGAGGATTAGTTAGAATAGAGTCCATATGTGGATAGAAGTTAGATATCCAAGTTTTGAAAAAGGTATGCAAAGTTTTATTTTATGCCAGATTTCAGTTTAGTTGGCAAAATTTCATAATTATTACTGATTATTTGTCGAACCTTTGATCTGGGAAATTGGGATAACGACTCTGACCTCTTGGTCTCCCTTAATTGGGGGTTATCGGGAGGCGGGATCGTTACAGTTGTCCACCCAAGGAACCAATAAGCAACCACACGCAACCACCTTAGACATACATGCACAAGATGGTGATACACTCTAGGTTGGGTCTTGACCTACTTGGGTCACCACAACATGGTCGCGGTCACAACCCACCATGGATCACCATCCATGGTCACGAAAAACACCAAACACCACTAGGTCGAGACAAGAGGTTACCACACAACCTAGGTCAAGACACAAGAAGACAAAATGTCTGGACCTCTACGTCACACCCTAGGTCAAAACCAACATGATCAAGAGAAGGTTCTTAGTTGAGACACACCCAAAAACCACCTAGGTCACAACATAGGTCTCAACAGGGGTCTCCACACCTATTCATGTGCACTTGGTCGAGACACAACAAACCTTAGAAACCCTAATCACCACTAAGGGAGCCACCACTCAAACAAGGATTAAACAAGGCACACCCTTCTTTCTATCTCTTCTATATGATGTAAAGAAAGATAAGGAACACTCTAGAGGTGAAAAATTGCTCATTCAGCCCCTACTTTGGGTAAATTGCAATTTGCACCAAAACTAGCACACAAGGCACAAACATCATCCAAACAAGCTCAAATTGGAGACTTAAGCTCTCCACAAGCTCTAAGATCATCCAAAGGATTAGATCAAGGTTCTAAACACATAATCAAGACAAATCAAATATGGTTAGCCCAAAACCCAGGTCAGGGGTCTTATAATTATTATCGTAGGTTAACCACTATACATCAAAGTCTAATGTGTGGATCAAATTTCTAAGCACCGAGTACCAAAACTGTACATATATGACATTTATATGAGATTAACAACAAAACATCGGGCTTAGTCCACCAAAGCTCTGGGAATGTGTCCTCTTTCCACGAACATGGTCGTTCTAGAGCAAGGAAGGAAGAAAGGAGAGTTCTTAACCCTTACATGTAGGCTTCTAGCAAGAAAACACTAAGACACTTAGCCATGGAAGAAGGAGGGTGAAGAACATCAAGGAAAATTAGTAAAAAATAATTTTAAACAAAATAAGAAAGGAAAATGATCAATGGCTCTAGATCACTCCAACAAGCTTTGGTTCTCGCTTCATGTAAAGTCCGTGATCATCGACCTCAATGGGTTCTCATCAACCTATAGAAAGAAACACTAAGATCACCTAAAATAAGAAGAGAGAAATAGAGGAGGATGTTCATAATCCATCGAAATTCAAAATTTAAGTGGGAACCAAAAATCCAAATCCAAGCAGGCACAACAAATCCAAACATCAAGCGGTTATCAAAAAATTCAAGCGGTCATTCAAAATCCAAATAGTCACTGAAAATCCAAGCAAGCACCGAGAATCCAAGCCGACACGAAGAACCAAACGGGACTGAGAACCAAACGGGCACCAAAAAGAAATTGTGCAACAAAAATTCAATTGAGCACTGAAAACCAACTAGGCACCGAAAACCAACTGGGCACCAAAAATCCAATTGGGATCCAAAAACCAATCTCATTGGGAAATGTTCAAAAGCATCCAAAAGAGATGTAAAATTTATATATTAAGAAAATTATAAAGATATTGAAGTAAGTATATAAAATTATATTTACACTCCCAAAAGTGGGTAATATACACAAAGGTCCAAAAATTATAGGAAATTATATAACTAGTCCAAACAAAGTCTGATTTGATTCAAATTTAACATAGCTTTATCAAACATATTAAATCATAATTCAAATTTTAATATCAAAACTAATCATTTAACTGTTCTAAGAAATTATGTTTATGAATTAAACAAGGTTAGAGGATTTACATAAAGAGTCATCCCAATCATGGTTATACATCTTATGAGATGTATACTCTGTTGGATTTAGGGCTCTAGGGGGGGGGATTGAATAGATCTTCAAAACTCTCACAAGAATAGTTAGACCTTCAAATTATATCAACTAGAACCAAATGCTAAAAATCAATTTGAAGTTCTATTTAAACAAGCATAGGAAGGATGAGAGAAATTGAAATAAACACTTGGACAAGGTGGTTAGTGTGGTTCCAATCTCCAAACTAGGAGACCGTCAATCCACTACCTATAGAGGTCAACGTCTAGGACTTTGCAATCCATATGCACTTCTATTTCATTCTAACAGATATAAGAAGAGCACCATACATCTAAGGACTTACCTATCCAAGCCAAAAGTCTTTCACCTACACATGGACTTACCCACTTGACCAAGATGCCTTTAGCCTTCACCAAGGACTTACCCACACTTGCATAAAGTCTTTGGCCTCACATGAATTACCCACTCTTCTTGAATCTTCCGCCTTATCCTTCTCCTTAACTTGGAGAAGATCTTCACACTTTCTTCAACCGTGAAGAAGAACACCAACTCCTCCTTCACTTGAAGAATATCACTTCAACCTTTGCTCTTTGAGAAAGGGGATAGGGAAGATGGAAAGATGGAGAGCTTTACAAGATAATATTGAGGCATCTCTCTTACAACATGCCTAACTCACTCCTAATCATGAAATGCTCTATAAATGAGAGAGAGAAAGGGGCTTAAAGGGTTATAGCACACTCAACTATAGAAAGGACCAAGGATAGCATGAATGAGCAACCTTGGAATGAACTCCAAGAGGTCCTATTTGTAGTTGGGGGTGTTCCTTTGAGTGTGGGATCACTTAAGAACAAAAAATAGTTGTTTTACAACTTGCAACAGATCTATTTTGTTTATAACAACTCTCAAATGGTTAGAATCACTTTTTCTGCATTTTCCATACAGTACATTCGATCAAGTTTCAATAAAGGTAACTCGACCGATCCACTAACCGACAAAGCCAATTTTCAAACTGTCAAAATCAGTTTTGGTCAGTGAGTCAATCGGTCGAGTTATGTGAGTGTACAACTCGACTGATTGATCCATTTTCAAAAATCCATCCCTGGTCGATCGAGATCCAAACTCGACTGACAAAGTTGCTGTGACAAATTTTTCTAAATGATTTTCGAGTGATCAAACATTGGAATTAAGTGTCCCTAATTTTTTTATCATATTAGTTACAAGTCATATCATCAATACAAATAATTACAAAAATATTCTAAGGTGGTTTGGAGTGATTTCCCAAATTGCACATTTGCATTGCTTTTGACTTGAATTTGGACAAGCTCGTGCTTGTGTAATTTGATCTTTTTCATGTACCTAAAGCCTGAAATCAATCTTAAACAAACATATTAGATACACATGAATGAAATGGTTAAATCCTTATCAAAATATGGACAATGTATAACTCTCAAGTCAACATACTCTTGTAAAGTCTGATTCAGAAGGTAGCATTAGATAAATTCATGGTATGATCTCTTTATGAAGAATCAGTAACAATCAAATGTAGGAATAATTAGTTTCTCAAATTTTAATCATCCTTTATAATTTTTGAACTTATGCTATGAATAAATGAAAGGATTCATACCAAAGTAGGTCTGATTTCATACTTTTCTTATAACTCCTTTCATATATGTTCCAACTCAGTAGTGGAATTTGATAAATTCCAGTAAAAAGATATTCATGCTACTAAAAGTTTTTAGTTTCAGGAATGACGACTGGCCCCATAGAACACCACTAGCCTTAACTACGCACTTTGTCCTCACTGACACGCAAGCCAAGATCAACTTCCTGACTGGTCACCCATCCTAGTACTACTCCAAGATGGGCACGCTTAACTATGGAGTTCTTTAGTGATGGGATCCCAGAAAAGGAGGTGCACCTTGGTGATATGGGTAGTCCAATCATTCCTTTTAAGATCATATTATCTGAGGCCTCAAATCCTGGGATGTTACAATCTCCCCACGTCAAGGCTCAACTATAAGGCCTCATAATCTCTTCCCCATTTCAGTGCAGACCCACAATGGCCCATGGACACCCAACTCCCGATCGCGGAATACCAGCGCAAGGGTGTCTACATCAACCATGGACAACCCTCTCCTACATTCTTGGACCGACAGCTCAAGACTGGCATGCCATGCCCATGTGGGCCCCACCTACTGGAGGGGAATTGGCTCTGATACCATTTGTAATGTCTGGGCCCATTGCCCAAGGCTCTAGTAGAGTTTCATGAATGACGACTGGCCCCACAGACCACCACTAGCCTTAACTAGGCACTTTGTCCTCACTGACGCGCAAGCCAGGATCAACTTCCCGACTAGTCACCCATCCTAGTACTACTCCAACCTGAGCACACTTAACTATGGAGTTCTTTAGTGATGGGCTCCCGGAAAAGGAGGTGCACCTTGGTGATATGGGTAGTCCAATTATTCCTTTTAAGATCATGTTATCTGAGGCCAAAAATCCTAGGATGTTATAGGATCCTTCTCGATCTTCTTAGTTACTAAAATGTCTGTCAATTTGATGAGGATATCAACAAACCTGACCACAATGTGGAAGGTGTGGCAGGCAAGTTGTGGTGCATATCCATTTCCAATCTATCCAGCTGGATGATTCATGATGATAACTTGGACGGTGAAGTCATGAATTCTCTAGAGAAATAGTTTGAAAAACTTCAGTTAATACTATATCATCCCAACATGTTTGAGATATCTGACCATAAACAACTATATATTCTCTAGTATTTTGTATGCAAAACATGAACATCGATATATAATCTCATGAGGATCATGGAGTGTAATTTCCATATTCAGAACTTGATATTCAAATAGTTATAACTGTAGGTGAGCTCACCTGTAAGTGGTAGCACCTTTTAATGAAGAAAAAACATCAAATTGAACTTGATGGCAATTCTTACAAATCCACTTAATGTAATTACCATCCAAAATTTAGGCATTCTCAAAAGAGGCATGTGATCATATTTACATAGGCATGAGTTGCATAAGAAAACAAAAACTAAAACCATTTCAATTCTAAAGTTATCTCTATATTGATTACTTCTACTTCTTAAGTGTAGGTAATTATTTCATAATTGACACATCAATCAATGTCTAGGTGAAAAGTAAATTCCAGGGAAAACATAAATATAACAAACACCAACAAAAACTTAGTTAATGAACATACAAGTATGGGTTGCACTATCCAAGTTCTATAGAATTGAACATAAGGACTTACTCTCGTTATCTTTTCCAAGTACACTCTCCACGTCCATTATTCCACATGCTTTTCAAGTTTATCCTCTGCTTCCTTGAGTGCACTTATTTCTTTTGCATCTTGGATCCTGTCACATAAACAAGATAACTTCTTGCATGAAATAGTGATAACTTGACAAGTAATGTGTCGTCAAAACTTAGTTCTTGCACATCTTCTTATAATAGATTAAGAGACATCAGCAAGAGCTCAGTGTATTGCAAAAAATAGGTTCAAAATAGAAGATCCAAGGAATCTTTAAGGACATGCAAAATACCATGTATTTAGACTTTTAGTCAAATATATATAAAATGACTTGTTTCATAATTGTAACACAAATGAGAAACACATATAAAACTATGCTATACAACACCAAACATTTACAAGAAATATATGTCAGTTTGCATAAAGGGAATCTCAAGAAACATGACTGGTGTACTACGTGTCAAACTAATCATGTAGGACCAATGTTTCATCATGAGAATAGATAGAGGCAAGCTTCACAGTTGAATAGTGATATATGCTTTGGTTTAATCTTTGTATCTGAATTTATTGTGTGCAATCATTGATCTTATATAAATATGTAAAGTGAGTAACGATGAGTGATGTTTTAAATAGGATTTGTAGTCATTGACACCATAAGGATTCTTTTGTATCTTCACATAATTTTCCTACTTTATCATGTCGTATATATTGGAAAAATATAAGTGAAATCATAATCTTGTATAAGACAATATTCATATCCATTTATAAGGATAGATAAAAATCTCTTGGAAATCTGCTTTAGCTTACAATATAGCATTTTACTTCCAAACAAGGCTGCACACTGCAACAAGATACATTTGGATTGGAAAACATCCATAATACATTTCATTGAAGTGGTATTCTATATATAATTAAAAAACATGTGATTTTGGTTTTGTGGTCAGAATAGAATATAAATATAATATGATTTGGACCATTTAGGATTAAAGCATGTGGTTTAGTGGTGAAATTGACAACCATAAGAGAAAAATTTGAACAAACCTCAATTGTGAAGGTATCTTGTGGTTTGGAAACCTACACGAGCATGAAAACACCTTCACATTTGCATACCCAAGTTGTCGTTTGAGTAGTTCTGGTTGATTCCTTAGTCGATTTCTTAGTGCTTATTTACTTGTTTTGATATTTTGTTACTCTATCAATAAACGAGTTAGAGACATATATCAAGATTGTTATTGAAGAACTTATTGTCCCTTGTGGCTATAAATTAGTAGTATAAGATCATCTCTCCTCCCATGGTCTACTAGACATGACATATAATGTGGTAGCCACATGGAGTCCGCTCAAATGTATGCCACATCGGTGTGTCTTATGGTATAGTGTTGTAGTTCTAGTCCTTCATTATAGAGTCCTACATGAGGTAGAGGAAGCCACTTAGGAGTCAATTATGTTTATAGGGATTTTTGTGTCCAATATAACAAAATATGATCCACTATTTTTTGGCCCCAAGTGACTAATGACCTGACTAATAGACTATGGAGCCATTCGAACACCAGACTACTTTTTGTACTATCCCAGGGACACCAGACTACATATCAATTCATGAAAAATTCAAAAACATGACCCTCCCCCGATATCCATGTTTGCATCGGCCAGGAAAGGTGACCCTAGACCTTGAATACAGTTACCCCCTTGTACATAGGTTTCCATGATGATGCGTCTTCCGTCACAAAAATATCCCATCTATAAGAAGCCAACTCTGTCCATATCTGTGGTGATCTGCCTGTCACTACAGTCTGCATACAAATTCCTAACATTCATGGGAGATTAGCTATGATAGTTGGGGCATGAGTAGGATATATCTGACTCAGATGATTGTAGGAAAGGGAGAATGGCATTCTGTCACTTGCACAACATCGTGATTTGGGAATCGCCGATGAGGGGGTCTAGGGCATGGGGAAACCATCCTTTCACCGTTTCAATGGTTTCTGATGCGTGAGATTTTAGCGATGGTTAATCTCCAATTTTTTTCTTTGTTTGCGGTATAATACCAATTTGATAGGGAAAAAATGAGCAAAACGCACAGAGTGGTGCCAATTATATGAAAAAAAATAATGAAATAGAAAAACTCAAAATTTAAAATTGG
Organism: Alisma plantago-aquatica; assembly: GCA_963693085.1. Classification (NCBI taxonomy): domain Eukaryota; kingdom Viridiplantae; phylum Streptophyta; class Magnoliopsida; order Alismatales; family Alismataceae; genus Alisma; species Alisma plantago-aquatica. The sequence continues at coordinate 480,768,485 of OY856414.1, forward strand.
AGTTTGTAAATGCTGCTACAAACATGTATAAATGCATGTATTGTTATTTAGTTTTTATAGCATCTATGATAAGGTATGTAGTGGCGTTTGACATAAAAATGCCTATATATCTGAGTCTGTAATGGCAATTTTATCAAATTCCACTAAACAATATGCCACTAATGAGTATTTTTTCTGTAGTGAAGAAAGATATTACACAAGTAGTACAATTAAGTATCTAGTCACTTTGCTTTATAAGATATGAATTCAAAGTCTAGAAAGAAAAATATGTTCAAACTTTCCTCTACCATTTTGTATTCTTAAATCCTCCTCCTTTATTCAGAAAATGGCCATGGCCATGGAGAAGAACATATATAAAAATAAAAATCAATCAAAGTTCTGCTCCAAAAATGAAATTAATAGAGGGAAAGAGAAGTAATTTTAATGGGTATTCGAAGAACTGGGTGGAACCAACCTTACTCTGAAAAAAGAGAAGAAGGTTCAACTCTATAATAGAAATCTGTCAGAATACAACTCTGCTCAGAGTCCTCTTTGTAACATCCATGACCTGGGTTATGTACTAACCCTAGGTGTTTTGTTTAATAAATATGATTAGATGCTTTATCTTATCTTTTGAAAAGTAATTAAGGTTTTTGAGGAACTTATATTTCAATTTCGTCCTTTTTGAATGATGTTGAAACATTATTTTGTTAATTTTGGACTAAAGTGCAAATTACCCAAGTTGAGGGGTTAACTTGCAAATTCCACATGGTAAGATGTTCCTCTGATGTTGATACATCATAATAATGAATATGATGTAGTGGTATGGTTTCCACAAGCTTGGGCATCAAGATAAAGCTTGTAGAGCAATCTTTGTGCATTAAAACCTAATTTTGGTGTGATGTGCAATTTACCCAAAATCTAGGGTTCAATATGCAATATATCACCTCTAGAGGGTCTCTCATGTTTCTTGACATCAAGTAGAGAAAAGAAAATGAGAGGGGCACCTCATTTGAGTTATCTTGGAGGAGAGAGAATCTTGACATTAAAATAATCAAGATTTAAGCATATATGTAACTTTAATTTAATTTAATGCAAAAGGAAATAAATTAATTAAGGAGACCTTCAACCAAAGTTGAAGGATGTGTTTGCAATAGAGTTGGACGAACTTGTTACTTGCTATGGCACAAAAAGATCTTGTTTGAGTGGAAGCCACTCACATTATTATAATAAAAAGTAATATCCACTAAAAGGATGGATATTATTATAAAACTTTTTAAGGTGCTTAATTCCTTTTCCATTAATTCTTGGATAATGGAGAGGGTTTGCAAGAACATTAAGATGGTTTCGTGTCCAAGAAATGGAGGGGAGTTTGATGGAAATTATTTTGGATTTAAAAGAAAATATTCAATTTTCTCTTTCCTTGAAAATCCCTTATACATGTTCTTTTTCCAATACACATAAGGACTTTTCCTTAGTTTTTCTCTTATCACTTTGCTTTGGCCGACCAAGGAAGATCTCAGGAGCAGGGGAAGGACGAACACAACCTTTTGGTAAGGTTTTGATCATCTTCTACGTCGGATTCATGGTGGAAACCCTAAAACAATGCTTGATTATTGGTTTTCTTCACCCGATTTCCAATTCTAGCCAACTTTTTCATCCAATAGCTCAAGAACGGACCTTGGGAAGTTGCTGGAACTCCATCCACCATTAGAGACGTGGAGCTTGGAGCTTGGAGATCAGATTTGAGGCGGGTTTTATAACTTTAACCCTTAAACATTGATATTGCATCAAGTTATCTATGATTTGTTGGTTATTTTCTTCTATTTCGAACTCTTTTGGTTCATTGCTGAAATTCCCATGAAAAACGGTTGCTGTTCTTGGTTGTTCTAAGGATGACGATGATTACATCATCTTATATGTTTATCCAAGAAAAATCCCAGGTCAAACAGTCTCCTAAGTTGTTCAAACGGTTTCCCAAACCGTTTGGGAGCAAACGGTTTCAAACCGTTTGAGATGAAATAGTCTCACCAAACCGCATGAGAGCAAATGGTTTTAGACCGTTTGGAGGTGTTGAACAGGGTTGAACGTTTGGGATTTTGTTTATAATAATGTTGGTTATTGAACCACTAAATATAATTGATAAGTTCTAATTGGTTCATGAGTTGAAGGTCCAACAATCACCAAAACCCTAATCGGGTTGAGTGCTGATTTCATAAGTGTTTGAGTTTGAAACTTGGGTTGATTGACCCAAACGGTTTCAAAACCGTTTGGGAATCACCCAAACGGTCTCAAGACCACTTGGGGATCACCCAAGACCGTTTTTAAGTCTAGGGTTGGATATGGTTAAGTGTTTGAAGATCCAAAGATATGGTATTAACCCTAATCGGCTAAGTGCTGATTTTGCATTAGAATGAGTTGATGTTTTGGGTTGATTGACCCAAACGGTTTCAAAACCGTTTGGGGATCACCCAAACGGTCTCAAGACCATTTGGTGATCACCCAAGACCATTTGGAGGTCTAGGGTTAATTATGGTTGAGCAATTTAAGGTCCAAAGATGTTAAGTTGATGTACAATCAATTGCTGATTTGATGACCAATCCTAGGATCCAAACCTTAGTTGAATGACATGGTTGATGATGATGTGATGGGAAAACGGTCTCAAGACCGTTTGGAGGTCATCCAAACGATCCCAAGACCGTTTGGGGGTCACCCAAGACCGTTTGGAGGTCTAGGGTTGACTATGGTGAGGTGTTTGGAGATCTAAAGGTATTGAGTTGAAGAGTAATCAATTGCTGATTTGGTGATCAATCCAATGAACCAAACCCTAATTGGTTGACTTGGATTTTGATGTGGACATGGGAAAATGGTCTAAAGACCGTTTGGAGGTCATACAAACGACCTCAAGACCGTTTGGGATCAGGTCATGTCCATTTTGGATGATGGTCCAATAGTTTGAAAGTAATTAGTTTCACATTGTATAATGTTGAAGGTTCATCAATTCTAAACCCTAATCCAATTGATCCAAACCCTAATTGATGATCAATTGAGGGTCAAATTAGTTGAATGATGACCTAATTATCTCAATTGAAGTATGGTGATTGGTCCAATTGATGATTGGTTACATGAATTCAATGGTTGAAGGAACCAACATTAGAAACCCTAATTCAATTTGACTTGTTGAGACTAATTTTGGTCCTTGCGGTTTCAAAAGTCAACTTTGGGCAAATGCTCTTCACCACCTACTTTACTAAACAGTTTCAAGGTGGTACTTTAGAAAACGGTTTCCTTAGTTGCTCAAGACCGTTTGAGGTCTGAATTGGTCAAGACCGTTTAGAGTCTATAAGGCCAAAACTGTTTGGTGGATAATTAACCAAAACTGCATGGGTACTTAAAGTGGTTAAAGGACAAAGTGATTAGTTGACTAATACATGATGTAATTAAAGATGATTATAGTAATTACATATTAATGGGGTAAGGTGATTAGTACCTTTGAATAATTAAGCCTTAATGGTCATGGTGACAATGGCATAACCCATGATGTCAATTCTTCCTCAAGAGTGAGTTGACTTAACCTAATCAAGACTAAAGCAAACATTATCTTTTGAAGATGAAAGAGAAGATTTCCTACATGGATGATAATTAAGTATTGGTCTTCTAATATGAATGAATGTCTAATTAGGGTATGATCCTTCATAATGAGATCATGATACCCTAATTATGTTGGTTAATGAATCATAACCCTAACTAAGGGTATTGATAGGTGAAATCCTAATACATGATGATAGTATGATCTTAATTAATAATGATGACATGAGAAACCCTAATTCAAGGTACTCTGATGATCACTCCTAATTAGGGTGAATAGTAAACCCTAATCTAGGGTGATGCGATATGAATAGAAAACCCTAACCTAGTGTGATGTGATGTGAATAGTAAACCCTAATTATGGGTTGTTGGTTATAAAACCTAATCTAGGGTGATGTGATTTGAATAGTAAACCCTAATTCCAAATAAGGTGAATGAATATATGAAACCCTAATTCTGGGTTATACTTTATACTAAGAAGCTTTAAGGTTGGATAATGAAATGATGAGTCATTATCCTATTTGAGCTAAAGGGGATGATTAACCCTAATTGAATTGAAAAGGGAAACCCTAACCCTAGCAAGGGCATAGTGGTATAACCCTTCAACAATGATGTCATAATTGTTTTACATTGTGCTGATAGGAAATTGATGTATTTGTTATCATCAATACTAATCATGTAGGTTTTATGAGATATTGAACATAGCCAGGTATGAGCTATGCTATTTTGTTTATTGAAAGTATTTTATGAGCTTTGTAAGCAAGGATATGCTATGTTGCCTCGTGAAAGGTAACAAAAGAGATTGATAGGATGTAAGAGCCATGTGAAATACCTGCATTGCAATTATCATGTTTATACTGTCAAATGACTGGTTGGCATTATGTTACCTGTTAAAGTGGTAACAAGTATATTGATGATCGAAAGGTTAAACACCCACATTCTTGAATCATGATGATGAGATGACAAGGGATTGAGTTCCCAATGCTATTAAAGCCGTGAAATGAACTTGATAGAAATAATACTCATTCTTTATAGCAATTGTTATAATGTTTTATGATTGAAAACATGCCTGATGCTAAAAGAATGTTGTAATGTACTTAATTAATCAAGTAAAATGATATCATGTAGAGCCCTGACCATAGATCCATCATCTTCAGCATTTAGGTGATGGTGAAATAGGTTTTCCTAAGGGAACTCCTGGAGAGCATACTTTTGAGTATGTGGGGGTAATGGGCACAAATATCCTTACGCCCTAATGGAGGAATTGATGTGAGATAAATACTAAATCTCTCAATCCTTCATTATATGTATATGCCGGGATGATGTATCACTAATCTCCCGATGATGATGTTAATGCCGAATCGATGTGAGATAAATAAGAAATCCCTCGATTGCGAAGAGAGTACAGAATGCCACTGTAACTCTAATAGAGAAGTTGCCAGTATACCCTGGAAAGCTATATTTATAGCAGAGACACAAGATGTCCTGCATGTTGCTCCTCACATTGACTGAGGAAGATGAGGTCATAGAAATCCGGCTCTTCTGATGACCTATGTGTGGTACCAATTTTGATTTCGTAATGGTTGGTTGGAGTATGAGCGGTATACCTCGTCTCCTCAGGGCATAAATATGATTGTAAAATGTAATCAGCCATGTAGCATATTTACTTAGGGTTGAATTACGAGAATCAATGTTTGATGATACATTGTTTATTATGTCTTAGAAAGATAAAGGATATACATGTTCTTCATATTCCTTATTAAATAAATGACTTGCTACTTAATCAAGAATAATTGAAATGATTGCACAGAGAATACTGCTCTACTTAGCTCAATCAATGATTTATCTACTGTTGAATATTTATAATTCTACTGCTCAGTGTTATTCTATTATCAGCAATAACAATGTTTCTGGAAGAGAGTTATATCTCTTGCTGGGACAATTTTCAATTATCTCACCACAGTGGGATTCAACTTTTTAGGTAGACGCCGAGGAAGAAGAAACCCTTCAGTGGGTGAGCAGCAACAACATCCACAACAACAACAGTAGGGATAACAATGATCTACATGTGGAGACACTGTTTGTCAAGTCTTGTATATAGAGAGAGTCCTATGTGTCGTCTCTGTACTCTCAGGTCCTAGGAGTCAGTAGATGGTTTGATATAGATATGAGATTTTTGGCTTGATGCGTCGAGATTTTGTATACTGCTCATGTATAGTTTAACTGGGCAGTCAATGTTATGACTCTCGAGATGAGATGATACAGAGATGTACTGATGAATCAAAATGTAAATAACTTACTTTGGTTCTTTATGATAGAATTTTACCGTTTGTGGATTTCTTTACAAAAAGTTTTAAATTTTTAGTGATTTTCAGTAATTTCACTGCTAGTAATACGCTTCCGCTTTGGTTAATCTCGTTTTTATAAGTTGAATGCCACACTCTTTACCAAGGTTCTCCCTTGGTCAGCATAGAATCGTCCTACAAACATCCAAATCTTCTATTTTTGATTTATTTGGGCAGAGGATGAAAACCTAAATCCACAGAACCAAATTCATTGAAATCCATGAGTATATAAAAAGTAATGCCACTTTTCATGATTGGTTCTAAACAACGACACTGTGCACAACCTGTTGTTGTTGCATGTCAACTGCTGGCTATTTTATACATACATATTAAAAGTGTAATTTTTTTCATTTTAACTGCAATTCTCTCCATTCTTTTCGCATTAGATTTGTAATTCAATTCTCTACAATAATGCATTACAAATTTAACGAAGTATCAAACATCAATTTTCCTATAAATTAAATACTCAAGTCTTTGAGTATGAAATGCTTATACATTATGTTTGTTCCTCGTTTTCCTTTGATAAATTCCAACCTTCAAGTTAGACTTGAGACACATTCATTCAAACAAGTGTCTATTATTTATTCATTCACATCATCAGACTATAATTCTTAGATTATCAAAATGAGATGAGGTTTAGACTAATCATGATGAGTAGTCTGATATCTAGAAATGACCTGAGTTTAGGCTGTATACACTCCTCCCTCTTTGCTTGAATTTTTGGGGGGTGAAATCTTTTTATGCATAGTCTGATATCTAGAATTGACCTGACTTTAGGCTGTTATACACTCCTCCCTCTTTGCTTGAGTTTTTGAGGATGAAATCTTTTTAAGCCGTGGTGTGCTATAAAATCCCCAATTTTAGGTATAAATATCTCTTTTTCCTTTCACGTCCCTTATTCAATTAGATACCTCTTAATATCCACATTTCCTTAATTTAGGACAGATTTGACTTTCTTGGGGTCCAATAACCCTATTAATTCATTATTATCTCATACACATGGAATTTTAGAAAGAAATAACCCTAATAATCAAATTATGGAAATTAGTGATTAACAAAAATCTAAATGTCTTGACCATAATAAGATATACTAGGATAATACCGGGATCTTAGCTTGATACAATTTGAGATAATATATGAGGTTTCACCATCTTTGACTATTAGGTTAAGCAATTTACTCAATCTAAGTGATTAATGTACTACATGCTAAAAATAATACAAATAATTTCATAATGCAAAACTAAGCCCAAATCTGTGTCCCACATACCTAAATTAGGTAATCCATAAATCAAGCTTGATCGGGTGTCATGTATGATAACACCCAAATTTAGGCATCTATGCTAAGTATTTATTTATGGTTTTGTGTCAATATAGCCTTTAAATGTCCAAAATAACCATATATTCTTATCTTTTAGTAATTTATATCTTTTCATAGATAAAGTTGCTCAACTAGCTAATTTTGAGACTTGCAGGCACCGAACCGAAAAAGACATATATTTTCCAAGATTTCTCCCCAACACATGATTTTTGCAGTAGTTAGGCTTCCATCCGTCATGACCGTGGTGGACTAAGCATCACACTATGTGCACCAACTTAGGAGATGGTGGCCCCACTAAGAAAACAACATGCGACCGTAGGATCCACCTCGACCACAAGATCCACCGTGACTGTGGAGTCGACCGTGGGATCCACCTCGACCACGGGATCGAGCGCAACTGTGGGATGTACTGTGACCGCGGTCATCACCACAACTGCGGCAAGTAGGACCATGACCTAGATCAATGCCCCGACCATTTCTCCTGTAAATACCCGCCCCTCTCCACCTGAAGAGGGGTTCTGAATTTTGGTAGTTCCACCTAGTGGTTCCGACATTGGGAGGTTCCCAGAGCCTCGTGGGAGGGTCTAGAGGTCTGAGAAGGCCGAAGTGCTCAACCTATGTCTGTCTCTTTAGCATGCTTCCACCCTCCACCATTTCCCACCATCATACACCCATATCCTCCCATTTCCTATCATCCACTACAATTTTCCACCTCCATCCACTCACCAAGCTACTGTTCGAGGCAGATCTAAAGAGAAAGGAGGTCAAGGAGTCCAGAAGATCAAGGAGAATGACCCAAAGGATGAGATCCAGCCTATACAGAGGCTAAGGAGCGAGAGCAACCTCTCCTCTATGGGCTAAATCTCTTCTTCTTCTCCTTTCTTCTACTATTCTCCTTTGTTTCTATACAAATGATGTTCTTCCATCTTTGTTTGGTGCCAACTATGCTTGTCCATGTCTAGTTGAGCTCCTTCTTGGTTATGTAGCCCATTTTGGGCATGTTTATGTACTTTTACCTTAAGCAAGTAGTTTTATCCCAGATCTAATACGTTTCTTGTTCTATCTTCTCTTTCTAGTTATGATTGCTAGTTTGGTTGATCTCTTTCTTGCTTGAACTTCTATTTCTACATATATTGAGAGATTTGTTGTAGAAATAGATAAGAGAATGTAGTTTGGATCGGAATATGAAAGGAAGACAATTCAAGGTGATTTGGGTCCACTACCAGGTTCCGCCCAAATCACACATGTTCCTAGCATCTCAGAATATTCTAGACTTGAGAGGGTATCTAGAATATTCTAGGGTGTGGATTTGTCATCCTTGAGAGAGGTTTCATATCATAGATGGGTTTTAGTCATGCTACATGAAAGCGAGTGGGATGACCCCACAGGAACAGACACCACAGTACATACTGTGTTTGGATGTAGGTTGCTTGCTTCGGTGTTCGAGGGTTGTCTACGCCTGAGAATGGGTGCATAGACTGCCCAACTTGTGGTTACATAGGCAAGAACTCCTTCTCTTTGATTAGTAGAATCCTACAGATTCTTTTTTATTTTATTTTCTTTGTTTTGTTTTGATTCGTGACAACCTGCTAGACTAGTTCTAGCTTCATACTTTTATCGACAATCAGATTAGCTTATCTGACTTAAGAATGAGATCTTAAGCATCCTAAGCGTCCCCATGTCTATGTGTTCGACCCCCTATATCTACTTCGACCCTGTAATAAAGTTGCGGGGGTCCTTGGAGGTTTCAAGTTATAAATTTAAAGTTCGATTCCTTCTGAGTCCGCCTCCTTTTCGAACATGCGATTTAGGCCGCATCAATGTACACCCTTAATAGTACCATGGAAAGTAGGATATATGTTATCTAATTTATTCAATCAAATCGAATGTCTCACCCTGGACCTAGGTCATGTGTCACGTTCATGATTCAAGTTGGGCAACTGAGTGATAGATTTCTTCTCCCACCTCTGTCTTTCCTGTGACCATAAGGCATGTTCCACGTCACAACTCCTTCCTTGCCTTCTCTCACACTACACTCCTCCATTCTTCATGATTATACTACCAACAACTCACTCTTTCTCCTCCATACCTGACAACCCTTCACTCAATCCGAGTTGAGCAATGTGGGAAAAACACCCTTATATCCCTAAGGGCACAACTTCTACCATTTTTCTCGCAACCCAGTTTGCTTTGCCATCGTGCCTGAGACCCATACCTCCCAATCTAAAAACTAACCCTAACGTCCCCAAAATTGTCTGCTCTGATCAATTTCCCCTAGGGTGCCGTGCAGAGTGTTACATGCATTGGTTGTCTTCTCCAGCGAGAATATGAAGCATCAGATGTGCGGTTCACCTCAGAGCAATTCATCACAAAGTAACCAACTAAGACCCTTCCTCTTTCATTTGGTATGTTTATTTTGCTTTGGTTCTTCCTAGTCTCCCCCAACAAGAAATGTCATCTTCTTCTTATTTCTAGGCCACATACGATGAGTACCCGTGGTTCCTCCTATCGTGGGAACCCTACCAAAACCATCTATGTACTTCTATCTCTAGTTCCAAGTTGTTAGGAGGTAGTAGATTGTTTCCATAGCACTGGCTCTGCTATTTTCCAATTTCACTTGGCTCTCATGACTGGACAACCTTTTATCTTCTCACGTTCATTATCCCATTTGATCCTCTCTTTGCACACGACGACTCCTCATTGTTATCGCAAACTCAATGCCGAATCTGATTGCCTTTGAACCACTGAAGTCCAGTGGTTCTGTTACCCCTGATAACCCATAATGGTGGGTGAGCTGTATATGAGCTCTGGTCATGGTGATACCCAAATGGGGGTTCTTTAGGGCTATAATATCCTTACAAACTTAGTGGGATCACTTCTAAGATCAGAGATCCAATATCATAGTGTAATGATGGTTGTTTTCAAGGAGTCAGAGTGATGCAGAAACTAGCTTGTCGCCAGATTAGAGGAATGAAATCATGCATTTTCCCAGTATATCCTTGTGACATTTCAATGCGGTCACATTAGCAAGAACAATAAGGTCTTCTAGTTTTGTCTTATACATCATCCATGAGATTTACAGTAGGGTATACTACTATAGTCAGTGTAGCACTCATTTTGATAATCACAAGTCATTCAAGGGAACGATGGTCTTTTTGCCATTTCATTAATCACAAGTCATTTGAATAATATATATTATACTAATTGAATGTACACATATTGTAATTAAGTTGTAAAAGTCCCGAACCTTAACCTAGGGAGTTTTATTAATTATTTAGGTTTGATCATAGTTATGTACATCTTCTATTTTTATTTTGGGCATTATTGGGCTAAAACCTACATTCATTTAATGAGCCATCTCTTGAACTGATAATTCTAATAAAAATTCAATTGCTTAGATATTTGTATTTTCGATCTTAATGCATTGCATTTATGTGGATGTTAAACTACTCTTTTCATAATGGGTTCTTGGACCTCACCTTCCTTGATTGGATTTTTATGATAAACTAACTAAAATAGTAATCTTGTTACTATGTTTATGCATACTACATGTTTGACTAAAACAAGTAGAATAGGTTTACTTATGTAACACCATACTTATATAGGAAACGTTAATTTCACATCGTGATGTGCGTTTCTATCCTTATTTCTTTCAATCTATTATGTGTTATGATTCTATTTTAGGTACATTTAGTCTACATTGTTATATATAAAAAAATTTATTATTTTAAATTGACATTGTGTTTAACTGTCGTGACAAAACACTATCGGCATTTTACACGTTTGGAGGATATTTACGACTTGTTTTCTTGACCATCAAATGAAATCACTGGATTGGAATGTGGTGGTTTAGATCATGAGATACTCTTCTTGGTTATGTAAAGTGAACGCGTGACGAATGGGTTCGAACCCATGGTTTCGGCATGGGGGAGTTGGCATGCGTTGATCTAACTTTCTGTCGCAGGTCAATGGATGTAACTATGTGATATAAACACAAGGTGTAATAAGATATTAGGAAAATGCTACTAGATTTGTCATTGTCCAGTAGACGACCACTGATCTTCTCACGTTCATTGTCCCATTTGACCCTGTGTTTGCACTTGGTTCTCATGACTAGACGACCACTGATCTTCTCACGTTCATTGTCCCATTTGACCCTGTCTTTGCTCCTTGATTCCGCGGACTCAGTGCCCACTCTGATTGCCTTTGAGCCACCAAAGTCTAGTGGTTCTGTTATCCCTGACAACCCATAGTGGCAGGTGAGCCGTGCATGAGCCCTGGTCATGGTGATATCCAAATGGGGGTTCTTTAGGGCCATAAGATCCTTACAAACTTAGTGAGATCACTTCCAAGACCAAAGGGATCTAGTATCATAGTGTAATGATGGTTGTTTTCAAGGAGTCGGGAGTCGTGAAGAAACTTGCTTGTCGCCGGATGAGAGGAATGAAATCGTGCATTTTCCCAGGATATCCTAGTGACATTTCAATGCTGTCACATTGTCATCCACAATAAAGTCTTTTAGTCTCGTTTTATACATCATTAATGAGATTTATAGTAGGGTATGCTACTATAGTCAGTGTAACACTCATTTTGGTAATCACAAGTCATTCAAGGGAACGATGGTCTTTTTGTCATTTTATTTTTCTTTTACATTCTTAAATGAACTAAGCTTGTAAAATCTATAAGTAACTATTGGTTTGTCCAAATAATATATGTAAGTATATTTTTGATATTAGGAAAATATAAGAGATTTACTGGGATAGGTTTTGAATATGGATTTCCATCTTAAAGTAGGATCCTTTTTCAAGTATTGAACTTAATATATATTATACTAATTGAACATACACATATTGTGATTATGTTGTAAAAGTTATGAACATGAGCCTAGGTAGTTCTATTGATTACTTAGATTTGATGATAACGAGTTCTTGGACCCACCTTCCTTGCTGGTCTTTTCATGAGAAACTAACTAAAATAATAGTCTTGCCATTGTATTTATGCATGTTACATTTTTGATTAAACCATCTAGAATAGGTGTACTTATTTAATATTATATTTATATGTAGAACACAGATTCCACCCGCAGTGTGTGTTTTTACCCTTATATCTTTTAAGCCATTAGGTATTATTGGCCTATTTTAGGTACATTTGGTCTGCTATTGTTATGCATGTAAGGACTTACTATTTGAAATTGACATTATGGTTTACTGTCATGGCAAAACACTATAGCCATTGTACACGTTTAGAGTATATTTACAGCTTGTTTTATTGACCATCAAATGAAATCACTAAATTGGAACGTGTGGTTTAAATCATGATTTCCTCTTTCTGGTTATGTAAAGTGAATGCGTGACGAATGAGTTCAAACCCATGGTTTTACTCAGAGACGGGTATATATATCCAAAAAGAGCTTGGTTCTGATTGCACAGCAAATAAGAAAAACTTTTGTTTGTTTCGACAAACCATGAAATTTTTGGGAATTATGATACGGATGCCTTCGCCGTTTGGGCATGGGGAGTTGGCATGCCGGTTGATCTAATCTTCCGTCTCTGGTCATGGATGTAACTATGTGATATGAACAGAAGGTGTAATAAGATATTAGGGAAATACTACTGGATTTGGACTAGGAGACTAGGAGTATCGTGGGTTGTATACATATGAGATATATATATGTTACTTATATCCGTCTTTTTTGATTCAGCCCGTCAGCCGCCTGGATGGACCTTTGCTTTGGTTACTGCTATCGCCTGTGAGTATGTTAGAAAGCACGCACGCGCTAAGAATAAGTAGGGAGGAGAAAAGAATATGACCAAATATTGTCCACTTGCCCGCGCCTGCGTCGTGACTGCGGACGTGGTTCTATTTGTGTACTATGATTATTGTACTATCCTTTTTTTTAAAAAAAATATTGCATTACAAGTTCAATTTTATAAGAGAGATTTCTTGCCCTCTACATCGTTCTGCCGGTGCGCCCGATGTGACCGGCACTACTACAGCAATAACCTCTCATTCTGAACTACCAAACGACCGCCACCGGATAGTAATAAAATAAAAATGGCGAACATTTTAAAAAGCAGCCGGACAAGTATATTATTTTGAGTTAGACTTGTTTGGTAGGGTGTAGCCGGATGACAAAGTGTGTGTTTAATGTACATTTTTACATTACGAACTCACACAACTGCACCTTACTACACCCAACCAAACTAGCCCTAAATGTCAAAATTTATCCACAAATGTGTCCAAGTCTGCCTTCCATAGCATTTTCCTATTATTTTTGGGTTTGCTTTGTGGTGGATGAGGGCAGCGGCGGCCCGCGACATTCGTCGTCCTACCCTTGGTTGTTGCCTCACACACGAGATTTGTTTATTACGGTAATAATAATAATGAATGTGAAAAGTCGTGATCATCATCGTCGACCACCAGCAACGTCCTTCCTCCCCTCCCCGTCGTCCTTGGTTGCTAGTGGAGGGAGTTGAGGGGTCGGGTCGGCAATGGATGGAGACGGGCGCCGCCTTAGTTCGTGCTTTGCCGGGTGGGGTGTGGTGGGCTCATGATGGCGATACAGACGGGCCGCACGGAAGAATGGATGGACGTGGTAAGGGGTAACCACTCCGGAAATATCCAACCGTGGAAAATGATCCGGTCGGTGGTGCTGGTGGTTTCTTCCCACGTCATGTCAAAATCCAATCTTCTTCTCTACTTTTCTATATTAAATGCCTCCCAAGCCCCACATAGGGATGAGCAGAGCTATGGGTATGGGATCTGCCTTGTGCAGTTATGCATTTGTAGTAGCCACTACCCAAATTGAATTTGAGTAGGTATACTGAGTATCATTGGACGGGTTTTAGAACTGGAATTGAAAGAGGGGGTGACGTAGATGTATCGGCACCTAGCTACGGCCATATAGAGTCCCAAAACTTCATCATATAACCTCCATGGAGGATTTACGATGACGATGAGGGGTGCAGGTAAATCATATCCTTGTACAATACAAAAATCTCATTCCCATAGTTTCTGTATAAATATGAAAAAGCAAAATAGTATTCTGCTGCCATTTTGAAAGATGCACGGATTATAAACGCTAATGTCTAAACAAATGATTTGGCAAAGGTAAAATATGAAAGTTTCTTTGTTTTGCATGGATCAAGGGAATCCCTAGGAAGCATGCATCGTTAAAGAGCTAGGCCCTCTTGAGCGCCCATGTTTTGCCTTTTGATGGTGCAATTGACCATCTTCTTCCTCATATAAGACTCTGCATCGGTAACAACTGGAATCCTGGAGATTGCTAACTTTGGAACAATGAATTTTGAGCTAGGCCCTCTGGAGCGCCCATGTTCTACCTTTTGATGGTGCAATTCACCATCTTCTTCCTCATATAAGACTGTGCATCGGTAACAACTGGAATCCTGGAGATTGCTAACTTTGGAACAAGGAATTTTGAAAAAAGAAGCATGGTGGTGGTGGTGGGGGGGTGGGGAGGGGTATATATGTGCTTTGTAAGAAAGACACAAACATATTGTTCTTATAAATTTTGTACAATACACCATGATTATAGCTCACTATCATACAATTCATACACCAAACTTCCATAATGGGTATGTTGCTGATTGAAATGGACATCGTATTAACTGATGTTCTATCATGAATAACTATGCTTGGATGTTGACACCAACCTCCTAACCAAGATCACCATGAAATTCTCAAAGTCAATGTTGAATCACCCATACAAGCTTCATACCTCACACTTCGTAGCATTCACAACTAGATGAGTACATCATAGACATACACCCAATCTGATCTCCTAATCACTTTCATATTTGTTCGCCACCTCAACCTGATTGGAAATTTATAGAGATCGAGGTTAGGTGAGGCACACTACAAGTGCAAGTCCCAACTTTTGAGAGTTAGACTCCAACATAAAACAATCAACACTTTATACATTAAAACCTCTTAATTGACCCATAAAGTGGGATACATAACAAGAACACACCCCACTTTTCCCCTTCCTGCATCTCTTCTATAAATGATTCATTAAATGGTTGCATCAGAAATATCTAGAAGATGATGAGCCCCAAAGGTGTGTGCCCCACCTAATTTTGGGTTTAAAAAACGTGAAGAGGAAGTAGGTATAACACAACCATAGCCCAAGTGCAACCTCAAACCTTAGTGAAAATGACCCTTCAATTGTCATTTGATGAGATTATGAGGTTAATACCCACTTACCCAAGATAAAACCATCTCCCATCCCCAAGCACAAATAATTTCACCTTCAACCTTAGAAATCCTAGAAAAGCCTCTAAGATTAGGGATCTGGCAATCCTAATTTATAATCTATTAGTGAAGAATGAAGGAAAATGACCCTCCTTTACCTCTTATAACATCCAAGAAAAATAGAATGGGTCGAGCCACAACACCCTTTTCCACTCCCCTATTAAGATCACCGTGGTGAGATGATATGATCACATGGGATCGATATCTATCATACATTTTTATTATATTAACTCTTTTTCTTTAAAACATAACATGCATGCATATCTTTCTTTATGTTTTATTCGTCTAGCATGAATTTACCATGCAAAAACCTCATCTCTACTTCTATAGGATCGATATACCGAGTCGGGCATCATAGGGTGTTCCCTAACACCTTCCCTAGGTGTAACCCAATGCCTTACCTTTAACTTTGATTGACTTTTCATGCATTATCCACTTAATTTCATAAGCTTTTCTATGATTCTACTTGTTTCCATTATTAACATGGTGCCAACTCCAATTTTACGCTACCCACTTCCTAGTTTTTATAATCCACCAAAGCCACACTAATGGGATCGTGGCTTGACGAGTCATTGTCTTAGTTACTTTGACTTTGTAATAGAATAAATTGATTTAGGGTTATTAACCTAAGTGTCTCATCAGTCATCACACATCTCAATTAAGTATGATGCATGAGCAATGACATCATGTCGAGGTTGAAATTCTTATATTAAATGCCTCTCCAAGCCCCACATTAGGATGATGAGAACTATAGGTTATGGGGGGGGTTAAGATTTGCTGGTTCTGTGAACACGGAGTTGCCTACACCCCTACAAGATCAAGGCCGCGTGACATGTTCATTTAATCCTAACCAATAATTTTAATTGCACTGCACACATGTCAAAAGATAAACAAAGGAGTAGCCTACTCCATGTTCGCACATAGCTATGGGATTACATAACATTGTATGTGCTTGTAGTACCCACTTGCCAAATTGAATTTGAATTAGTCAAACAAGTATCATTAGACGGGATATAGAATTGGAATTAAAAGAGGCGGTAAGGTATATGTATGAGAACCTAGCTACGATCATATAGAGTCCCAAAAGTTCATCATATAACCACCATGGAGGATTTACAATGAATATGTGGGGTGTAGGTAAATCATATCCTTGTGCAATACAAAAATTTCACTCCCATAGTTTCTCTATAAAGATGAAAAGGCAAAATAGTATTCTGCTACCATTTTGAAAGGCACACGGATAATAAATGTAATGTCTAAACAAATGATTTGACAAATGTAGGATATGAAAGTTTTGTTCTGAAAATTACCATGATTTCCTTACATGGATCGAGGGAATCCATAGGAAGCACACATCGTTAAGGAGCAGACCCTCTGGAGAGCCGATGTTTTACCTTTCGAGTGTGCAATTGACCATCATCTTCCTCATACAAGACTCTACATTAGTAGCAACTGGAATACTAGATTTTGAAGATATGCTATAGTCTCTTTGTCTTAGTTGACGATGATGAGGAGATTGGTAACTTTGGAACAATGAATTTTGAAAACAAAAGCATGGTGGCAGTGGTGGTGGTGGGGGCACATATATGTGTACAGTTTGTAAGCAAGACACAAACATATTGTTCTTATACTTTTGTAAAATATACCATGATCAGAGCTCACAATCATGCAATTCATACAACAAACTTCCATAATGGGAATGTTGCTGAGTGAAATGGACATCAATTTAATTGATGCTCTATCATGGATAACTATGCTTGGATGTTGACACCAACCTACTAAACCAAGATCATCATGACATTCTCAAAGTCAATATTGAATCACCCAAGCAAGCTTCATAACTTGCATGTCTAACGTTCACAACTAGATGAGTACATCACCCAATTTGATCCCTTAATCACATTCAGATTTGTTCACACCTCAAATTGATTGGAATTTTATAAAGATCAATGTTAGGTGGGGCACACTACAAGTGCATGCCTCACTTCGGAGAGTTAGACTCCAACATAAAATAAACAACCGTTTGTGTATTAAAACCTCTTTGTTGATCCATAAAGTGGGATGCAGAGCAAGAACACACTCCACTTTTCCCCTTCCTACATGTCATCTACAAGGGATTTGTTAAATGGTTGCATCAAAAATATCTAGAAGATGGTGAGCCCCCAAGGTGTGTGTCCCACCTATTTTTGGGTCTTTTTTTAAAATTGTAGAGGAAGTATGTATAACACAACCCTAACCCTAATGCAACCTCAAACCTCAATGAAAATGACCCTTCAATTGTCATTTGATGATATTATGAGGTTAATACCGAGAGAAAGCCATCTCCCAACTCCAAACACACATAATTTCACCTTCAACCTTAGAAACCCTAGAATAGCCTTTAAGATTAGGGATTTGGCAATCCTAATTTATATCCTTTATTTAAGAATGAAGGAAAATGATTCTCCTTTGCTCTTATAATATCCAAGCAAAGTAGAACAGAATAAAGCCACAACACTGACCGACCTAAATCACGCGTCCGAAAAAGGAAGAAGATTTGAAGTAGTCGAACTTTTAAATTTATAACCCGAAACCTTCTAGGCCCCTGCAACTTTGTTTACGGGGTCGAAGTAGATATACGGGGTCGAACACAGGGACAAGGGTGGTAGTGTTGGCGAACGCGGAATCGACACGTTACACTCCGATATGGGTAAGAATATGATAAAGTTCCCCAAATGAACTACATGTTAAGATCGATAAAAAATAAAAGAAAACTACCTCCAACTGGAGCTACGAGGAAAATTAAGGTTTTAAACATTTATCAGTTGATAGGGTTTTCACGCAACGGAAATAGAGAGAATAAAACTATTGCTTTAGTAAGGAACAAAGGAGAAAGCTTCAGTAAAACAAGCGGCAGCAGAAACATCATGTACCCCTCCTCTCGAAGCAGGTACCTCTAACTAAGCATTAACACCCCTCTCGAGGTTGCTGGACTTAAGTTAGAGTGGAAAGGTTACTAAAGCAACTACGATCCTGGGCACTCTCGTACTCCTATATCATACCAAACACTAGAGCCACAACACCTCTCTCGAGGATGCTATAACGGGAAAACACGATTCAGTAGCTAGTCAAAACGCGATCCAAGCGTACAAGCTAGAGTTCAGATGTTAAATAAAATAATCATCCAATAAAAGGAACCAAACATAAAGCAATAGATAATTATAACTCTTTTAATTCCATTAGCATAAAGGGTCTTATTACATTGCATAAGTAAAAAAAATAAATGACAGAAATAAGCACATATAAATGTCGCCTTCTTGATTTAGAAGGGCGACAAGCAGTGGCAGACCCTCCAGCCCGATACACCCGTGTCGGGCAGCACACCCTCTCGGGCGACACACTCATGACGGGCAGACGTATCATGCGGGGCGCCCATGCCCGATACGATCATGTCGGGCGGCACCCTCTCGGGCGACACGCCGTGACTGGTGATGCATATTGGGCTTGGTATCGTGTTGGGCCAGAGTATTGCTTCCAGTATCGGGTACTCATATCGGGCGTCCTTGTTGGCCGCTATCAACCTGCATTGGTACCCGGGGCCGACCCTAATTGAACCAGTCCCTCCCTCTCGGGATGGGGAAGTGCTCACCTAGATTCGCCCGACACACCTCTGAGGCACGACACACTATCTCTAGATGCTTTCCTAAGTTGGCTTTCGAGAGATTCTGACCCGTCCCATCGGAGTCCTGTAGCTGCTATTTATAGGCAACAGTTGGGGGAAGTTATGGTGCTCCGGACGCCATGTGTTCTTCATCAGCTCTTATTATCGTGGATTCAGGGGTGCTCGATATGCACATCGCCCGTCACAAGGATGTCGGGCTGTGAGCGTGTAGGTCAACGTGACGAGTGGCGCCTGCCGATGGGTGGCTTGTATCGCGCGATACACTACAACAGTCGTGGCGAGTCCGGCTCTCTATCAGGTAAATGGCATATCGCTCGTCCACTCCCTCTTACGCGGCACCCTTGTGTCGCGTGGTAGTGTATCGCGCTGCCCTGTATCGGGCAGCGAGCGTATCGGCCGGCTGGTGGGAAGGCCGATGCAGGTGGAATATGTTCGTGGGCCGGGACGGGCCTTTTTGCTGATAAACGAGTTAAAATCGAGGAAAACTCTACAAAAGATGATAAAATTGAGTTAATAGTGTAGCGTGGCCTGTTTATTCAAAAACATGACAAAAAGAAGAGGAAAACAGTTAAAAAGGGCAGTTTTGATAACGAAATAAGGGCCAAAAAATCACAAAATTTGGTGTTATCAACTCCCCCAAACTTAGCATTTTGATTGTACTCAATCAATCTTTAAACTTTGTTGTGTGATGCTTCTTCTTGACCGGTATAGTTTCCAGACCATGGGTTTGAGCGAGCATTGAGATGTCTTACAGAGAATACAGCCCGACCACGAACAACAAACTTTGCATTTCCGGCCTTATTTATGCAAAAAATTTCTCCACATCTTCGGTGAGACTTGGGTGCATGATTTAGAAGTTAGCTTTCACACCAAACAGATTTTGGGGACAGAAAGTTGTGTGTTTGGGTAGGCTTAAGGCTTTTTGGGTTTTTCTTGTTTCCCATCAGTTCATCCAGGTACGGGTCCATTAGCGGATGAGTGGTTCCTGTAGTCCAAGCCAGTTGGCTTTAGAGCAGTGATTTCACATCCTACGTACCACTGCCCCGGATCTACCATGCCTAAAGATGGGTACTTTTAGAAAACATGTGTGTGTATATATATATATATATATATATATATATATATATATATATATTGGCACAACTCTCATGCTTTTATTCACTCTCATAAGGCTATTCTCACTTTTTGGGATTTTTGTTGGGTAAGGGAAAAGAAGAGAAATTTTTGCTGTTTGGGCATCTTTTTCCTTCTGCATACACGTCTCTTAGCTGTTGCGAGATTATTTTTCAAAATTTTTGGCATGGAAAGTCGTAGTCTTTTGTTGTTTGAGGCTGCATTATCAGAAAGACATAACAAGACTTACATCTCCTTAGGCACATAGAAAATAGACTGGCAAGAAGTCGTATCATATTTTTACTATATAGTGTCTTTGTACATATGTATGGAGACAAAATAAGCAATATTTTTGTATGAGAATGTATATATATATGTACACATGATATAGAAAAAGAACAAGAAGAACAAAAAGGTGGAGTTTGAAGAAAATTTTTATACCTCCCTCACTGGTACATGGTACCCCCCCAAACTTACTCCACACTTTGTCCCAGAGTTGTGAAGTAGATAAGGTAGGGTAATGTTAACCCAGTGAGGGTTAGCTGGTGAGCGTGCTTGCTCCAGATAGAAGCTCCCACACATATTCTCCTTGTTTTTTGTGGTAGTCGATATGGTGGAGTTGGTCAGGCGTCTCTTTATTTGATATCCATTCCAGGATGAAGATGCTACAGTCAGTTGTACCAAAAGGTAATTTTGGGTTCAGATTTGCAAGATTCAATGAGATCAGTCATGCGCTTTTGCTGAGGAAGAAGTTCTAGGTATACTTTTTAAGATACTTCCATTGTGAACATGAATAAAAGGACTGGTCATCAATCTCAGTGTTTTTAAACTTTCATCATCTATTGAACTAGTCAGAGAAGTCCACTTATCTCTTCCAATACTTTTTCTTGATTTGGTAGCCCCCAAGAGAGGTCCATTTCCTTATCATAGTCTGTCTTCTGTGGTGGTTTAGGACCATCTCCAAAAGAGAAAATTAGTAGAAGTCTTTCTCTCGTGGCTTCTGGATTGAATGAGGGTATTTTGGGTTCATCATCCATGAATCCACCTTCTTCATGGGGGCATCTTCTTTGGATATAGTATCCACAAGTGTTTTTAAGAGCTCTCTGTCTACCATAGGTCGGTTATCGTCGTCATAATATGCACAAGCCTTGTGTTTCCTTCTTGAGATCTTTGCACTTATTCTGGCTACATCCTCTGGGAAAAGAAATGAAGTCGTTACCTCTTCCGTCCTTGCTCTCTTCTCAACGGTTGATGGCCCAGCTGCCTCGGGATTCTGGCATTTCTGCCCGACCATTGTTGCTTCAGCTGCGGACTCAGTGTCGATTCTTCCGCCGTGTTTGTCAACTTGAACGACAGTTCTCTTTGTACGGGCCATAAATGTTATCATTAAACAAGTTCATTGATCATTTAAATGTTAGGTAGGCAAGACTTAAAAAAAGATATCGACGTTTAAAAGAAAAACTGATTGCACGATAAAATTCAGCCCGATACAAAGTCTGGGTGTCGTCCATCAGAAGAACATCTTAGGCGACACAAAACTGGACGATACAGATAAAAGCTGCGTGTCAAACACATTGCCCGACATGGGTGTGTCGGGCGACACGGTCGCGTGAAACAAAATGCCCGATAGGGACTTCCTGATAGAAAAACTTGTCGCCTGACAACAAGGACAAGCGAGGCGGCACAAGGATAGGCAACACGGTTATCGCCCTATATGGCGTATTGGGCAAGCACATTTTAAAGGCGTGTCACGCGACACATGTGTCGGGCGATACGAAAAATCAACTAAAGTCGTCAGCCCGATACGCTGAGCGCGATATGAAGCTTGTGTCGGGTGAGCGGCTAGTCGGGCTATACCTTTTGTTTTCTTAAGTTTTCTATGTGACACGAGAGCAGAAGTTAGCTGGACGACACACGAGCAAAAGGAGGAATTACTACACGATACAAATAGCTGGAAGAGTAAATGCAGTAGCCCGATACAGTAAAACCTCCGTACTATATATAGCAATCCCAGCAGGGGGTAAAACGGGTAAATCCGGGATGCGTGTCGGCCGTTGAAGCAAGTCATTCCCGAGACGGGCGCGTCTTGAGCGCCGGCTGAGTCCTTGCCCGATTCAGTCAGGAAAAAGTGTTACTCGCCCGATACACGGTCGTCCGATACAGAGTTTTTAGGACAGAATTCTAGATAAGAAAAACCAAAACAAAGCGAAGGAAAACGCGATTGATGGATAAAACATCATTGGCCTATGGTTAATTTCCCAGCCTCAGATAGTATTACCCCTCAATGCTTCACAAAACAGAGCGGTGGCCCATAAAATAGAAGAGTCAGTGTACGTGGCGCATGCGCTGACTCAGGCCTTATTACAGTCCAAATGTTCATAATGTTTTTCATGCAAGAAAGTAAATAACATCCTATTCTAGGTAAAGTAAAAGCTCAGGCTGCCTCCCAAGGAGCGCTGTAGTTTGCGTCGCCAGCTTGACAGGTCCTGATCCTTCACATTTCGCCTCCATCACTGTCCATATCTCGCAAGTTGATCTCTGTCGGTTCTGATCACAGCCCTAACATTTTGGCAGATTCGGTGTTTGAAGGTATCTTACCTGAGGGATTCTTTATCAATTCGGCCATCTGGGCCAACTGTTGATCAATTTGGAATTGATGTGTCTGCATATCTGCCATCTGGACCTGCATGGAGTTTAGAACTCCTAAATTTGAAAGCGCACTCAGCGCCAGCTGGTTATTGATGGTATCTTGTCTCTTTATAAAATCAAACAACTGGCCAACCAAGTCTGGTTGGTTAGAAACCTTGTCTTAACCTTGCTCCTTGGCTTGACTTTGTCCTTGACTGGTGTTCTTTGCTTGGAGACCTTGGTACTTACCTTGTCCTAGGAAGTTTCCCTTGTTTGACTGGAAAGAAGGGGTTCTGGTGAATTGACTTGATCCTCCCCTTTTCTCGAAAACTTAGGGTTGCTTGTTGGGGTTATGCAGCTGATGCGAGTTTTCAACTGCATCCTTATTGCCATAACTAAAGCCAGGATGATCGGACCTCTTGAAATTAATAAAAGAGACATTATCAGTCTCCTCAGCCTCAGATTCACTTCCACTCAACTCGTCAGGTCGGGTGTAGATACAGTTATCCACCCCGTGTCCACCTTCTCCACAGGTGACACATTTCATGACCTTTTCGACTTGTTTCTTCCCTTTTCCACTAGATTCTTTCAGCTGTTTCACATCAGTAGCTATCCTCTGGATCTGAGAGGTGATAGTTTCCAGAGCCTTGGATTCAAATGAAGGTCCTTCACTAGCCTTCTTAGCCTGTCCCCTGTCTGATCTATCATAGTCAGTGCCAGCTTGCAATTCAACCATGTTCTTGATGATCTTCTCAGATCTGCTAGGCTTCTTCCCCAGAAAGTCACTGCCTACTGCTGCATTCAGCGAAACCCTTTCCTTAGGGGTTAGACCATCATAGAAGGTAGTTATCAAGAAACCTTTCTTATAGTTGTGATGAGGGCAGTCCCTCTGATATTCTTGATATCGCTCCCAGGCATCATGGAGATTCTCATTTGGCTTTTGCATGAAAGATGTGATCCTCTGTCTATTCCAGACGGTCTTCTCAGTAGGATAGAACTTGTTTACAAAGGCATCCGCCAGTGCACTCCATCCGTTAAGAGCTTGGTGAGGCAGCCCCAGGTACCATGATAGAGCCTTATCTTCCAAAGAAAAGATGAAACCCTTGCAATAGATCACCTCATGTGGGACTCCCCGCATCTTGATGGTATCACAGATGTTATTAAAAACATCTATATGGTGATAGAGGTTGTCATTCTTCAAACTCCCTCTAAAGCTTTTGTTCTGGATCATGGAGATGACTAATGGTTTTAGCTCGAAGTTGGCTGCATCGAATCTCGGGATGACAACAGGGCATCTGGAATTGTTAGCCTTGGTGGAAGCTAACTCCCTTAGGGTCTTTTATTCTTCATTGGAATCGTCACTGTCACTGCCTCCCTGGTGCTGTTCTTGATTAATTTGATTCCTTCTGCGCCTCTGGTGATGACGAAGTCTATCCTAGTGATGGTCATCCTCGAACTGCTCTGTTTCTGGATCTTCAGGTTGATCATTGTCGTCATAGCGATCATTGTCTTCAGGCGGAGGCGAGTGAGGTCTAGCTCTCACTTGGCGTTCACCTTCTGAAAGAGGTTGTTCAATGCGAGGCGGCATGTCTGGTGATGTCGGTGCTCAGTTGAGCAGAGAGCCTCCCTTCTGAGTAGCTGAATAGCATGAAAAATCAAGTTAGAAAACCTGTGTTAATAATAAGAATTACTCATTTCAGGTTAAGATATATATATATATATATATATATATATATATATATATATTTAAAGGAAAAAGAAAGTGCTGTCAAGCTCATTTCTAAGCTTGAGGCATTGGAGTGTAGTTAGTGGATTGAGGTTCGTCAACAGTACCATTTTGCATTGTCCCCGACAACGGTGCCAAAAAGTTGACCGGCCTAAATCGCGCGTCCGAAAAAGGAAGCAGATTTGAAGTAGTCAGACTTTTAAATTTATAACTCGAAACCTTCTAGGCCCCTGCAACTTTGTTTACAGGGTCGAAGTAGATATACGAGGTCGAACACAGGGACAAGGGTGGTAGTGTTGGCGAACGCGGAATCGACACGTTACACTCCGATATGGGTAAGGAGATGATAAAGTTCCCCAAAGAAACAACAGGTTAAGATCGATAAAAAATAAAAGAAAACTACCTCCAACTGGAGCTACGAGAAAAATTAAGGTTTTAAACATTTATCAGTTTTTAGGATTTTCGCACAACGGAAACAAAGAGAATAAAACTAATGCTTTAGTAAGGAACAGAGGAGAAAGCTTCGGTAAAACAAGTGACAACAGAAACATCATGTACCCCTCCTCTCGAAGCGGGTACCTCTAACTAAGTATCAACACCCCTCTCGAGGTTGCTGGACTTAAGTTAGAGTGTAAAGGTTACTAAAGCAACTCCGATCCTGGGCACTCTCGTACTCCTGTATCAGACCAAACACTAGAGCCAAAACACCTCTCTCGAGGATGCTGCAATGGGAAAACATGATTCGGTAGCTAGTCGAAACACGATCCAAGTGTACAAGCTAGAGTTCAGATGTTAAACAAAACAATCATCCAATAAAAGGAACCAAACATAAAGCAACAGATAATTATAACTCTTCTAATTCCATTAGCATAAAAGGGTATGATTACATTGCATAAGTAAAGAAATTAAATGATGGAAATAAGCAGAGATAAATGTCGCCTTCTTGGTTTAGAAGGGCGACAGGCAGTAGCAAACCCTCCAGCCCAATACCGGGTGGGAGTCTTTCCCGATACACCTGTGTCGGGCGGCACACCCTCTCGGGCGACACGCTCATGATGGGCGGACGTATCGTGCGGGGTGCCCATGCCTGATACGATCATGTCGGGCGGCACCCTCTCGGGCGACACGCCGTGACTGGTGATGCGTATCAGGCTTGGTATCGTGTTGGGCCAGAGTGTTGCTTCCAGTATCGTGTACTCCTATCAGGCATACTTGTTGGCCGATATCGGCCTGCAACGGTGCCCGGGGCCGACCCTAAGTGAACCAGTACCTCCCTCTCGGGATGGGGAAGTGCTCACCTAGAATCGCCCGACACACCTCTGAGGCACGACACGCTAGCTCCAGATGCTTTCCTAAGTTGGCTTTCGAGAGATTCCGACCCATCCCATCGGAGTCCTGTAGCTGCTATTTATAGGCAGTGGTTGGGGGAAGTTATGGTGCTCCAGACGCCACGTGTTCTTCACCAGCTCTTATTATCGCGGATTCAGGGGTGCCCGATATGCGCGTCGCCCGCCACAAGGATGTCAGGCTGGGAGCGTGTCGGTCAATGTGACGAGTGGCACCTGCCGGCGGGTGGCTTGTATCGCGCGACACGCTACAACAGTCGTGGCGAGTCTGGCTCCCTTTCGGGTAAATGGCATATCACTCGTCCGCTCCCTCTTGTGCGGCACCCTTGTGTCGCGCGGTAGTGTATCGCGCTGCCCTGTGTCAGGAAACAAGTGTATCGACCGGCTGGTAGGAAGGCCGATGCAAGTGGAATACGTTCGTGGGCCGGGATGGGCCTTTTTGCTGATAAATGAGTTAAAATCGAGGAAAACTCTGTAAAAGATGATAAAATTGAGTTAATAGCGTAGCGTGGCCTGTTTATTAAAAAACATGACAAAAAGAAGAGGAAAACAGTTAAAAGGGAAGTTTTGATAACGAAACAAGGGCCAACAACATCACAAAATTTGGTGTTATCAAACACCCTTTTCCATTCCCCTATTATGATCCATCATGGTGACATGATATGATCACATGGAATCGATGATCTATCATACATTCTTATTATATTAACTCTTTTTCTTTAGAACATAACATTCATGCATATCTTTCTTTATGTTTTATTCATATAACATGAATTTACCATAAAGAAGCCTCATCTCTACTTTGATAGGAATGATATACTGAGTTCAGGCATCATGGGGGTTTCCTCACTCATTCGCAGGTGTAACCTAATGCCTTACCTTTGACTTTCAATGACCTTTCATGCCTTATCCACTTAATTTCAGAAGCTTTTCTATGATTCTCCTTGTTTCCGTTATTAATGTGATGGCATCTCCAATTTTAAACAACCCACTTCCTGGTATTTATAATCTACAAAAACCACACTAATGGGATTATGGCTTGACTAGTCATTGTCCTAGTTACTTTGACTTTGCAATAAATGGAATTGATTTAGGGTTATTAACCTAAGTGTCTCATCACACATCTAAAGTATGTTGCATGAGTAAGGATATCTTGGTCAATTACCACCCAAATTTATGTTTTATTTTCATTACTTGATTTTAACTTATAAAAATCATGAGTAATTATTGGTAACTGGTGCGTTAAAAACTCACACACCCAAATCAATTGAACTTTAATTGGATGCGCACAAAGAAAACACATCTGGGTTTTTCAAGTTTATAAGGGGGCACTATACTAACACATTCACATAGATTACAATATATCACCCACAAGCACATGGGATGGTATTTTAGTATAGGCAAGTGGTAAGGGAGTGATCGACCCACAGGGAGAGAGGGGGCACTTGAGCTAGGTTAGGGTGAGCTATGTTCCTAAATTAGAGATCATGATTTGTAGGTTTTAAAGTTGGTTTGATTGATTACACAAAGGATGCAAGCAATTGAAAGAAAGAAAGGAAACTAGGCTAGCAGAAACTCCAACTTAACCCTAAACAAGCAATTATAACTACCAAAGAAAGCCAATACTTAAGCAAAGCAAGAGACTACACTAAACTAGCAATTAAAGCACTAGAGAAATCAAAGGTATGAACTACCACTATCTAGATTGAGCAAGAATAAAGATGTACTAACTTCTCTAGCAAAGTTTAACTGCCAAGAACTAAGCAATTGACTAAGAAGCAATTAAAGCAAGAAAGTACACTATCATAAGAAAGATAAGTAAGAAAAATGTGTTTTAGACAAGTTAAGGGAAGAGTGGTCCGTTTGGGGGAATGTCAAATGAATCCAAGTTGTGGGTTGATATAGCATGAAAATCCTATCCTTTCATTCTAGATCGCCAAACCAAACAATAAGTCAAATGCAATGAAGTCACCCTAGACTATTGGTTGGCAATGAATAGAATAGAGTGTGTGAGGGGAACTACACCCTTACACCCCCTATCTAGCCTTATGAGGCTCAACTGGGCCACGGTATAAGTGGGGTTTCTATTAGATTTCACTAATCTAGATTTCCCAGGAAAGGGTTACTAGGGAAATCAAGAGCCAAGGGTAGGAAGGGAGAGTAGAGATGAGGGTGTTTCACCTCATGTTACTCACCATCTAGCCTTTAGATAACTATAGGAAATTGCACTAATCACTCTTACAATAGATACTTAGATCTCACATTTAGTTGTAAGAGATTATATTTGTATGTAGGAATATAGGGTGGTATCTAGGGATCCACTAGTTGGACCTATGAGAAATTCCGAAGTAGCCACATACAAATTCATTTTCCCCTAGAATTTAGGTGTTTTCAAGCATCAAACAACAAGCAATCCATGTTTAGAAGTATAAACACAAGTACAATAATGGGAAACATGATATAAGCAAGACACAATCATCATAGAATGAAATTATATTCATTATAAGTTACATTTCCCCAACATGGTATCAAGTGACATTTAATCCCCAAAACAACCCATCAAGAGGGCTTAGATACTCATAATAAAAAAAGAGAAAAAGGAAAGAATAAAGAGAAAGAAGGCCATGGATTATCATGTAAGCTCTTCTCCTTCACCTTCTAGCTTCTGTAGCTCGTACTTCTTCCTCCAAGGTGGAAGGATGTCATGGAAATATGGAGGATTATGGTGGAAACCCTATAAAACTAGGGTTTTGGGGTAGTGGAAGGTGGAAATAGGGTAGGGTGATGGAAGAAGGCAGGTAGATCTCTTGAATGCTAGATAGAGTGTAATGAATGCTCAAGGGAGGCTAACCTACTTCTATGGCCTCTAGTCTAGTATATATTGGTGGTGGGGAAGCACTAGGGTAAGTGTGGGTTATCTTGGAAATGCAGTGCAAAAATTGTGCTAGGGTTGCTGGACACCACAACCATTTTGGTCACCATGGCCGTGGTGGAGTGGGGTGAACATGATCTTGGTGTATGGGCACACGCGAGGTGGAAAATGGTGAAAATTTCAGTTTTTTTTTAAGATTTCTAGAGGGTCAATACCACGGCCATGGTGGTCACCATGTGCATGGTAGATTTGGGTCACCATGTGGGTGGTGGGTCTTGGTCACTACACGGGTGGTGGCTAGCAGCTTCAAACTTTCACTTTAAGTGTGACAAGGAGCATTTGTACTACGTCCATGGCCATGTACCACAACCATGTTGGTGCTTTTTCCTTGCACTTTAAGTGTGACATGGAGCATTTGTACTACGTCCATGGCCATGTACCACAACCATGTTGACACTTTTTCCTTGCACTTTAACTGTGACATGGAGCATTTGTACTACGTTTGTGGCCATGTTGGAACTTCATCCTTGCACTTTGACCTTCAACTTGCTCATCTTTGATTCTCCTTGTAACGCCTAGGCCCACTACCGAAGGCTCTAGTAGAGTTTAAGGAATGACGATTGGCCCCATAGACCACCACTAACCTTAACTGTGCACTTTGTCCTCACTCACGCGCAAGCCAGGATCAACTTCCCAATTAGTCACCCATCCTAGTACTACTCCAAGCTGAGCACGCTTAACTATGGAGTTCTTTAGAGATATGCTTTCTGAAAAGGAGGTGCACCTTGGTGATATGGGTAGTCCAATCATTCCTATTAAGATCATGTTATCTGAGGTCTTAAATCCTAGGGCGTTACAATCTCCCCCACTTAGACTCTTGATGTAACATCCCAAGATTTGAGGCCTCAGATAACATGATCTTAAAAGGAATGATTGGACTACCCGATGAGAAGATTGTTTAAAACTAAGAACAAAAAATAAAAGTGCTGAAATAAAGTTTAACTAATCAAAAAATAAAGATCTGGGGTCCGAAAGATCACCACCAAAACCACGTTCCTATTCAACTAATCAAATTTTAAACTCCAAGGATCAAATCATGACCTTGTGTTTACATGTCCTTATGGACAAACTCACAAGGGTCAGACTTCCCGTGAACCCGTTGGTCCCGGCGTTCATGGATCATTGCCCAACCGTCCAACATGCCATTATCCACGGTCATACCAAAAAGCATGTGAATTCAAACCGGCTTTCAAACCCAGGTCTCAGGTGGTCATGTCACCAAGGATTATAACAAGAATAAGATTAAATATACGAAAAGATGATACTCGCAATTAAGGGACTATTGTTTCATTCTTACAGAGATCAACGGTCATATCACTCCATAAGAATATATCAGATCATCCAAATAACCACAAAGAAACAGAGAGAAGACATTTGTTTGATGGAGAAATATAATTGATTATATTGAATAGAGCCTGGCTAAGGGGCTACTTCCATTCCCCAGAGAGATTTACTCAGACATAACAAGACGAGAAGAATTGCAAACTAAAATGAGATCCAACATTATACAAGATGTGGTCTACAACTAAAAATTGGATGAAATAGAATGAAGAATGGAATGTTTTTACAAGTGAAGAGTCCCTCCTTTTATAGGAGGGGGAGGGGGTAGGCTGCCCTCAAAAGAGGGGGAAAAATAGAGGGAGACCAATTTTTGAATTTTCTGGATCTGGTCAAATCGAAAGTTTGTTGTCTTTAATTATCTTGACCATGTAACTCCCTTTAATGCAGATTCTCACATCAATGATTTCGAACATATTTCTCTCCCGTTAAAAGCACAAAAGCGGTCAAAATAATAGGATTTTATTTTAGGAAATTAAATCCCTTTCCAATGAATACTTGTGCACTCAATTTGGAGTTCGAATGCAAGAGTTATGTCACTTTTGGTGGAGGGTATATATGAATTTCAGGACTACTGCAAATTGTGTAATTTTCCTACAAAACCCAAGAAAATAGAATTAAAACTCCAATTAAAGAGAAAAATATAAAATAAAAAAATTAAATATTAAACTAAGAGAATATATAACAAAATAATCCTAAAAAATATCAAAAATATATAAATAAAAGGGATAAATATACATTTATCAAAATACCCCAAACTTGAATCTTTATTTGTCCTCAAACAAATAAAATCACAAATTATTCCAATTTATACTAACAACATGTCTATCCTCACCCTTGTAACATCACTTTATTCCTTACCTCCAAATTTGGCCAAGCAACCCAATCTCCTAAAACCACAAAATACAAAATTCTATATTCCCTATTAAAAACAAATATCATATCTTGGTTCAAAATCAAGATTTTGTAGAAAAACATGCTGCATCTTACTTTTGCTTTGACACTCTCATTTTTATAAATGTTTTTTTTTGAGTTGTTGCACAAGAACAAGATGAAATTAGGTGGTGTGAAAACAAAGAAGGAAGTGATGAATTTTTTTTATCCCTCCTCTATTCGACTTGGGATTTAAATTTGTGGAGTTGTGGCTACATTGGTCACAATTTTTTGTGCACTTTTGGCATCTTTTGATGGTACGCCCCTTTGTGGGGTATGAAATTTTTTATATGGGAAGCATGCCACCCCAGACTTGATTTTTGTCTGGTGGTGATTCTTTGCTTCTCTTTTTTTTTAGAAAGCAAATAAGGGGGAAACAAAAGGTGTCCTTGTGCTTCTAGCTTCATACATTTATTTTATCTTTTTTGTTTTTTTTGAAAGTGTCATTACATCAGAAAGAACATTCATGTCAATCAAATTATATAAGATTTATATCAAGTTAATCAACAGTTTAAAAATAGAGAAAATTTGTGTTTGGTTTTGATTGATTCCATACGACTTGCCAACTTTTCCAAGGAGTGATGCTATTTTGGGATCCTAGGTGACATGGTGATAATAAAACAAGAAGGTTTTGAGAATACCAAATCACGTGGGTTGCCTCCCACTAGCGCTAAGTTTTGATCCTTCATCCAGGCTTGTTGTTCCTCCATTGTAACATCCCCGAATTTTCACCTTCTCAAAACCCCATGGAGATGAGAAGATAAAATCTAAAAACGTTAGCAATTATATCAGATAGCGATGCGGAAGCATAATACGAATACATGAACGTACAACAATAGACATACACCATAACATTCTCAACATTCAACATATTTATATTACAACATGAATTAACTTTACATATTGAAAGAAGATTTACAAGTCTAAGAACATTTATTCTAATCAGGATCTAAACACAATAGGTACAACCTATACAACTTGCTCACATCCTATTCTTTTATCCCATGCTAGCTCTGAACCTAAAACATACGTGAAACAACGAATCAATATAAAGTTGGTACGTGGTTGAAAGATACTATACTATGCTGGCATATTTAAAATACTTGAAAAAGAAGAAAGAAAAATGAAAGCATTATTTAAGGCAGAAAATCAGGTAAACCCAAGTTATTAAACATATTTCAATGGACATGTATTACTATGGTGGACTTAGCACAAACATAAATTATTAGGCCCTATCCCCGTGTACCTTGTACCATTAGGGAGGTGCTAAAAACATTAATACTTTTTCTTTCTAATAGGGAGATTAATGAACCATAAGTAACTACATTCCATATTCTTTCCTTAGTGTTCTTAATGTTCAAGGCAGAAATGATAATACATATAGATGTACATCCAACAAGATATTCAGATACATGCAAGCATTTACTCATAATTATCATCTAGCAAAAACTAATCTTATACTTATATCCACGTACTTGAGTTCAGATATTCCTCACATATCCATGATCATCTAGATAACTGGTCATCACCTGGTTAGTAACAAATTAATCATCATTAATGCATGGTCCATTATGTCATTGATATATTAGGTCTAAGTTAGGTTTTAGGCCAAACCTAGGTTTAAATTGACCTAAGCTTGCCTCTAATATTTTTATACTGATCTAAAGGTCATAACTATGGTCTGGTTCAAATTTCATATTTTTCTGATGCTTAATCTATTTTTTAACATTAATATGAGATTGAAAGCATCTAATTATGCATTAATGGGAAAAGACCTAATATTAAGAAATACAATTGAATTCAGGGCCCACAAATGGATTAAAATCATAATTAGGGATATATAAGAATTTTTTGAGAATTTATGTCACTTGTATACTATTTTTTTCATTTAATGAAACCTAAATGGGGTATTATCATCTAAACTATATAAGATCAGTAAATGTGCATCAAAGGACTAATCTAGGGATTTCATAATAAAGGGAGCATTTTTCTGAGTCTGGTAATATTTTTGAGAAATTATTTGGCATGGGAGTTGTTTATAAGGCATTTTGCAATATTTAGACAACTTCTGAGATTTTAGAAGGTATTTACCTTGCAAAAGGATTGGGTCGGCCGGGTCGGCAAGTTTGGACCCGGTTCAATCTGGGGGAAGAGTCAAGAGGGCCCAGTGTTTCTTCTCTCACTCTCGCATGCGATCTCACACTCCTGGTCCATCGCAATTGTCTGCCCTTCGAGCGTCGTCACTGAGTGAGGTCCCTCCGGCGAGAGATTGATGGAACAGAGACCTTCTTCGTCAGATCCCTTGTCTTCCACATGCTTCGTTGACCTCATCAAAGTCATAGAGGCTATCCAGGGAGGTGCAACTCCGCGTGACCTTCCGCCTCCTAAGACCTCCGCTAGGTCTAGCTCCGGCGAGAAGGTTTTGCTCTTCATGGAAATTTGTATCCTCAATCATCAGTCGAAGAGTCCCCTAGGAGCCATCGCACCACGAAGTCCTATCTTGGCACCTTGTGAGAGTTCCAAGGCTCGACAAGCACTCTCACCTAGGGCTGTGATGGATGGCGGTGCTACAAAAAGGGGGTTTTCTATTTCAGGCCTTTTCTCCTTTGCTAACTCATCTAAAATCTTGATTGAATGTTCCTGGACTCGACTGGGGTTTCTAAAGATTGGAGGGACACCTGAAGAACGATCTATTGGTGTGTCTTCATCCTATGACCTTGATGGCTCGTAGGCTATGGAACCCATGAAGTCATGCCTTCCTAGTCATATCTCCGTCTCTGCCCAAACCAGATGGTGTTTTTCACCTACTCCTATCTTCCCTTAGACTCAACAAAATCTTGGTGACTCTATTCTCAGCGACGGAGATGGGGTACAAAATGGTGGGTCGTTCTCTCTCATCTATGTATGAAAATACATCCCAAAAGGGTCATTATCCAACTCCATTCTTTTCGGATATGATGCACCCAATAGAAACAGATGGAAGGGCATCATTTGACGAGGTGGTCTAGGTTTCTCGCTCATAGATCTATTTTTCCTATTCTCCCATGATATTTGGAGGTAGGGGATGATATCTATACCCTGTGATCTCTGATCTATGGATGGAAAAGAGAGCCACATAGGTCACCTTATATCCAGTATGGTAACATTTAAATGTCACATGGATGGCCCCTTAACAGCAAATGAATAAGGTTTAGAAGATCATTATATATATATATATATATCTGTGTGTGTGTGTAAAGTATTCATAACTTCACACTCTTGTATCTTTTATGATATACCTCATAATAATATGCAATTTGAACCATGGATTCTTCATCAGACGAAGCCTCTTATAAATGAATTTGAAATTAGAATCCAACACATGGTCATCTAACTTAACTCCTTGAATACCTCATCGATAGGTGTATGAACCTTAATTTAAATTCAGCTAAACATCAATTCATGGCTTGACAAGTCTAAAAACATGTGTTATTATCATTACATACCTCAAGTCTCATCAATTGACCACTTGAGTTTGTTGCGAATACAAAATGGACCTCTTGGCTCATAAGTACCCAACTTGATTAATAAGGAGTGGTTCATCGTAATTGAACTCAATTGGGTCTGATAATCATCAGTTGCATCCCTATTTACACTTTTTGGGTGAAAAGAGTTAGTAATTAGATAATGCATTCCTCAATTCGGCATCAATCATCGACATAACATTCACCATCTTAAAATACTATATTGGGTATCATAATCCTAAAATTGGGGTCATCACATCCATCATCAACCATTGTCTAAAAGCAAAATGTTTCCATCCTCATCATTGGAATCCTCTCAAAGGGCTTCATTGTTTGTTCTTCCTTCCAAGGGTCATGCAAGCTTCTCAAGTGTTTTTCAACAGTTCTCTCTCCTTCAAGGTCATCATCATAGATTTTAAAGTAAGATTCCTCATCAAATTGTTTTTATCTCATTCAACATGGTCCCCTTAGGAAACTTCCCTCTTGTCTTCTTCTTGAAGGCATACACACCCATATGGAACTTCACATAGGTTGGGCCTTGCTTGATGATGTCAAGTAAGGATATGTTTACCTTAATCAAACTTAATACCTTTAGAGTTTTCATGCCATAGTTTTGCTTTCCCTTGAGGAATGGGTCTTCATAGGTGTCAAAGAGAGGGATCTCAATCATATTGGACACTTGAGAACCTTGAAATATCA
Organism: Alisma plantago-aquatica; assembly: GCA_963693085.1. NCBI lineage: Eukaryota > Viridiplantae > Streptophyta > Magnoliopsida > Alismatales > Alismataceae > Alisma > Alisma plantago-aquatica. The sequence goes on from OY856414.1 coordinate 480,803,865, forward strand.
CATTGGGATGTCTTGCATCAGCTATTGGGGAACTTGATTTTGTAACCTCAAAGGAAGGTGCGACACTTGGTATCATTGATTCAAAAGGAGTTGGAACAATAGATTTGCTAGTTCCCTTGGCACTCTAAATAGAAGGTGGTACAAAAAAATCTATAGTGCACTTGGCACTCTGATCAAGACTTTCTGCCAAGGGTTCTTGTTATTACCTCAATTTTCATGTGCATGGTCTGAAATGTAATTATTCTAATAAAATGTATGATCATGAAAGTCATATGATTTATGTGTAACGAATGGATTTCTTTAATAGTTTTTCCTTTAAATGTATGATTTCATGGGCCCTATTGAGTTAGCAAGTCCAATATGATAAAAGTGAAAGAAAAATTGAAGGAAATCTAATAATACATAAAAGGAAAAGGAAATTAAGACAATGATGAGAATTATGTAGAATTATCTAGAAAGTTGAATGTTTGACCATTATGGATTAGATTTCGAATCCACATCATTTCTAATGGTAAAATGAATCCAAATAGAGGAAATAGAAAAGAAAGAGAGAGAGAAAATATGCCTTATTAAGTGATAACTTGCATATGAAGAAAAGTCTCTCATGCTTTCAAATTTGTGACTCAAACTTTGCACACATGTAGATAAAGTCATAATGGAGTTTTCCTTAAAATTTGGAAATAAAAGGATTAACAGTTGGAGAGATATGGATTTTTATAGTAATCATAGAGTGATACGAATATCAAATATAATGCATTAAATGTCACATTTATATAGGATTTGATAATTCAGTTCATTGGAGTACGCAAACAATCTAGGCCATTGATCTCGTGATCTGACGGTTTTGGGTCATCGTCTAGAATCCCAAGCTGAGTGGGAAATAGCAAAATCTTCTTCTCTGATTATCTCACACTCTGATCCACGAGCAATTGAGAAAATCCTCCCATTACGTTCAAGACACCTTCCCGAGTTGAATCGACCTAGGTTTGTTGGGCTTCGGAGGACAACTCACAGTTTCCCCAATTCTCTAGGAGAAGGACACTCCACGCAGGAGACCCGCACCTATATAAGGGTGGCATAGGTCCTAGTGAGACCATCAAAACGTCTATGAGATTCCCCTCAACCTTGCACAAAGTTCTCTTTGCTCAATTTTTCTTAGAGTCCCGACCCTCGTTGTTCTTGCTCGTCGCCGGCTCCCTAGATGAGCCACCTATACGACCCACTTGTCTCGACCACCATCAGATGAATAGGAGCCATCTACGAATTTGGCTCAAGGTAGAGAAGATGACGAGACCTTCTCACAGAGCTCAGGGGATCAGAATCCCAAAGTCAACGATTGAGTTGACTTGTTCAGGCAGTGCTGGGTACGTGATCGAAGGTTGAATATTAACTCCTATGAAATGACCAATCTACCCTGACTTTCATGAGTTGACTGGGCGGGACCCAGAGTTCCTCGCCCAGGTGGCAGGTTCCTATTGGTCCATAATTGATTAAGTTGTAAAAATTATAGTAAATCATAGGGTGATCAGATCATGGAAAGTTAAATATGAAAGTTGATCACAAAAATACATAAAATCCAATAAAAATATAATTGAAGTCTGATTCTTCTTGCAATTCAAAAAGTATATAAATTTGTCACCTTTAATGGTTTTTTTAATGAAATACCCTAAGATTTGATGATAATTGGATTTAATGATGATCCTTGGATACTTTAAGCTAATATTAACCTATTGTTAATAGAAGGAAGATTTAGATATAGAAAGACAATCTTTGTGCATAATTAGCTTAGTTTAGGGTTCTATGTATATGAGAGTGCATTAATGGTCTTACAAACCCTAATTTTGGTATATATGACTATCAATGGATTTTATTTCGAAAATTCATGATTAGGGCAAAGGTAATAATGATCCTTAGGCAAATTGGGAACAAGGAATCCTTAAAATGGATAACTTGAATAATTAGGGTTTTATGATGTAGAAACCTATTTTAGGGTTTGTTGACCTAAAAAGGATAAGGATTGAGAAATAGATCTAAGAAACCTTAATGAATCCTAATGAGACTTAGAAACCTTATAAAGGTGTTCCAAGTAAATAAGGAGTTGTTTGGGATATGATGGTAACAGTTAGGAACTATACATGTTTTTAGGATAAAGATTTGCTTGATTGGTTGCTTGACTTGCTTGATTGGACATCTTGATTGGATTGGATATCTGGCTTATATTTGAGACTTCAAATCAGGTATGTGGTTACACTTATGGCTAATCACTTTAGTTTCACGGTGATTTCTGAGGTTTTACAGATTGCTTGAAATTACATGCTTGGATGAACTTTAATTCCTGCAATCTATAAAGTGACTATGATTATCACCATATATTGCTTATGACTCGCCCGAACCTACTACTACCTTTGGATTTATGATTTATGATGATGAGAGACCAAGCCTAGGAGGAAAGGTTAGATCAAGCCAAGGGAAGGTCAGACCAAGCCCAGGAGGGAAGGTCATAGCTGGTCAAGCCCTAGATGGGAAGACTACATGACACCTAGAGAGGTGGCCCATAAGGTACCAATATTAGGATTGAGAAGGTAGCCTCATGTCCATTGTAGGGACTAAACCCCATGAGAGGATATACCAGAGGATGGGTATGATTGTTGGGAAGTTATAAAGAAAACATAAATTTTGATTGGTAACAAATAATTTGATGTGGTTATGTTGTTACAATATATGTGCAGGATTTTGGATCCCCCACATACCAATATAATCTGTTATACTGACTTACGTTTTGTTTGTCGGCGTTTTAGGAATACATGAGTATGTATGAACATTTAAAGTAACATTTGAATAATAAATCTAATTAAAAATTGGAGGATTTAGCTAGATAGAACTCTACTTTGGGTAAAGTTCCAAAATCCTACTTTTGCAAGGTATATGAAAAGAATTTTTTCATCCTATTTTAAGCTTAGTTGTGGTAGAATTTACTAGTTATTTTTGATTATTTACAAAACCAGTTGATCCTATTTTGGGATAACAATACTAGCATCTTGGTCTTCCTTAATTGGGGGTTACCGAGCGGTGGGGTCCTAACATTTGCTATCAGAGCCTGATTTTTCATCTAATCTCTAATAATTATTAAATTTTACTAATTCTTTATTGCCCAAGGGAGTTATTAGAGGATTTTCTAAAGATGGAGGTGTCTAGAAAAAGATCATGATCCGTGGGATAGAAAGATGTTTCTCTACCCCGTTAGTTGATTTATGAGGACACTCAGAATCCGTATGACTGCCTGGCCAAAATGTAAGGATTTGACTTGAAATAAGATACCTCTAGGTCTTCTCATCTATTTTCATCCCTTCTCTACCCTTTTAAAAGAGAAACTATAAGTTCTTAGGGTTTTCTCTCTCTTCACCTGCTCCTGAGTTTGAGGGTTAAGAGTAGTAAGGATTAAGGAATCCTCCACCAAATAGTAAAAAGCATGTAAGCAAGATGTCATGGAAATAAGTTTTTAATGATGAAACTTAGATTGAGGTTAGTTACATGCTTAAGTGACATGGCGATGTTGCTGTGCCCTTGGATACCCCTCAGGAGAACATCGAGTTTAGACCATCTTGTAGGGCGATGAGGAGAGGGATAGCCTTGGAGGAAGAATCCTCCAAGAAGAGGAAGAGACATGATACATCCTCTAAGGATGACACTCAACCCAAAACATTAAGCAGTGGATAGAGAATGAGAAGACACGATGAGTTGGATATCATAGTTGACCAAGCATGCAAGTATATGGGTTAGACTTGCATGCTTTATGTAGAGGTTTTAGGTACACCTAAGAAGCATAGACTATGAGTGGTTGCTTGACCTGTAGTGCCTTTTGGTGACCCGACCTTTGGTGGAACATGCATGGTAAGGGTGAGGGATAGCTCCCCCATTGAGAAGGTTAGTGGTGACCATATAGGAACCCTAACAGGCATATATGAGTAGAAAAGATGCATGCACCGACATAGAAGTGAGTGGCAGAAAGGCTGGCAGTAGGTTTTAGACCTAATCTACAAGGGTTATGCCTGATAGTTTATGAGATATGCATCTAGATCTTTGGATGATCTTGACCGGACATAAATTTTGATAATACGTTTAATCTAGGTAGGGATAGATGTGTATCCTTAAGAGCTTGACCCATCTTCTGAGAGAGAACCTCCAGTGGTAGGACTAGGTATAGTGTTAGCTCTAGAGAGAGAGCGAGACCCCGATGGAGAAGGTCTGAGACCTAGACTCTGAGACATGAGGAATCATGAGAAGTTTGGCATGATGTGGCCTAGAATAGATGACCTTGAGTAGATGTATGTGGTTGCCTCATGCATGATCCTTTGAGGCTTGTCATACCTTGAATGCCTTGAGAGGAACCAAACCCTAGAAAAGAGAAAGGGGCTTCCTGGACAAACATATAGATGATATGAGTGCCTACCTTTTTGGTGTAGGAATGAGAGTTCCAAAAACCCTCTAGAGACATGGTATGATAACAAGTTGTGAGGCCCCACACCCAGATGGTTCTCCTTGTGTAGTAATTTAAGGGTTGTTCACATGGGAAAGTGTTAGGAAGTATATGCCACATCTTGTATAGGTTTGGTTCATTCCTGAGCAAATGAGCATGTATTTTAGACAGATGATGCATAAGAGGTGAACCTGGGGTTCCTAGACCAAAGAGGGGATGTAGTGGTACCTGGTGCACATAATGCTCACAAAGTTGAAGTGGGTTCATAATAATTAAGCATGGTACCCCCATGTGTTGGAATAAAAGGAAACCCCACTTGAACTGATATATATGATTGATGAGCCACTCACCCAAGTTGATGACTTATGATATTGGCCAAACTTGGAAGAATGATGGACAAGTATGACTTACCAAGGAACTTAGAAATGATTTAATAGGTTGTCTACTTGCTAGCCACATGCATAGGTTGCATGATAAGAGCTATGCATATACATGTTGATATAAAACTTGGATGCAAGAACGTTTTGTGAACTCTGGTACTATAAGTGACAGCTTTCTCCTGTCTGGGGAAGGGACCCTTCATGTAGGAGTGAGCACCAACTCTTGTTTAGGTTTGAGGTAGCCTTATATGTCACGCCCGCATCTCACAATTTCTACTAATCACGAGATTATGGCATAACTTTGAGGATTATATTTAATACAAAGTTCACTCCTGATTATTTTTCTTTTTATTTCCTTTTATTTCAAACTCTTTGTTTTCTCGCATTCAATCACATAAACAACTTTACAAGAGAATCAAACTTTGATTATTTTAATATGATCTCAACATAAATGATACACATCCATACATTCATTCTCAGGTATATCTGATATGATAATAAAATACATTCTCTCTTATTAAGAAAACAAAGATACAAACATCACTTACAACACTCTCACATCTATACTAGGACCTAGAGTGACAGGGAATGACTGAACTCAACTAATCTCATACTTAACTCCTATGGTAGATCTACTCTGATGCTTTGACCTTCTTCAATGTCCATGTGATTTCCCTAAAAATTGTAAGTAGAGGGGTGAGTCTACTTGCTTATTGAATGAGTACTTTAGAGAAATAGTTTAAAGCACTTATATAATTACATATATACTTTTAAGAAACTGATATCAATTATAACAACAGTAGGCTTTAAAGAGACTGATCATTGACAATCATAAATATGGCAGGATACTCTAGATATCTAAAAGAGTGAATCAATATATGAAATGCTTGATTGATCATAAAGAGAACTAATAATTCAGAAACATACAAAGGATAATTGAATAACTACACACACTAATTTAACCTATCATTCGTCTATTATGCCCCGAACCCACATGAGGTGTACCACAACATGTGAAAGAATCACAACAAGCTATGATCTCACTGTACAAGACTTATCTGACACACCTGGGATGCTAAGCCTGACAACGTCGCTGGTCTGCAACAGGAAAATGACTCTCTGGCCTCAACACACCTATGGGCTGTAAAATTGGACTCCACCTCTCAACATGGGTACAAAGGCAGTGAGTCAAGCCACATATTGGCTTTTTTGTACTCTAGTGCCACCAGGATCTCTGGTTGATGTTGGACACTACGTACTGTATTTTAAGGAGACTTCCACTAGCGCTTCATCCCCCGTACCACTTGTTAGTACGTTCCGACCCCCGTATACTGGACACTGCCAGGGTTAGGTTGTTTCATCCCTACAGCACAGACCTCTCATTGGGAGTCTATAGTGTTTAGGGCATCTACATATCTAATTCACTCTTTACATTCACAATTCAATCATCACATTACATATTTTAGTTTAGCTCTGTAAACCATTCGTTTCATAGACCATCTGATAACATTAACCACAACTAAACTATTAAGCATCACCACATCTCATACTGAGAACATGGTAATCACAATTCTTAATTCATTGAACACCCTATCCTTAGGGTTTCATTTACCTCATTCACTTATCACATGGCTCTCATAAGTATTTCATGCGACATAAACATTCACCGAATAAAGAATACTGTCAACAAATCATATAAAATCGGTATATGTATGAAACCTTGGAACTGAGCTGAATTTGGGTTTCCATGCCATCAACTGAGATAACATGCATCAATAATAAAATTGAATAAATAAAGTCTATAATTTCAAGAAAATCCGTTCAAATGGATTTCACGATATCTATTCGCAAATATCCAACATTCCTCGCATCTAGGGTTTCACCCTCTTTACTGAGATATCAAACAAACACTATTAACCTTAAATGTAATCCAAGATAGTATCTGACATATATGTACTATGAATTCAAATAAACAATCATTCATAACCAAGGGGATCCAGACAAACAAATTTCTCTATTTAATTATACAGAAATTCCAGTCATAGACAAATTCCCTATATTTCAATTTACTCTTATAACCTCTACGAATACTTAGGGAATTCTCATTAGGATGTATTATATACATTTATATTATGATTTTATCATCTGAAAATCATCCAAATAGTGGAAGATTCCATTTCATGTCATTTTGCAACAACTTAGATCAAACAGACAATTTAGGGTTTGTAGTCGCATACCAAGCAATTTAAGATTATGGATGATTTAACCAATTTTCCTGCAATATACTGTTTAAAGGAAGTTCCCACTCACCCTAAGGTGTGAAAACACCTTAACAACATAGATCATCCTTGAAAATCTCGATCTCATATCAAATCCCTAGCAATTCACCCGATTCTTCTTCCTTTCAACTCAGAAACCCTAGAAATGAGGGATTATGAAGAAATAGTGAGAAAAGGGGAAGATTTGATGTGAATTCGACTCAAATCAGAGGAGGGATGGAATCTTGACATGTGAGAGAATATTCACCATTAAAGTCTATGCAAAGAAGCTAAACTTACTTGATTTCATCATATCTTGGATAGAGAAACCCTACGTCAACAACTCCACCACTTTCTCTTCTCAAATTCGTAGCTCTCCTTTCTCTCAAGAATTTCGTTTCTTTGATAGGAAGGAAGAGTTATGAGAGCTCCTTGTGTGTTAGGTTAGTGATATAGATGAATTGAGGTGATTAAAACATTTGCAAACAAGCCCCTCAATGTATTTTTATTTTGCTCAAACTGGTTTGTCGGCTGAGTTATAAACTCGACCGAAACCACAAATTTCAGAACTCAAACCTCATTAAAAAATTATTAAAATTTTAAAAAATGTATAAAATTGAGTTTATAAGATACTGTAAAGTTTTAGACCATTTGGAGTTACCAATAAATAATTAAAAATCAAATACTACACTACTATATTACAATCAGCAGCATGGTCAGTCGAGTTTGTCCTTCACAGAACTCAATCGACACCCCTCTCTGTAGGGATAAAAAATCATCCCAAAATTACATAAATTTAATAGGGTGTCTATTATGGAGTTTAACAACTACTATTAAAATTTGATATCAATTGGATATACTAATAAAAAGATAAAATTCAATTTCCACACTTCTATATCAATCTGAAAATATGATCGAACGAGTTTGAAACTTGGCCAATAAATAGGTCATTACATTCTTGAAAAATTCTTATATTTTTCAAGAGTATTAAAATTTGATATATAAAAATTATATCAAAATTGTAATTAAATAAGAGCTACACATAAAATACTAAAAATTATTTAGTGAGACACTATACTTATTAAATTCTGTATTCATATGTCATCAAAACTCTAATTAGGGCCGATTAGGGTTTCCAAATCTTAACCCTAATTATGTGAATAAAAGTATGATTAAACCTTCTAATTATTTTTAAGACATCAAAAATTAAGTACCATCATTAATCAAGCTTTAAACAATGATCAACTTAGTTAAGCATACAATCATCCAAGTAAACCCTAATTTACTGATTAAGCTCAGATACAGTCATAACATTAGAGGTCACCTATAAGAGCTTGGTGAGCTAAGAGTAAGATCACATGGTATGATTATGAATCTATATGACCATCTCTGAGGGGGACAAGGATATGTTTCCATGGAGGTAACTTATATGGGGCTAGACCGAGATTGATAGGTCGCCATGATTCCTATGAAGGGATGTAAGGTTAACCATAAGTGCCCAGAGAGATGATGCAGATTAGGGTGAGGATTCAAGAATGAAATGTACTTGAGTATAAAAAAAGGAACCATGAGCTATAGTAGAATCCTAACTCAATACTAAGGTCAATTAGGGATAAGACTGATGGTAGTGGGAGTTGTCTGTTCCCTGGATGCAACCATAGGGTCAGGAGGTAACAACTACCTTTGCTCGAGGCCCATGGGTTAGGAGGTTGTCCAACTTCATGAGTTCATGGGTCCTAAGGGGTTAATGTGAGAGGAACTCCCTATATGCATAAGGGAAAGATCACCCTAAAAGCATCGACACCGTAGAGACCTCAAGGAAATGACTAAAGATTGTACATAAGAAAAATGCTAAGACCCAAAGATGATGGGAAACGTCTTCCCACGGGTGTGAAGTTAGAATCAAGATATAATTGGTGTGGAGTCATGTGATGTATGTTTCAACTTATATTGGAAAGTGTAATGGTAATGTGTGAAGCACCATCTCTACTCGTGAAATGGGATGAACTCTATATTTGGACTGCAGCCAAATGCTTATTTCATCTTGTTATGGGTGTGAGAGACATCACAAAATGCATGCCATACTAAGGATAAATGTGATATGAGTTGAAACCTTTCTATGATAATTGAGGATGGAAGAAGTACAACACCCTTTTGAGAGTATTTTGGATAGATAGCATGAAGGCATAGATGAACAAATGTAATCATCATATGAGGACGTACCTAGCCAGAGTAGCTGGGAATTTATGAGTCACAGATTTGGGTTTGGTAATCAAGATGATGGAAGCAAGAGCTCTTTTTCCTGACTCAGATAGACTTAAACTGTAGACAAAGATGATGAGTGGAGTATATGAAAGGGTATGTCTTCACCATCACCTAGAACACAAGGAAGCTAATATGGTAACAAATTCTCTTAGCCAGAACACAACTCAGGTGTATAGCTATCTTGTTTAGCCAACTGAGAGACTGAAAGAGGTTGCTAGGTGGACCCTATGATTGTTGGAAGACTAGACCTGTGTGGGTGACATCCAGATACAAGTAGACCTATTGGTCAAGGTAGTGGTTTCCCGGTTATCCTAGAGCTTGATGAGATGAAAGATTTGTTAGAGGAATCTCAGATGCACCTCTCAGGAGGAGTAGGTGTAGAAATCCACTACTAGAGTGTTTTAGGATTTCTAAGGATTTTCCCTTGAAGAATAATGTCATGTAAGAAGCTCATGATTTATGTACACCATGGGACTACCAAGATGGTTAAGGTTTGCAGTGGTACCTTGAAGGCCTGGAAGAAAGAAGATGTATGCGTCCAGTTGCCATACATGTTAGTGGGTGAAGGCTGAACATGAGAGACCCAATGGATTTTAATAGATGATTGGATATTCCTGAGTGGAATGGGAGCAGGACACCATGGGCATTGTGGTGGGTTTCCCTGGACCAAGAGAGGTCATGGTGCAATATGAGTTATGGTAGATTGCCTTACCAAAGATACCATTACTAGTAGGACAGTTCTAGTTGAACTATGTGAGAGAGTTAGTTTGACTGCATAAATACTCTTGAGCATGGCCTTAAGTTCACTTCCATATTGTGGAAGCAGGCGCATGAAGAACTCAATACTATATTGATGTTTGGCACAACATATCTCCCCTGACTTATGGACGATCAAGAAGGTATGATCTAGACTTTAGAAGGTCTGATGAGAGCATATGTGCTCATTTGGGGTGTATCAGGGGAGTAGTCCTGCCCCTAGCCGAGTTACTTGTTATGACAACTACCAAAGCCAATATTAGGATGCATGAAGCTCTTAATGGGAGGCCGTGTCGGTCACCGTTTCACTAGAGTGATCTCAGTGAGAGGACCCTATGGAGGTCAGAGAAACTAGAGTTGTATGCTAATAAAGTCACTTTGATTGAGCAATGGATGAGAAAGCCCAAGATTGATAGGAGTTGCGTGCTGATGCAAAGCAGACTGACTTACACTTCATTGTGGATGAACATGTGTTTTTGAAATCTGACCACTCCAAGATATGGCTAAGAATAGAGGAAATATAAGTCCCTGATACATGGGTCCGTTTGAGATTTTGGAACAGATTGGTGGAGCTATTTTTGTTTAACCTTACCCCTCAGGATAATAAGATGCATAAAGGGTTCCATGTGTCCATTCTAAAGCATGACGTGAGGTACCTGAGCCATGTGCTAAGCATTGAACCTACTAAACTCTAATGGAGGCTGACTTTCCCTGAGTGACCTATGAGGGTATGAGATACCAAGGTGAGAGAGCTTAGGAGTAAAGGATAGAGATGATAAAGGTTCTTTAGAGGCACCGTGGGGATGATGAAGCCACATGAGAGCTGATGATGGATATGGAAAAGGCCTATCCTAATTTATTTTCTTGATTGCTTGAATTTTGTGGGCAAAATTCCTATAAGGAGGGGAGGATGTTATAATCTCAATTTTCATGTGCATGGTCTGAAATGCAATTGTTCCAATAAAATGTATGATTATGAAAATTGTATGATTTATGTGTAATGAATGGATTTCTTTAATAATTTTTCCTTTAAATGTATGATTTCGTGGGCCCTATTGAGCTAGTGAGTCCAATATGATAAAAAGGAAATAAAAATTGAAGAAAATCTAATAACAAATAAAAAGGAAAAGGAAATTAAGATAATACTAAGAATTATATAGAATTCTCTAGAAAGTTGAATGTTTGACCATTATGGATTATATTTCGAATCTACATGGTTTCCAATGGTAAAAGGAATCCAAATAGAGGTAATAGAAGAGAAAGAGAGAGAAAATATGTATAAAATATGCCTTATTAAGTGATAACTTGCATATGAATAAAAGTCTCTCATGCTTTTGAATTTAGGACTCAAACTTTGCACACATGTAGATAAAGTCATAACGGAGTTTCCCTTAAAATGTAGAAGAAAAAAGATCAACGGTTGGAGAGATATGGATTTTTATAGAAATCCTAAAGTGATACGAATATCAAATATAATGCATTAAATGTCACATTTATATAGGAATTGATAATTTAGTTCAGTGGAGGACGCAGCTGATCTGGGCCATTGATCTCACGATTTGACAATTTCTGGTCATCGTTTAGAATCCCAGGCCAAGTGGGAAATATGAGAAATCTTCTTCTCTGATTATCTCACACTCTGATGCATGAGCAATTGTGCAAATTTTCCCATTGCATTCGGGACACCTTCCCGAGTCGAACAAACCTAGGTTTGTGGGGCTTTGGAGCACAACTCACAATTTCCTTAATTGTCTAGGAGAAGGACATTCCATACAAGAGATCCACACCTATATAAGGGGGGTAGAGGTCCCAGTGAGACCATCAAAATGTATGTGAGATTCCAATCAACCTTGCACATAGTTCTCTTCACTCGATTTCACTTAGAGCCTTGACCCTCGTCGTTCTTGCTTGTTGTTAGCTCCCTGTACAAGCCACCTACATGACCCGCTGTTCCCGACCACCATCAGAGGAATCAGATCCATCTACGAGTTCGGCTCAAGGCGGCGAAGATGACAAGACCTTCTCACGATGCTCAGGGGATCAGAATCCCGGAGTCAATGATCGAGTTGACCTTTTCAGGTAGTGCTGTGCACGACTGAAGGTTGAAGATAACCTCCTATGAAATGACCAATCTGCCATGGCTCTCCTTCTCACATGTAAGCGTTAAACTGGTCTTTTAGTCACCTTTAGTTTTGTGAGTTGGCTGGGCGGGACCCAGGGTTCCTCGCCCATGTGGCGGGTTCCTACTGGTCCATAATTGATTAAGTTGTTAAAATTGTAGTAAATCATAGGGTGATCGGATCATGGAAAATAAAATATGAAAGGTGATCAGAAAAATGCATAAAATCTAATAAAAATATAATTGAAGTATGATTCTTCTTGCAATCTGAAAAGTACATAAAATTGTCACCTTTAATGGTTTAATTAATGAAAACCCTAAGATTTGAAGACAATTGGATTTAATGATTTTCCTTGGATACTTTAAGTCAATATTTACCTATTGTTAATAAAAGGAAGATTTATATCCAAAAATATGATCTTTGTGCATAATTGTCTTAATTTAGGGTTCTATTTTTATGAGATTGCATTAATGTGCTTAGAAACCCTAATTTTGATATATATGTTTATTAATGATTTTTATTTCAAAAATTCATGAATAGGACAAAGATATGATGATTCTGAGCTAAATTGAGAATAAGGAATACTTACTATGGATAACTTGAATAATTAGGGTTTTACGATGTCGAAACCTATTTTAGGGTTTGTTGACCTGAAAAGGATAAGGATTAAGAAATTGATCTAAGAAACCCTAATGAATCCTAATGGATCTTAGAGACATTAGAAAGGTGTCCCAAGTCAATAAGGAGTTGTTTGGGATATGATGGTAACAGTTAAGCACTATAGTTGTTTTCAGGATAAATATTTGCTTAATTGGTTGCTTGACTTACTTGATTGGACATCTTGATTGGATTGGATATCAGGCTCATATTTGAGACTTTAAATTAGGTATGCGATTATGCTTATGGCTAATTGCTTTGGTTTTGTGGCAATTTTTGAGGTTTTACATATTGCTTGAAATTAAATGTTTGGATGAACTTTAGTTCCTGCAATCTATAAAGTGACTATGATTATCACCATGTATTGCTTATGACTTGCCCAAACCTACTACCACCTCTGGATTTATGATTTATAATGATGAGAGACCAATCCTAGGAGGGAAGGTCATACCAAGCCTAGGAGGGTAGGTCATAGGTGGTCAAGCCCTGCATGGGAAGACTACATGGCACCTAGAGAGGTGGCCCATAAGGTATTAAGCTCAAGATTTAGAAGGTAGCCTAATGTCCATTGCAGGGACTAAACCCCATGAGATGGTATACCAGAGGATGGGTATGATGGTTGGGAAGTTATAAAGAAAATGTAAATTTTGATTGGTAACAAATAATTTGATGTAGTTATGTTGTTACAACATATGTGCAAGATTTTGGTTCTCCCACATACCCATATAATCTATTATACTGACTGATTGTTTGTCAAAATTTTAGGAATACATGAGAATGGATGACTATCTAAAGTGGAATTTGATGAATAAAGCTAATTAAAGATTAGAGGATTTAGTTAGATAGAACTCTACTTTGGGTAAAGTTCCAAACTCCTACTTTTGCAAGGCATGTGAAAAGAAAATTTTCATCCTATTTTAAGCTTAGTTGTGGTAGAATTTAATAATTATTTTTGATTATTTACAAAACTAGTTGATCCTATTTTGGGATAACGACACTAGCTTCTTGATCTTACTTAATTGGTGGTTATCAAGGGGTGGGGTTGTTACAGTTCTTCATCATGATCTTTATCAAACTGCTTCCCTCCCATGTTGAGATTCTTAACAACCTTGTCACACCTCAAGACTGAAACCATCTTCACTTGCTCATGGGAAGGAGGGGGAGCATGTGATGGTTGTGGTGGTGGTCTTTGGTGTGGTGGGTTAGGATTGTGAAGGATGTAGGATGGTTGTTGTGGAGGTGGTTGGTATGGGGGTAGTTCTTGTGGTTGATGTTGTGGTAGTGGTTGTTAGGTGTGTTGGATGTTGTATGAATGTTGAGGAGGTGGTGGAGCATAAGGGGTAGGGGGCGCTATATATTTTTGCGAGGTATATAATTGCCCTTTTGGTGGAGTATAGATGCCTTGAGGAGAACCCATATAACCAGTTGCATTGTTTGGTTGTCTAAGGTTTGGGAAGGGAGCTTTCCCTCCTCATTATGGGAAAGTAACATGGGAATCTAGTCTAGCCTTTTCTGAAGCCGATCAATTGTTTTTTTGTGAAAAGACACCTCTCTCATCACTTTATCAAGGCTTCTTAACCTCACAAGAACTTACTCATAAAACATGTATCTACCTCTCGACTCTTGGTCTCCTTGTTGTTCCCATGAAAGGTATGGTAAATTTCTCCATTATGAAGTGTAAGAGCTTGACATGGAGCCTTGGTTGTTCTGGATGCCATAGGATTGTAGAACTTGGACATCTTCACAAAGAGCCTCCATGGAGTTGGCAGAGTGATTATAAAAAACTCCCACTTGGATATTCATGATATTTACCATGTCTACTAATATCTTTATCATGTAGTGCAGTTGAGTAATTGAAGGGGTCGTGCATCTCGGTCTACCATCTTGACTTCAAAGGGTTGCTTGTTACAGGTACAAGGCACAACCAAAAAAAAGAGGACAAGTTCACAAACCATGATGCAAAAGTAACACAAAGAATAAAGAATAGCAATGGTGATGGAATAGGAAAAGGTAAGTTACACTAACTAGCTAGGCCGAGTGCCTCTACTCCCAGGCAATGGCGCCAGGAAGCTTGGTGCATTTTTACTATAAGACCCATGACCTATGTTTTGGGTTAACCCTATTTGTTTTGCTTAAGTAAGTGCTTAAGAACCTTGCTCTAGTCCGTTGAGATGATCTTAGAGCTTTTGGAGATCTTAAGTCTCTATTTTGAGCTTGTTTGTGCTTTCTGTGCTTTTGTTGGGCCAAATTGCAATTTACCTATTTGTGAGGATTATCTTGTAATTTTACACCTCTAGTGCTTTAGTTCCATCCCTTGGAACCAATATAGAGAATGTGATGCTTTGGGGCACCTTGGTTGAGCCTTGGATGAGTGGTGACACCCTTAGAGGTGATTAGGGTTTCTAGGGTTTGCTTGGTTTCGACGCATGTGTGCGTTGTTGGTTTGTCTTGACCTTGTCTCGACCATGTGGTAAGTTTTGGGTGTGTATCAACTGGGACACCTCCCTTGGGATGTTTTCTCTCGACCATTATGGTCTTGATGAGTCTTGGGTCGAGACAATGGTCTTCTCGAGGTGTGTTTCAACCTAGCTTGTAGGTGACTCTTTTGTCTCGACCGAAACACATGCTTGGGTGTTGTTTCGACCTCCTTGAGATGTAGCAATCAAAACCATATTTTGGGTACCAAAGGTGTTCGAGACCCAACATTGGTTGTATCACCATCTCTTGCATGTGTGTTTTAAGTGGTTGCATGTTAGTTTCTTGGGTGAACAAGTGTCCCTTTGGAGCCCTATCTTGTTGACACCTAATCCCTCTCCCTACTTCTCTCCTCCTTTGCTTTATAAACCCTTTTCTCTCCATTCAAGTGACCCCTTTTCGTCCATTTTATTTCTCCTTCCTTGCTTGGTCTTCCTGGGAGCCTTGAGGATCTAGAAGTGTTGATCCTTGGAGCTTTGGTGATCAGATCCTTTGCATGTGGTGATCCTTGGTCTTCTTCAGTCTTAGTAAGTGTTTACCTTTCCTTTATAGCATTTTCCTTAGATCCTATACCCATATTCTTCTCTTTTCTCGGCCTTAGACCATGTTTTGACATGATGTTCATTCTTGAGAGTAAGCTCGTCATCAAAAAGGGTCATATGCCATGTTTTGACAAGGCGAGACCCAAGTGAGAGGAAGCTTCTTCTCTCTTTGGTTCGACCTATGTTTCTTTCATGCCCTTTTCTTGAGCTAGCTTTGACCAAGGCATTCTTCTTTTTTTAGGTGACCTTGTGGCCAAAGTGGTGATCTTTGTTGGATCTTTCTTCCCTCTTTTGGAGCTCGAGCTTGGATCTATTCTCTCTCTCCAAAACAGTCAGGTTATATAACACTCAACCCTCTCTATTACTTGCACTCTTATATACATGTTAGTTACTATATTCTCTCTCTAAAATGTTCCCTTATCCTACTAGTGGATTATACTAAGCTCTAGAACTCGTTTGATGTTGTAAACATGCTTGGTTTGGAAGAAATTCGAAACCCTAGTTTTGGTACCCAATTTTGGAGATGGATGTGTAATGGTGATTTTCTTTCACCTTTTGACCTTAATTTTGCTCACATGTATGATAATCATGTAACTTGATGTATCTTGGAGTTTGGGTTCTATTTTGGATGTGTTAAACGTGGTTCTATCTCTCTTGAATGATGTTCTTTCATTGTGGCTTCATGATCCATACTTTAGGATTTTTGGTGACCATTTTGGGTGAGAAGTTTTCCTCCTAGATGATAGTGGTTTTCTTTGATGTTATTTCCTATTTTGGACGAGATTATCTTCTATTCTGATCATGGTTCATCTCTATTTTGATAATAATTCTTTAACTCAGAGGTAGTGGTCGATACACCATATTTTTCCTTTGGGCCGAGACACTTTGGTGCTTGGTGTTTTTCGGTCGAGATGTTGGCCTTGTTTTTGGGTTGAAACATGTGCTTTAGTTTCAACCAAGACAAGCCTTGTGTTTTGTTGTGACCTTGATTTAGTTTTGATTGAGACACCTTGTTTCATGATTGCAGTCGAGACAACTTGGGTGAAGGTGGTTGAGACACTTGTGGCTTGGGTGGTCAACACACATAGGTGTGTGTTGGTCGCGGTCGAGACACCTTGAGGAGTTGATGGTCGAGACCCATGTATGGTGGGTGGTCATGACTCATGTATGATGGGTGGTTGAGACATGTACTTGAACACACATAATCAGTGAATGAGTCATGTTTAGTGTTGTTTGGGTGGTTGGTTAATCAACCCTAATCATGTCCCCTCACCCTAATATACTCCTAGAAAGTGGGTAAGCTATGCATCTAGGGTTTGGTTGTTGGATACACTCTAAAACCCTAATCGGCTATGAATGGGAACCCTAACCCTAAATATGGACAATGTGATATATTTACTTATCATCCATGTAGTGAATATTATGTTATTCTATTTTCTTTACCATATATATAAATACCTAACCTTGTAGGTGATGATTATGCCATGGCTTGTGTATTCTATGGTGATGATTACACGATACAACTTTGTGATTATGCACATTGTTGAGGCATCATGTGGTGATGCACATGCAATGTTTATGTGATTAGGTCCTATGAATTGATGATGGTTTAATGCCTTGTTTGAGGTGGTAAACTCCAGTGATGCCAAAGAGGGATCTATGTCCCATAGTGATGTGACATTGGTGTTGGTTGTAACACCCATTATCTCACTGACAATGAGATTACACAAAATCATGTGGAAATAGCCATTAACAACGGATTACCAAAAATCACTAAAAATTAAAACCATTTCCATAAAGATCTACTACCAGAAAACTCTTCATAAGAAGGTCCAAAGCCTGTCATATATATATACAACATGGTACATTACTGTTCCATCTAACATAAGTTTACCATTGCTTAAAACATGTGTATGAGTAAACTATAAGAAACAACAACATATTAGTTCAAAATCTCAGATCGATCATGAAACCATAGAGAGACTACCCCTCAAGAACGTGAGAGTACATGGACGAAACATAGGACTTCTATCTAAAATAAGACACAACTGACAACACACCAACACCAAACTTCTGGTCTTCTTCCCACTGCCATCCTGTCTCAGCTTACACGATCACTTCTTCCTCAGACACGTCCACATAAAAAGTTATGGAACCTATAGGGTGAGACAAAAATCCCAACGGGAGATATAACTCTCCACTAAAAATATTATTATCACAGATATGCTGTTATTTAGAGTAGGAAGTAAAGCTGTACTATACTAAACAGATCTAATCATATATTTTGAGCAGGGAAGAATATTTTTATATATGTGCAGTTTAGATAACTACAATTGAACAACAGATCAGGTAATCACTTTAGAAAGAATATGAACAACATGTATGACAACTACTGATTATGTCATACAAATACAATTGCAGCCTCCTTCAATATTTCTGTATTCCACTCTCAAGAGAAATATGCTACACATAACTGAATCTTTCAATAATTAATCTCATGATTATGCACATACTTAGGCACACAATGTTCAAGCTCATGATGCACACATTCACATTCAAGAATATACAATATATTCTGTTTTATTCCCTAACTGATGCCCTGAGGATCTGGGTCATACCACACAAATCCAACCACCCCCTATGAAGGGCCATCAATGGTGCCATACAAGGTCCAAGGAGAGAAGACTCTAAGACCTCACCCACAACTCCCGATCAGTACGAGAGACAACACAACGACATATTAGTCATCTATTGATAGTGACATATAGTCAACTACTTAATCAACTAGCCCACCTTGGTACAGGTCACAGCTCTAGAGAATAGCTCTCTCATGGCTATTCATATAGAATAGGCTCACTCATGGCCATTACAATATATAAAGAGTTGGGTCACTCATGGCCCTTATTCAAGAAAAGGATTGTCTCACTCATGCCATCCACATTATAAAAGATTTAGCTCACTCATGGCCATTCTTCACTAAAAGGATTGGCTCACTCATGGCCTTTATTATAAAATGATTAGCTCACTTAGGGCCATCCATATCACATAATTATTTTATGGATGCGAGAAGATGATTAACTATACACACACATATTCAATAATATGCATTCCAAGTTACAAAGGCTTGTGCACCCAAATGACATAGAGGCATGATGAGTGGCGTCTCATTAGGTCTCAGTAGAGGCAGCAGAGGTGACAAAGGTGGTGGCCGCAACTTCTTCGATGGAAGGGGATGCAGGCCACCGAAAACCCCAGATCCACAGGAGTCTGAAGCGCATGGGAACAATCATGATGAGATTCTCAGGAGATCAGGCATCTCCTTAGTCTTCAACGGATCGTCGGGTAGCACTGATGCTCGGATGAAGTCCAAGCCGGACGGATTGATTGAAGTCGACGGCCTGGTTTCCTGCGAGGAGGCATTTCCCTATCTCTCACCTGTGCAGGATGAGCCGCAGATGAGGGAGATGCAGAAACATGTTTCGTATAAAGATGTCACTGTGGGAGTCGAAGGGATTGCGTTGGATCCTATAATGGGATTTGAGGACATGAATGTAGACCTGATGAAGGGGGACATCATGGTGAAGGAGAGGGAAGGCACTCTGAGCTTTGAAAGAAATAAGGAGAAGTACTCAGATCTGATGAAACTGTGGAAATATACAGTCATCGTTAAGGTTTTAGAAAGGGAGGTGGGATTTATGTTGCTGTAGAAGCAGATCAAAATGATGTGGAACCCGATGGGGAACTTCAGGCACATAGATCTGGAAAACAATTACTATCTGGTCCAACTTCTCCGTCAGGATGATTACCTAAAGGCGCTAACGGGAGGCCCCTGGCCATTGATGGGCTCTTGTCTCAGTGTTCAACCTTGGGATCCAGGATTCACTCCGGTAGTAGGGAACCCAAAGTTCATCGTTGCATGGGTACGCATCCCAATGCTCCCTATATTCTTATATCAGAATCGAATACTGGAAGAGATTGGTGACCACATTGGGGAAACGATGAGAGTGGATAATAATACTGAGCTCAA
The DNA here is from genome assembly GCA_963693085.1 of Alisma plantago-aquatica. Taxonomy (NCBI): domain Eukaryota; kingdom Viridiplantae; phylum Streptophyta; class Magnoliopsida; order Alismatales; family Alismataceae; genus Alisma; species Alisma plantago-aquatica. The sequence continues at coordinate 480,823,822 of OY856414.1, forward strand.
GAGGAGAGGCAAGTTCACTAGAATTACTGTCAAACTGGACTCAATGAAGCCATTGCTGCCAGTGATTTACATCCAAGGAGAAAGGTACAACTTAGAGTATGAAAACTTAACGACGATCTGTATGCACTGTGGATGTCTGGGACATACTACTGAGGAATGCAGGAAGAGGACGGAGGCGCATGTTGAAGCCCAGAAACAAGCGGAAGAGGGAGGCACAGTGGGTGCTTCTCAAGTTCCGGGGAAGGAGGTGCCGCCACTGGGGGAGTTCACACCTGCTATGCATGCGAAGCCTTTTCTGCACAAGCCTAAGAAAGCACAGCTAGGGGGAAGGACCAATGTGAGTACATGAAACAAATTTAGCAACCTGGCTGTGGAGGAGGAAGAAGTGACAGAGCAGGTAAACCTGTCTGGGATAGCTGACAGGGTCACAAGCTTTGATTGGAGACAAAAGAAGACAAAGAGCAGGCAGGAAAAATGGGCAGAGACTTTCACTGATAAGGGCAACCAGGCTGTTGGCAAGGAAAGAGTTCCGTTACAGGAAGTAACAAATGAAAGGATAAATCAGAGACCTGTGGCTGGGGTAGGCAAGGAAAACAATCACGTGGCCAACACCATTGTAGAAGATGATTTGGTGATCGTCACGGGTGAAGTCAATCAAAATGCACCTCAGATGACATTCTGCTTTGGAGCTGGTGATCTGACCAAACTGAGTGGGGGGACCAGAAAACCTTTAATGGGAAGTGTGGGTATCCATCTGAGGAACAGGAAGGTGTACAATACTATGGAGGGCTCGAGGAAGAGGGGTAGGAAGAACCCAAAAGAAAGTTTGGAGGATGAGATAAGCCCGGTGGATGATATCCAGTCCGAATGATTTGCACAACCCGGAATGCGCAGGGTATTTGTTTGACGGATACCCAGAATACAATTAGAGAGTTTTCTGCTAGATATCACATTGACGTGTTGGGTATCTTAGAACCTCAGACCAGTGGTTCTATTGCGGATAGTATTGTTAAACAGCTGGGTTACGATCATTCACATAGGGTGGAAGCGATCGGTTTTACTGGCGGCATTTGGCTCCTTCGGAAGGATAGGATTGGAACCGTGGAGGTGTTGGCCCTTCATAAGCAGTTCATTCACTGTATGATCAATGGAGATTCCCTTCTGATGGTAGTCTATGCTAGTCCTAACCAGGATAAACGTCGCTTTCTATGGAAGCACCTTTCTACTATCAGCCAGGCTTCGAGCCTTCCTTGGCTTGTGATGGGTGACTTTAACGCTATCATTGACCCATGAGAAGAATGGAAGTGATAAGCTGAATTTCAGAAGTTGCAGGGAGTTCTCGGAGGCCTTGGATGCGGCTGGCCTCGAGGACCTGGGGGCCTCGGGTCCTCTTATGACCTTTAAGTGGGGTATGCTTCAAGAGAGGCTCGATAGAGCTGTAGCGAACCATGAGTGGATGGAATCCTTTCCGAACACCCATGTTGATGTGCTTCCCAGAGTTGGGTCGGATCATGCGCCGATCTTGATCAGGACTGCTAGAGGGAGGACCAGGAATGCTAAAAGTTTTCTGCAGACTAACGTTAATTGGTCTAAGCGGGCCTCGCTTCAACATTTCTGGGAGTGCACCTGGATGGAAGATAGGAGCTTCATTGAGGTGCTAAATATCCTTATGAAGAAGGTGGAGGTGTGGGACAGTGAGGAGAGACAGAAGGAGAGGGAGAGCAAAAATTGGCTTCTGAAAGCCATTGAGTACTTGCAAAACAGGCTAAGCCTTAAGTATGATGTGAGGATTGATGAAGCGCTTGTTCTAAGACAGGGGGAGTTGCTCGAGGTGTTGAATCAAGAAGAGGCGGAATGGAAACAAAAAGCCAGGTGCGACCAAATTAGACTGGGAGACCGGAATACCAAGTACTTTCAAGCGGTGGTTAGGGGTAGACGAAGGAGGAATGTCATTTCCAAGTTAAAGAACAAGGATGGTATTTGGATTGAGGAGGCCAAAGAGCTGAGAGAGATGTCCAGAAGTCATTTTATGGAGCTATTTCAGAGTAATGGTCGTAACAGGGATGCATATAATAGGTACCCTGGCCATTTTCTAGCTCTTTCTTCTGAGGAGGTCAGGCATCTTGCTACAGTCCACGAAGAGGAAGAGATTTACAAGGTTCTTAACCTGATGAATCCAACCAAAGCACCGGGCCTAGATGGAGTGGGTGCGGGGTTCTTACAGACTAACTGGTCCAGAATGAAGAACTCTATGGTGCACATGGTCTGCAATTACTTCAAAGGAAGTGAGATCCTGATTGATATGGCAAGTTCTAACCTGGTTCTTATACCTAAAACCTCTTCACCGAAGAACTGTAATCAACTCAGACCTATTGCCTTGAACAACACCAATCTGAAGTTAGTTTCCAAAATTGTTGTTGAGAGAATCAAACCATTCTTGCATGAATGGATTTCACCTTTTTAGAGTAGCTTTGTTCCCGGGTGGAAGATATCGGACAACACTATCCTCGTTCAGGAGATCATTCACTCTATGGGTACCAGAAGGCGGGGATAGGGTTGTATGGCAGTTAAGATCGACCTATATAAGGCCTATGATAAAATGGAATGGGCTGTCATCCGTGACACACTCCAGAGAACGACTATGCCGGAGAACATCGTTAACCTCATTATGAATAACATCACCTCTGGTGAGATTGGTCTTCTGTGGTAGGGGAAAAGCTGGCTCCATTTAGGGCTACTCGGGGAGTTCGTCAAGGAGACCCAATCTCTCCTTATATTTTCGTGCTCTACCTGGAGAGGCTTTGTCAATCTATTACTGAGATGACTCAAGATGGAGAGTGGGTCGCACTTTAGGTCAGGAGAGGAGGTCCGGAGATCACCCACGCATGCTTTGCAGATGACATTGTCTTGTTTGGAGAAGCTATTGTTTCTCAAGCTAAGCGGATGATGAAATGCCTTCGCGACTTTGAGATTGTCTCGGGCCAGGAGGTATCTAAAGAGAAGTCGATGATTTTCTTCTCCAAAAATGTGGATAGGATGTCCAGAATACATATTTGTCGACGGATGGGGATGTCTCAAACCGATAACCTGGGCAGACATCTGGGTATTCCTATGCTTCATGGACGGGTTAACAAGCAGGTACATCTCAAGCTCCTCAATGATATGGAGGGAAAGATCAACGCTTGGACGAATAGAACCTTGTCCTTTGCGGGTAAGGTGACTCTTTCCCAATCTATTCTGAATTCCACGCCTGCCTATCTGATGCAATCGGTTCACCTGCCAGAGGCAGTGTGCGACACCATTGACCAGAGCGTCATGAACTTTTTTTGGGGTCAGAAAATGCACACTATAGCTTGGAGAAAGATCATTGCGGCCAAGAAGGAGGGGCGTCTGAAGATCCAATGCGCCCATCTGCAGAATGAGTCCATCCTATCCATAATGGTGTGTGATGTTTGCACAAAGAGAGATATCCACTAGAGGAAAGTCATGGATGCCAAGCACTCACACCTGAAGGAAGAGGCCTTACCAAAGGTTTGAGACTTTGGAAATTCATCTGCAGACACAAAGAGGACATAGAGATGTACATTAGGCGGGTGGTTATTAATGGAGATGATACTACTGTCTGGACGGATAGCAAGGTGGAAGGGGAAGCTAAGGTGAGTTTGAGGGATGACATGATTATACCTGTAGAGTACTTAGATCTTAAAGTTTCATCGATGGTGACAGATGGAGGATGGGATATGGATTTCGCTAGACACTAGTTCTCAGAGGAAACCCGTAAGGCCATCTTAAACACTACTGTGCCTGTCAAGGATGCAGACAGTTACGATTGGCAGTACACTAAGGCGAGAGATGGTAATTTCTCATCTAAACTTATCTACAACAACCTGCTCCTGAAGACTAGACAACATGTGACAGGTTGTTGGGCGAGTATTTGGAAGCTCAGAGTGGCCCAACGTACTAAGGTGTTCCTATGGAAAGCTCTGCATGAAGGTTTGTTAACTAATCTCAAAAGGGCTAAACAGAGGATATGCAATAACGATATTTGCCTGAGATGTGGAGAGGTCCCTGAGAGCATGTTCCATGTGCTAATCAACTATAGATTCGTGAGAGGTATCTGGGAGATGTTTACTACGGAGTACGGGTTCTAGAACGGAAATCAGCAAAGCCTGAAGGGGTGGCTTATCCTTGTCGGAGGGAGGCGGCTACTATTATCCTGGAGGGTATTTGGAAGTGTAGAAATGACGCTATCTTTGAAAACATTACCCAAACCAAACTCCAAGTGTTCCACATAATTCAATGCCAAATCAATCTGGTTTTGAAGGCGTTGAAGCCTGCCTAGGACGCTCCTTCTGAGGGGGATCCCAACATGCAGTGGAAAAGGGATCTACTCATTTCTCAGGCTAATAGATTGAATGTTGACGAGGCCTTCTGTAAAAGAATGGGACGGGCTGCGACTGGTTTTTTGCTGAGGAATAATAGGGGCCTCTGGATTTGGGGTGGCAGTAGTTCATCTGAGCTGAAGGATATTACGGCTATTGAGTTGCAGGCTATAGCCAGGCGCCTGAAAGCTGTGCAATCCATGGAAGGGGAGGTGGTGGTGGTGTTCGACCATAAGTCTTCTTGTGATTACATCAACCGCAAGATCCCGACGCCTGCTAAATATAGGCCTGCTGTCAACATCTATCTTCAACTGCTGGGTAGAAGGAGCTCTATCTCAGTCACTTTCAACCCTAGGAACATGAACAAGCTGGCCGACGCTCTGGCTAAATGGGGGACTTAAGTGGAGGTGGGGGATCATGTTTGGAGTTCTTATCTGGGTTTCTTAATTGAGAGTCTCACTTTGGATACTGGAATTTTGTTTGAAAATTGTTTAGAGCCTGCAAGGAGGGCGGGGTGAAAAATAAGACCTCATGGTTTACTAAAAAAAATAATATGCATTCCAAGTTAAACTTGTGTCACCATCCAGCAAGTTCTGACACAGAATGGATCTATGGCCAGGGTAACCTATAACATTAGGTATATCACAACATCAATCAAGTTACAAGTATACCACACAAGTAAATGCTACAAATAATAGTGGAATACATCCCTCAAGAAATCACATAACAATTGTAACACATACTTGTTACTTTATCATAGTTAACCTAGGATCTGATTCCTTCACATTACTGAGAATCTCAGCTCATCATCATTATCACATGCTATGGGGTTTCAATCCCCTTAGTTCATTATTGAACATTGTCACCTCTCACTAGGCGACAACCATGTCTAGGGTATAACCCATATAAACATCATACTTGTTGTACAAGTATTTCACATGGCTCATGCAATCTATGGAATATCACATCACCATAGCCTATAGTTGGCTATGATCATTATCTCAAAACACTTGCATGATTAAGATCTCATAATAAAATAGATATCACTTTAAATATTAGCACCATTCCATAAAAGAAAAACCCTTCAATCAAGTTACAACCCTCTCATGATTAGGGTTAATGTTTTTATTGTAGCCAATTAGGGGTTTTAAGGTTATGATCAACAATCGAACCCTAATTCATAACTCCTCACATCTAGGATCTTATTTCATTTCCATAAGTATTCAATCATACTTGATTACTCTCATCAATTATCATTAATTTATTATTGACATGAGTGATATAAGTTTCTCCCTTATCCTCATTAGGATACTAGATTCAACTTTAACTTGATGTATTCACTTGAACCCTTTTTAGGGTACATTGACCTACAATTATCAAAGTATATCCATCTCACTACATAATAGTGTATCAAATTGATTATCCTCCTCATGTGTTGACCTACACTCATCTAGGTGTATCGGCATAGACACATCTACTTGTGTCGGCCTAGTCACTATCACTATTGTTGGCCTAGACACTCAGTACTCATGTCAGCCATGACACTCTCTACTTCTATCAACCAAGATGTTGTCGGGCAAGGTGTCTCACCCATCATACTAGTTGGGCTAGAGGTGTGTCAGGCAACACTACTTGAAGTGTGACAGGCAACCCTAAGTGCGCCAGGTTGTTATAGTTAAGGCATTGTCATGTCGACCACTTGCTCAACCAAGGCATCACGGTCTAGCACTCAAAACATATCAACTCACAAGATAACAACCTGGTCATGCCATGCTGACACTCTCAAGGCATGTCAATTTAGCTAACATATCAGTTTAAGCATCAATTGAACGCCACGATTTGAGTATCAGTTGGGCGTCACGATTTGAACATCACTAGTCATGATGACCACTCAACTTATTGTATGTGCCATCTTCAAGATATTGACTTGCCCTCATTTTTAGCCTTAGGTGATAGGCTAAACAACTGCAAGAACAATAGTCATTCACATGTAACAAACTGGTAATGGTTTAGGATTTCATATGTATTAGTTTCCCCTCATATAACCTTGTACCAAGTTAGGGTTTCTCGACCTATATTGATTTGTGAAAAGAGGATCCCATCATGTTATAGCTCCAATCCTTCATCCATTAACACTCTAGCTCATGGACAACATCCCCATATATCCATTAGATCTCATAGAATCATCATTCAATCAAGGAAAGTCAAAATGGAAAAGGAATCACCAAGTATTGCATGATAGAAGGTGAATAATAATAAAGTTGAGTTCAAGTTATATAACCCGCCTCAAGATCACCACTAGAGCTTCAAGATCCAAATATTTACATTCCCAAGGTTGAAGATGACTTATACAAAGGTCCAAAATTTGGCTATAGCTTCACCTCCATCTAGAGAAGGTATCATAGTTAGAAACTTGGTGAAGGAGAAAAGAAAGATAGGAAAAAATCATGATCTGAGAAGCATAGTCCACCCAAGGTTGAAGATGACCATGGATTCATGTCAGACAAGATTCTCGACCTTCCTCCTAATCCTTGAGATCCTAACCTCATCCACCAAGAAAGGAATGGTACGAGGGTCAAAATGTTTACTAGGAGGTGAAAAGAGAGGCACATATAGTTGAGGCTTATGAGAGAGAGTGTATGTGAAGTGTCATCACCATATGCACTTGGGTGAGACATGTCCATGCATGGTGACTCCATGCATCCATGATTATCTTGACATGCAAAACTCTTTTGGATAATTCAAGGATGAGCTATTGGACATTTGGTATCTTGCTTGACAAGATATCACAACCAAATATCACTTTATATGGAAATTGATACAACTTTTGCAAGGAACATCTAAACTGATAGGATTCCCTAATTGAAGTGCTTAGCTCGATATGAATTCTTCCAAAAAGTTTCTAAACTGATATGTGACCTCCTCTATGGCTTCCAAGCTAATAGGAACTCCCATACACACTTCACAACTCGACACAACCTTATTTTGGGTTCAAGGTACTCAATATTCTTGAGTTCTTTCTCCATCAAGAGTGCTATCACTCACCCAAGACTCAAACAAAGTAACCCATCATTTATATCTCCTCTTGATAATTATAAGAGAGAGAAGGGACATTCTAGATATTTTAATTTGCTTGTTAAACCCTTACTTTGGGTAAATTGTAATTTACACCAAAACTAGCACATAAAGCACAAACACCATTCACATAGGCTCAACTTGAAACTTAAGCCCTTCATAAGATGCCCCATAGCATTGTCCTCTCTATTTTTATGTGAACGCACTTAGGGTACACTCAACATGTGACATATTGCAAGATATCCCCTTATCTTGGATAAATTGCACTGTGGTCCAAAATAGGCAAATATTGTACAAGCATTATTCAAATAGGACCAAACTAGAAACATAGGTGTGTCACATGTTAGTAAAGAACCTCAAAGGATTATATTAAAGTTTTAAACTACTTACTTAATCAAAACAAAATGGGTTATCCCAAAACCCTAGTTAGGGGTGTTACATTGGCCTTGTGAATGGCAGCATTACAAGTATCATGTGGTGATAGCGTGACAAGTTTACACCTCATATGTTTTATATCTTCTGGAGTTGTGCTTTTTTCCCCTTATTCTTGTAGCATTTGTTATGGTTTTACATGTTGTAACTTGATTGATGGTAAAAGTCACCCAATTGTCTAATTAATCAAGTAGAACCCTAATCATGTAGGTGCCCAGTGTCATAGATCCTTTCCAGTGTCATCCTTAATGGCTGGATTGATGAAACGAGTATAACTCGAAGTGCATAGTTTTGAATATGCAGGGATACAAGTCAATCTATCTCCTTACATCCACAATTACTGGTTGTATGAGATGGCCATGAATGAGCCAATCTCCTTGTGATATGGATGGCCAAGCGTGAGACAATCCTTCTTTTAAGAACATCCATGCGTGAGCCTGTTCTTGTAGCACCGTTACATGTACCAAGGTGCACTAGGTGTTTATATATGGATATCCATGCATTAGCCGATCCTTTTACTGACTATATGTGATCTTTTTGTAGTTAACTAATATGTCTCTATGATGTTTTCTCTTGTGCTGACCAAGAGGTGTGGAGAGGTCGTAGATTCCAACTCTTCCATTTGACCTTGTATGGTACTGATTTTGACTTAGCAGTGGTCAGTTGGATTTGAGTGGCACGACTCAAATTATCGGGGCAATAATAAAAAAATGTAATACAGCTGTATAGTGTATCTTATTTAGGCTCAAACAGAAATAACATTGCTTCATCCCTTTGCTTTATCTTTTTACTGATTTCTTCAATTATAAGACAGTAAGAGAAGTCAATTGTTATACATGTTCTTCATATTCATTTTTAGAATATAACTTGATCTACTACTCAGTGGTAACTGCCTAGTTTTACTCAATTTGCTGTATCTGTTGATTTCATAGCATTTAGCTGAATATGCTCAACCCACGTAGTATTTTACCTAATGCTTAGCTTATCTATGCTTTTAATAGATGTTGACAAAGATTTATATGCCTCGCTGGGACGCTTGATCTCACCCCATGGGTTTCTACATCTTTTAGGTGATCGAGCATGAGGGAATAGAGATCGTGTTGTTGGTGCTGAGAAGTAAGAGGACTAGTAGTTTTTGAAAGGTTGGATATGCTTCTTGTGTATAGAAGTAGAGTCCTAATGTCATCCTTGTATACTCAGGTCCTTGAGGATATTTTTTTGTATATATAGAGATGAGGTTTTGGCTTTATGCCCATTGTTGTATAGAGATGACATATATGTATATGGACAAGTATCATGTGTAGCAGGATGTGGCTTGAGATCCAATGAATAGTATCTTACATAACATTTTGGGCAGGTGATATGCAATTGAGGTAGCCGTTGTGGACTCATTTACAATATGTTGCGGCCCTTATGGTTTGATGAAATCAATTTTATTTTCTTGTGTTTTATGGTATCCTGGATGTTTAGTTTTATTTCTGTAGTTTGGTTTTGAGCAGTGCCGCGTCGAGGTGTCACATTCACACACACACCCAAATAAATTGAACTTTGATTGGATGCAAACAAAGAAAACACACTCGGTTCTTTCAAATTTGCAAGGCAGCCCTATACTAACACATTCACATAGACCATAATATATCACCCGCAAGAGCACAAGATTGTATTCTAGTATAGGTGAGAGGTAAGTGAGGGGTCAATCCGTAGGGAGAGAGGGGGACTATAGCTAGGTTAGGGTGAGCTACGTTCCTAAAATGGAGATTAGGGTTTGTAGGGTTTAAAGTTGGTGTGATTTATTACACTAAGGATGCAAGCAATTGAAAGTAAGAAAGGAAACAAAACTAGCAGAAACTCCAATTTAACCCTAAACATGCAATTCTAACTAGCAAAGAAAGACACTACTTAAACAAGATCACAAGAGACTATACTAAACTAGCAATTATGGCACTAGAGAAATCAAAGGTCTTAGATACCACTATCTAGATTGATCAAGAAGCAAGATGCACTAACTACTCTAGCAAAGTTTAACTACCAAGAAATAAGCAATTGAATAAGAAGCAATCAAAGCAAGAAACTACACTAACATAAGCAAGCTAAGTAAACAAAATGGGTTTTAGACAAATTATGGGAAGAGTGGACCGTTTGAGGGAATGTCACATAAATCCAAGTTGTGGGTTGATATAGCATGCAAATCCTATCCTTTCATTCTAGATTTCCAAACCAAACAATAGGTCAAATGGAATGAAATCACCCTATACTATTGGTTGGCAATGGATAGAATAGAGTGTGTGAGGGGAGTTACACCCTCACACCCCCTATCCAGCCTTATGAGGATCAATTATGCCAAGGTCTAGGTGGGATTTCTATTGGATTTTACTAAACTTGATTTCTAGGGTAAGGGTTACTAGGGAAATTGAGAGCCAAGGGTAGGAAGGGAGAATATAGATGAGGGTGTGTCACCTCATGTTACACACCACCTAGTCTTTTGAGAACTCTAGGAAATTATACTAATCACTCTTACACTAGCTACTTAGATCTCACACTCAGTTGTAAGAGAAGATATTTGTATGTAGGGAGATAGGGTGCTAGATAGGCATCCACTAGTTGGACCTAGGAGAAATTCCTAAGTAGACACATATAAATTCATTTTCCCCTAGAATTTAGGTGTTTTAAAGCATCAAACAACAATAAATCCATGTTTAGAAGCATAAACACAAGTACAATAATGGGAAACAAGATAGAAGCAAGAGACAATCATCATAGAATGGAATTATGTTCATTACAAGTTACATTCCCCCAACATGGTATCAAAGTGACATTTAATACCCCAAACAGCTCACCAAGAGGGCTTAACTACTCATAATAAAAAAAGAGAAAAAAGGAAAGAAGGAAGAGGAAGAAGGCCATGTATTCTCATGGAAGCTTCTTTTCCTTCACCTCCTAGCTTTTGTAGCTCATGCTCCTTCCTCCAGAATGGATGGATGGCATGGAAGTATGGGGGATTATGGTGTAAAACCCTAGAAAACTAGGGTTTTGGGGATAGTGGAAGGTTGAAATGGAGTAGGATTATGGAGGAAGGTAGGTAGAGCTCTTGAATGCTATAGAGAGTGTAATGAATGCTCAAGGGAGGTCAACCTAGTGCTATGGCCGCCATTCTAGTATAAATAGGTGGTGGGGAAGCACTATGGTAAGTGGGGGTAGCATTGGAAATGCAGTGCAAAAATTGGGCAAGGGTTGTTGGATACCATGACCATTTTGGTCACCATTGCCGTGGTGGAGTGGGGTGAACATGATCGTGGTGTATGGGCATGAGCATGGTTGAAAATGTCAGGTTGTTTTGAGATTTTTGGAGGGTCAATACCATGGTCGTGGTGGTCACCACGGGAGTGGTGGACTTGGGTAACCACATGGGTGGTGGGTCTTGATCACCACATGGTTGGTGGATCACCACTAGGGTGGTGGTTAGTAGCTTTAAAATTGCATTTTAACTTGCTCATCTTTGATGATCCTTGCTTTGGGTTGATCCTTGACCACTTGGTATAGGTTGGGGAAGCTCTTGGACTCTCTTTAGGATCCTACAAGGGAGAAGGAACCCTTAGACTCCCCTCCTTCTCCCTCTTCCATCCTAATCACAGTCAAAGTACCTAAAAATCATGCAAATAACATCTATATGTGCATTTTATAGAAATATACATATTGAGGGAAATATTGTGCATTCTAACATGTTTAGATGTGATTAAAATGCAAAAAGACACAAGATCGAGCCCTAAAATAGGAATGCATTAATAACTTAGAGAATTACACAAAATATGATATTGATTCAACAAGTTGTCAAATATGGATTGTACATGTTACTCGACCTGGTTTGATTAGATGCATAGCTTGATTTTAGTATTTGATATATAAATAGAAGTTAACCCAACCTTTATCTATTTCATAATTTAGTAGATTTGTACAATGTCACCCGGCTTAGGGTTTGTTGGGTTTGCTTGAGTCAAGAGATAAGGTTGTGATTTATTTGGGAAATCATCTTGATATATCTCTTTTCATATATTTATGAGTCTACTTTTATCCTTTGTCCTATCATGTGAGTTGTTATTCTACATATTAACTCTCAACCTATCTGATTTTCTTTATTGACTACTAAATTTAACCAATTCCCATATGATTGTGCCATTATTGTAATTGTTAGAGTGATTTATATATGTATGGGCCCACATATACTTGGCCCATTAGGGTTTGAGTCCACTTGTAAGTGTTCCCCTCTCCTATATGTAGGAGTGGAATTTCTATTATTATAAATCATCTTACTAGCCTTCATCCTATTATCCACATGGTATCATAGCATATATCTAAAGCCCTAGCTACCAAATAAGACATTCATAGCTGACATGCGACTAGCTCTTATTTTTTGGTGTGCTCTAGTTTACTACCATTGTTTACATCCGACTTATCCATCACATAAGGATGTTTTTCTCCATATCCTAACTCACACAGAGAGTCCAAAAATCAAATTTCTACCCAATCATTCCCTGACCGCATTCATCTATACAGGAGTCTTGAAGCCCAGAGACAACCTACGGTGATTCCTGATCTAAAATCATCTCCTTATTAATGAATATGGATTTGAAGACCAACCTCATTGAAGCAGGCACATCCATGTTTATTTCCCATCCCATCACCTACCAGGTTCCTCATAGACCAAGACTTCATCCCATGAAACAACTCCACTTAGAAACACCTACAATATTGGTGACAACTAGAAGGAAGATTAGACATATACCGACTATACTTATACCTACGACCTAGGCTTCTTGATCCTACAATCCATTTTAGAATTAGGTTCCATTCCATGTCTCTTTACCTTCCTATCACATCCAACTATATATTTTGGGCAAGCAGACTCCGTGTAAGGATCATGACCATGAGACTCTCTAGCTAAGATTGGGAACCCATCAACTAGACTTCCACAAAGAGCATGACAGACTCCTGTCTATATACAAAAGAACCAATGGACTTGTCCATGTGCTTACAAGATGGTCCCAAGTCCAATATTTCTCCAACACTTCTCCACATGGACAGAATTGTTTGTTGTACCCAACCGTGAAGCCAAACCTCCATGCGTTTTCAAGATTTGAAGTACAAAATTTGCAAGACCATTGTTGATTGCCTTTGTGACCATCACATTGTCATGATTCCCATACCCTATTGTTACTCTTTCTGGATAAAACACCTCCCAGCTTGATGTTTGGGATAATAGGTCCTACCGTTCCCTAAACATTAGCAAGAATATTGATAAGTGCCTCACGGACTGCACTTCACAACTCTAGACTGTGACATCAACAACCATGCCACTCTTTATCTCCCTTATTTTTTGTGGCTACCCCCATTAACACTATACCTATTGCTAATGAAATCCTTAATTTGGTTTGACTTTTACCCTAATCCACACCACATGTCTGAGGGTCCGAAAAATGTACATTTTCGGGTTGCACAAAGATCCATTTATTTTTGTACCCTGATCTATTTAGTCAGGTCATTTAGCACATAGATACAAAGAAAAACAAAACATCCCATTCTAGTATATAAAACATCAAGCAAAAAGATAAGGGGCACCACATTGTTCTTTCTTTCTCTCTATATGGTTCCCCTAACCCACATGAATGAGTTATTTTTTTCTTCCATTAGAGACTTCCATTTTATATATCATAGTGTCTACTTTGTGTGGTATTATTTTATCCTATCATGCCTAAATTGTGGTAGTGATTCTATAATAATAGGTACCACTAACCAAGGCTCTAGTAAAGTTTTAGAAATGACAATTGGCCACATAGACCACCACTACTAGCCTTGGTTATGAGTTTTATCCTCACTCATGCACAACGTGAAACCAATTTCTCGGCATGTCATTGATGTGGAAGATTATCACACAACAATTTTTTTAGGGATGAAATCCCTAGGTTTTACCTTGATCAAACATACAAAAATCCCACCCATAAGCATAAACTTATGTATAGAGATGGATTGAACCCAAATGATAATGTATTTAAGAATTTGTTGATCTGATAACATCATAAGAACTAGTATTTAGCACTAAAGATGGTTGATTGTTGTTGGAATATATATATATATATATATATATATATATATATTCATCTTAAGTTATTTTATTCACTTTAACTTTGTTTTTCCTTTTCAATTAAGTCTTATGTAATATGGGCCTAAGTATAATATGCCCATTAGGGTTTTATGTGATTTGTTATTATTTCCCCTCCTATTTATAAGAGAGGGTTGTGATCCTTTCCAAATATTAAAAGAGTTTTTTTGGTTCATCCACCATGTGCCGGACAACTGTCTATCTATATTTGAAAAGGAGAACAACCCTCTCCTATAAATAGGTGGGTAAGCAACAAGGAAGCTCATAGAAAATACTAATGTGCCTATTATACTTAGGCCCATATTACTTAAGAGTTAAGTGAAAAGGAAAATTAGAGTTAAAGGTAATGAACCAACTAAAGATAAGTATATATCTCAATAATTGTTTGATTAATCTAAGATTACAGAAACAAAAATGCTTGATTAAAGTTGCATATATCAAATGGATGGAAACACGTTGATGATGTGTTTCACCACCACTACCTATAGTCAACTCTCTTTCTACATCATGGTTAAGAATGAACACATATGTTGATATGGTCAATTCCCCCAGACATTGGGATCCAAATTAGACAAATATTACTCTAAGCTCGTGGTTGCTTTACCTAAGGTCAATTACCCATCTCTATCGAAAACACCTGTCTAAAATTCTCATCAATGATTTAACATGCATAAAATGATATCCTAGATATTAGGATCAAATTTATCTACATCTAAGATATGATAAACATGCAAAATAGTTGGCCAAACAATATTTGCAAGCAATAAGATATTTAATCCATAACAAGTGATGTTCATATAGACATGACAACTATAGCACATAGCAAAAATGGGTAGTAGGGATACTCACCCCATCCTAGTAAGAGGACTACTCATTCATTGAACTAATAGTAAGTAAAACAAGGGAAGAGAGAAAGAGATCCATCAACACAATAGAATACGGAGGCAAAAAGGAGATGTGCAATAGCCTTTCTTTAGTCTTGGAACAAAGTCATCGTACTCCTTTCCTTTTGTGATGAATCTTTTGCTATGGAGGGGTAGAAGGTGCAACATGATGATATATTTATGGGTGGAATATGTATATGATATAGCTTATTTTGAATTTAGAGCCATGGAGTCTTGAAGGAGGTTAAGATCTCTTTGTTTAGTCAACCGATGAAAGCAACTAATGGAAAATAAAAATGGACACTGAGGACTGATTGTACCATCATGGAATGTTGGAGGAAAATCCTTTTTCATAGAGGAAAGGACTTCTATTTATAGACCACTTGTAGGGTTTGGAACACTCACAACCATCTTTTAGTTAAATCCCCAGTTTCCATGTATGCAAAGAGGCAGTTGTGTGAGGAAGTCTATGGGTCTCACGACATAGGAACTTTCCATCGATAGACACAAGGGTGGACACCAAATATCTTGGAAGAAGCTCCACTGGTATATAGAGTCTACTTTTAAATAGAATCCACCTTCCCATCAGTATATATCTTGTAGGATTGCGACCCATTGCGTCCATTAGTGGAGGTATGTCAGAAATCTCATTAGTAGATGGCATGTAAGATCTTCATTGGTAGATAACTGTCTCAACCCAATTTTCAAAATTAATTTACAACTTAAAATATCATCTTCTTAAATAAAGATAGTTATAGGACTTAATGTAAAAAGGCCATGACATGATATCCTAATAAAAATAATAAAGCAAGAAAAACAAAATAAAAACTCATAATACTTTTCTCTTTCATATATGCCATAATGTGTTGTAATTAACTCAAAGATGAAAATTAGTTTCCCCTTTCATTTTTATCTCTCATATCCTTGAGGATATTTAAAAAAATATCAAATAAAAGATTTTCAATTCGAAAATATAGAATATCTAACTTGGGCAAGAAGATTTCCTTTTCCTTTTTATAGATATTAACATAAAAATAAAATATCATTGAACTCTTTCTTTCTCCTCCTTCTTGGATTACAAAAAGTATGATAAGTACCCATATGCACCAATTTTGTAAATATGAGATAAGTTACTCACTTGGACAAACAATAAATGACTTCCTCTTTTCTTTTGTATACATATGTTCTTCTCTTTTTCTCTCTCTTAAAGAAAATTTCTCAAAAAGGAATAAAAGGCACACAAATTAAATCTTGAGAGAATATTCATTATCATCTCATTTTTAGAGTCAAAGAAACAATTAAGGAAAATCCTTTCACATTATCTCATCCTTTAATGCATAAAAATCAAGTTAAACGACCACATGGAAATTGTGTAGGAAAGATATGCAAAACTCGAATTTTATTGTCTAGGAAGGATCAAGACTACCTAATTAATGTGTGGTTCAAATTTGTTTCCATTTCGAATTTGTTTGACAACTCAAATAAATGTTATTGTGAAAGGGATGTTAAAACTCTCTCATCTTATCTCTCTTTCTTTATGATTACAAATAATATGTAATGGTAATATAGCAAATGTCATACATTTGATAAACAAATAAAAGTAAATGATAATACATTACCTCTAAAATAACTCATTCATAAGATATTGAAAAAAAGGAAAGTCAACAAAAATGGATAATTAGCTTGACCATAAAGTTGGACTCTATTAATTAACAAAGGAAAATATATTTTACCTATTTGAATCTTTTAATATATTTAAGTTAAGATAATGGCCAATGTTAAATAGAAGGACAAAATATATTTAAAATTTTAATCCAGTTGGATGAGAAGATTGTAGACCATTATAACCTATAAAAGAGACCTTCCCCATGATGAAAGTATACCAAGTAAAAGAAAACTAGCCTATGTTCTTGCAAATCTCATCCAGGATATTCCTCCCTAATTGATCACCATGGATTTCTTTTAGCCTTCAGTCAGGGTGTTTAGAGTTCCTTCGGCCTAGGAAGAGAAGTAGGATCTCTTCTAAGAGAAAGGTAAGTGGGCCATGCATATTTGGCACAAGTAAATTTTGGTTTATTGACTGTTTATTTTATGGTTATGAACATTATCATCTTTCATGAAATTATGAATTATTGCTAAGATAATGTAATGTATAGATATTATTGTGTGTCCGATTTCTTATATTCTACTATAAAACCTCAACTATGACTCTAATCTATGTTTAATGAATCATGTTCAAAGAAGGGAGATATCCCATTAAGATATTATAAAGGGAGAAATCCCATTAAGATATTATGAGAGAGAAATCCTATTATGACACTAAGAGGGAGAAATCATGTTATGGTCAATACTAAGAATAAGGACATGTAATTATTAAGTAAAGACCTAAGATAATGAATAAAATTAAGGAATTGACTGAGTGTTTATATGCACCTCGATCATGGACCTTTGGGTCGTTATGGGTTTTCCTTGGATTATAGCCTTACTAGCAATTATGGGCTCCTATGGGGCATTAAGAGTGGTATCACTCTTTCAATTACTCATGATTGAAGTTATTCAAAGAATGCTTGAGATGATTCATATTTATGTTCATTTTATTTGAAGTCAATTTACTTCATGTCAAGTTATTATTAATGTATGTATTATAAAGTTTCAAATACCAGTTACTGATGAGATGTTTGTTTTGCATGTCTGGGGACACGATGTCCACATGACTTGGAGCAAGTGAGGGATGGAAAGGCCAAAGAAGAACCAGGACATTTCCAACTTTGTGTGTTGGGTTTCCATTTACTAAGTTGACATGGTCTTAGATTATGCTTAGTCATGTTATTCAAGTTTAGCTCAATGATTAGATGAACCATTTCTAGTTTTCTATCCAAGAACTATGTATGAATCTAATTTAAATCGCTGCAAAGTGTTTCATTTACTTTAATTGCTAAGATCAACATATTATGATACCCTATCTAAGTAAGAATGCTTCCACTCAATGATATTTGCATGTTGTGAAAAGTGGGGTGTTAGAATAAGTGCAGGCGGAGGTTCCATTAGTTTATTACTAATGGAAATTCCACTTGTGTGAACTGTTGGTAGTCCAAACTGGACAGAACTCATAGAGAGGGTTTTGTTGGCATGTGTCGTATGATCTATACTGATTAAGCACATACTAATGAAAAA
The DNA here is from genome assembly GCA_963693085.1 of Alisma plantago-aquatica. Taxonomy (NCBI): domain Eukaryota; kingdom Viridiplantae; phylum Streptophyta; class Magnoliopsida; order Alismatales; family Alismataceae; genus Alisma; species Alisma plantago-aquatica. The sequence goes on from OY856414.1 coordinate 480,841,923, forward strand.
ATCAACTAATGATGGGGTATGTTATGAAAATTTGGTCCATGTATCAAAATTTATTATTCCTACTAGTTGATTAGCGGGACCACAATCTCCTATATTGTGCACATGATATGAAGCTCAAACCTATCATAAAAATCAATGAATTGTATCAAAACCTTATAAATTTCTATAAAGATAAGGAAACCTAAATGCAAGCTGGTTTTAGAGCAAAATAAGGGAAATCAATGCAAAGCTAGAGTTAAAAATGTAACTAAAACTAGGATGAATATATACATTCATTAAATAACACTGAACATAAACATTTTCCATCTCTAGTAACACAAATATGAAATAGTCACCAAATAAATACCTTCAACCAATATCATTGCCTCACCTTCACGTCATGCTCATTTCCCTACCACCTAATATGGACAAGGTGCTCAACGTCCCGAGATCACATAACACATCTATCCATATCTTTGTTTCTAGTTTTAGTTCCCAATATAAATTCCTCACCACCATCCTCAATTCCAAGTATGTCTAAGAGTTTCGTGAGAGTTCAAAAAATCCCACAGAAAAAAACCATGCATATGATCTGGGGTGTTCACATGCACCCCCTGAAACTCCCTAGTACATGGAGATCCTGTACATATAACCTAAAACAAGGAAATAATTCTCCATCTTAGATGGTGAACAAAGGATCACCACACAAGCATATCTGTTGGTATGTATGCCTAGAGAGCCAATCATATGATGATTGTAATGACATAACTTGTAAATGATTTGATTAATAATAAAGATAAGATTCCAATTTATTCTATTTTATTCAGTAATGAGATAATGAAGTAACATAATAAATGTATAGAGAATGATATTACTCAATGACGTATGTCTTCAGGTACGTGACCTGAACAATGAGATCATATGGATGCTAAGAGTATATATATTCTTGCTATGTCCCTAGTTGGATGTTACCATGGAAGGCTAATAGACAACAATAACACATAAGAATAGAGTGTGTGTTGATTGATGACATAATCTCGTTAGTCATGATATGCAATATCAAACCAAGACCATAGATACTTGTTAGAGAATAGTGTATCACACAAACCTACCATAAGAGTGATACATGGAAACCATGATTGGTAGTCAGAAATCATCTCTTATAGTGTTGGTGGTGATTTTGGTTCTTAGACTTTGAAGTCACTACACTCATCACATGTCGTTCGGTATACTTTGACATCATCCATTGAGATCTTATATAAGGGTTGCCATAAAGGTGATGATTGGGTGTATTGTGACACACGGGGATGACTATGAGTGATGTAGATGGGATTTGTCCCTCCTACAAGAGTATGATATCCTAGTCACTTGATAAGTGAGGCTGAGAAATGCATGGCCATGCTTATGTGATCACATGTGATATTGAACTTACATATATCATAGACAATCTTCTCTGGTTCAAGGAACATGGATTGAACGATTGAAGAGGATGACGATTCCATGCCTCAATTTCAATTCAAATATCAGTGACTAAGGAACTATAAAAATGCTACATCACCAATCACAAATTGTAGGTTGAAGTTGTTCTCCAAATTCCCATTTACTTGGGTAGAGATGATGTGTGACTACACACAACTCTTTGCTTGTGATGTTGTAATTGGTTATGGACATCCATTGCCAACGTAATATGGAACCTATAGGGTCACACACATATGAATTCACTTAGAACAAGAGTTTAATTGTGAATGACAATCAAATTGACTTCTAAAGTGTTTAGATACTCAATTTAAAAAAAAATTGAGTGACTAGACTATGAACAGACCGGTTCAAGTGTTGACCTGATCGGTGGGAGTATTAGGTTGATTGGAAATTACATTGGTTGAATTCTAAATGAACCAGGACATGAACCGACCAGTTCATTAAGTGCACCAATTGGCTCAGGTTTGTGACATGACTGCTTCATGAGATGAACCACCTGATTCACAGAGCAATTTGATTGCATCAAGGATTAGTGCTAATGTCATGACATGCATTAATTGGATTAGAATTGCCAATACAATTGTGACTGGGAAACATGATGAAACGATCAGTTCACTGGGTGAACTGATCATATCACATACCAATCAATCGTTTCACCTGTAAACTGATAGTTTTGCCATTTGTTGTTGCAAAAATTTATGAATTTTTGATCCCTTCCACTCCCACACTGATTGGGAACCCTGACCTTGACCCTCCTATAAGTAGAGGGGTACTGGGGGATTCCCAGAGGCACAACTTAATTTCTTTTGACAATTGTTTGTCTTCTCTGGTTGTAGTAACCGAGAGAACCCAAGCAAGTCCTACCCAATAAAGGGAGGGATAGCAAGGGAGAATATTAATGGGAGAGTAAGTTGGTGATGACTAGTACACCAATGTGAAGGGACGACTCCTTCTTGTCTGTTCTTCTAGAATGATAGGAGTTCCCGGTGGTCTATGTGGACTACTACAGAGGCAAGGTGGCAATTGCCTACTGCTTGGAGGACAATGTCAACATGCTGCCCATAGTAATCAACCAGGAGGATGACTCATATGATGTTTAAGTGTGACTTGAAGAAAGCATACACATCACGACGAGGAGATTGTCACTGTACTTGATCCAGGACAAGGTATATCCTCTAAACATCATTCCCATTACATGGTTGTTAATTAATTCCATTGGTTTAAGAGGAATATGACAGTTATATTTTTGTTTCCACTACCTATTCTGTTACCATATTTCCCTATAGTGGTATCACAGACACATTAATCTACTATGTTTTGGGATAATTGATATGATCAAATTTTTGGTTTTCATCATTTAGTTATTGCATATGATGCAAATACTTCAACTAATTAATGTGCATATTCAATTAAACATCGAATAAGATCCTAATTAATATAAATATCTATATATATGATATATATGCAATTTACACGCATCACCCTAAAAGCGAGTTTTGACGGTGGATGTGAAGCATGGTTATGCCAATGACCCTATATATCTATCCATTGTTGTGTGGTTGGTTTTATGTCCGTTTGTATACCGAACCTTTACCTTATTTTTCAATTGTAAAAGTATTATTATCTCCTACCTATGCTCCCTTCAAAGGTAACTTGAGGTTTCTCTTACACTATGTTATAGAATTATGATACTTTAATTTCTTATTTCGAAAAAGGAGAACTGGGATATTCTTTGAACCAAGAGTTGGCCACATGTATGATTATGTAATCATTGTGTGAATTATATAGCCACTATATTCAGTATTACCACTTGAATAATATAGCCTAAACATTGTACAATTTGCTTGACATCCTAATTAATGCTGAAGCAAGAACGAGGAAGGACAAATCCATGATAGTGATAAGCGGAGTTGAGTCCAAGGATGAAATCAAGGCCATGAATAGTTTTGAGGCTAAGCCTAAATTTGGATCTTTAACACTCAAGATAAGGACAAACAAAAGTACAAGAGGAATCTATCCTTTGCACTTGAAGGCATTCAAGAAGAAGAAGATGGATATGGTGATCTCCATTTCAAGTATATACATGATTATGATAAACTTATTGTAATCTCCTATGATTTGAGGCCTCAGATATAATGATCTTATAAGGAATGATTGAACTACCCATATCACCAAGGTGCACCTCTTTTTCAGGGAGCGCATCACTAAAGAACTCCATAGTTAAGCATGCTCAGTAGTATTAGGATGGGTGACTAGTTGGTAAGTTTATCCTGACTTGCACATGAGTGAGGAGAAAGTGCGCAATTAAGGCTAGTGGTGGTCTGTGGGGCCAACTGTCATTCCTGAAACTCTACTAGAGTCTAGGGAAGTGGGCCCGTGTGTTACAAATGGTATTAGAGCCAATTCGCCTCCAGTAGGTGGGGCCCATATGGTCATGTGGCATGTAAGTCTTAAGCTGTGCGGTCTAGGCAAGTTGGAAAGAACTATCCATTGAGACAAAATGGAGCCTCCTTTGCGCTGGTAGCCATGGATGGGAGATGGGTGTTCATGGTCCATTCTGGGTCTGTACTGAAATGGGGAGGAGATTATGAGGCTGTATATTGTGCCTTGATGAGGACGTCAAGAGTCTGTGGGGGAGATTGTAACGTCCCATGATTTGAGGCCTAAGATATAATGATCTTAAAAGGAATGATTGAACTACCCATATCACCAAGGTTGTGACAACCCCAGTTTTGGGTTCTTTTGGTGAGAAATGTAATTTATCATATTAAAGATATTGGAACAAATAATGATATATTTTGTTTTGAATAAAAGAGTTTCGTTTACAACAGCCTTGATGTTGTGTTGTGGGCTTTATTGGCTATTGGGCCCAATAACAAGGAAATTCAATTAATAAATGAATAATTGAGTTTTTGAGAAAAGAGAGATGTGGAAGTCTCTGGAAGGCAAAAGAATGTAATCCAAGGGTGGATTTCGTGCCTCATGGGTTCCTTGTGCCCAAGGAGTCCAAAGTTGCAAAGAAAAGCAATAAGAAAAGAAAAGGTTAATTAAGTATTTCTTTATTAAGAAAGAAATTGGAAAACAATGATAAAATGCAGAAAATAAGTGGAAAGAGGTATAATTGAGTTATGCTTGGTGGAATTTCATATTCCAAGGTTTCCTAGTAATAATAGGAATAACAATGAGGAAAATAAAAGAGAAATAAAGAGAAATCCTCAAAAAGAAATATTTTAATAAGAAATACACATGATAATGAAGAATAATGCATTTAGATGCATCTAGAAGGATAATGAGTATCCAATAAAAAGGATTTCGAAATAATAGAGTTTCTTGGAATCCAAGGAATCCCAATAAAGAGGAAAGAAAGAGAAAATACAAATTTTTTTAAAATAAAAGGATAATGGGAATACATAATTAATGGAATTATGAGGTTTTGTTAAGAAAGAGTATTTCCTACTTGAGGGGAATACAATTTTGAGGCCAATGAACTAAAAGGCAAGAATAAAGATAATAATGAGAAAGATTTTCGAATTCTAAATACCCCAAATAATGGAGAATATCAAAAGGGATAGTGAAGAGAGAGAAAGATTACTTCTCCTTGAAGAAATAGGTTTCCTTTAAAGAGTGTGATTCAATTTCTCTGGGAGCAATGTCTCTAGACGTGGATACACTCCCCTATATATAGGGGTAGAACCTTGGCCAAGCCTAGGAAGAATCCCACACATCCCTCACTTTCTTCTTCTTCTTCTTTGCATGAAACCCTAGCGGAGAAGGTAGCTCGCATCTTGGTGCTATGAGAGACCGTGGAGGAGGTGTGATGTGTGTGTGTTACTCCCACGATAACATCGGAGGAGCTAGGTCGACTTTCTGTGCTCTGGGACGTGCGCCATAGCTGTTAGATGGTTGCAAGGTGTCTCCAGGTTGCAGACCTTGTGCGCACTGTCTAGCCAATTAGGCCGCAAGCCAGACGGTGCCCTAGGTGCGGGGGAGGAATGAGAAGCCAGAGAAACCTTCGACGGAGGTCCGCGTGCCCTAGGCAGGAGTGGGCAACCCCGAGTAGGGCTGCAGCCAGCGGCCAACTCGCGTGGCTGAAGGTTGAAAACAACCTTCGGTCATTGGACCGTTGTACCCTCCCGCAGATTAAAGGATCGACCACTTATGTAAGGGCAAGATCGTAAATCCGTTATATTTCCAAAAAGAGCATGTTGCAAGGAGCAGGACACTTGGCGGGTTCTGATTGGCTCAAGTAAGGTATTTCTTCCAAAAATCATAACTCTTTAATAGTAGCTCGGATGACAAAAGTTTATACATAAATTTTGTTTAGAAAAATGAGGGGAATCCATTAAAAATATGGTTGGAGCGTGATTTTGCTTGCAATTCGAAAAGTAATGGAATTTATTAGCTTTAGATGTAATAATATTTAAAGAACCCTATTTTGATATGATTAAAATGATTAGTAGGGTTTAATAAATGAATAAAGTTGATATTAGCCTGTTAATGATAAAAAGGAACATTAGGAAGAAAAATGAGGAACTTTGCATATAATTAGTTAATTTTGAGTTTAATGTGCATGAATATACTTTAATGGGCCTTGAAACCCTAATGGACTAGTTCGACTATTAATGGCTTTAATTGATTAATTTCATGATTAAAGTTGGAATATGCTGAATCTAAGCTATTTCGAGCATTAAAGTTCCTAATTTGTGGATAAATACACTAAATGTAGTAATTAGGGTTTTCTCATGAATAAAAGGTGGAATTAATAGCAAATCGAGTTCATATGTGATTTATACCATAATGAACTATGAATTGATGATAAATGCGTATATTGATATTGTCATGGATTAAAAGGATTAAAATAGTAGCTTAAATAAAAAGAGGCTTAATGAGTTTAATTAATGATTAATTATGCCTTTAATCCGGAATTGAGGATTAGATGTGGAAATAATTAGGGTTTGTGATCATTGTGTTAAATTAGGGTTTAAAACAAGTAAAAGATGAAGGGAAACCCTAATTGCAATGGCAACCCAAAAAGTGGACTAGAAACCCTAAGAAGCAAGCTAGATTTAATAGATCTAAAGACATGAGTAATAAAAGGAAATTGTATAATTGTTTCAGGATCTTATTGAATGCTTGCATGCTCATTGTTGTTTGGATTATTCCTGCACCTGAATCTACATGTACAGGTATGTGGTTATGCTTATGATTATCTCGCATTAGTTTGCCGAGGATTTTATCGATGTTTACATCGTGGCTTGAATTAATTGTTGGATGAATTTAATTCATGCAAATTATAATGTGAATATGACTATCACATAAGAGACGTGCCTACTAGCTCAGATCCTAGTTCCCTCTGTAGCTTTATAAATTGACCTAGTAAATGGCTACCAATGGGGTAGGTCCATCAAGTCATTAAATGACTTAGTAAATGTCTACCAATGGGGTAGGACCATCAATTCATCATGAGTTAGATATTGGGCTACCTTCGGGTAGTGCCATGCGACTCTATTACCCTAGGTATTGGCTACCTGTAAGGTAGGTCCATGGGGGTAAGAATCTACCTAAAGAGAGGTAGCATACAAGTCCATTGTAGGGATAGCACAGAGTTAGGGGATAGGTAAGGAAGAAGTAGTATGGATTAAAACGTAATCTTGGTTGTTAAATGATTACATTGTTAACATATTTGCATGATTATTGTTTCCCCCACATACCAACTTCTTGCTGACTGACATTTTGTTTGTCGGCAGTTTAGGTACAAATGAAAAGAACAAATAGTAAAGTGGCATACATGGAATTAAATGAAAAATAACGTGCACCGGAGGATTAGTTAGATTAGCTTTTTTCATGGATAGAAGTTTAGAAAACCTAGTTTTTCCAAGGTAAGAAAAGTTTTATTTTATACTATTTTCAGTTTAGTTGGTAAAGTTTATTAACTTTTATTGACTATTTGTCGAACCTTTGATCTGAGTTATTAGATAACGGCTATAATCTCTTGGTCTCCCTTAAGTGGGGGTTACCGGGAGACGGGGTCGTTACAAAGGTGCACCTCCTTTTCAGGGAGCCCATCGCTATAGAACTCCATAGTTAAGTAGGATCAACTTGGAGTAGTACTAGGATGGGTGACAAGTCAGGAAGTTTATCATGGCTTGTGCATGAGTGAGGACAAAGTGCGTAGTTAAGGTTAGTGATGGTCTGTGGTGTCAGTCATCATTCATGAAACTCTACTAGAGCCTTGGGTAGTGGGCCCATATGTTACACTTATATACTTCATCTTGGGTACTAGATATCGAATGTTGATCTCACATATGCTCGAATATGCATGATATGAAAAGAAGTAGGCATTTAGGAAAGGGTGAGGTTGAAATGCGAGTCGCCATTGAAGCAAGAGTGTTTTCCACTGCATTTGGAGCCTATAGTTTATCTCTGCCCACAAGGCATGTAATAGAGTTAGTGAATTGCTATTATGTACTTGCCATAAGAAATATTATTTCTGTATCTTGCATGTACAAGGATGCATATGAATTTCATATCAAGAATGGTCAATGTTCTATTTTAAAAGATGATATCTTTTATGGCAATGGCAATGTGCTATGGTCTTTATTTGATAGATTTAAAGATGAATATTTATAACGTAAACAATAAAAAACTACAAATCAACAACTCAAACAAAACATATCTTTGGCATTGTTTTCTAGGGCACATAAATGAGAATCATATATCTAGACTCCACAAAGATGGCTATCTAGTCTCTTTTTATTTTGAGACAATAGAGCCATGTGAATCTTGTTTATTGGGCAAGATGACCAAGACTCCTTCCATTGGGTAAAATGAGAGGGATAGTGATCTATTAGGACTCATTCATACTGATGTATGTAACCCTTTTAGAAAGACTGCTAGAGGTGGGTAACAATATTTCATTACCTTCACTAATGACTTTAGTACGTACATTTATGTTTACCTAATGATACATATGTCAGAAATGATTGAAAAGCTCAAGGAGTTTATGAATGGAGTACAGAATCAATTTGGTAAAAGTATTAAGGCACCTGGCTCTGGTCGAAGTGGAGATTACTTAAGATAAGAGTTTGAGGACCTTCTACGAGCCCGTGGTATTGTATCACAATGGACTTCACCTGGAGAACCACAACATAATGGTGTATCAAAAATATGGAATCACACATTGCTAGATATGGTGCGATCAATGATAAGTTTGTTTAAACTTCCGACTACCTTCTGGGGTTATGCTCTTGAAGCCTATGCATTTACACTAAACCAAATACAATCAAAATCAATTTAAAAGACACCATATGAGACATGGTATGGGAAGCATCCCAATGCTTCTTTTATGATGATTTGGGGATGTGAAGCTTACGTGAGGAAAACATTTCCTGAAAAGGTTGGCCCTAAATTTGATAAACATTATTTTGTTGGATATCCAAAGGAGGCCAAATGATATTATTTTATTTCCTATCTGACAACAAAGTGTTTGTTTCCAGAGAGGCTACATTCTCAAAAAAGGATTTTATATCCAAAGGAATCAGTGGGGGAAAGTAAAACTCAAAGAGGTTCAAGATGAAAAAGAAAACATTGAACCGATAGATGCACGGGAGGAACAAAGAGAATCACAAAATGTTGTGGAATTTCAAATTCCTCAAGTAACACAAGAACCTCGTAGATCTAGTAGGACACACCTTGAAACTAAAATATTTGTATATGTTGTGACTCAGGAAGGAAGTGAGTTGGTCATAGATGATGAGACAACAACCTATCTAGAATCTACTAAAGGAACTGAGTCTGAGAAGTGGCTTGAGGCCATGAGATCTGAGTTGGAATCCATGTATGCCAACAAGGCATGGACCTTGGTGGATCCACCTGAAGGAGTAACGCCCATAGGATGCAAGTGGGTCTTCAAGAAGAAGACTGACATGGATGGTAATGTACAAACTTATAAGGATATATTGGTTGCAAAAAGTTTTAGACAAGTTCAAGGTGTTAAATGTGATGAAACTTTTTCTCCAGTTGCCATGGTTAAGTCAATCATGATCATGCTTGCTATTGCAGCTTATCATGATTATGAGATTTGACATATGGATGTTAAAACCAAATTCCATAATGGGAATCTTCTCGAGGATATGTATATGACACAACCTAAGGGTTTTATAAATCCAAAGGATGCAAATAAAGTCTATAAGATACAAAGGTCAATTTATTTATTGAACCAAACATCTTAGAGTTGGAATATTTATTTTGACGAGACAATAAAAGAGTTTGGTTTTACTCAAAATGAAGACGAACCTTGTGTGTATAAGAAGGTTAGTGGGATCATGATTGTATTCCTCATATTGCATGTAGATGACATACTATCAATGTGGAATGACATCCCAACTTTACAAAAGGTAAAGATATGGTTAGGAAACACATTTTCTATGAAAGACTTGGAAGAAGCATCCTACCTCTTGGGGATTAAGATCTATAGACATAGATCTAGAAGGCTTCTTAGACTAAGTCAGAGCACATACATTGGCAAAGTGTTGAAGTCATTAATCATGGAGAGCCATAAAGAGGAAACCTACGCATGTGTCATGGAGTTACCATCTCTAAATCTCAATGTCCCATTTCTTATTAAGAAAGGGAGCACATGAGTAATATTCCATATGCGTCATCCATTGGATATATCATGTACACAATGTTGTGTACTCTTCCCGATGTATCATATGACTTGAGCATGATGAGCAGATAACAATCAGATCTAGGTGATGGTCACTGGATAGTCATGAAGAACATCCTTTAGTACTCGAGAAGAACTAAGGACCAGTTCATTGTCTATGGTGGAGATGAATATTTGGTGGTAAAGGGTTACACTGATGCATACTTCCAAACTGACAAAGATGATTACAAATTGCAATAGATTCGTCTTTTTCCTCAACAATGGATCTATGAGTTGGAAGAGTTCCAAGCAAGAAATATTTTCCGATTGTACAACAGAGGTCGAGTATATCACTGCATCGATTGCACTAAAGGAGTCTATTTGGATCAAGACATTCATCTATGAACTTGGGTATTTCCAACCATCAACGATGCAATTGAGGTATATTGTGACAACAATGGAACTATTGCACAAGCTAAGGAACCCAAATCACATCATCATTCTAAGAATATACAAAGGTGTTTCCATCTCATAAGAGAGATCGTACAGTTAGGAGATGTGAAGATTGTAGAGTACCAACCGGGAATAGTATTGTTGACCCCTTTGACAAAATCACAATCACAATAGAAGCATGATGGTCATGTTAGATCCCTTGGAATAAGATTCATGGGTGATTGGCTCTAAGTGCAAGTGGCAATCTATTGGTATGTATGCCTAGAGAGCTAATCACATGATGATTGTAATAGAATAACTTGTAAATGATTTGATTAACAATAAAGGAAAGCTTCCAATTTATGCTATTTTATTCAGTTATGAGATAATGAAGTAACATAATAAATATCTAGAGAATGATATTACCCAATGACTTATGTCTTTAGGTACTTGACCTGAATAATGAGATCATATGGATGCTAAGAGTATATTCAATCTTGTTATGTGCCTAGTCGGATGCTATTGTGGAAGGTTGATAGGCAACAACAACACATAAGACTAGAGTGTGTGTTGGTTAATGACACAATCTCACCAATCATGATATGTGATATCATACCAAGCACATAGATACTTGTAAGAGAACAATGTATCAGACATACCCACCATAAGAGTGATACATGGAAACCATAATTGGTAGTCATAATCATCTTTTATAGTGTTCGTGGTGATTGTGTCTCTTAGACCTGAAGTCAGTACACAAATCACATGTCATTCGATATAAATTGCCATCATCCACCATAATCCTAAATAAGGGTTTCCATTAAGGTGATGATTGGGTGCATTGAGACACATGGCCGGGTATGACTGTGAGTGATGTAGATGGGATTTGTCCCTCCTACATGAGTATGATATCCTGACCACTTGATAAGAGAGACTGAGAAATGCATGGCAATGCTCATGTGAGCCAATATGTGATATAGAACTTACATATATCTTAGACAACCTGCTCTGGTTCGAGGAACATTGATTAAATGATTGAAGAGTATGACGATTCCATACCTCAAGTTCAATCTTGATATAAATGACAAAGTAACTATACAATCACTGTAACACCAATCACGGATTGTAGGTTGAAGTTGGTCTCCAACTTTTTATTTACTTGGGTAGCAATGATGTGTGACTAGGCACCACTATTTTCTTGTGATATCATAATTGGTTATGGACATTCACTACCAATGTAATATGGAACCTATAGGGTAACACACATAGGAATTCACTTAAAATAGGAGTTTAATCATGAATGATAATTAAATTGACTACAAAATTTTGTAGGTACTCAATTTAAACAACAACTGACTGATTGGACTCTAAACCACTAGTTCAAGTGTTGAATCGATTGGTTGGAGTATCTGGTTGATTTGATATTACATTGGTTGCATTCTGAATGAACCAGGACATAAAACAATTGGTTGACTGGGTGAACTGATCTACTCAGGGTCGTAAGACGATTGGTTCATGAGATGGACCACCCGATTCATAGAGTAATTCAATTGCATCAAGTGTTAGTGCTAACATAATTGGATTAGAATTTCTAATACAATTGTGATTGGGAAACATGATGAAACTACCAGTTCTCTGGGTGAACTGTTTGACTCACATGCCACTGATCAGTTCACCCATGAACCAATCATTTTATCGTTTGTAGGTTGCAAAAATTTGTGAAATTATGATCTCTTCCACTCCCACTGGGAACTTGACCCTGACCCTCCTATAAATAGAGGAGTACTAGGGGATTCCCAGAGACACAACTCAGTTGCTTCTGACAATTGTTTGTCTTCTCTGGTTGTGGTAACTAAGAGAACCCTAGGAAGTCCTACCTTATAAAGGGAGGGATAATAAGGGAGAATGATTATGGGAGAGCAAGTTGGTGACTAGTACGCCTACATGAAGGGATGACTCCTTCTTTTCCATTATTGTAGAATTAAAAGAGTTCCCAATGGTCTATAGGGACTACTATAGAAGTGATGAGGCCGTTTCCTTCCACTAAGAGGACAACACCAACCTATTGTCCATGGTGATCAACTAGGAGGCCGATGCAGATATTGTTCGAGTGCAACTTGAAGAAAGGGCATAGACCACGACGAGGAGATTGTCACTGAATTTGCTCCAGGACCAGGTATATCCTCTAAACCATCCTTCCCATTACATAGTTATTGAAACGCTCCATTGGTTTAAGGGGAATATGGTTGTTAAATTTTTGTTTCTGCTACCTATTCTATCACTATATTTCCCTAGAGTATCTTCTGGGTGGATTGAAGCTGAATCAATACCTCTAAAATTTTAAACCACCACTTATTAGTAACACTAAGTGAGTGGAATAGGTTCAACATAAAAATACATTGAACTAATCATTTTTAAATTGATCATGAATATGTATCTTAGAAGAATTGAATAACTCTTGCAAATAGTTGAGGATAATCATTTAACCACCACTTATCAGCAACACTAAGTGAGTGGAATATGTTCAAGAAACAAATACATTGAACAGTCATTTTGAAACCGATAAGGAATACATATCTTAGATTAGATTAATAAATAAAAAAACTCTCTTAGATAGTTGAGGATAATAATTTTAAACCACCACTTAGTGAGTGGAATAGGTTCAAGATAAAAATACATTGGACTAATCAATTCAAACTATTCAGGAATAAGTATCTTAGATTAGATTAAAAAATTGAATAACTCTTCTGGGTGATTGAGGATATATATTATATGGAAGCAACATGAATTAAAGAAATATAAACTAACAAGTATTTGAAGATATACAATCAAATGTTATGTTTTGGCTTCTCAAGATTTATTATTTAGTTTACATTGAAATTTCTTGATCTATACCTGATCAACTAAAAGTCAAAATGCAAGGTTCTCATGCCAACGACTCACCATACACATCTTAGGGTTAATAGAAACCCTATGATAAATAATAGACACAAATCTCCCTTAGAGTCACCTAACACTGGAAAGGTAAGAAAATAAAACCTCTATTCCTTAGAGACCTCATCTTAGGTACATGAGATAGGGTAAATGACATAATGGTCAAAGCTAGGGCACCATGTACATGATGCTAATGAAATCATCCTGATCGATACATTTAACACTAGAACTACAACACTCAATATAGTGTTTCACATAGAATCCATTTCATTTACACAACAACAAATAATGCAGGCCACCATCTCATCTTGATGCCTTTTCTAAATTTTGGCGATCTTGCCTTCAAGGTCTAGAATCACACTTCGATATTACTTTTTAATAATCCAAGGACCATCAGAAGAAATACTTTTTCATTTTCCTAGAATAGACCTTGAGAAAAAATCACAAATATTCAGGGATCCTATCAAGATGAGTTAGAGTTATAATGGGTTTAAAGTGCGTTTACTCATTTTAACAAAAATGAGATGAAATTATATGACATATATATGATTTCTCACTCTGTCACTAGAATATATGAATTTTAATTTTAAAGGTATATTGTGTCACAATTTATAATAAAACTATCCTATATATCCATTTCCATCACATAAATTAAATAACCCAAGAACAATTCAAGCAGTCACAAAAGTCTGTACAACACTCCATATTTAATCAATATGCAACCTTTACAATGTATCGATAGTAAGAAGGTGTATACTGAATTCAAAACATTCTTATTGCTTGTAATCAACAAAACCTAACATTTACTTGATTCAATTTCTATGATCTGGGCAAGAATCATATTGAAGATCAACTAAATAAATTAGTCCTATATATTTATAGGAAGTACTCAATTGGATTTTGATGTGTGAAATTAAGGTTATAGTTCAATGAAAGTTTTCTAAAGAACCCACATCACTCATCTTAGTTGTGAGTCACCTGAAATTCTTAGCCTAAAAACTAGCAAACTTAAATTTAGTTCAAGCTTCAAGTGGTTTGTCTTTTTCTTGCTCTTGTTTAATCAAGAACCTTTAAGAAGAAGAAAGGAAGAAATTGAATGACAAGATAGACATATTTGGGATATTTTGACCTAAATTAAAAGGTTGATAGATTTTAGACATAAGAGGGAAGAAAGGCAAGGAAAACCTAATATAGATGGAAATCTCATCAATTCACCAACCTTGGGTAGTGAAAACTCCAAAATATGTAATTCCAACCTCAAGATATTCACACCCTAGAAATCTCCCCTCTCTTAAGAAATTCGAAGTTCCAAAGTTCAAGAAATAAATGAGAGGTGCTTGGGTTGCAATACTATCATATGCACCCATTTATGTGCTAGAGATAATCAATTATTAACATTTTCAACCCTTTTTTATTCAAAAAAAAACTTGGTCAGATGATTTGCTCTGGTAAGAAACTCAATGGATGCAAGGTTCTGGTGTGATACAAAAATGCTCCATAAATTCCAAAAATGTACATGCTATCTAAAAGAAAGTATACTATGTACAACTAAAATTTCAAACTGCTTTTATTTAGCAATAATTAATAAAAATTAAATAACATACTATTACACACCAATCTGTATAACATGGTCGACTGAGTTTATCTTGAGAAAACTCAGCTGACCAACATGTTCAAAAAGCTCTGAAAAATCTGAAATTTATCAGTAACACTCAAACTTGAGTTCTTCAATGTATGGATAGAACTTAAGTTAATACAAGTTATACACAAAACACAACAAATTATTTACTAAACTACTATACTTAACACTAAATGTGTTATCACATCTTCTTTACATAATTTCACGCAACTATGATTTTCAATCTATAACCCTACAAACCTAACAATCTCAAGCAATAAACTAACAACTAAAATTTAGAGTTTCAAGTAATATTCATCCTAATTAAGAGAAAATTTAATCAATATCTGACGACTCTTTGGATGATTCAACTAGGATTTATATGATTCAACAACATGTCTTTACATACGTATTCATTTATTTACTTGCTATTTGTGATCAGGTTTTACCTTCTCTGGATTAAAAGCTAACATGGTCATAGTTGCAAAATCCATGTTGTCACTCACCAAACAAACTTATAAAATATAGACTGGGTATGATATGAGTTGGTTATACATTTGTTTGATGTAAAAATAAAATGGGCGTGTTTCATGTTGACAAATGATAACCAATCATCTTTAGATGAGGGCTCAAATCCTTATACATTTTAATTATTATTATACTAGCACTAATATAATAGTTTATAAAAGCATCAATTCACATTTATTCTTTATTGTTTAGAAACTCCTCAAAGATAGGACTACATAATAGATAAGCTAAATCAAATAACTATACAATATGAGTGAAATAAAAAACTTTTTGATTCATAGTAAGCAGAGTAGTCACCGACCACTATGTATGGTTGCAAGTCACCTTTACTCCACATGCTTCCTACCATGTGGGTTTTCTTTTACCCATTGTGGATGCTAATACATTGTTTGATATTTTGTAACTTGTTTGTTGTTGTTATTGAGTAAACCCTCCAACACACAATTTCTTAAGAATGTAAGATCCACCAAATAGGATAAATGTAAACACCAGCCCCAATGGCAAGTCTGTTGATACATCAATATTTCTTGAAATTATTTTAAGTAACCATATACTATTATGATATCCACATTGCTACCAAGTTGCATAGTAAAGAATGAAGTTTAGTTTTCTGTTTAACACCACACTAAATATTTGCCTTTGGGGTTATTCAATTTTAATGTACATATAATTGATATTGTGCACATATATAAAGTAAAAGTGGATATACTAATAAAAATAATAGGTTATAATAAGGAATACTCAAAACAAAATGACACACGTGGTAGTGATAACATAGACAAACACATAAATTGGTTAACCATGCACTCAAAATAAGTGTACTTCTCTTTTATTGTTATATCCTCAAATTTTGGTAAATTTGAAATACATAAATATAAGACTTGATTGAATTAGCAAATTTCTGATTATATTTGGTAGACTACCAAGGATGATCACTTTGTGGAATGGGTGCAACCCATGGCCCAAGTGAGGCACTTGAGACTAACTACTTTACAAATAAATTCGTGGTGCACACGACAAAAAATAAGGGGTTTTGTGTATAAATAAATAGCAATGTCTTTATGAATGGTTGGAAAATATAAATATAAGACAATATGCAAGTTTCCAAAGGAAAATTAGATACATAGTGTTCAAAATAGTTAAAATAGTAACTATTTATTTAGTTTGACAACACATGCCTTGAGACATCAATTAGTATTATTTTGATCTAACTTTTGGTGTACTTGATTATATATTGGTAAAGGTATTAGTTAGTTTCCTTGAAATAATGATAAGTAGATTGGAGAAATTATCAAAGAGAGAGGTAGAAGAATAATATAGAATTCATGATCAAGTTATCCAATAAAATGTCAATTATTTATATAATTTCCTTTATGTCTTCTTGTGCCAATCAAGTAAAGTTAGTAATATAATTAAAAATATTACTTGGGAGGACAAGTATGGATATATGCATCATCACTCTGGAAATCTATTGAAAATTATTCTACTTTTCCATGAGTGATTTGTATTAACAATGAGAGAGAAATAAATAGTGGAAGGAATATATTGTTCTTTCCTAGATGGGTTGAAGTATTAGAAAGGAGGTAGTTATGTGTTTATATAAGGACATTATGTCAAGGAGAAAGAGATAAGTAAGTGAGGAGGGTGTATACTAACGGTGGTTAATGAAATTAAGCACTTTCCATCCCAGTAAATCATGATTGTCTCCTAAATAATGTGTATGGAAGGGAAACCCAAGCTTCCTCTCGGCACCTCTCTCTCTCTTGCTGCCTTCCTATACTTCTTTCATAATGACCACTAGGGTTATGTCCTAGGTTTATATTTATATAGAGACCTCTGGAAGCCCTCTCACCATAAGGAGGACAAGGCTCTAGCCTTGGTATCCAAGCTGAAATCCGATGAAAATCCCAGACAATCAGACTCTTGTGTTCCACAATCCAAAAACCTCCTTGACAGACCTATAAGGTGGTGGAAAAAGGTTGGTCATTGATTTCTAGAGGAACACAAAGACACCTTCTCCCTTCTCCTTTGATAGGTGTCACCTCTGTGAAAGGTCTCCGTCCCCTCTATAAACTCCATCACGCCATAAGAAAGATGAGGAAGAACCTTTGCGCATCAATAAGTGGGATCCCGAGGAGCGCCAAAATGGTGGGTGTCGCGAACAAACCATCTTAACCTATATAACAAGATTAACTAATGTGGAAGTGATTACTAATAGTGGATTACTGAAGATCACTAAAATTAAAATCGTTTATCAAGAGATCTATTCACAGGAAAACTCTTTCATTCAGAACCAAAGTAAATCATTACATCTAGGTTCATATATACATATCATGTATCATTTCTTCTCGAGGCATACAAGCATTCACTACTCTGTCTTAACTGTACACATGTAGTGTATAAAAAGAAAACCTCGAGGCTTGAAGCCTAAAATCTCAGATTGAATTATTAAAAGCACTAACTCCTAGGACCCGAGAGTACAGAGATGACTTATAGGACTAACTATACAAAACTAGATAGCCGCTATCTCCACCTGATGGCTCACTGCTGTCCCTGTTGCTGCTGCTACTTCTCCTCCCCTACAGTAGGGTTTCTGCCTTTTTGTCTGTGGATACTTAAAAATGTAGGATCCCACAGAGGTGAGACAATTATAAAAATTGCCCCAGCGGGAGATATAACTCTTCGCCGAAAACATTATTATTGCAGTTTAATAGAAATAAACTGAGCAGTGGAATCAAAATAATCAACAACAGATAATTCACTTATTTAAAGTAGATTAGAACAACATTCCCACTTGAGCTTATTAGCTATAACTTGATAAAGTAGCATGTCTAATATTTAATAAAGAATTATAGGACATGTATAACATTAATCCATCTAGGATATGTTAAGCAAGATAATCATCAACCAGTGATTCTCATAGTTTAGTCTTATGTAAATACACTACACGGCTGATTACATTTTTACAAACATACTTAAGCTCTGAGGAGATGAGGTATACTTCTCATACTCCAACCAACCATTGCTAAATTGATATTGGTACCATACATAGGTCAATGGAAGAGTCGGATTCCCATGACCTCCCACATCCTGGTCAATACATGACCACGAGCAGGACTATGTCAACTGCTCAATATAGCTTTCTAGGGTATACTGGCAACTTCGCTATAGAGTTACAACATCAACTGCACTCTAATCGGAAATCGAGAGATTTAATGTTTATCTCCATCGACCCGACATTGAATATCATTGGGAGATTAGTGATACATCCATCCCAACCATCGGGAGATTTGTGATACATCCATCCCGACATATGAAGGATTGAGAGGTTTAATGTTTACTTTCCATCAATCTCTTCACCAGGACGTAAGGATATTTTCTCTCATTTAACCCCACATATTAAAAATATGAATTCCAGGAAATTCCCTAGGAAAACCTGTTTCACCATCACCAACTACTAACGATGATGGATCTATGGTCAGAGCACTATATGAATGAATTTCACTTGATTAATTAAGTACATTATCATATTATTTTAGCATAGGCCAAGTTCTTAAACATAACTTATTATGGAAATGCTATAAGGAAACATGTACTATTTTCATCAATTACTTATCAGTCTTTAAAAGACATTGGGAACTCAATACCTCATTTCAATAATGGGAATTCTCATCCCTTCACAATCTCATTACCATAATCATATGGTTTTGGGTATTCAAACCCTTAGCTCATCATTGAGATTGTTATCACTTTTCCAGGTAACTATCACCTTCAGGTCATCTGACCAAGGTAAACATGGTACTTGCTATACAAGCATTACTCATGGCACATGAGGCCCATTAACTCTCTTGTTACCTCTTATCAGGAAGCAAGGCATATTATGGCACACAAGGGCCAATAAACAATAATGAATAAACATCATAGCTCATACCTGGCCATGATCCCCATTTCAGAATACCTGCATGGTTAGTGCAGATGATAACAGTAACTTCAATTACATATCAGTACCTATGCAAAACAAATATGGATTCACTATTCAAGGGTAACACCACTATTTCCTTACTAGGGTTAGGGTTTCCCATTTCATGTCATTTGGGAACATTCATCTGATTATCCAGATCAAGGTTATGGTTTATCACCATATTGCCCAAGATTAGGATTTCATAAAACATTACATAGCATCACCCTGGATTTGAGCTCCACATCACATCAAACATCAAGGTTTCTCATAAGATCACCCTAAGTTAGGGTTTCATATAAATTTTACCCCAGAATAGGGCCTACATTCAATAATCCACAATTAGGGTTTACTATTCATCACAATTAGGGTATCATGTTCCATTACAAATAATTAGGGTTTACTATTCATCCCAATTAGAGTATCATGTTCCATTACCCATAATTAGGTTTTACTATTTATCCCAATTAGGGTTTTGCATCACATTACCCTAAATTAGGGTTTCTCATATTTTCACCCTGGATTAGGGTTACATCCTTACCATGGATTAGGGTTAGGGTTCAATAATCTTATCAATTAGGGTTTATGCTCATGAGTAGGGTTTTATGATCTCTTTGCTGAGGATCATACCCTTAATCACCACTTGAATCATATTCATGTATGATTTCCTCTCTATCATCCTCTCAACTTGATTAGGTTATATCAATCCTTCAATTAAGTACATATAACTATGATTGACATAGTGTACTAAGTTATTGTTTTTATAAGAAATTAGGGTTTATCCCTTTAAAGGTATTAATAAATTAGGTACTTTAGGGATTCAACCTTTGTACCTATCATTGATTGTCATTAATATCAATCATTGGATCATTGGAACAATCATCACCTTCAATTTCCAAATGATTGCATCACAATTGACCTATATTCAGTTTTGAGGTTTCATCACCAAACGGTTTTTGAAACCGTTTGATCCCAAATGGTTTTGAAACCGTTTGACCCCAAATAGTTTCAAGAACGTTTGGGCTCAAATGGTCTCAAGACCGTTTGGGCCAAATCAGTCTCAAAACCGCAAGGGTTCATTAGGTACATCCATCAATTGGTTGAACATGATTTGCTACATTGAAACCATCAATCAATTGAGTTATTGAAGTTAAAAAATTATTGGCTCTTGGAACTCCAACCCTAAACTCTCAACCATTGGATCACCAAACGATTTTGAATCCATTTGTTCCCAAATGGTTTCAAGACCATTTGGTCTCAAACAGTCTCAAGACCGTTTGACCCAAAAAGTCTTGAAATCAAATGGATCAATCTATGGAACCTCCAACAAATCGATTAGGGTTGTAATTGGTGGATTATCCATACATTTAATCAATGAATTGGATCCATTGTATCATAATACAACATGTACTAGGGTTCAAACCTCAAACGGTCAACCCATCCAAACGGTCAACACTCTCATGCGGTTTGGGACTCAAATCACCAAACGATTTGCAAACCGTTTGGTCTCCAAATGGTTTTGTGAAACCATTTGGACCAAAGGTCCAAAACTGTTTGCAACTCAAATTTGTTGGAAAGTGTGCCTAAGATGATGTCATCATCATCAAGCCTTAGTCCATCGAAAACTACTACCATTATCATTGTAGTTTCATCAACTAATCAAAGGAATTAGAAGAAAAGCAATTGAACATAATTGATTGAGAAATTGAGTTCAATAACAATGAATAAGGGTTCAAGTTATATAACCCACCTTCAGTTGAGATTCAAAGCTTGGAGATTCATGTCAAAAATGGTGGAAGAAGCTTTTGCAACTCCCCCAAGGCTCGTCCTCAAGTTTTGGAGTGAAAAGATTGGCTAGGGTTGAAGATGGAGTGAAGAGAAAAAGAAATTATGCATTGATTTATAATTTCCACCATGAAATCAAGATGAAAGAACGTCAAGAAGCTTACCAAAATGTTGGGGGTCGTCCTCCTGGTCCTTGAAAGCTTCCTTGGTCGTTTTGCAAGAAAAGGGTGGAAGTGAATTCTTAATTCCCCTTTTATTCTATGGATAAATGAGCTTATATGCAAGTTTTATTAAAAATTCAATTAGGAGAGAGAAAGTAGGAATTATCTCCCCCTTATCCTTGCCACTTGCCCCCTTATATTACTTAGGGATGAGGCTATACTCTTTGCCTCTTATTCCTCTCAATTATACACAAATTAAATAAAAGAAAATTAAGCACCTTAATCCATTTAATAGTAATATTCATAAGTGAGTGGATATTTCTTTTTCTTATAATAATGTGAGTGGGTTTTTCACCTCCGTGAGATATTTCGTGGCCCTTGCAATTTAATAGGACGTCCATACATATATGAATTCAACCATTTCAATTTTGGTTGAAGGTCCTTCAATTATTTTATTTATTTTTGCATTAATTTTATTAAGGTTTCCATTATGCTTAAATCTTGATTATTTTAATATCAATATTCACTCTCCCTCAAATAGATACAAATGAGATTCCCCTCTCATTTTATTTGCTCCACATGATCCCAAGAAATAGTAGGGACCATTTTGAAGTGGTAATTTGCATATTGAACCCTAGGTTTTGGGTAAATTGCACATTACACCAAAACTAGGTTTTAATACACGAACATTGCTTTATCAGATATGTCTTGGTATTCAGGCTATCACAATCCATACCTATACATAATATTCACTCTCATGATGCTTCAACACATGATGAACATATTATCATGCACAATTTGCAAATAAACCCCTTAACTTGGGTAATTTGCACTTTAGTCCAAAACAAGCAAAACATTGATTTCAACAATATTAAAAAAGGACTAAAATTGCAATGTAAGTTCCTCTTAAGCCTTAATTACTTTTTAAAAGATAAGAGCAAGCATATAATCACTTTTATTAAACAAAACACCCAGGGTTAAAACATAACCCAGGTCAGGGATGTTGCAGTGGGACACCATATTATCCTACCATTTTCTATGACCACCTTCTCCATAGGGTTTCCTAGCCTCGCGGCGGGTCCAATGACCTAGAAGCAACCAAGATATTGGAGCTCTAATCCATCCATCCTCACAACAAGGAAGTGAGGCTGAGGAGAAGGGATAAAGAGAGAGTGAGTGATGAAGAAAAGGAGGGTTGGGTGTGACTTTAGTTACTACCATGGAAAGAGAACGTGACCCTAAGGAAGCATTGTCGACTGCTGAAGATTCACCAAGTCAGGGCGTCTGCACCACGACATTTTGCAGAGATGAGAACAACCAAGTGCAACCTGGAGTTGGGTCCTAACTAGAACGAATAGCTTAGGAACAAACCAAGGATGGACTGCACACCCCATAATCTGGCTGGGCCATAGATCCTAGGTGGCGTGGCCAATAAGGGGCCACCATGTCACTGAGGTTGTAGGTATAGTTCTTTTTATAGAGAAAATCTTTCAAAAATCATAGAAAGTACCAGGGTTTTCCAAATATAGGAAAAGTATATATCAAGATGATCAAGAGAACGAGAGGAACAAAAATAAAATATAATTGTGACCTAATTATGCATCCTATTCTAAAATTGGTATGAATATGTGCTAAAGAGGTGACTAAAGCATAAAAATACTAGATTAGTACATTAACATGTTGAATACATTAAATGCTTTAAGTTCTTGTTATTATATATACTTATTGAATAACATGAGAGAACAAGATGATCATGAACATAATGATGACAACTAGAGTTGTTAATGTGAATAATCATACATATGAAGAATAAGGGTTAAAGATTCTAACTTGCCATATTGTTAATTAAGTTAATGTGATCTAAGTAATGGATATTATGGATCTAATAATTAGGGACCTCAACTAATGTCCAATATGCTATGGAAATATGATTTTAACCCTTATTCCTTATCCAAAACCTAAACCCCCAACTAGGACTCGAGTAGGGTTTAATGTGAATAACATGATGGTGACACTTTAGGATTTACATACATGCATTTTAATTGTTGGATTGCTTGGATTTGTTGATTGGATTGATTGAATCTACTTGAAGTATAATTACATAATCAACATGACTGACCATTGAGGTATATGGTTACAAATACGACTATCTGCAATATAGTTTTTTGGTGTTTGCCGAGGTTTTCTCGAGTATTGAACAACTAAACTATTGAGTGTTTATTTAAATTTTGTTGAATTATAATGCCACTATGAGTATCACATAAAGAAATACTATGAAGAAAATGCCAATTCTTATTTGTAGGTAATTTAATGAAAATATGTTGTTATGTACTTACACACTTTTGCATGCACCCCACGTACACAATATAGAAATATGCTGAGCTTCATTTTTGTTTCACACTATTTTAGGTACATGCCAAATATAAAAATATCAGGATCTGATGGAGAGATGAAATTACCTGAAGACATTGAAGCTAACTTGTAATGAGGATTAGATAGATACTTCTTATCATATATACAGTTCTGATGATAGAAATTCATGTGCTCCTTAGAGGAGCCTTTTGTAAACAATTTTGAATTAATGGTAATTATTTTCTATTATTTGGTATTTGGTTAAATCTGGATCTTTGGAAATTTAGGTAATGGTTCTCAACGTTTTGAGTCTTTCCTTGATTGGAGGATGCTGAAAAGTGAGGTTGTTACCTTTATTATAAGAGTAGTTGGAAGCACATGTTAAACACATTATTGGTAGTTAAGTTAGCACAGTAGAATATCACACGTACTAAATGACAAATGACATTTTATAAAAGAACAAATACATATTTTTAAATAATGCTTGATTTGTTGTTAAGATTTTTCAAAATATATATGTATTTATTTTCAACATGATAATGTAACTAAAGCCAACCATTTAGACATCTAAGTGAGGATATATTAAATTATATAATTAAAAGTTTGAAATGAATGTAAAAAATATCCTATTTCAAGAAGATTTCAAGGACCATATTTTATCCTAGAATTAAGCAGCTTTACCGGTAATATGGGACGAGTAAATGTTCTTGATAAATATGATCTTTAATTTCACATGACATAATAGGGGATTTGAAGTGATACATGATATAATTAAGATTATAGGCACCAAATGATATAATAAGGTTAAGAGGATCATTCAAATTATGGTTGTCAATAGTACTTGTAAACATGGGAGCTTTCACCAATAAACTTTATAGAGATTGAATATAAAAAAACATGTTACTTGTTTCTTCTATTTTATCGAGATAAAGCACAATTGTATTCTGATAATGTGAAGTGTGAAACTGAACCTGCAAACCCAACTTAAAAAAACCATCCTGATATGAGATTTGCCAATCTTGACAACTAAGTTTTATCTGGGTTCAAATGTTTTCAATCTAGTTCTATTTTGCATGGAAAATTCAGATAAAATCTGACTTCAAAAAGGATGTATATTAGTTTATATCATTTATACAAAAAGTAAAAATAGTTATCACAAGAAAGATAAGTATTATATAATACAATAATAAAATTTTATCTATTTATTCATTGTTGTAATATTTATAGACACCTTAAGTGAATAAATGTAGAGATTATAGAAAATGAGTTTTGATTCTTAGTTAGAAGCCACGAAATTGGGCATGCTTCTTACCTAACTACTTAGTATGCAATATCGTACAATCAATTTTCAGTTTAGTTATTTCCCCTTGGTTTGGATGTTATTTGACCTATAGTTAACCTAATTTGTGTATAATGTAACTATCATTATCATGATATGCAATTGACATGTATTTCTAGCTAGAAGAAAAGAAGTAGAAACATCATGATATAGCCCATTACTAATGTACTAAAAAAGAAGTAGAGAAAGCTTGATATAGATATTGATTACTACTGCACAAAAATAAATTGGTGAGCTCTATCTTGTTGATGTGTCTGGTTCTAATTTTGCCACTATATAAAAGTACAATTCTAACTTCATTTTGGGTAAGACATGTTTACATTATCCAACACTAATAATAAATGTAAAATTATTTTTGTAATTCCATTATTGATAATTGACATTATCATGAGCTACAACGGATATGGGATTTTAAGTGGGAGATGTGCTAAAAATTCACTAAAAATGAATGTCTTGTTGAAGCATGGGATGAATAAAAACAAAATATGATCAGTCGAGTAAATTAACACAATCATATAGTTATGTTATCCCTTGAATTATAAATAAAAATACTAACAATAATAACCATTGTGGATTGTACAACAGATACTATCTTTCTTTATTAATCATAGCCTAGCTACTAGTGATTCAGAAATAGAAATAGATAAAGGAAAGAAAAAGGAAGCTATAATCAGAAATTTTGGAACAAAATGGCAGCTGCCACATTTATCAATGGAATAGATTTTCAAGATTAACATAAAACCTTAACACTAGTAGCTCATGAGATATTAGTATCTAGATCCAACTAGGTGAAATTAATATAACATAGTAAAGAAAATAAATATCTCATATAGTTCAACTTACCTGACCAACTGATTGGAAATTTTTTAAGCATAAATTGGAATAGCAAACAAGTCAAAT
This sequence comes from Alisma plantago-aquatica, assembly GCA_963693085.1. Taxonomy (NCBI): domain Eukaryota; kingdom Viridiplantae; phylum Streptophyta; class Magnoliopsida; order Alismatales; family Alismataceae; genus Alisma; species Alisma plantago-aquatica. The sequence goes on from OY856414.1 coordinate 480,868,035, forward strand.
GTACTAAATTGTCAGATTGTGCTAGTCCAGTCGATGTTTGGGTTTGGATTTACCTTGGTAATGACCTAGATCCTTTACAAGTTTAGACCAAAATTATATATAGAGTCCATCAATATTGTTTATGTGAATCAAGTTTAGCTAGGGTATCGAATCAAGACATTCGTCAAATTGTGTCATGTCCGTCAATGACTAAAATAAAGTAAACAACTCAAATAGTTAAAATTTAATGAACACATGAGTTTTTGGACATAATTTGTTGGCATGAACCAATCCATATAAAAGTATGAAATGAGGTTTTCATCTTGACCTGTCAATGTAGTTCATGTACATCATGTCTTTCTGATTTATGTAGTCAAACTACTAGCAGATCACCCCCAAGCCAGTCGATGATCATCCCATCTCAAATCATTATATAATATATTGTTCCTCACACATGTTGTATAAAAAATTTGACCAAAATTATTTGGACCAAAAAATTATCAATGTAACATACACAAATTTAGCTATAGAGCTTAAATCTCCATCTTTCTATGCCCCATTTGATTATGTTGGTATTAAGTTTCTTATCATAATTTAAATTATATAAGGCTTAGTTAGAGTTAAATGATGACATGTTTTATAAATACCTTTATCACATATAATTTAAATATAGAATAGCTATTATACATTCACTAATATGAAATTATGTACAAATGATTCAAAAAATTGGCTTGACTCTAATTTGACACTCTAAAATAATCCTAGCGCTAAAGGATGAGAGAATTTGAGAAAATGCAAAAGATTGAATCTGAATTGAGTAATGAAGTTGGAAAATGCATTAAATGAAAACCTAACATAAAATTAATGAGTCTAACATCAAAGATATTCAAAATATAAGATGAATGTAAAAATTGGATTCTTCATATCCAAATTTGCCTACCTACGAGTTTTCATGTCATTTAGACTTCAATTGCCCATTCAATTAATTGGTTGAAAGTTATAGCTTTAACATATGATAATGTTTCAATATTTACATTGACGGCCATTAACCCTTCCCTTTTATTCGCATAACGTCACCCAACCACATCTCTCATGCTGAGCTGATACGGTGCACACCAACGGCTAGAAGACTGAATCAACACTATTGTTCTCTCCTACTCCACCTTCCTTCATCTTCTCATATTCTATTTCCTCCTCGCTCACTTCCTCTCTTCCCATCCCTCCTCTTTGTCTTCTCTCTCTTCTTGTATTACTCTATAACCTTAAACCCTAACATCACCACTCCTCTTCTCTGGTGACAACAACCATGACAACTAGCCCCATCTCCATTTCTTCTTCCTTCCTTCCTTTATCGCCACCCCTACCCTATCCAACACCACCACTTTGTCCACCTGTGGATAATGATCAAGTAGTAACAACTACCTCCTAAAACCACCTAGGTCCCTAGAGGGTACTCGTCAACTTGCAATGTAGCAAAGTCATCTCTACCTCCTCCTACCCCTTTGTCAATGGAAAGCTCCTTAAGATACAACTTCTTCCTCCTACCAATGTGTAAGGGATCAAGGTTGTAGTAGGATTCCACCACCTCTACTGGATGGAGACAACTATTCAAATGTCTTACCAAAATATAAGTCACCTGTGATGACCTCAATTTTAGGGACCAATATATTATTTTAGGAGTGTGTCATTTAGGGGATTGATACCAAATAAAGGAATTGGTTATCCAATTAATGACTCTTCTCACTCAAAGAGTGAACCAGATACCCAATTGATGATTAGAACATTTATTGTGTTCAAATAAGATGAATGGAATTGGTTAAATGATTTGTGTACTTATGAGGCCAAGAGGTCCATTAAGTATTTTCAATGATCATGAGGGGTCAATTAATTAATCTTGAGGTTATGAGGATCATACAAAGTATTTAGAAATTTATTTGATCAAGATTTGAGATTAATTGATTTTTTTATATAAGGTTTATACATTTATTTATGAGATTAATCGAGGAATTAAGAAAGATAAGAATTTGTTACAATTTACATCTCAAACTTAGTAGTGTGAGGCCATTGGTTTTGAGGGGCATATGGTTCAAGTTTCATGTAAATAAGAGGTTTCTACTAGAAGATATAAGAGTTTGAACATACTGATATTTGATTTTAATGTCCTGCCAAACCTTTGTCATCTAGTTATTATTTAAGAAATATCAAAGGGTGTGACATTGATGTGTCACGCAGCTTGGACTTTGGTGCAGCTACAATTCTTCCCCCCTTGCTTATATGTCACGTTGCTGGAGCAACCTAGGATCATTATCTAACGACAATGACATCTTCTTCTAGCTCTGAAATAGAAGGAATAGAAGAGGAGACCGAGTCCAACATCTAGTTGGGTGATAATCTCTATCTAGGAGTGCCCCCTTTAGATTCTGTTGTGAGGGTTTAGACCTACTACTACAGAAATGGCTTATAAAGTCACTTTTCAAAGTGTCAGTTGTATAAATAAACCGACACCTAAACTCTACAGTGTCAGTTGATAACATAAACCAACATCCAATCTATGAAGGGCGACCAGACACGGGTACCGCTTTTATTAAGTGTCGGTTACTTAATAAAAAATTGACACCTAAAATTAACCGCCAAATCCAAAATTTTCAGCGAAAAAAATTCCTCAAAATTTTGACATATGGAGTCGGTTGATAAATAAAAAACCGACGACTAAAGGTTATTCGCGAGACAGAAATTGGGCACATTTTGGTCGTCGGTTTTACTACAACTACCGACGCTTATGAGTTTTCCCGCACTATCTGCGGGGAATTTTTCACACCCTTTAAGCGTCGGTTTGAAGTAGAAACAGACGACTATGGTCATAAATCGAGAACGATTTTTTTAATCGGCATATGAATATAGACGTCAGTTTTTTGTAGCTTAAAACTGACGACTAAAATCAAGAATTGGTGTCGGTTGTTGTTCAGAACCGACACTGTTAGTTTTAGTTGTCGGTGTTTTTGAATAACCGACGCCTATGGTACAGTTAATAGCCCCGCAAATAGAACTTTTCCCCATTGTTCTCTGTTTCATTGCGACTCTAGCTGCTAGGTCTGGCGATTCTGCTCCCCGTCATCGCCGCCATCGTTGCCCCAGCCACCGTTGCTCCCCCGCGCCACCACCACTCACCGCCGATGCCCTCGCCGCCGCTCCTGCTGCTCTCCATTCCACCGCTACTCCTCGCCGGCGTTTTGCCTCTCCTTGCCGCCGCCCCCACCGATGGCTACTGTGATCTCCTCGCCGCCTTCGTCACCGCTCGTCTTCTCTCCTCGCCGCCGGCGCCGGCTGCCAGCTGCTGCTAGGTCTTGCTCCTGCCGCTGAGTTATTTACTTATTTGTGTTTAGGGTTTAGGTACTGATGTTGTTATGATTTAATCATCTACTTAATGAAATTTATTTACAAATGATTTAACTTTATTTTTCAATTATTTATATTATTTGGTTAGAACATTCTATTGCAAAATTGAAATGATTATTGATGATAATCTACAATGTAGTCAGATTACTATACTGAAAGGTAGTTACTAATGTTATAGCCTAGAGTTCTCCTGATTTCTTGAGAATTTTGCATCATGCCCTATACACACAATCACAAACTGGGTTTTCTTAGGATCCATTTGCAATGGTTTTGGTCCAACATTTTGGTAGATATATTGAAAATACTTTGGTTTTAACTTTCCATATGAACATTTTAAATTATGCTTATAGATGATATGAATGACCATTATTATCAACTCTTCCCTTTCACCCTATTTGGCTAGTGTAAGACCCAATAACATATAGATGATATGAATGACCATTATTATCAACTCTTCTCTTTCATATTACGATGTCATTGAAGACATATGGGAATTTGACTACATAGATTTCAGAATTCCGCTCTTCAAATGTAATTGGGTTGATAACACCAAAGGAGTTATAGTGGATGAATTGGGTTTCACTTTAGTGAACTTTGAAAAGATTGGCGAGAAGGGTGAACCATTCATATTGGCATCACAGGCAAAACAAGTATTTTATATCAATGATCCTGCAAATGATAAATGGTCGGTTGTTCTTCATGGTAAAAGATAGTTCATTGAAGATCCTATAGATGAAGAACAATACTATGATAAGTATGATGACTCCATCCATTCTCAGTTGGGTTGCCAACACCAGAAAATATTGAAGCTAATGATGACTTGTATGTGCGCGGAGATCACAATGAAGGATTGTTAATTGATAAAAAATCGCAATATTAGAGGTATGTTTTACTTTATACGTTTTTATTTTTCTGAATATGTGAACTTTAATGCACACATGTGACATGCTTGGAATGTAAATGATGAACTTTTCCCTAAATTTCCAATCATGCTTTTAAAGACATAAATAATCACCCTAACTTGAAGAACTAGGATTTTAGGTATAAGAATGACAACACATTATTTGTTGGCCTAGAAACCCGTCCAAGATTTACTCATTAGGAGTAAATCTTGGATAGTCCCCGGTTTTGGACTGTCTTTGAACACTTAATCTCACTTAGGATGTAAGTGTATAATGGGTATTGGGTTTTCGAGAAAATTTCGGTAGCATTTCCTTGTTTGTTCTCTAAGTACATATGTACTTGGAGAACAACGGGGAAATGCTGCCGAAATTTTCTTGAAAACCCAATACACATTATACACTTACTAGTGAGATTAGGTGTTCAAGGATGGGATAGGTGGTACATGTACATTTATTATATATAAGAATGACATCACATGCATTTTTTAACCCTAGACCCTAATCTTGTTGTAATATATACTTGTTTTCTCTTTGATCATAGAGCCTTACAATTTTGTTGTAATATATACTTTGTTGTAATAATGTGAACTTTACAATGTGAGCTTTACAATTTGAATTACTTTACAATGTGAACTTTACAATTTGAATGTGAATTTTCAGATGGCTGAGCATTCTCCTGATAACCGTGCTGATGATTACCGTGAGGGTGAGGACATCAATGCGCCGCCTCACAATGTAAGTTTTAAGAATATATCATATATTTATATCTATATGTCCATTTATAGTTATATCTTGTAAATGTGTTTATTTTGTCAAATTTTAGGTTGATGATGCACAGGTACCATCTGAAGCACTTGAGGCACTTGATCAACAACACCAAAAAGTTGACAAGAGAAGGGGAATCACTATGATGAAGAAGTTAATAGCGCAAAAGGGCAATGGACCCAAACTTGTTGTGGATTTTGATAATGCAGGAAATGCATCTGGTGTGAATCACAATTCATTTGTTTCATATCTTGGGTATGTTACTCGTAGCCATTGCGGTTGTAAGATAGATTCTTGGCATAAAGTTTCTAAGGAGAAGAAAGACTTAATATGGAGGGATTTATGCATGAGTTATTATTAATTTGCAATTCTATGTTGTAGATTACTAAATTTTTGGATACTAGTTAATAGCAATTCTATTTTGCAGAGTATATTTGAATTGGATGAAAAGCTGCATCATAAATGCGTGATGCAACACTGTGGGAGAGTCCTAAGGAACTATAGGACAAATCTCACTCGAGAATACATAAAAGAAGCTGACAAGAGGAAGAAGACAGCCACTGAACAGTGGAAATTCCTGGACAAAGAAGAATGGGATGCGTTTGTCTCTTCAAGACAAACTGATGAATTCAAGGTATTAGGCGTCAGTCTCAATCTCATTAATTAATATATGTTGTATTCATCTATTCAAGATTGACATTTAGTGTTACTAACCAAATCATTAATGTGCATACTAACTAGGCCCTCAGTGAGGCACAAAAATCAAGGCGTGCACTGAATGTGCATGACCACACAATGGGTCCAAAGGGGTATGTAGGCATTCGCCAAAGACTACAGTCTGAGGCTACTGCTCAGTCTGCTGCTACTCAGGAGTCCTCTACCATAGGTAGCACACCTCCGCCTCACCATGATGTCTGGATAATTGGGAGGCAAAATAAGAAGGGAGAAATAACGAAGGCCGCAACTGCTGAGGCGGCTACAAAAATGGTAAAATACAACTCTTACAGCAATCGTTCGAATATTGATTATTTGTGCTGTTTACTTAATTACAAATTTTTGTTTTAGCGATTAGTGGGAGCTACACGAGCTGAGGAAACAAAGTAAGTTCATCCCTGAGGGAACAAGGGATGAATTGACAGTTGCTCTGGGTAACCCAGAGCATCCTGGATGTGTTAGGGATGCAGGCGCTGGTGTGGGCATCAAAGCTTTTTTTGGGCCATCCCAGTGCAAACATGTCCTAAAAGTGGGACTTTCACAAGAAGAGGTAACATATTCTTTCTTTATAATGTTACTATAAAAGAGAATTCAATAATTAGAATTTGACGTTTCCTTTATCCATGTATAGGTAGATAAGCTATTTGATAGGAAAATCGAAGCAGCAATGAAAAAGTGGCAGGCATCTCAGACTGCCACTTACCAAACAATACCTACTGCAGGCTCTACTCTAGTCCTACTACAGAGGTTGGGAGTAATCCTGTAGAACTACCACTTAGCACATCCGCTGTAAGTATTTTAATGACATAGTAACTAGTTTTTAAATTCAAGATGATATGTTTTCAAGATGATATGTATATATGAAATTGTAGTCGTTTCAAAAAAAGATGATATGTATATATGTATATAACATTCTTTACACAAAACTTTTTAGGGGTTGAAGCCATGCCATCTAAAAAGTAATGAATATGTCGTTGCAGAGGCTTCGACTTACCCATCCCTACCAGGGGACGTGTTTCACGGGTCTCCATTACCATCTGGTTGGATTCATGTGAGCCCGGTACATATATTGCAAGGATGGGTGGATCTTCCATTGCCATATGCCCACCCAGATTGTGAAACACTTGGTGAGGCAGAAAGCGGAGTGATATTGTGGCAAAAAGCGGATGTCCTCTTTACTAAAACTGTATGATAAATTTACATTACGTTAAATTGTTAGTGTGTGTATATGATGTCAGTTGATCTGAAATTATATATATATATATATATATATATATATAGGTTAAAAAGAAGACACCCACAACATCTAGGCCTCCACTTCCACCTCCTACATTACCCAGTTGGGTTCCACAGGACCTACCTATCCCGTTAGGTCCTAACTGTAGGGGTATGGCAGTATGGTTAGGCGAACATGATATAAATTGCCCTATAACTGTTTCTTTAGATCCAAATTCTGTAGGTCAGTCATACGAAAGCAAACTATTTATACAAGATATTTTGGAGTTGTTTCAATACGATTGGCTAAATACATCTGTGATAGAGCTATGGATAAGATGAGATCGTCTTTATACATCCATGTACCTTGTGTATGATCTGGTGATCTGGTTTCTTATTTATTAATGCATGTGTAATTAATACATATTTTGCAGCTACTTAGGCAAGATATGTGCAGATTTTGGATTCGAACATGTAGGATTTTTGATTCCATCTTTGATTAGTCTAGTAGCTAAAGACCCTACGTCAGTTCAACAATACTACTGTGAGGCTTTTACAAATTTTGCTCCAAATAAGAAGACGGTGATAATGGCTCCATTCAATGTAGAGTAAGTTTACTTTGCTTATTATAATTTGGACTTAAGAAAATACATTTTTATTGTGGATTTTGAGTTATTAATTTTTAACTTTTTTACCTCTAGTGGTAGGCATTGGGCGTTACTGGTTATTGTCCCCTAGACGTTCACTGTCTATTATCTTGATCCTAAGGGGAGTAAATTGAATACAAGATTTGGACACATAATGAAAATGGCATTATTCCGGTGAGAAATATTTCATTTTCATATCCGTTAACATATGTTATTACATTACTATTTAATTGCAATGTTCTGTGTTACATTAACATGTAGGGGTTTTGATGAGTTCAAAAAGGCTGGAGGAAAGGTCTCCACGAAAAAGAACCAACCAATAATTTGGAAGAACGTGAAAGTAAGTTCCCGACTGCAATATATGTATATATTATTTATGTGAACAATGCTTAATTAGTTGTATTTTTTAATATTTTGTATGTTTGAATTTATAGCGTGCTACATAAGACAACGGATGGGCATGTGGATACTATGTGATGCGATATATGCACATGATTATCAAACATGCCGCACTGGACATCGATTGTATTGCTCAGGTATAATATAGTCTCATTAGATAATATGAAATATATCAATCTTATTTATAGCTCATTAATTATATATATACATCATTCTCTTTACAGGTGTTTAAAGATGACCCCACTACAGGAACAGACTTACCAGATGTACATGATCCCTATACGACGAGAGAATTAAATGAAGTAAGATAAGAATGGGCAACAACCATACAAATAGTGGGGGTTTTAAAATATAATTGGGATGTTGATAGCGAATAATGACTAAAGAATGATATTTTGTAAATGAATTTATGAATTATAATATATGTGTGAATGTTTCTACATGTCTGGATGTTTCTACATGTGTCTGAGTGAAAATGAATGAAAGTGTTGGTTGCTATATGAATGTTTCTACATGTGTGAATGTGAATGAATGGAACTACAGATTGCTAGCTACATGAATGTTTCTAAATGCGTGAAAATAAAATGGAACTGCAGGTTGCATTTCTAAATGCATGTGTGAATATTTTTGTTGTTAATTTTGCAGGTTTGTGGCCTGTTGTTGGCTGATATCAATGGATGTCGTAAAACCTGTAGTTAACTACATGTTTCTCATCCTACGACCAGCCACAATAGGTCTGCAGACTGACAGAAAAAAAACAATAGGCATCGGTTATTTGTATAACACCGACACACAAAGTTATAGAGTCGGTTTTTATATAAATAACCGACGCCTATTTCTTGTGGCGCGAAGGTATATGGCGTCAGTTTCTTATCTAATAACCGATGCTGATAGGTGTATGGTGTCGGTTTCTTATCTAATAACCGATGCCTATAGTCCCCTGATGGCGTGTTTTCTGTGGCGCGAAGGTATATTGCGTCGGTTTCTTATCTAATAACCGACGCTGATTGTGCCCAAGATGGCACCCTTTCTGTGGTGTGAAGGTGTATGGTGTCAGTTTCTTATCTAATAACCAACGCCTATAGTCCCCTGATGGCGCGTTTTCTGTGGCGTGAAGGTATATTGCGTTGGTTTCTTATCTAATAACTGACGCTGATAGTGCCCAAGATGGCGCCCTTTCTGTGGCGTGAAGGTGTATGGTGTCAGTTTCTTATCTAAGAACCGACGCCTATAGTCCCCCGATGGCGCGTTTTCGGCGGCGCACGAAGAGTTTGGGTGTCGGTTTTGGAACTGATGCGTAATGGTTGAGCTTTTAGTGTCGCCCACATAGGTGTCGCTTAGAAACTGACACTAAAAGCCTTAAATAACCGACACTAAAGGTAGGTTCTGTAGTAGTGACCACACCACAAATATGATCTTAGAGACCCCTAAATGGAGTGCTCTTGTGGCTAGACACGATAGTTCTTTCCCTCTCGTATTATGCCCTCTCCTTCAGTACTCGTAGTGGCTACACGATGGGTTAGGATTGAAGATGTGAGCATGGGAGTCAAGGTAATCATGGAAAAATCTCCTCTATGGCTCCACGATCTTGAGAGAAGCTCTAGTTCTTGGCTTATGTGTGTCTTCCCTAATCACCGAACCCACCTAATCTGATGTGTTTGTTGAGATCGGGGAGCACACCTGAGGGCACTTTTATTCTTTTGGATTAAGGTGGTGAGTTCACCCATCTATTTTGAAGCTTCAAGGTTCTTTTCCTTTGGTTTTTGATGAAGAATGACCCGTTCCACCTTTCACCTCTCCTGCAATAGCAATGGGGGCTGGCAATCCAACCGCCCTGCATATCCAAGGACGAAACCACCTCTATAGGTGACTGACGACCTCGAGAAATCCCTCAAGATGGTGATCCAGAGATGAATGGGCAAGGTCAGAGCTTGACACAAATTTGATTCCTCACCGGACTCCTCCCAGGAGTGATGACGCTCACATGTGAAATCAGGAATTAAAAGCCAAAAGCAGCAGCGTGATCCATCAGTCTGATCTTCATCTTGTTTGGGAGGGACGCCGAAGAGGACCAAGGAGATGATGCAGATGTTCAACTCTCCCAGGATACAAAGAGACAACCTAAATCCATCTGCGTTCTTGGCTGGAGATGGCTAGGCACATCGACACTTGAGGATCGGGCAGTGAGCGGAAGGCGTGACCGCAAAGTCGCACGAGGATTGGTCCAACTTCCAGTGTAATATACGAACCGGTCTAACCCATCACACAATCCGCCGGTCTGACCAGGACCACACTAGCCCAGAGTGCGCCCAGGGGAGATTGGCCAACCAACATGGTCCAATCAAAGCCCGCCAGCTTAGGCCGTGGGATCCGCCACAGAAGGTAAATATTCTGTATTTCGAGAAAATGACCCTTTCTTTGAAAATGTCCTATAAATAGCTCCCTTAGCCAAATAATTCCCCAAAAATTCAACTAGACTTAAAAAAATATTCACTATATTATTGGACCCCTAGATGAGAGCCTTGAACCACCTACAATGATGATAATTAACTTAGAGTAAAAAACTCCTTTTTAGGATTCATTAAATGAAATAAATAATATCCAGGTGATATCAATTCTCAAAAAAATTAAGTAGAACCTTAATAACACTGGAAACCCACTTGTGAACTCTGATCTGGGTTTTATTGATATATGTTAGGCCTTTTCTCATTAATTCTTAAATTACATGTTTTAAACTCATATGAATTCTAGAAAATAGTTCAAGCATTAGAAAAATATGCAATTTGGACCAGACCTCTAAAATGACCACATGATCAATAGAAAAATACCAGATACCATCCTAAGATAAGATGGAACCTAGATTTGGCCAAACCCTAATTTGGACCTAAATTACCTAGAATATGATGAATATTTATTAATGATGATTAATTGATATTAATCAGGTGATGACCAGAGATGTAGATGATCCAGAATATATATAGGAATTTCTGAACTCAGGTATGTGGTTTTTATTTAAGTATATAACTATGGTTTTCTTGGTTGCAATCATGATATGTATGCATGCTCTCTTCTATTTGTAAATATTCGATATAGTAGCACTATATAGTACTCTATGTTTTATCACTTGCAAACATAAATGATGAGTAGATGCTTTGTAGTTATTTAAGGTGTTCATTATCCCCCTTATGAGGGAATGAATTGATGTTGACTAGTACACCTCCCTAGAGCACACGATGTACGGGGAGTTTCCCTAGATTACTTTGTATACGAGGATGGGCCCAATATATATATGTTTTAGTAGTCCACCTTGATAATGCAAATCATCTAGGAAAATGAATAAAACTGATGTATTTCTCTTAATCAAGATATGTTTTCTATGATTTTCTTTCTTTATTTCTGCAAATCTTTCCAAATTATGAAAACCATAAATATATGTATCTTTCTACCCATGTACTCAACACCTTGTGTGTTGATTCATTGTTTCACGTATGTTTTAGGTTCAAAGATAGAATGGGATAAAAGAATAGGATGTGAGCAGTTGTACATGTTTACCTATTGTCTAAGATCATGTTAGCATGCATATTCAGACTATGTGTAAAATTCTCTTTCAATATGCAATTGTAATTCATGTTGTAATATAAATATGTTGAATGTTGAGAACGTCATGGTGTATACATTTTTTTTATGTTCATGTATGTGCAAATTGCTTCCACAATGCACTTTGATACAATTGCTTAACGTTTTTGAATTTTGTCTTCTCATCTCCATGGGGGTTTTGAGAAGGTGAAAATCTGGGGACGTTACATCATCACCAATGCTTCTCTCCCTTTTTTTGTCTCCAAACTACATCTCTCTTCTCCAGGTCTACTAGGAATCACATCCACATGCATAGGCCTCCATAGGTTAGGCCTTATTCCCAACATCGATGATCACTGGATCCAATGTCCCAATCACTTTTCCTTTGTCATTACAAAATCCACAAATATTGGTCCTCATCATTTCTTTGCCTCAGGCCCATGCCTAGATCTCCTTGTGTTGACATGCATTGCACTTTACCAAGTAGAGAATATGGATTTCCATCTTGTAGGCTTCACTAGACATTCTCCTTCTCCTCCTTCTTTCTATCAATAAATCTTCATCATACAACGACAACCATCCAACTTTCATATCTTGATACCCCTCCTTTTTGGTTGACCATAGAGATGGATCTGAAGCCGCCCTAGACTAGCAAGCGTCAGAATTGTTCTGGTTAGATACATTCTAATCGTGTGTGTTTAGATCATGGAATCTCCTTTGCCACCAACAACAAGGCCTTAGGGTTCCAAGAAGAAGGATTCAACCTTGAATCAATATTGTTCTTGTGTAGGTATTCCTAGCAATACATTCATATGATGTTTGTAATACATCATAAAGTACTTCATTTGATAATTATGAAGGAAATTCCATCCATTATGTATTGTTTAGTTACGAGATGATGATATAAAATGATAGATGTTTTAAGAATGATGTTACTCTATGACATATGTTTGAACAATGAGATGGTATATATGATAAGAGTACATACAATCTTGTTATGTCCCTAGTTTGACATTATTATGAAAGAAAAATAGAAGACTATAATACATAAGACTAGAACATGTGTTGACTAATGACAGTCTCATTATTCATGATATTGAATATCAAGTCAAACACATATGTACTTGTTAGAGAACATTGTACTGGATAGACCCACCTTGAGAGTGAACATGGAACTAGTGAATGGTAGTCAGAATCATCTCCCAAAGTGATAGTGGTGATTGTAGTTCTTACACCGCAAGTCACTAAACTCATCACAAGTTGTTCGATGAACTTTGACACTATCCAACATGACCTTAAATAAGGGTTGCCATAAAGGTGGTGCTCGAGTATGTTTTGGCACATGGGAATTGAATGTAAGTGATGTAGATGGGAGTTGTACCTCCTTTTAGAGTTGATATCCTAGACATTTAATAAGAGAGACTTAAAAATGCATGGCCATGATCATGTGAGTCAATATGTGATATGTGAGCTTACATGTATCTTAATTGTGTGTTGCAGTTCAAGAAACATAGATTGAGTATTAAGAAGATGAAAATTGCATGACACACATTCAATCTAGATATCTGAGACAAAGGAACTATACAATCATGGTAACACTAATGACGTATGTAGGTTGAAGTTATTCTCCAACTTTCCAATTACTTAGGTAGCAATGATATGTTTCTAGATACCACTCATTGCTTGGGATGTCATAACCTAGTTATAGACATTCATTACCAATGTAATTTGGGACCTATAGGGTCACACGTTGGCACTTGGAATAGGAGTTTACTCATGAATAAGACTTTAATTGGTTACTAAAAGTGTTTAGATAATCAAATTTAAAAACACTGGTTGTCAGTCGAGTGACTGGTATGAAAATTGACCCATTGTTGTGCCAACTAATCGACTTGAATGTCCAAATGATCGAATGGACTGCCTTTGAAACTGACCAGTTGGATTGGGTCAAATAAAGATGCAAAATGACCAGTTTGACTATGTCTAGCAATTAATGATATGTGTAACGACGTGCATTAATCATTACATTAAAATCCATTGTTATTGCATCACTAACCACAAGCTAATTAACTAACTAGACATTACTATTGACTGACTGGCTATTCTAGTCGTCTGACTAGATAGTCTAGTCAATCAACTAGTCGCATACAACATCTGACAAACTATGAGATCTGACCATCCTAGCATATCCACTCCTATATAAGGAGGGGTAAACCAAGGTTCTCAATAAAATTCTCTTCTCATAATTGTGGTAGTCTTTGAGAGAGCATGGGAAGTCTTACTCAATAAAGGGAGATACAACAAGGGGAAAGAAGGTGGACACTAGCACGTTGACAAATGGAAGGATGACTCCTTGCCGTCGACTCTAGAAGTGTGATGTGGAGTTCTTGGTGGTCTGTGTGGACTACATAAAGATGTGGAAGCCATCATTGACACACTAAGAGGACATCTTCAACCACAGGTTGTAGTTGTAACATCGAGAGTACATCACGAACCATCGTCAGTGTGATACTTGAGAAGGGAGCACATCACTGCGCAAGGATAGTCTCTGGACTTGCTCTAGGACAAGGTACATCCTCCACCCTCTTTTCTGATACATCATTGTTGATGTTATATGCTAGTTAAGATACAAACAATCTTTACTTATGTACATTCTTTTCTCAAAAAATCAATAAAAAGGGGGCATGACTTGTTGAGAAAAAAATGGACAATTTTTTTTCATTTCTACTGCCATCTCTGTGTCCATATTTCCTAACAGATCCTTCGATATCATTTAAGACACTTGATAGGAAGGTCAATATTTTTCTCATACATCTCATATTTTATAAACAAAATAAATGATTAAAAAGAAAATAAATGATGTATGAATGTATCTTGAAAACTTAATTAAAATTTCAATCATTAAACTCATCTACGCCTATGTGTATTACCTTAGTGTATACATGTAACGAACCCACCTCCCGATAACCCCCAATTAAGGGAGACCCAAAGGCCAGAGCCGTTATTCAATTAACAGGATCAAAGGTTCGACAAATAATCAATAATAATTATGAAATTCTACTAACTAACTCGAATTTGGTATAAAATTAAAACTTTACTTACCTTTGAAAACTTTGGAAATCTATCTATCCAGAGCTTGAATTATTCTATCTAATCCTCCTTGCACTTTATTTCTTATTTCCACAATGTGTCACTTTACTGTTTGTTCTTTCAACTGGTGTTCCTAAAATGACGACAAACAAAACGTCGGTCAATATATCGAAATATACTGATATGTGGGAACAACCAAAATTTTCCAAATATGGTTAACAATTCAATAATCACAATCAAATTAATTAACAAGCCAATTTACACTTTTCAATATGACATTCTCCACCACTTTTGCCCTAACCCTGGCGTACCCACCATAAGGTTTACTTTTCCAATGACTTAAGGCCACATTCTCAATCATGAGCATGGTGCCTGGGGGTCACCACTCATGGTTCCCACTAGTCATGCAATATCATAGGCCACCTTCTCATTCCCGAGCTTAGTTCCTGGGGTCACCACTCAAGGTGTCCATTGGTCTACCCATATGGGCCTGACCTTTGGCATCATCCATCAGGGTGGAATGTAAGTGCGAGAATCCATACTTCTATTATTGATGTGATAATCTTAGTGACTTTATAGTTTGCAAGTATGAACATCCAAATTGATAATTTGCATTCAATGCGATTAACCATCAGGAAAATCCTTGAGAAACTAAGGTGGTTATTCATAATTAACCACATACCTATCAAGCTATTTTGAATGCAGATTCAGTCCAAACAATCAAGTAATCCAGAGTAAATTAAGCAAGCACAATTCAATCCTGAAACATTTATACAATTTCCTTTTATTACTCATGTCATCAAGATCTATTAAATCTAGCTCGCTTCCTAGGGTTTCTAGTCCACTTTTATAGTTTCCATTGTAGTAAGGGTTTCCCTTCATCTTTTACTATTTTAAACCCTAATTTAATGCAATTGATCAAAAACCCTAATTATTTTAACATCTAACCCTCAGTTTCGGATTAAAGGCATAATTAATCATTAAATAAGCTCATTAAGCCTCTTTTACCTTTAAGATACCATGTTATCCCTTTTTTTTAATCTATGACAAAGTCATTATGATTAGTTATCATCAATTTGTAGTTCATTATGCTCTAAGACACATATGATTGTTATTTATCATTAATTATACCTTTATTCATTCAAAAACCCTAATTTCTATATTAAGGTTATTTATCCATAAATTAGGAACTTTTATATTCAAAATATCTTAGAACCATCATTTAACAACATATTATCAGATTTTTTGAATTAAATATGATATTATCCTCTTTTACCCTAAATTAGGGTTTCCAAGTGCTTAATCATTCATAATTGGTGTAAAACTCTAAATCATGCAAGAAATCATTTAGATGAGGTTCAAGTTCACCATTAATGTTTCAACAGGTTACTATTACTCAATTTCATCAACTAAGCAACATGAACTTAACCAATATGCTCAATTAGGGTTTCTTAATCTAATACATAAGCACTTTTCATTAGATTAACACACTTTTTCCAAATATGAACAGATTCAGGTTCTCAAACCAATTTTAATGTGTTCCTCGTATTTTTGTAAGCAACTTTCATATTTTAACTTTATTCATCCGAGCTTCCTATCAAAGGTTATGACTTTTGCAAGAAAGACATTAACTTGGGTTATTTTGTTATCCTTTTAGGAAAAACGATGGCCATCCGATCTGTAGTCCCATGGACCATGCAAAATCCAATGGTTCACGCCTTTCTTTGCGATCAAAATAAAACAAAGACAGAAAATCCCTCACCTTCCTTCACAACCATCAGGGGCAACGAGGTCATTTACCCCTTTATCTTCTGCTTCCTCCTCGCGCTCCTCTACTTGCGACGTAGCGTTGCCCGACGGTCAACTCCATCGTTGACTTTGAAATCGTGGCTTCCTCAGCAACAGGCGATGCTTCCTCCTCCTTCGCCATGGGCCACTGGACTCGTCAGTGGTCTCTGCTCTGTTAGAGATGGCCGGAATCGACGGAACGACCAAGTGGTTCATCGGCCAAGACGTCATGGAAAGGGGAGGGTAGCACACGACTTGGCACACGAATTGAATCAGGGATCAAGATGCGTTTTCTGCCAGAGTCCCAAGGGCGAGGTTACCTATTAAAGGGAGGCATGTACCCCCTTATATAGATCTGGGTTAGGGGGATTTATGCCAAGATTTTTGGAAAATATTCTCTAGTCCACCTCAGGTCGGGATACCTGGTATGATCAGGTCCAAAATCATCTCCCCAAATCGTTGGGAGAGTTTCCAAAACCACCCATCGACTATATCACCTGAGAATCCAGGTCGGATCAAACTCCAATTGTTCCAAGTCCTACCTGAGGTACAAGATTACTCAGGAGCCCTTAGATTTTAATCGCAGGGCTGCTGTGTGGTGCGCCTGATCAATTTATTAGAAAAAAATAAACATGACATTAATATTTTCCTCTACACATTAGGAAAACTTCCAAAAATAGTATCTCTCAAACCGCTTACATGTTTGATCCCAAATTTTGAGGGAAGCTTACTAATAACTTAATCTTTAATTATGCCAAATTTGGACCCATTATCTAAAGAAATCAAATCCCTTTCTTTAGTTGCAAGTTATTACTAAGTTATGTATATTTCTCATCTATTTTCTCTTTCCTTTGCCTTTAAATCATTATTCTGAGTTCCTTGTACCTCAAGGAACCTTAATGTCTCAAAATCCCATCTTGGGAATATCCCTTAGCCTTTTATGTATCTTTTATCCATTTCTCATTATCTTACTTATTTCCTTATTCTTTTTAATGATTTTTCTTTATCTCTCTTCTATTTTCCTTATGGAGTTCCTTTTAACATTAGGAATCCATGGGATACGAAATTACACCAAGGATAACTCCATCATACCTCTTTTCACTTATTTTCCACCTTTCATCATTGTTTTCAATTTATTTCTTAATAAAGAAATACTTAATTAATCTTTTCTTTTCTTATTACTTTATCTTTGTAATTTTGGACTCCTTGGGACCCAAGGAACCCAAGAGGCACGAAATCCATCTTTGGATCACATTCTTTTGCCTTCTTGAGGTTACTACATATTTCTTTTCTCCATTTATTAATTATTATTTTAATAATTGAATTTCCTTTGTCTTTTCCTTGTTATTGGGCCCAATTGCCAATAAAACCCACAAATAAAACAACATGGCTATTTTAAATGAAATTCATGCATTCAATTAAAAGACATCATTATTTGTTAATTTATCTTTATTATGAGAAATCATATTTCTCACCAAAAAATCCCAAAAAAATGGGGCTGTAACAATACATATGTACATCAATACTAATAGTTATTCAACAAAACAATACATAAAAATATGCATTCATGTTGGTAGATTGGCAAGAAATTATCTAGGATTTTACATCATTGTAATCGATTCACTATAGTTAATGGGACCTCAATGGAATGTACATGTATCTATATGCATATATGTAATGGACTAGCAAACAAGAAGTCTAAAATTTCTCAATTCAGGAAACCATTTCATAAAGTATTTTATATCATATATTATATAATAATCATGATAAGTCAAATATATAACACGAGGACCTATGCTATTTGATCAAATAACTTGGTACTTATTGTATACATATTTGCAAATACAATTTCTAAAAATATATAATTTTTATTGAACATAACTAGATGCCAAAGACAATCTTGTTGTGCATTGAAACCCTAAATGTATATACATATATTTATTGGTAACTGAAAACACAATAAGACATATTTATGTGTTTGTGTATGCTAGAATCGAACATACATATCTATAATAGGACATTATTGTAAATATACCACACACTAATCATATACATAACCATAATTGACTAAACTTGATTTATGTAATATATATAGAGAAAAAATTATAAGACTTGAATGAGGGGAATACATATTTTTACCAACACATATATATAATCTAGAAATATGTAGACTTATGTGACTAAGTTGAATCTTATAACTGAAATATATATCCAAGAAATCATATGTACACCTATTAAGACTAAAAATCCTAATATGACATTAGGTGATCAGAATTAGGGTAGTAGATACATATATAGATGTAATAAGAACATATACACATGTTTGGTTTGGGTTGTCTAGCACACCTAATACGTTCCTAGGATGAAAACTTGACTTTGCAGACCAAGTATGCAGCCTAAATTAAGCTTTAGACATCAAGATGAGATATGAACAATCACTATTTTATTTTGGGCATTATTTGAATTAAGCCTAAATTCATTTAACAAAGCATCTCTTGAACTATCCATCTTACCTAAAATGTAATTGTTTGACATTTTGAATTTCTTAATTTGGATTCATACAAATTCTTATGGTTCTTGAATTATTCTTTTATAATGGGTCTTTGAACCCCTCCTGTTATGATTCTTTTATTATGAGAAATTGATTAAAATACTAATCATGCAACTCTATTTATGCATGCTACATGTTTGACTAGAATATCTAGAATAGTGATACTTATATACAATAATATATTTATAGCAAGTGCGCATATTCTACCTCGGGTGTGAGTTTCCTTATTATTTTAGGCCAAGATCCTATGGTGTTAAGGCCCTGTTTTAGGTATATTTAGTCCAACTGTTATGCATGCAAAAATTTTATCATTTTACATTGGAATTGTGGTCCAATGACATTCTCATGCTCATATTCTAAATGCAACATGCCTCATTTATGTTATTACATATATTTTTTAGATTACCTATCTTACTTAGCCCTCACTTTGTAGGAAGATCTATTTGTATCTTTAAACCAATATAATGCACAATGAGATTATATGTACATGCTCAGACCATACTGACCTTATTTTGTTTCCTATATTCTGGGAGATGTCCCCTTCCACCCAAGTGTAGGTACACTAGAAGACAAGGATGCACAAAGATTGTATACAAGGTGTTGGCTGGGTTGTCCTCTGCAACAAGTCATACATGTGATTAGATTTATTGATGTATACCTTTTTACCTCACTATAACCCCTTTTATGGTGAGAAACAATTGTGTATAAATCACAATGTAACTTTGTAATATATTTCTTTCCGTTGCTTGCTCTTGATTATGCTCTGTGTTATACATACCATTTGAGAATATTCATCTTTTGCTTCATTTTTTTGGAATATGATCGCTTTATATTTCTCAATTCAGTGAACAATGAATGCTCTCTTAGGTCCCACACTTCATAATCTAGGTCTGTCAATTTTATATATGTAATTCAGGCCTGGCTCAAATTACACAGTCATACATTTATTGAATTATGCTAAAGTTAGATCATGCTGGAACTGTCAATGGCTAAAAGACAATAAACTACTCAAATAATCAAACACTAGTGAACACATGAGTTTTTGGGCTTGGATATATCTTGATAAAACCCAAGTCATATAAAAATATGACACACACAAAGTATACACTAAATACACGTGAATTAGGACACACACAAACATGACACACACATATCAATGTAATATAGGACTTAAAAGGACTGAATGTCAAACTTAGGGAAATGCTAATCCATAAACTACTACTAACTATAATATGATCAACTAGGTCGATGAAAAGTTTGATTGGAAGGTTAATTAAGATGTAGAAAATAAATCTATGATTATTGGTTGTTGGATCTCAAATGGAGTGAATTACTTACGATTACAGTTTCACCACAGTCAACACTGCAATTGACATCATAACATTAATAAACATCTCTCCTAACCCTAGACTAAGAGACTTATCACAATAAGTATCCATTCTCATGACATAATTCACTACCTAATCTGATACCAATACCACTCTCATAACGATTGTGTTATTAATAAAGTGCTTTATCGAAAACTCTGGAATCTCTTCACTTTTGTAAGCCTTCTTTCTCAAAGGGTGATATAAAACATGTACTTATTTGAATTTCCAACCTTTAATCCCTTTTTAAAAGCAATTAAAGATATAATTAACTACCTATAGTGATTAAACATGGATGGTTCATGACATTTTCATTGAAGAAACTCTATAAATTAAGAGAAATAGATATATTAATGCATACATGTCAATTATGATGCATAACCAGGCTACTCTTGGGTCCTAAGGAACAAGGGGTTTAGCCCCACATGGTTTCCATTACCAAATACATGAGAGAGAGTAAGAAAAATATGGGAAACATTAGTAAAACTAAAGAACCCCTGAAGAAGATGGCCTGGATGATCCCATTTGATGAAGGTGATGATTTGCTACCTTCCGACTGCAAATCCATCCAATGGAGGTGCCTGAATCTCCTAGAACATGGGTTTTTTATTCATTTTCTCCTCTCCTTACTCTTGGCTGCCATCCAACAGAATAGAATGAGATTATTAGGACTGTCCAAAATCCCTCTAAGTCATAGAAGTGACTTAGGGCATCATTAATTTGCAAGCATCAGATTAAACTTGATTTTAACTCCCTAATCTCGTTGTGTCAATACTACCGACTGGGTGTCAGTATTACCGATGCCTTTAATAGTTGTATTCGCATATTAAGTTGTCAATACTACCGAGTTGATGTCGGTAGTACTGATATTTCTCAATATATTTCGATTCATCCTTGTGATGTTGTCGGTAGTATCGACTTCTAGGTATCTTCTTCCAAGTCTTCTCAATTTCAACATATTCAATACTAAACAAGTGTCGGTACCACCGACAACAAAGTCGGTAGTACAAAATTGTGTAGATTCTTGTAAATTTTCCTAAAATCCACAAAAAAATGAATATACACTCTTGGATAATATTCAATCATTCAGAAACATTAAAGTGACAATTATTTGATGCAATTAAGTATCCCAGGCTAATGATAATAAATAATGCACAAATTAATATGAAAATAAACAATAAGTGCCCATAAATCAATAATAAATAGCATGTGAAAATAACAATTATCCAATGCATCAAACTCCCCTAAGCTTAAATGTTGCTCGTCCTCCAGCAACACACCCTCAGATATGTTTGAGACAAGTCAGCAAAAGGACATGAAATATAAATTTCATTCTCAACTATCTCCATCTGGAGGTCCCAAATAGGCCTTCACTGATCACTGAACAATCAACTACTCTTAAGAGAAAAAAATATCCATGAAAGACGTCCATCCTTAGATCAATGAACACTATCAAGAGAGCAGTTAATATCATAGTCAATCCGGATTCACTTGGTTCATCATGTGATTTCCTATCTACATTTCTCTTTCCTATTACCAACTACTTGGAAGTTGTTCTCCTTATAAGAATGAATGAGGAGAATAATCATTTAAATGGCCTACCGATTAGAGCAATGGATGGAACGAATCAGGTGGATAATGAAGAATCACAAGTAGTATATGAATTATTTATGCAAAAATAAAACATGATGAACCTATATGTTGAAGAAAATGAGGAATGCTTGAACCCTAATGGCTAATATTATGGGTGGAATGATGCATGTATTGAAAATCTCATCAAATGTATGAGAATGAACCACAAAAGAGAATACATCATGTGAATGTTTCCATCTCTTTTTGAAGAGTTTAGGGTATCTTTCATCCCTATTTATTTCAAAACATCTAAATTTTATTATTTTTTTCATTGGCCCATTATTTTAGCATGATGGAAACTTATGCTTGGGCTTCACTATCATGTCAAATTGTTTTTCATTTTTTTCTTCTGTGGGTATGGATGTGTATCCATGCACTCTATTTTCAGAGGAAAACAATATAACCACATGATGTGATGATGAATGATGCAAAATGCATGCTATCTACATGTAATTATAACACAACTAGAATGATATGCATGAAACTATTTATGCACATTTTTACATTTTGTACTAAAGCAATCAAAGAAAAACTAACTATCATGTCACCTATTATGCCATGTAGTGTAAATAAGAGGAGATAATTCAAATTACCTTATCATCTTAAGGTGGTGGGTCAAAATAAATGGAAAAGGAATGTGATCACATAAATAAGAGACAATGGCTTTCTTGAAATATGATATGTCCCTCTCTAATTACCTATGAATAGGGTAACCTTAGGGCTTCTTTCTAGTATTTCTATTTAATATCTTGTTAATTTTTTGATCAATTTAGTCTCAAACCCCATATTCATCCACATTACATGAATAATTAAGATGTCTAGTCATATCAAATGTCCTTAAGCTGACTAGCCCATACCGTTCCTCAAGGTGGTGCAACTCAATAAATTTACAAAGCCAAATATTTTTTTTCATTTAATTTCCATTGCAAACACCTAAAAGCACATGATAATGATGAGAATCATGAACTAAGATCCATTATTACACTAGATAGATCGTGCATCCTACAACTTGGAAAAATAAAAGCTAAATAAATAAATAAATAAATACTAAAAGAAAAATAAAAACTAAACGATAGATTTGTTCAAACACCCCCCTAAGCTTGAACTTGATTATATCTACATAGTAAAAATTCAACTGAAGAAGTGGAACAGTGCTACCAGATCAAAAGGTTGATGGTGAAGGTTGTGGCATGGTGGGACCGTAGAGATAGAACGTTCCCTGTAATGTCTGGGATAGGTATGGCATCTCTGAAGGTTGTGGATACCCGTCAAAGTAGCCACAGATCTAGTAGTTGGCTAAGAATGCTTGCTGGTAGCTCTCCATCTGCTGCAGTCGTATATGTATGTTCTCTTGGTTGTCCAAGAGAAGTCGATCATTCTCAAAGATCACCTGTTCGTTGTGGTATTCCATACATGCCCACCATGGAGTATGGATCATCTTCCTATGAAGGTGGAGCCGAAGATCTGGATGCTCCATATGGTCTTGGTAGGCTATGGGTAACCTGCCTCTTCATGATGGAAATGCTAGCCACCTCCTCATCTTCTTCTTGTTGGTCCTACTATTCTTCTTATGCAACATCGTCTTCTTCCCTTCATCCTTTGAGGAGCTATCTATATGCCACCTCATGAGGTATAGTCCTTAAAACTCAAAGACTGGATCAAGGAGTTGTTGGTATATATATGCCCATAAAGCCATCCTGAGCTATTGCATGGAGTCAGATATTAATCAATTAATGTAATTATTTGGTTAATTAATTAATTCTAGAATATTCTAATTAATCTACGAGCATTTTAATTAATGCAGTGTTTCTATTTATCGATGGGTTTAGGAAATCCTACTTCCTTTTGTCTCCTATTTAAAGGGGCTTGATGAAAGATATCTGTATAAGATATTGAGAGAGGCTTTTTAGTTTATGCTCACATACATAAACCCTAGCCGTCACCATCCTTAGGAGAGAAAGGAGAGCACTGCGACGCTAGCACGCTACCGCACAGAGACGAATCCTTCCCACCGACTTAGGAAGCACGACATGGAGTTCCAGTCCATCTACGTGGACGAAGTAGAGACGTAGACGCTGAGACACTTGCATTTGGAGGACATATATGACCATACATACGCGTTACGAGTGGCATACATCACCACACGAAAGAAGCACCTCCAGATCTTACTGCGACACATTCAATGAATGGGAGAGAAGTTCCGTCCATGTAGACCAGTAACATTACACACCATCTTGCAGCGGGACATCTCCGGACTTGCTCCGTGATAAGGTATATCCCACAAACACTCCTTCTAAATATGTAGTTGTCGAAGATATCCTATTTTGGGTTGTGTATAATTTTTATGTTACTTCCGAGGGGGGTGAATAGATCTGAATGCACTTAGAAAAAATTCATTAGACCTTCACAATATATCACAAGATAAGGTTGCTAAATAGGAAATTTGAGTGCAACTAAAACATACATAGAAAGGATGAGAGATATTGAACAAGCACAAAATGACAAGATATGTAGAGTGGTTCCATACTTCAAACTAGAAGTATGTAATTCAACTACCTAGAGAGGTCAATCTCTAGGATTTCTTACTGTGTCTCCCTCTATATATTCACTTATAAGAGTTACAAACACATGACCATCCTTTTTTGGGACAAGGATACCCAACCACTCTTTAAGGAGCAAGGGAGCTAACAACCTAGAAAAGGACTTTCCCACCAAGATTAAGAGTCTTCTACCTCTCCAAGGACTTACCCACTTTGTAATAAGTCTTCAGCCTTCTCCAAGGACTTACTCACTCTTGCACAAGTCTTCGGACTTGTAGGAATTGCCCACTCTTTGTTCGATCTTCCACCTTTGACTAATCCTTCACTCAGAGAAGCTTTCCACCAAGAACTTTCCCACTTGAGCAAGGAGTCTTCTGCCTTCTCCAAGGGATCTTACCCAATCTTGCTCCATGTCTTCAGCCTTGAATCATCTTCTTCAATAATTGAATGGTGGAAGAGAGAAATTTAATGTGGAGGAAGTGAGAGCCTCACAAGATATACATGTAGGATTAGCTCTTTTACAAATCTCCTACTTACTCTAATGGATGTAGCAAGTGATTAAGCTTAGAGAGAGAGAGGAGGTTGTAGGATACACTCAACTATAGAATAGGAACCTAATATAGAGTTTTGCATTGAATGATTCACCTTAGAATGAAGCCCAAGGGGTCCTATTTATAGTTGGGGATGCCTACAAGCCTTTGGGAACACTTAAGTCTAAATACTAGCAAATTGGGATGTTGCAACAGATATTTTCTCGAGTTTCGCAACATTCCAACGGCTAAAAACACTTTTCTATACTTTTCCATACATTATAATTGGTCGAGTTTCAACAATGACAACTCGACCGATCCTACTATGTGAAAAGACCAATTTAAGCCATCGGTCAAGTTTTTCCTGGGGTAACTCGATCGAACAACTTAAATTAGTTTTGGTCTACAGAGGGATCGGTCAAGTTTTGTGAAATGGAAACTCCACCGATGAAAAGTCATTTTCAAAATCCAATATGGATCGATTGAGTTTGCAACTTGACTGATGAACAACCTGATGTTAATTTTGGAAAATGACTTTTGAGTGCTTAAATATTTGATTTAAGTACTCTTGATTTTTTCTAAGCTTAATTACAAGTCATACAATCATTACAAGTGATTTACAACATGATTCTAATGGATTTACATCATATTCCACAAAAGTGCACTTGGATTTATTTTGACTTTCTTTTCTCCAATTTGGGATGCACAAGTGAGGGTGTTTGGAGTGTGTCTATACTTAATCAAAAATCACTCAAGTAGAGACAGTATACACAATAAGTGGAATGGTTAGTCATCATCAAAACAAGGGTTAATTCATTTTAGACCTCGAGTCAACATTGACATAGAGTCAACATTCTCATCATTTTGGTAACCTGAGAGCCCAAGTAGTCTTGCCTAAGAAAGATAGAGACGTCAAGGGGAAAGGAATTCAATGCTAGAATGTTGAAAAATGCAAATACAAATCCTTCTCATCAGTTGTAGAAGTGCAACTTGAATTCCAGATGCCCACATGGACTACATAGGGAAATGGAATCCATTGTTTCCACTATAGGAAGATGTTGTCAACCTTCATCCATGGTTGATACACTATAAGGAAGGTGTCGGCTATCATCTATGCACTAATGATGAAGGGACCACATCACCGTGCAAGGATAGTCAATGGACTTGATCTAGGACAAGGTACATCTTACACCCTCTTTTCTAGATACATCGTTGTTGACGCGATCTTATGGATAGGAATATCGATGGAATTTTTAATTTTCCGTGTCATCTTTGTCGCCATATTTTTCTACAGTTGTATTAGAGCCATGTAAATCTACTATGTATTGGATTCAAGTATATGCAATTTTATTTTATTTGTTATATATCTTATTGCATACAATGTGAACATTGAAATGGTTAATGTGCATATATGATTAAATACCGCATTCGCTAGGGATGTGTCATAGATCCTCTCTCTCTCTCTCTCTATATATATGTATATATACATATATATGATATGTATATAATTTATACCCTTTCCACAAAATTGTTTTATGGTGGATGCATGTGTGGTTATGGCCAAAACCCCTTGGATACTTGTTAATGATTCGATGGTTTATTTTTTGTCTTAAAACGCAATTTACAAATTGAGCCTCCTATCTATCATCAAAATATAATTATGTTTAACCCTCTATGATCCCCTCAAATGTTACTCAAGATATTCACTTTTAACAATGTAATATTTAGATAGGAATAACATTGGTTTCTTTATTTTTAGTAAGGAGAAAGCATTATGTCCAGATGAGTCAATCGACTAGAAGTCAAAATGATCGACTAGAATTTTGGAGGACCTAGTCGACCATAGGAGCCAGACAATCAACTAGAGACCCAAATAATCGATTGGAGATCACTTGAACCAGGAACCTATCGAATGACTGATGGAGACTAGCTGATGAACAGGAGGTCTGAATCGATCGACTAGAGAGTCTAGCTGACTGACCAACCTATTTCTAGTACATAGTTTTCCTAAACAGTTGATGCATGTGATATGTGACCTTAGGTGGATAGAAATTCTTTGACTCTATAGAATTACATTAGTGTGTCCATAACCATCACTTGTGTAATTATGATTGCATGTTTCTTTGTGGATATAGTATGTATATGATACATATTATAAGTATGTGGTGATTGGATATGTATATGTATTTATAAAAATAATCCCTCAATAAATATTAAGTCTTAGATTCTTTCCATAATAAAAATACATGAAAATATTGATCAATTAAGGTTGGGCATGCCAATGCGTGGTGTGTTTCCTATCACGTGGAAGTGTGATGGTAGTTGTGTGGGTCTACCAAAGTAAGGCACATTTCTATCGTGTTGGCTTTTGGGTCTGACCTAACTAGGTGACCTTGATAAAATTGAGAGCCTAGAAGCATACATATGGACTATGACAAGGAGTTGTGCATACCATCTATCCAAGAATTGCATTAGATGCAAATGACACATGTTGCCTACCTTAATAATTGGTTTCAGACACTAACGTTGGTTGTCCAGTATAACTCAATGTATTTTGGATCTTGGGTCACTAGAGGATTGTATGCTACAATCTTCCAAATTAACAATTAGTGTTATTTAATTTGAACAAAATAGTGGGAGTGATAATTAATTTAACATCTAATTAAGATCAACAATATTTTCAAATAAAATCAAAATATTTTTAAAAAATGCGAATTTTCTATTGTAGAAACAAATGGCAAATACCAACATCTTTTTGTTGCAATCGGACCATGAGAATGACAAACTAAATGGGAACAACTTCCATGACTGGTTCATGTACTTGATAATTATTCTCACTCTATGTCCTAAAAACACCAGAGCCAGATCAATCCACTCCTACTGTGCCTAAGGTAGAAAGGGATGCTTAAAATAAGAATTCTAATGATGTCATAAATATCAAATGTCTGACACTATCCTATATGAACTATGAGTTTCAAGATAGCATGATAACATGGATGTTCTCGATATCATAACACATATTAGGAGTAAGTACCAAAATCAATATTATATGATGTCTCAAAAACATTGTTTAAGTGCAATATGGAAGAGGGAGATCCATGAGGGCCTTATGTGCTCAAGTTGATCGGGTACATGGAAAAACTAGCAAGACTAGGATTTTCTGTAGGATCCGAGTTGGCCAAGGATGTGATTCTACAATCATCTCCTGAATCATATTGTCAATTTTTCATGAACTATGACATGAATTTTTTTGATGAACTGATGCCTAGGTTGCTTGGCATGTTGAGGACTACCAAAGCACAAATGAAGAAGGAAAATCCTAGATCTATGATGAAGATCAATAGAGGATAGGGGCAGTCCAAGGGCAAAGGCGAGGCCAAGAAGAGTTTTAAAGCCATTTTAGGGATATATGTTATTGAGATAAACATGCTTACTTCATCATTTTGGTATTTGATACCAGATGAGGATCACATACATATAATGGTATGAAGGATCCAAGAAGAAGTAAGCAAGACAAAGTGGAACTTCATGGAGCAAGAGTTGTTGCCACCATAGTTGGAACCTATCACTTGTTAGCCCAGTGGGCATGTAATAAAATTAGTGAATTGCTATTATGTACCTACCATTAATAGAATTATCATATATGTATCTTACTTGGACAAGAGTGGATTAGAATTTCATATAATGAACGGTTGATGTTCTATTTCAAAGATGAGATCTTTTATGGCAGTGCCCTAATGTCTATTATTCGATAGTTCTAGAGAATAATATAGGTATACTATAAATAGTAAAAGAATCAATGACTCAAACAAAATCATACATATGGCATTGTCATCTAGGGAACATAAATAAGAAACACATTTCTGGACTCTGTAAAGATAGTTATCTAGACTCTTTTGACTTCAAATAAATTGAGACATGTAGGTCTTATTTGTTGGGCAAGATGACAAAAGAACCTTCACTAGAAACAATGGGAAATCAAGTGATCTATTTGTATTCACACAGAGTGATGTATGTGAACCTTTTAGAACAAAAGCTAAAGTAGATAAGTAGTACCTAAAGTACTTCAATTTGATCAATGCAAAGATTACTTAGAGTTTGAGGACCTTCTATGAGATTGTGATATTATATGACATTAGACTCGATCTGGAACACAATGATGCATCCGAAAGAAAGAATCATACCCTATTGGACATGGTGCGACAAATAATGAGTCTATAGATCTTCTGATGTCCTTTTTAGGATATGATATAGAAACTACATCATTTACACTAGACGGCGTACCATCTAAATCAGTTTATAAGACACCATATGAGACATGTCATGAGAAATGTTCCTATGTATCTTTTGTGAAGATTTGGAGATGTGAAGCTTATGTGAGGAACTTGTTTCCTAAAAATCTTGGTCCCAAATCAGATAAATATTATTTTGTTGGGTGACCCAAAGGATATTACTTTTATATTCCATCTGACAAAAAAGTGTTTGTTTCCAGGACTGTTGTATTCCTAGAAAAGTAATTTGATTCCAAAGGAAACAATGAGAGAAAAATATAACTTAAAGAAGTTCAAGACCAAAAAAACATTGAACTTGTAGAAGTACAAAAGGAACAAAGATAGTCATAGACTGTTGTGGAATCTCAAGTTCCTCATATAACACATGAACCTTGTAGATATAGTAGGACACACCTTGATCCTGAAAGACTTGGATATATTATGACTCAAGAAGGTTACGAGATAGTCATCTATGATGAGCCAACAACCTACCTAGAAGCTATTAAGGGACCAAAATCTGAAAAATGGATTGAGGCCATGAGATTTGAGTTGGATTCCACCTTGGTGGATTCACTTGAAGGAATAAAACCCTTGGGGTGCAAATGGCTCTACAAGAAGAAGACCAACATGGATGGTAATGTACAAAACTATAATGGTAGATTTGTTGTAAAGGATTTCAAAAAAGTTTTTTATTCATTGATGAAGTTTTTTCACCAGTTGCCATGTGTGATCCATCATGATCATTCTTGACATTGCATCTTATTATGACTAAAAAGGCACGTAGGCTATAAAGGTCAATCTATGGATTGAAGTAAGAATCTTAAAGTTGGAATTCATAAGTTGACGAGGCAGTCAAAGAGTTTGGATTTAGTCAAAATGAAGATGAACCCTATGTTTAGAAGAAGGTTAGTGGGAGAATAATTGTATTCATCATATTGTATGTAGATGACATAATATTGATGGGGGATGATATCCCTACCTTATAAATAGTCTAAACCTTTATGAGAAATACCTTTTTCTATAAAGGATTTAGATGAAGCGTCATATATCTTACGAATTAAGATCTATAGAGATGGATATAGAAGGCTTCTTACTGATCAGAGACATACATTGTCAAGGTGTTGAAAAGGTCCAACACATAGGACTCAAAGAGAGGATATTTGTCAATGTCCCATGAAATTAGTATCTCAAGATCCCACTTCCTTTGAAGAATGGGAATGCATGACTAAGATGCCATATGCATTCTCAATTGGATCCATCATGTATGCAATATTATGCACTCATCCTATTGTCTTGTATGTTTTGAGCATGACAAGCAAATATCAGTGAGATCTTAGTGAAGGTTAGTGGACTACCGTAAAGAACATTTTTAAGTACTTGAGAAGCACTTAGGATGAATTCATTATTTATGGTGATAAGGATGAGTTGGCTGTAGAGGGTTACAATAATTCAAGATTCCAAACAGATAAGGATGATTAAGCAATTGCAATAAAAATTGTGTTTTAGCCTTAAATTAGACTATAAGCTGTCAAAGTTCTAAGAAAAAGACAGTTGCTAATTCTACAATAGAGTACATTGTTGTTTTAAACACAATAGAGGATATTGTATGGATAAATCACTTAGATGAACTTGAAGAGGTTCGAACCATTGATGATTTATTAGAAATATTGTGACAACAATGGAGCTATTGGATAGTCTAGGAAACCCATATAACATACTCCAAAATATCCATCTTATATAAGAGATTGTGTAGCAAGGAGATGTGAATATTTTCAAAGTGCCAATTAGAATCAAATGTTGCTAACTCATGACTAAATCACTTGTGCAACAAAAACATGATGGTCATGTCAAGATAACATGGAATAAGATTTGTGGGTGATTATCTCTAGTTGCAAGCGAGTTTCTATTAGTATATGCGTCTAGAGAGCCAATCATATAATGATTGTACTGGGGAATGATGTACATGATTTGATAATAATAAAGGTACTTCCATCTATTATGTTTGTCTGAGTCATGAGATGATGACACAAACATGGTTGATGTATAAATAATGATGTAACTCAAAGTCATATGTCTTTAGGTTGAGGACCAAAACAATGATATCACATGTATGATCAGAGTACATACGTTCTTTATGTGTCCCTACTAGGATATTATTGTCGAAACACAATAAATGACAATAATACTATAAGACCCCTGACCTTTATTTTGGGATAACCCTATTTTTTTCTCTCTATTAAATGCTTAACACCTCTCTCTAAGATTTTGATATGCTTTTAGATCTTGTGGAGAGCTTAAGTTTCTAGTTTGATCCTATTTGGATGATGTTTGACCTTTTTGTGCATGTTTTGAGTCGAATTGCAATTTACCCCATTAAGAGGATTATCTTACAATTTTCCACATCTAGAGTGTGCCCTTAGTGCTTTGTCATCATGAGAGAGAGTATGATGCTATCGGGTGCCTTGTTGAACCTTGGTTAATGAGGTGGCATCATGTGGTGATGTTAGGGTTTCTAGGGTTTTGCTTGGTGTCGACCAATTTGAGCTTAGTTGAGAGTTGCGACCTATGTATCGACCATGTTGGTGTGTATCGGGTGTGTCTTAACTGAGACACCTTCCTTGGGTGATGTTTCTTCTACCATGGTGCCCTAGAAGTGGTTGGGTCGAGTCAGTTTGTCTCCAAGTGGTATGTCTCGACCTTGTGTGCTTGGTGTTCTTTTGTTTTGACCTAGGCAAGTGCCATGATGTTTGTGAGGACCTCTTAATCTCTCTCGACTGAAACCAATGTGTTGGTGACCTAAAGAGGTTGATACCAAACATTAGTTATATCACCATAAGTTTCATGCATGCTTTCAGTGGTTGCATGGTCATTTGGTTGGAGGACAAGTGTCCCTTTGGTACCTTCTTATGTTGACACATCATCTACACCTTACTTCCCTCGTCCTTCATGTATATAACCCCTCTCCTCTTCATACATGCATCCTTTTTTGGTCCTCTTTCCTTCCTCCTCCATTGTATCAACCTTGGATCTTAATGGAGCCAAAGAGTGCTTATCTAGGTGCTTTGGAGGTTGATCGACCTTGCATATGATGTCTTGGAGCTTAATCACCTTCTTTGTGGTGATTTAGGGTCATCTTCTTCCTTGGTAAGTGGATTCCTTTCCTTGATCTCATTTTCTCTTGGTTTCCTACCATATCCCCTTCTATTTTCCCAACCATAGACTATCGATTATCCATGGTGATTGTTTGGAGAGAAAATTCCTCATCACAAAGGGGCAGAGACCATGTTTTAATAAGGTGGTACCCAAGTATAAGGAAGTTTTCTTCTATTTCTCCCTTCTTCTTTTGGTTCAACCTAGGGTTTCTTGACCTATTTTCTTAAGCTATATTTGACTTTGATGTCTTGTTCTTCTTGAGGTGATCTTGTGACTGAGAGTTGAGCTTTTAGTGGAGCTTCATCTTCCTCCTTGGTGATCGAGAGCTTGGAGCTTGTTCCTTCACTTAAGGTTGGTTATATAACACTCTACCCTCTCTATTATTGCACTTTTCTTTACTTTCATGTTGTTTTCTCTCTCTCTATAAATCATAGTCCTAACATGCTAATTGATGATATCATGTTCTAGAGATCTAATGATGGTGGTTATCGTGCTTGGTTTGCTTAGAATCTGAATCCCTAATGCTTGGTACCCAATTTGGAGATGTTCGTGGAATGGATGATTTTCTCCTATCTTTCGATCTTGGATTTTGATCACATGCATAACGTTCATGTACCTTAGTGTAACATGGAGTTTAGGCTCTATTTTGGATGTCTTGAACGTGGGTTTATCTCCATTTTGTTGATGGCTAAGTGTTGTTAATGTGTCTTGACTTTGGTGGTCGAAACACTTTGGTTTTCTTTTGGTCAACACCCCATTTGTTTGGGTTTGGATGGTCATGACCCTTGCTTATTTTCAGTTGAAACCCTAACCATAAGTGGGTCAAGATACTATGATGGGTGGTGGTCGAGACATATGCTTGCATGATGGTCGAGACATATATCTTGTTGAGGTCGAGACACCATGTAGGTTGGTGGTTGAGACACCATGTAGGTTGGTGGTTGAGACACCATGTAGGTTGGTAGTCGAGACACCTACTTTGTTCATGGTCATAACACATGCTTATGTAGCAGTCGAGACACTTTCTTTGAGAGTGGTCGTAGCACATATGTGATGGATGGTTGATACACATATAAGGGTATAAGCTAACTACATGTGTATGAGTAAGCAATTGATGATTCATGTAGTGTTGTTTGGATGATTGTTTGATGAACTCTAATCCCATTTTCTAACACTAGTGTGTTCCAAGAAAATGGGAGATGGTGTACCTAGTTTTGGTGATTTAATTGAACTACAAAACCCTGATCAGCTTTGCATGAAACCCTAACCCTAATTTTGTCATGTGTTGTGATTACTTATCATTCTTGGTGTGGTTATCATATTATGATGTTTCCTCTCTCCAGTTTATAAATCCCTAACCTTTCTGGTGATATGAATGTCATAGCTATGTGAATGCTATGGTGAATTCTATATTATACATGATGATGATTATAAACATTGTTGAGACATTATTTGATGATGTATATGTAGGGGTTATGTGATTAGTTCTAATGACCTGGCAGGTGCCTTGTGCATAATTTGAGGTAACCTCTAGAGTTATGATTTGAGGGATTGATATCCCATTGTGATTTGATGAACCATTGTGATGAGACAATGATGATTACCTTATGTATGACAGTTGTATCAGTGCCATGAGATGGTGCAATCAGTTTATACCTTATCTATTATATATCTTCTGATGTTTTTTCATAGTTATGCTTGCTAGAATGAATTCAGATGTTGTATGTCCACTTGTATGTTGAAGCCTTATTTCACCCAATTGGCTAATTAATAAAGTGAAACCTTAATCACGTAGTTTCCTTGTGTCGTAGATCAATTGTTGTGTCAGGACTTGCTGGATGGTGAAATGAGTATCTCATACAAGAAACTCGGAGCATATATTGTTGAATATGCGGGGGTTCAAGTTGAGTTTATATCCTTGCATCCACAATCATATGTGTTATGGAGGGTGACTGCAGTCATGCCTCAAAGGTGTGATATGTAATATGTGTGATGGCAGCAGTGCAATTGCATATGCCTTTTATAAAATGGTCATGTGTGGGCATGTTCTCTAGCGTCATGACCTATTCCAAGGTAGGCTAGTTGTTTTTTAGCTTGACTATATGTCACCATTGGTAGTGGACTGTTATGTCTCTGCATTGTCTCTCATAGTGATCGGGAGTTGTTGGAGAGATCATAGATTCCAGCTCTTCCATTGACCTTGTATGGCACTAATTTTGACTTAACAGAGGTCAGCTGGATTGAGGTGGTACGACTCAAACCCTCAGGGCATTAATAAAAGATGTAACATAGTCGTGTAGCATATTGGCATAGGGTTAAACATGAATAACATTGGATGAACCCTTCGCCTTATTTCTTATATACTTTGGTTGATAAAAGATATGCATGCTCTTTATATTCCTTCTTCAATTATAATATGTTCTACAATTTAGTAGCAATTGCCTAAATTGCTTCATTAGTATTATCTACTTTAAATACATCATTTAGCTGGATATGCTTATCATGTTTATAGTTTTACTTTATTCTCTTCTTTACCTTATATCTATTTTTTAATATGTTGGTGGAGAGTTATATCTCTTGTTGAGATATGGATATCACCTAGTGGGTTTCCGCATCTTTTTGGTGGTCGTGCATGAAGAGGTAGAGATCGTGCAACTGAGGAAGAGTAGAAACAAGAGTATTAACTGATAAGGTTGGATGTGATGCTAGTCTTTTGGTGATAGAGTCCTATATGTCATCCCTATACACTCAAGTCTTTGGGGGTGTTCTCGATGTTTTTTGTGGATATGTTATCGATACAAGGTTTTTCACTTGTGAGCCATGGATGTATGTAACAACATGTATATATATGTGTGTGTGGAATAGGTGCCTCATGTAGCAGGTGGATGCCTGGAATGATAGTGTACAATGATTGAAGCACCTTGTGATATGATATGTAATGCACGTGACATGCTTGTGTACTTATACGTGATGAGTTTCTCCTAATGGTGGTTTTGCATAATCGGTTTTAATTTCTTGTGTTTTCTGGTAATTCACATGCTTAGTTATAATTCCACAATTTGTTTTGAGTAATCTCATTTGTGGAACATCATGGCATCATAAATATAAAAGACTAGAATGTGTGTTGATTGATGATAGAGTCTCATTAGTCATGATATTGGATATTAAGTCAAACACATAGGTACATGTAATGGAATAATGTGTCAGACAGACCCACCTTGCGAGTGATAATGGAAACCATTGAATGATAGTCACAATCATCTCTCAAAGTGATAGTAGTGATTGTGGATCTTAGACCTGAAGTCGTTGCACTCATCACATGTCGTTTAATGAACTTTGACACATACAACATGACTTGAATAAGTTTGCCATAAAGGTGGTTCTCAGGAACATTGAGGCCCATGATGATTGACTGTGAGTGTTGTACCCTCCTACTAGAGTTGATGTCATGAACACCTAATAAGAGAGATAGAGAAACATTTGGCTATACTCATGTGAGTCAATATGTGATATGTGAGCTCACATGCATCTTGTACACTCTTATGTAGTTTAAGGAACATAGATTGAATGTTAATACGATGATAATTCCATGCCTAATCTTAAATCTGGATATCAGAGAGAAAAGAACTATACAATCATGATAACTTTGATCATGTTTTATAGGTTGAAGTAGTTCTCCAACTTTCTAATTACTTGGTAGCAATGATGTGTTGCTAGATACTACTCATTGCTTGTTATGTCATAATATGGTTATTCACATTCACTACCAACGTAATATGGAACCTATAGGGTCACACACATAGGATGCACTTGGAATAGGAGTTTACTCATGGATAAGATTTAGCTTGTTTTCTAAAATAGTTTAAGTAATCAACTTCAGAAATACTAGAAGCGAGTCAACTGACTAGAACATCCATTTGACCAACTAGTGTGCCAATCAATTGACTGGAATGTCCAATCACCGACTGGACATCTTTTGACACTGGCCTATGGAACTAGCTATTTAAATGATTGGAGTGTCCAACCGGTGAACTAGACATTATTCCTAGTGTATGGTTAAAATATTTAGTCGACCAATTCAAATGTCCAAATTAACTGACTAGATGTGAAACGACCAATTTGATTGGGTCAAACAATCAATGACATGTGTAATGATGTGCATTGATCATTTCCTTAAAAGACAATGCTATTGTGCTACTGACTATAAGTGAATCAATCAATTAGATAGTCTAGTAGATTGACTAGCTATGCCAGTCAATAAATTGGATGGTCCAGTCGACCGACTGTCCATGCACAGTAGTCGTCAAACCATGACATATGCCATTCCATATCCCCTACGTTTTGGTATCCCTAGCCCATCCACTCCTATTTAAGGAGGGGTGGCCAAGGATCTGAACACACTTTTTCTCACAAGTGTAGTAACATTAGGGCTTGAGCAATCTTACCAAACAAAGGGATAGAATATAAGGGGAAAGGAAATTGATGCTAGCGTGTTGACAAATGAAAGGACAACTCCTTCCGTTGGTTGTCGAAGTACAATGTGGAGTTCTGGTGGTCCACGTGGACTATATAGAGATGTGGAAGTTGGTGCTGCCACACTAGGAAGATGTTGTCGACCATCGTCTGTGGTTGTTGTACTATAAGGACGCTGTCAGCTACCTTCCATGAGATAAATGTGAAGGAAGCACATCACGATGCAATGATAGTTGCTGGGTTTTATCTAGGACAAGGTGTATCTTGCACCCTCTTTCCTATATACATCATTGTTGGCGCGATCTTCTAGTTAGGAGTATTAACATAATTTTTTGTTTCCACTTATCACCTTTGTCCCCATATTTCCCTACAATACTTTAAATATATAATGTGGTTATTTTTTATATTTACTCTTGTGTACTTTGGACACCAATTAAATAAATAATGGTTAAATAGAGTAATATAATATATGGTGATCCTTTTTGTTTATAATATTTCCTTGGAAAGTTATTCTCAAGCTTCAAACATTTTATGAAATTATGTGATATATTGAAGGTTTTTACTTGGGTTTGATGTAAGAGTAACTTGAAGACCAAGAGAAGGATGTTAAGCTAACAGTCACCATTGCTACTTTTATGGTAGAAAAATGAGAGAGAAATAAAGAAGAATCTACATTTCCAAGTCTTTGAGACTATCATGCTGGTCTAATACATTATTTATCTAGTATGAGCCATGTATGTATATGTCTGCATTGTTAGCTTTAGTATGGAAATTTAAAGATTCTTAACCGGATAGGACTTAGTCAAACCTGGTATTTAATGATAAGGGAGAAGTATTTAGAATTTCAGACCATCTAGAGTTTAGTATAGAGAGATAAGAATTTTCCAAGTATGTATAAAGTAATCTAGACAATTTATTATTAATTTGTTTTCACATTTAGTGTGACGAGAACATCTAGAAAGCAAGGAATGGCCTCTTTAATATGTCACTCTCTCACTCTCAGCTCTTTGATCCAACATGAAGAATCTGAGGTGTCTTAAATCTCATGCATGATATGGAAAGTAGCCTAGTAATATTTCTTCCTAGATTCTCATATCTACCTCTCTACCTGCGTCCCCAACCTGTACAAATATCACCCAACTAATCTCTTCAAACCAGACCCATTAATGGGTTGAATGAGGGTGATCTCTGCCATGAGTACCAAGAACAAATCCATTACCATCTCTTCCTCTGTATCCAGCGACATGGTTTACCCAAAACCTTAGATCTAGTCTCATCATGCCCTATAAAACCTCTAATGGACTTTGTCTCCTCTCCACAAATCTCACCCTCTTTGTTACTGACCATGAAGGAACCCTTAGGACCCCAATAAATGGTCATTGTGCCTTTTTGTATTTGCAATATCACTGTTATCATAGGGCTTCTAACCTGGGGCATCCTTGGACCCTCACAAAACAATTTATACATTTACAGTAGCAATCAGAAGATGGACAGTAAATTCTTGATGCATGCTAACCCTTCCTTCTCATTCTTTTTGTTTTCCTGGGAAGAACTCCACCACACCCCTTTCTACTTCCACAGAATTGCAGCCAACTGAGAAAACAATCCACAACTGTGGATCTTGGTCAAGGGTCAATGATGACAGAGATCCCATGACTAAAACAAGGCATGCACCCTCTCATGCATAGAAATAGAGGGAACTATAAGACGGGAAATGCCATGGATCAAGACATGTCCTGGCATGCTAGACCATGTGTTGTAATGTTTGGTTGTGCCTTTCAAGGCCCAAATTGGGCCCATTGATACTTTCAAAGGTAAAACTTCTACATACTCCTAAAAATGGTTGTAGTCTCATATATTAGCAACCAATTTAATAAGAAAAAGGGTAGAACCTTTTAACATGGTTTTATACCCATGATTCAAATCCTAGTTCAAGATTATCGAAAATGGAAGATTATTTTAATAAACCCTAGGTGATGATTAATATAATATATAATTTTGTCATGAACTCAACGAGTCTAATGTGAACTAAACATTGGATTTGATATTGAGGTCAAGTATATCCTCATTGGAGTATTAAAATATGTGTAAATAATTCCAATTCTGAAATTGATTCATGTTTCTCTTAATATGAAGTATGAATATTTGAATGAAGGGATTTAAGATCCAAAACATTAGTGAAACACTGTATACTAACCTCAGAAACCCCAAGATAGGATTTGAGTTTCTTTATCACTTGGTTCAATAATAATTTTCTTAATAGTGCTTGTTTCTTGAATTATTTGAATACAAACAACACCTTTCCTTCACGATAAGTTGGCTAGATTATCTATGAGTATGAACTTCAACCAAGCCTTTCAGGTTCCCCAAGTTTGATTGTTTCAATTACATTATATATGCACTAGATGATTTCAATATTGTAGTAAGTAATGAAATCTTATGATTATCATTAATAATAACATAAAACCCAATAATT
Source organism: Alisma plantago-aquatica (assembly GCA_963693085.1). Lineage (NCBI taxonomy): Eukaryota > Viridiplantae > Streptophyta > Magnoliopsida > Alismatales > Alismataceae > Alisma > Alisma plantago-aquatica. Next base: position 480,907,499 of record OY856414.1, read on the forward strand.
GCTACCTCACAATGGTATTATTAGGAGAAACCCAAACCCAAGATAAAAAATTTAAAAGAATATGACAGTGTTCAAAAGAACAATGAGAAGTGAGGTAGAAAAGTCCCATGATAGGATCCACACTTATGATCTTGATGATAGGAAATACGCTTCAGAATTCAACTTATGAAACAAATTAGTATGCCAAGTGAGTGAGAAAGATTATGGGTTGAATAAATGAATTTGAGGAATTTATATTATCTGCAATTACTTGACTTGAATTATCATATATGTTGTTAAATATACATGTACACATTTTGGTTGAACCCACATGCACAATAAAGATAGTCCATATTTCTGGTTAGAGACATTGATGTGAAGATATGGATCATCTCCCAAGAAATAGGATTACTGATAATGAAAGAAACTAAGGAGGATTTTAGATAGATTATTTTTACCATCAATTTCATTAAATGTTATTCTTTACTATATTAATGGAAGTTGTAACATCCTAGGATTTGAGGCCTCACATAACATGATCTTAAAAGGATTGATTGGACTACCCATATCACCAAGGTGCACCTCCTTTTCCGGGAGCCCATCACTAAAGAACTTCATAGTTAAGCGTGCTCAGCTTGGAGTAGTACTAGGATGGGTGACCAGTCGGGAAGTTGATCATGGCTTGTGTGTCAGTGTGGACAAAGTGTGCAGTTAAGGCTAGTGGTGGTCTGTGGGGCCAGTTGTCATTCCTGAAACTCTACTAGAGCCTTAGGCAGTGGGCCCAGGCGTTACAAATGGTATCAGAGCCAATTCCCCTCCAGTAGGTAGGCCCCACAAGGGCATGGCATGCTAGTCTTGAGCCGTGTGGTCCAGGCATGTAAGAAAGGGTTGTCCATGGTTGACATAGCCACCCTTGCGCTGGTATTCCGTGATCGGGAGCTGAGTGTCCATGGGCCATTGTGGGTCTACACTGAAATGGGGAAGTGATTATGAGACCTTATAGTTGAGCCTTGACGAAGACGTCAAGAGTCTAAGTGGGGGAGATTGTAACATCCTAGGATTTGAGGTCTCAGATAACATGATCTTAAAAGGAATGATTGGACTATCCATATCACCAAGGTGCACCTTCTTTTCCGAGAGCCCATCACTAAGGAACTTCATAGTTAAGCGTGCTCAGCTTGGAGTAGTACTAGGATGGGTGACCAGTCGGGAAGTTGATCCTCGCTTGCATTTCAGTGTGGACAAAGTGTGCAGTTAAGGCTAGTGGTGGTCTGTGGGGCCATTCGTCATTCTTGAAACTCTACTAGAGCCTTGGACAGTGGGCCCAGACATTACAGAAGCTCCCTCTGAGGATATATATTTCCCTTTTATGAACAATACCTATTTGTGAAATTATTAATGATTCATTGATGTTTATATAAATATGTTTCCTTGGTAATATATGGATGGCATCTCTCGCCTCCATGGTCCAAACTATTGGGGATAATGGGTGTAGGGTCCCGTTACAATTGGTATCACAACCTAGATTTATGTAAATCACTTTTTATTTTTTAAATAATTTCAAAAACCTTATATAAACCATGGAATTATTAGGGTGTTTTATGAGATGTAATGGTGTCTAGAATTTTTACCCTCTGGGCCTGGAAATATTTTTCTTTGCACCACTAATTTTTTACAAGGTCTCTGGGTCAATGTAATTCATGCCTGCTCAAAACCTAAGGATTTACCCCGAATAACATACCACTAGGTCTCCTCATTTAAATTTTTGTCTCCTTCTGAGGTCTATTCTCTTCAACTTTCACGACATGTTTGGTTTGCAGTATTATCAGTAGGATAGGATTATGATTTCAAATTCCATGTTTGATTGTGTAAAAATAACACCAGGATTCTAATCCATTGGAAATAGGAGTCCCATCTGAGAAGACTTTTGAGTTTCACACCCCCCTAGGTATTGGGCGGTATAAAGAGCCTTCGTACCCCCTAACGCCAACCTGTCACTTTATTGTGGAACATCTTTCTGGCGTTGTCCTTCATGTTCTCTGGCTATCTATCATCTGCCCCAATTGTCTGACTTCTGTCACCATAATCATTCCTCGCCGGTGGACTGCTCGCATCCTGGAATCTTCACTTTGTTTCTATGATGCTAGTGCATCTGCTGCATACCTGATCAATTCCTCATTGTATCACAGCCAACAAAGAAAAACAACTCACAGTAATCCACTATTGTCATAGCCGGAAAGACAAGTAAGCTTTCTTAAATAAACAACATGTTTGTCAGTGTTATGGTGTTCGTCAGTGGTGAGTACCATCATCTATTATTCTCTACAGTTGTAGAATAAAAAAATATTAAAACTTATTGCGGCATTATGATTAAGAGGCCAAGAGAAATTTTTTACTTTCATGATTTTTAGTGGTGAGTCCCATCATCTATTATGTCAGTGGTGAGTTTCGTCATCCATCAACACTCTCGTACGACCGTTCAGCCGAAAAGGTTACTTTCTTTCTTCTTCCTTACATATTTTAAATTTTGGGAACAAGAAACTACATAGGTGTTTGTTTTCTCCCTCCTTGTATTGATTTCTATAAATAAACTCTCACAAACATAATACGAAATTAGTCATTCTCGTTAATATATAAAAAAAAATAATATTATGGATCAGTGTAGATGATATTAGAATTGTTAAATATTTGCTAAATCCAATTCCCAATTGATCACGTCCCCTGCTCTTTAGCCTTTAAAAAATAAAGAGAAATATTATCCCTAACCTTCTAATCATCTATAATGTTGGCTCTCTTGAATATATAAAGCAAGTGGCACCGAACAAGCAAGCTTCTAGGTTCAAATTTTTTAATTGATTCAAAAGTTCATATCTTTTATGAAATCTGAAAATAGGATGTTTGTGATTTGTAATTATGTCTATACATTGAAAATATAATGATGTGAGTTGTTTTTGTGTCACACTAATGGCACATTTGTCAAGACGAGAAAATCTACACGGAATAAGAAATTTTTCATGCATATTATACAACAAATAGTTCTTTTATAATTACAAAGTTAATAATTTGGTAATATTCAGGAATTCAAAGCAACATGATATGTCAAATAACTGCAACTGATTTAGTTAGTGTCATTATGAATCCTATCCTTCTTTGCATCCAAACTCAGGATGGGATCAACAAAAATCCCATCCTTCACCTATACCTTCCCATCCTGTCCTCTTGAAAAGTCCTATCTTAATCCTTTCCTACAACCCAAACATGTCATCAGAGTATATCTATCTAAACCTTAGGACTTTATTTTTTTATCATCTAAGTTAATATTTCAAGAAAATTAGGATTATGGAATCCTCCAAAATTAAGAAGTATCAAATTCCATTTTAAAGCAATAAAATAAATATATTATAAATATGTTTTATGTTATATATATGCATCTCATAAAAGGAGAAACCCTAGAAACTTCTAGGAGTCCTAGATGAACACAACAAATTAGGAATATACCAAGTACCTAAATAAGTTAGATGAAAAAGTAAAACCTAATAATAAGAGAGTTATCCTTAACACCTTAACTTTGATATGCATGATTAATACATGAATGTACATATATATGAACATCTCTAGTGACAAATGGAGAAAAAGAAGAAATAGGTAACATGTAAGTAATATTTTGAACCTTGATCAGAGATCATTATCTAGGGAAAATTAAAAGAGGGTAGTACGTAATTACATGTAAACCTTAGCAATAGGTAGGAATATAGGTGTACCACCTTGAATCCCGAAGAGGGATACATATCCTAGACTTTGATAAACCTTATATGATACCTCCTATGAAATACCTTCTTGGTCCCAATTACACTTGAGCAAGAGTTAGTGATCCATGCCACCTATGTTCTACAAGGAATAGTAGGCATAGGTGGGGAAATTAATCATGATAACAAAAATCTCCTTCTCAACTCTACCGTGAGAGTACTCGAGGAAATGACTGTAACATCCTTGATTTTCTATCCCCCCAACTATGAATACTTTGACTCATAATAGACTATATTTGACTTGATAAACTCCATAATCATCAATTGGATAGTTTGGAATCACATATTGATCAATTGTTGAGATATGGTTGACGGTTGCAATTTTGAACTTGATTGTGTAATGTTGAATGACTTAATTTACATGAGGAACTTTTGAATTTTTGGATCAACTCAATGTACTGATGTTGACTTTAATCTTTGAGCATTAGATAGAAGATAAAATTTTTGATCCATAGGTGAAGATTTCACCCTAATCAGATAATTGAACACGAAGTTATGTCAAATTGAATTTACCTTTTTCTTATCCTTTTCAACTTGTTTTTCTCCTTTTTCTCCCTTGCTGAGCCTCAGCCATTGCTTTTCTCTAGGGTTCGGCCCATGGGTTCCTAGCTCTTTGACCTTATCACGGTGTGTCCCTAGTCCACTCATCGAATGGCCGTGAAACTCCATACCATATTCAAGGGTTGTGAATCATCTTCTACCTTGGAAAAGGAAAGCATAGTGCCCTAGGGCACACTCACCCTAGGAGCATGGCTCCACATTCATCCTTGGTCCCAATCAACAATGCAAAAGTCCCCTTCTAGAATTTGCCAACCTCATCCCTATATTTTTCGAGCAAATTGGTCACCGAATAGGGGCATTAGGGAACCCTCCCTCCATGGTCGGCCACCATGGCTGAGGCCATGGTAGTTGACACCATTCAGACATCCTCCAAAATTTGAGTCATGGGGCCATTTGGGATATAACCTTTATTAAGAATAAAATAGGAAGCACCCTCTTTACAAGCTCACGAGCTCCACGAGAGCTTGCCCTTTGTTTTTCCATTCTTCTTGCATGATCTTGTCCCATGTACCTTACTCCAGTCCACCTTCTTCCTCCTCGGAGCTCGTCAGTGCTACCACAGCAAGCCCTTATGGGTGTTTCATTTACCTCCCTATTAGACACATTTTGATGCTTCCAATTTCTTCACACAACCTCCTAAAGTCCAGGCAGTGCATTTTTGAGCCTCGACATGGCCTCAGAAGCATGGGAGCTTGGCCCTGGAGAGCTACCCCAGCAACCACCGCCGCGGTAGCTCCTCTGTGTGCTAGCGTGTGGGCAAGGGGGTGGGATGAGCAGTGATTGTCAGATTTCGACCCAACACCGAGTCCAGCTGGCCCAATCAGGGCATGCCATGTCATCGACTCTTTGTAGTAGAGACAACTCTCTCTCCCTTTCTTTTATGCAAATATGTCTTGATCTTCCAAAAATCATATTAAATTATTCCTAAGTCTAGATGGGACATATTATATATGAAAATTAATCTATCAACGAGAGCTATCCAATCCACTATGTTTTAGAGCCTAACCCCTTTTAGCTCTTGTGACGTTAAAAATGGCATCAAATTTACCTCTTTTACATGTTTAATGGTGATTAATGGTCAACCTTGAACATATAATGATCTTACTTAATCTTGACATTCCTAATCAGTAACATATTCTATTTGTAGTATGTAAATCAAATTTGATCATACCATGCTCTATTAATGAATTCGTGTGGGAAATGAACCATGCAGTGTGTATAAAATGGACTTTTATGCCAATGATCACTAGTTTGATGCTCAAGTTGGCCATATGAACTCCAAACCATAATGTTAGATCTATGTTAGTAACTTTACATGCATTGATCACCTAAATGATTTATGAATCAATATTGCCCACTATTATGACTAAGTGACCTAAACATGACATTGAATGTGACCTAATATGTATTTTGCTATATTTGAGATCTAGTCTTATACAAATCTCACCCTAATGGTCACCCATGCTATTTGATGTACTCAAATTAGTAACTTGTCCATATTTATGGCACAAAATAAAGGTTGATATTGTATGCACTCTAATGCTGACTATCTAGCATGAAAATGACTCAATATGCCTTAAATGGACGTTTTGATGATCAAGTCATACAACCTTGTAATGTTATAATTTCCCTATTAAGACCAATAAAACATAAGTTTGAAATACCTGATCTTGATATAGATATTTCATCTTAAGTCTAAATGATATATAATGTAGCATGTAGCTTGAAGATGATTTTGCATGAATGTTGGAGATGTCAAAATCAGTCTATAGGGAAATACAACATCAGATTGCCAACAAAAATAAAAATTTTACTGACATATTTCCCATTAACCAATAGATTGTGTTAATAACTAGGAAATGGAAAGGATGGTTTTAGGAAGATATACCCAAACTTGGAGCAAGTCCAACAACAATCCTCATCAATGTAGATGCACACTCTATCTTGGACGATGTCTGTCCAACTCTTAGATGTACTAGGACTTGTCTGACTGCTCCTTCATGACAGTAGGCTTGAACTTCATCGTCTACAACATCTTATGCTGCCATAGACTATTGGATGATGTCATCCTCCTTAACGATGGGAAAAGGTCACCTCGCCACTAGAGAAGTCTACATAGACCAACTAGAACTCCTACTGTCCTGCTAGAATAGATAGGAAGGATTTGTCCCTCCCATTGGTATACTAGTCACCAACATGCTCTCCTACAACAATTATCCTTAATTGTTTCTTTCCCTTGGCTATCCATTCCTAGTCGGGTAGGACTTGACTGGGCTCTCTCGGTTACCACAACTAGAGAGGACAACATTTGTTAGAGAAACTAATTCTCAATTGTCTGTGTTATTCTCTGGAAGCCCCCAGTACCCCTCTATTATAATAGAGGCCAGGGTCAGGGTTCCCAGTCTATGCGAGAGTGGAAAGGATCGGAAGATATTGAATTTTTGTAACATTTCTAGAAACTTTGCAACCTACGATAGCCGAAACTACCATTTGGCAAACCCATCCAGATGTTTAGAATGCAATACGGTCGTCTCACACTATGCGATGGTTGTTTCCCAGTTTTGTACATGTCAACAATTCAATTCCAATTAGTACACGTCATGATGTCAGCACCAATCATTGATACAATCGAATTGCACCCCTGAGACGGCCGTTTGGTGCATGTGAGATGGGCATCTCACACCACCTAAGATGGTTGTCTCACACAAGTGAGATGGGCGTCTCGCAGCTCGGGTCAGGAAGAATTTCAACCAATGCACAATACAATCAGCCTGACACTCTTATTCATCCCACTCTCCTCGTGCATGAAAGATTATCGAATTAAACATACAAGGAGTTAAATGCGAAGAAAATATGATAGTACTACTACCATTACATTTATCTTTGTCTAACCAATTATGAATTGCCTTTGGTGGCCTAATGTAGTGAAAAGATCTTTTCTTGTTTCTATTGTGGTACTTCGCTAGGCCATCCACAGCTGCATTGCAAGTTTGTTTAATATGGGATAGAGTCCATTGACCATGTCTGACCAGAATCTATCGACACCCATCTATTATCTGCATGTGCCTTGGGTGGTGAATAGCTTGTTGCATCATTGTGTTGATTGCCAACTTGCAATCAGACTCTATGTCAAGTTCTTCCAATAACAACTCCTCCGCCTTCTGTAAAGCACAAAGCAAGGCCAGAAGCTCTCTGTCGAATGTAGATCAAACATTAGAGTAAAGAGTGCCAAATCCCCACTTCCAGTGGCCTGCGGTGTCCCTGATTATCATCGCTATTGCACTCTTCCGTCTGAGAATGGTGGCATCAACATTCATTTTGAGCCTCCCAGCATTCGGCTTCCTCCAGCCAGCTTCAGATGTACCGACAGATTGTCCTGCCCAACCATCATCATCCTTTCGCCAAGCATTCACCGTCGCAGTCACATCAGATCTTATGAAATGGCAAATGTGCTCAATGGTTTTGACTACCTTCTCAAAGACATGTTGGTTCCTACAGTGCCAGATGTACCATCATGAGATCATGAACGAAGTCTGCTTGTCTCCTGCTAGCCTTAATCCTTGCTTGATCCACGTACGAGCTTCAACCGTGAAGAAGGAGGAAGGTTGAGCCCCTATAAGCAGCTGTTCCCATTCTGGTCTAACTAGCTTACAGTCCCAGATGGCATAAATGTCAGTCTCCTCCTTCTGACATCTTGCACACCTTGCATCCCTGGCCATATGGCGTTGTACATGCTTATGATTAGTAAGAAGGGTTCCATACATGAACATCCACATGAAATGGTTAACCTTTGTCGCCACCTTCGATTTCCATACAACATACCATTCTCCTTTGACCCATAGATCGCATGAGCTTCTCAGGATCATATAAGAGGATTTTGTAGAATACAACCCATCTGTGGTGGCTTTCCAAACTAACGTGTCATTGTCCTCCTGCGGTGAAGGTGCTGGAATGGCCAAGACCATGTCGACCCCCTCTTTGGGAAGCCAGTCCTTCCAAAAGTTGATATCCCAACCTCCATTTCCCAAACTGACACTTGCGACTTGCAAGTATGCGATCTCCTCTAGTATAGGTCAGACAACCAGATCAAATAGTTTTATCTCCTCAGAGCACCAGTAGTCTGTCTAGAATTTGGTTCTGATGCCATTCATCACTTCTTTGTATGTGTTCTCCTCGATAAACCTTTTTCCTTTAAGAACAACCTTCACCAACCTGAAAACATTAGAGAGATTACAACCTGAGTATTTCTCATACTTGAGTCTAATGTACCAACACCACAATATCTCTTCCCACAGACACTTCCCAAGCATTCTTCATAATAAGGGCTAAGTTCCATTCTCTCATGGATCATATGCCCAACCGTCCATCCTCCTTTCTACATGTCACTTTATTCCAGGCTACAAGTGGTATGGGGTGAGAATTCTAGCTACTGCCCCATAAGAATTTCTTAATGATGTTGTCTATTTGGTCGCAGAGTTCCAGAAGAAGATATGCAGTATGCATGGCATAAGTGGGAATGGTAGTAAGTGTGGCCTTTACCAGACAACAACGACCTGCAAATGAGAGACTTCTCACTGCCCAAATATTGATTTGACTATGTACTCAATGCAGGATGTCAGCATAGGTTCTCTTATTGACTCTCAAATGGATGATAGGAACACCTAGATATCTTTTGAGATCAGATGTTTCCTTCAACGCACTAATTTTGGTCACCTTTCACCTTGTGGTTCTAGGTACACTAGCATAGAAGAAGATTTGTGTCTTCTTGATAGAAATAGACTGGCCCGATGCCTCCCCAAAGCTTTTGAAACATTGTTTAATGATTCTCATATGTTTACTTGACGCCTTGCTAAAAAGGATGAGATCGTCTGTGAAGCATTGACGGGATAGCTTAACTCTATTTCTCCCAATGGAAACGGGCTTCCATTTTTTACTGCCGACGGGATGTTCGATCATTTGGCTCAAATGTTCAATGCACAATACAAATATATATGGCGAGAGGGGATCTCCCTAGCATAGGCCCCTGCTGGCTTTGAATGCCTTAGTAAGAGTGTCGTGCCATAAGACTGAGCATTTACTTGTTGTAATCAAGTTCATTATATACCTCACAATATTTGGGGGAAGTGCAAGCTTCTGTAAAGTATCATCTATAAACTCCCAGGACATCCTATCATAGGCTTTCGATAAATCGATTTTAATCGCCATGTACTTTGCCCCCTTCTTCTTCTTTATAGTATGTATGACTTCTTGGGTCATTGATATGTTGTCGGTGATTCGTCGACCCAGAACAAAGCTACTTTGGGTAGGACCAATCCACGTCTGCATAAATCCCTTGAGGTGTTCCACTATGATCTTGGAAGCTAGTTTAAGACAAATGTTATTCAAGGAGATTGGGCATAGTTGCTCAAAGGATTCAGGATTGGGGATCTTGGGGATCAACACTATAGTGGAATTGCACATATCATCGCTCAACGTTCTTCCTGCTAGAGTATTATTTAAGGTGTTCATCATAAAACTCTTGATAATCTGCCAATTCTCAAGAACAAACAAGCCACTAATTTCATCGGGCCCAACTGCCTTATAAGGATTCATATCTTTAATGATGTTGAAGGTTTCAGCCTCACTTTGTTTGGTGCCCACCCATCTCTTCTGATCTTCGTCGAGCTGTGTGAATCGGCCTGGGATCTCCATAATATAGCTTCTATGATTAAAATCTATCTCTATGAGAAGCTGGTGAAAGTGATCATGTACCAAGTTCTCCAGGTCATATTCGTTTGAAATCCAGTTACCCTCGACATTTTTTTAGTTTGGCAATAGTATTATGTCTCCTCCTCTGGTTGATATACGCATGGCAAAACTTGGAGTTCATGTCGCCGTTCTTCAACCAGATCAAATGACTTCTTTGTTTGAGCTCTTCTTCCTTTAACTTCATAATTTCATTCAACTCAGCCTTCATAGATGTGTAGATGTCATCTGTGATGGGGTTGTAAGCGTAGGCGAGTTCTTTTTCAAGGTTGCTAATGTTTTTGAGGAGGCATGATTTCTTCTTCCTTCAGTTCTGTGTTTTAGTGTGGTCCCAGTAGAGGATCTTCCCTTTCACACCCTTTAAAGCTATATTGAAGTCACTGCCGCCCTACCAGTGTGCTTGCAACAGTGGTTTAAAATTCTCGTCAGATGACCAAGCCATCTTAGCTATAAAATGTTTATGCTGGGCCTTCAGCTTGTTTGACCTTATAAGGATTGGGTTGTGGTTGGATGGGACTCGGAGCAGATGAACTATCGAAACTGGGAGTACCCTCAAACAAAAGCATCGTTTGCCACTGCTATATCAAGTCATTGTTGCAAGACGCCCCTCTTGAAGGTGAATTTGGGTCCCAAAAAACCCAAGTCTATTAAACCAGCTTCCAGTAAGGTCTCATGGAATACTCTTGCCTCATTGAAATTGTAGTGGCTAGAGCCGCTTCTTTCATCAGGGTTCACAGTAGTATTAAAATCTCCCAGGGTTACCCATGGTAGAGCAAAATTGTTCCCCATCTTGATGATATGTTTACATAGTAGTTTTCTAGTAGTGAGATCTGGGCTGGCGTAGATGAAGTAAATCAATGTTTCTTTGTTCAAGCGGCAAGTTATGAACTGTCTATGATAGTTGATTATCTCAATGTGGCAATCATAGCTATTCCAGCAAACCCATACTCCGCCCGAGAAGCCACACACCACCACTCTAAATGAGTTAGAGAAACCAAGGCTCTTGATGGTCTTTGTAGCCTTTTCACCGCTAATCCAGGGCTCTAGGATACCGACAACCTTGGGTTTATATTGTTTGATATGTTCTTTGAGCGCCCTCTTGCTTTCCTCTCTTGCTATACCTCGTATATTCCAGCACAGGATATCTATCATTAAGGTAACTTGGATGGATGTACTGTCGGGATTAGGCATCAATCTGAGTCGCTTCATTCTCCTTATTCTCATCTTCATCTTAGTCTCCATCTATCATCTATACCTCCTCCTCACCCAGGCTCGACTCTTACTCGGGTTCAGAAACCCCTTGTTGTGTGTATCTTCTGCTCCTTCAAGAGATTTCTTTTGGGGGCATTTGTCTGATCCTTCCCTTCCTTTTCATTTTAGTCACATTGCCTCTGGCCTTGCGACCATCGATGAGATGTAGGGATGCTATTGCATCATTAACCTCCACAACTGTTGGAGGGAGAGCTACCTCTGCCTGCGTTTGTAGGCTTTCACCAATAACAATGGGGTTGTCCACAAGGTCGATGTTAATTACCTCCACAACCTCATCCACTCTAGGGTTCACAAATTTGTGTGTCTCCTTGATTGTCGAATTATCCACCTGCATATTGGTAATATTCCCAAGAACCTCTTGTTCTCTAGGTGGATCATTGGCTGCGTTCTTCTTCCAGACCTTGGTGCTACATTTAGTGGTTTGACTGTTACCAGCAGTGGCTTCTGAGATGTTCTCCTTTAGATTTGAGTATGGGATGTCTTCATCACCAAGAATGGTGAATCGGTTTGCACCATCAGGTACCGTGGTTGCTACCTAGTCTGACTGGGTCATCCTTGGCTTTCTCCCTCCCTTCCTCTTCTGTGTTTGCCATTGTTGAGTTTCCTGATCATTGTCCATTGTTCCTTTGTTAGTTTGTTGTTCATCTTCATTTCTTTGTGCCTTCTCCATTGTTACCTCGTATGTGCAGTGCTTTGATATGTGACCTTCCTCACCCCATCTAGCACATGCCCAAGGAAAACCCTCGTAGTTGATATCATACTCCACTACGTTAATTAGGATGGATGGGATGAATGGTTTCGTGGTATCGCTATCTAGGGCAAGTCTCGCAAATTTTCTGCGAGAGCAGTTTGATGTGTGTGTGTCGACCTTGATCAGCTTGCCCAACACCATGCCAAAGAAGTAAAAAATGGTGGGCACATACAGATGAAGGGGCAAATTTAGGATACATACCCAAGTGACGATGACTATGAGTGCTTCTACTTTCGGTTTGAAGGTAGGGAACCAAACCCATACTAGCAGGTTTCACCCAAAAAATTCTATGGGCCACCAGTGAGCGCTGCTTCATAGTCCTTCTTGCATGATAATTGCACCATGAAGTGCCCTAGGTCAAGCTTGTACATGTTAAACCTTCCCACAATTTGCCAGAGGACCTTCAACTTATCTCTCAGGGTCATGTACCATGTGTCCGCTCCAGTAGTCTCATGACCATCGCGTATCACCACGTCTTTGTTTGCATGTCTTCTGATTCTAGTAGGATCAAGAGAGATGGGACTCCCTCTTCACTCATTAGGGTTACGACCTCCTCCAGCAGCCAGTCCTCAAATAGCTTGTCAACAAACCCACCCTGGCTGTGTGCGACATTTGTCCTGAGACGACTGCACTAAATGAGGCTTGGAGAGGTTTGTCCCCTCCCACCCGTGAGTCTGTGCCTTCAATCACCTTTCCCTTGTCCATGATCGACTGGATCTTCCTCGATGCATCTTCAACTGCGATCTGCTCAGTCTGATCATCATGACACAAACCTCCAATCCCCCGCATACCCACAACCTGGAACTCGAATATGAATTCCAGTATGGAGATGCTTGACGTCTGCCTCGTATCCGACTTTGTACTAGCAAGATCACCTTGATTCCTTCCAGTGAAGCCACCCTCAGGATCGGTTTCCCTGCCATCACCGGCGCCACCGCCGCGATGTCCCCCTCTTCCCCCTCTCCCCCTAGGTTTCCCCATCTCTATAATCAGCCTTACACTCTAAACTACTATCTCAACACTTGAACCAATCATTTGGCAGTCCATTCAACTAATTTGTTGCATGAATTGAGTACTTAAACACTTTAGTAATCAATTCAATCATCATTCAAGATCAAAAATCTCTTATAGATGTGCTCCTATGTGTGTGACCCTATAGGTCCCATATTACGCTAGCAATGAATGTCCATAACAACTTATGACATCACAAGAAGTGAGAGGTGCCTAGTCACACATCATTGCTATCCAAGTAAATGGAAAGTTGGAGAAGAATTTCAACCTACAATCTATGTATGGGGTTATAGTGTTTGTATAGTTCCTTTATCACTGATATCCAAATTGAACTAGAGGCATGAAGCAGTCATCCTCATTATTATTCAATCTTATTTCTTGAACTAGAGCAGACAGTCTGAGATATATGTAATATCAATATCACATATTGACTCACATGTGTGTGGCCACACATTTCTCAGTCTCGCTAATCAAGAGGCCTTGGATATCATCTGCCCATAGGAGGGACAAATCCCATCTCTATCACTCACAGTCAGTACCCATGTGTCACAGTCACCCAATCATCACCTTTATAGCATCCCATGTTTTAGGATTGTGGTTGATGGTGTCAAAGTGTACAAAATGATATGTGATGAGTGTAGTGATTTCAGGTCTAGGAACCACAAACACCACCATCACTATAAGATGTGATTCTGACTTGCCTAGTTAAGGTTTCCATGTATCACTCTTATGGTGGGTCTGTCTGATACATTGTTCTCCAACATGTACATGTGTGCTTGGTTTTATATCGCCATATCATGACTAATGATATTCTATCATCAACCAACTCACACTGTGATTTTATGTGTTATTTCTGTCTATTTACCTTCCACAATAACAACTGATTAGGGACATAAAAAGAATGTATATACTTTTAACATCTGTATGATATCATTATTCATGTTCTCAACCTGAAGACATACGTTATTGAGTAATATCATTCTCTAGACATTTATTACGTTATTTCATTATCTCATAACTAAACAAACAAAATAAATTGGAAGTTTGCCTTTATTAATAATCAAACCATTTACAAGTTATGTCATTACAATCATCATATGATTGGCTCTCTGGTCATACATACCAACAGACTCCCACTTGTACTTAGAGCCAATCATCCTTGAATCTTATTCCAAGTGACCTAACATGACCATCATGCTACTATAGTGAAATTGCTTTGGTCAAGGGATCAACAATATTGCTCTTAGTTGGTACTCTACAAATCTTTATGTATGCTCATTGTACATGCTTTGAGTGTTGATGTAATTTGGGTTCCTTATCTTGTGAAATAGCTCCATTGCTGTCACAATATAGCTCGATTGTGTTGTTGATGCTTAGAATGACCCCAAGTTGTGAAACGAACTTCTTGATCCATACAGCCTGCTTTGTTGCATTTGATGCAGTAATATACTGGACCTCTGTTGTAGAATCATTAATAGTCTCTTACTTAGAACTCTTCCAACTTACAACTCTATTTTTTAGGCAAAACACAAATCCTGATTGTGATTTGTAATCATCTTTGTTAGTCTGGAAGCTTGCATCAGTGTAACCTTTACCACCAACTCTTCCTCTCCTCCGTAGACCAAGAATTGATCCTTAGTCCTTCTCAAGTACTTGAGGATGTTCTTCGTGGCTATCTAGTGAGCATCACCTGGATCTGATTGATATCTTCTCATCATGATCAAATCATATGAGACATCTAGACAGGTGCACAACATTGCATACATGATAGATCCTATTGCTAACACATATGGAATCAAACTCATGCATTCCCTTTCTTCACAAGAATTGGGACACTGACTTTTAGGGATGGTCACTCCATGAAACACATGAAGGTTTCCTCTCTTTGAGTTCTCCATATTGAACTGCTTCAACACTTTGTCAATGTATGTGCTCTGACTTAGTCCAAGAAGCCTTCTTGATCTAGCTCTATAGATCTTTATCCCCAAGATGTAGGATGCTTCTACCAAGTCTTTCATGGAGAATGTATTTCTAGGCCATGTCTTTATCTTTTATAAAGTAGAGATGTCATTCCCCATCAATAATATGTCATCTACATACAATATGAGGAATACAACCATGCTCCCACTAACCTTCTTGTACACATAAAGTTCATCTTCATTTTGAACAATGCCAAACTCTTTGACTGTCTCATCAAAATGAAGATTCTAGCTCCAAGATGCTTGACTCAATCCATAGATTGACCTTTATAGCTTACAAACTTTATTTACAAATTTTAAATTTATAAAACCATCAGGGTGTGCCATATACACATCCTCAACAAGATTCCTATTAAGGAATGCATTTTTAACATTCATTTGCCAAATCTCATAGTCATGATAAGATGCAATAGCAAGCATGATCATGACGGACTTAACCATGAACACTGGAGAAAAGGTTTCATCATTGTCAACACCTTGAACTTGCCTAAAACCATTTACAACCAATCTACCCTTGTAGGTTTTTACTTTACCATCCATGTTGGTCTTCTTCTTGAAGACCCACTTGCACCCTATGGGCTTTACCCCTTCAGGTGGATCCTTCATGGTCCATACTTTGTTGGCATACATGGATTCCATGTTAAATCTCATGTCCTCAACCCATTTCTCAGACTCTGGTCCCTCAATAGCGTCTTGATAGGTAATCTATTCATCATTTATGACCAATTCACTACCTTCCTGAGTCACAAGATATCCATATCTCTTAGGTTCAAGGCATTTCCTATTAGATCGACAGGGTTCCTATGTTACTTGAGGAATTTGAGATCCTGCAACAACTTGTGAGTCTCTTTTTTCCTATTGTACATCTATCAATTCAATGATCACTTGTTGGTATCGAACCTCTTCAAGTTCCACTTTCCCCCCACTGATTCCTTTGGAAATAAATTCTTTTTTTAGGAATACAACATTTCTGGTAACAACTATCTGTTGTCAATTGGGTGGTATAAGTAGTATCCCCTTGTCTCTATGGGATACCCAACAAAATAACATCTATTAGACTTAGGGTCAAGCTTTTCAAGAAACATTTTCCTATCATAAGCTTCACATCTCCAAATCTTAATAAAAGACACATCGAGACATTTCCCATGCCATATCTCATATGGTGTCTTTTGAACCAACTTAGATGATACTCAGTTAAGTGTAAATGCGGCAGTTTCAAGAGCATACCCCCATAAGGAAGTAGGAAGATCAACAAAACTCATCATAGATCACACCATATATATTAATGTGTGATTCCTTCTTTCTAACACAACATTATGTTGTGGTGTTGCAAGTGGAGTCCAATGTGATACAATACCACGGGCTCTTAGAAGGACCTCAAACTCTTGACATAAGTATTCTCCACCTTGATTGGATTGAAGTGCCCTAATAATTTTTCCAAGCTAGTTCTGTACCTCATTTATAAACTCTCTAAACTTTGCAAGAGTTTATGATTTATGTTTCATCAAGTTAACATAAGCATACCTACTAAAATCATCAGTGAAGGTAATGAAGTGCTGATAACCACCTCTAGCAGTTGTTCTAAAAGGGGCACACACATCAGTATGTATGAGTCCTAATAGATCACTAGCTCTCTCACTACCACTAGAAAATGGAGTCTTGGTCATCTTTTCCAACAAACAATATTCACATGTCTCTATTGATTCAAAATTAAAAGAGTCTAAATAACCATCTTTATGGAGTCTAGATATACATTTCTCATTTATATGCCCTAGACGGTTATGCCAAAAGCATGTTTGGTTTGAGACATTGAGTTTTTATCTTTTGGTATTTACATTATATACACTTGTCTCTAGATCTATCAAGTATAGACCATAAAACATTGGGGCACTGCCATAAAGGATTCCATCTTTACTAGTAGAACATCTTCCATTCTTTATAAGAAATTTGAATATGTTCTTGTCCAAACAAGATACTAATATGATGTTCCTATTAATGTAAGGTACATAATAGAAGTTCTCTAATTATATTACAATCCCACTAGGTAGAGTTTACTCATAGGTTCCAACTACACTGGCCGCAACTCTTGTGCCAATTGCAACTCATAGTTCCACCTCACCTTTCTCTAAAGGTCTAGTCTTTTCAAATCCTTCATATTTGAGAAAAAGTGTGATCCACATCAGGTATCTAGTACCCATGATGAGGAAGTAGTAAAGTTAACCTCAATAACGTATATACCAGAAGTAGAGATCTCAATCCCTTTCTTCATCTTCTTAGGTTCCCTTATCCTTCTCCTTATTTTGAGTGCAGAAGAATTGGACTTTAGTTTAGCCACAAAATGCTTCTTGGCCCTACTTTTTTCTTTGGACTCAACTCCATTGATCATCATCATGAATTTGTCCAACTTCATTTTTTGTTTGACACTAATCAAAATGTCAAGCAACTCTAACAACAGTCCACCCATGTTACTTAAGTGATAACACTCGATAAACTAGCTATATGATTTAGGCAATGATTGCAAAATATTATATGTGGCCAACTCTGGAACTAAAGGAAATCCCAGTCTTTCAAGATTCTTCATATGCCCAATCATATTGAGCACATGAGGTCCTACTAGATCTCCCTCTGTCAGTTTGCACTCAAATAGCACCTGAGAGACATTATACCTTGCATGATTATCCTGATGTTTATGCAACTCATAGTTCATACTACCCAACATAAGGTTCTTGATGTTCAAAACATCATTTTCGTTCTTCAAATAAGTATCCATGTCACACTTAGGCAGATTTGGAGTGGATACAGACACTGGTGTTTCAAGAACATGTTCGTATGTATGCCCTGAGAGCCAATCATGGGATGATTGGTGGGATACATTAAGATTGATTTGATTAACATCAAAGGCAAGCTTCCAATTCTTTCTGGTTCAGTCATATGAGGTAGTGATAGAACAGATTGAATGTCTAGAGAATGACAATACTCAATGACGTATGCTTTCAGGTTAAGGACCTGAACGATGAGATCATACGGATGCTAAGAGTTTGTACATTCTTGTTATGTCCCTAGTCAGATGTCATTGTGGAAGGTAGATAGACAGCAATGACACACAAGACTAGATTGTGGTGTTGGTTGATGACAGAATCTCATTAGTCATGATATAGAGATATCAAACCAAACACATAGGTACTTGTTAGAGAACAAGTGTACCAGACAGACCCACTGTGAGTTTGACACATGGAACCATGACATGGTAGTCACAGTCAGTACTCACAGTGATGGTGGTGAGTGTGATTCTTTGACCTGAAATCACTACACTCAACACATGTCGTTGGGCACACTTTGACATCATCAAACGCAGTCCTGAAACATGGGTTGTTATAAAGTTGATGATTGGGTGGCTTTGACACATGGGGCTTTTGAGGGGTGAGTGATAGATATGGGATTTGTCCCTCCTGAGGGAGTTTGATATCCATGGCCACTTGATGCGTAGGATTGAGATAGGCATGCGCACGCATGTGTGAATCAGTATGTGATATTGATGTCATACATATCTCGTTCAATCTACTCTGAGATCAAGAAAGTGAATGAACATTGACAGGATGACAGTTCCATGCCTCGAGTTCATTCGGGATATCTGTGACAAAGGAATTATACATTCTCTGTAACACCATTCACGGATTGTAGGATGAAAGTTTTTCTCCAACTTTCTACTTTCACTTGGGTAGCAATGATGTGTGACTAGGCACCGCTCTTTGCTTGTGAAGTCATAAGTGTTATGGACTTTCACTGCCAATGTGAAATGGACCTGCAGGGTCACACGCATAGGATTTAACTTGGAAGAGGAGTTTTGTCCACAAAGAATTATTTAGATTGATTACTAAAGGAGTTTAGTAGTTCAATTAAACACTCAATCAGTCGATGGCTCAATATCATATGGTTCAAGGTGTTGGACGCATTGATTGGAGTATCAGATTGATTGAAATCGCAATTGACTAATTTTGCCCAACCTGTGCTCCCAACCGATCGGCTCAAGTGTTGAACCGGTCGGCTGAGGTTGCTGAACCAGTCGGCTGGAGTGTCCAACCGATCGGCTCATGACCAGGTTGAAACGATTGGTTCAAGGGTTGAACCGATCGGCTCAACTGGTGCAACCGACCAGTTGGGAAAGTCATGTCGGTAAGAATTTTCCTTTGGTTTCAAATTGCCCAATACAATTGGGAATAATATTGGTATTCGATACCAACTGGGAAAGAAACAAGGAAAGTCTTTTTGAGCCGAATTAGGACCATGAACCAATCAGTTCAGGGCACCAACCAATCAGTTGGATTTCCCCAAACGGTCGGCTCAGGTCCAACCGATCGGCTCAATGGCCGAACCGATCGGTTCAGCTGTGAACCGATCATTTCAGGTTGCGAACCGGTTGCTTTTTTTGGAAAATCTCGAACCCTTCTACTCCTGCATTTAGTCCCGTATTGCTCGGGATAGAGAACCCTGTCCCATGACCCTCCTATATATATAGGGGTAGTGGGGGCTTCTCAGATAACGACTCAGTGCAACCAGTTGCTCTGCAAAGTTGTCATTCTCTCTGGTTTTGGTAACCGAGAGAGAGCCTGAGCAAGTGCTTCACGCAAAGGGAGGTGCAGCAAGGGAAGGACAACTGTAGTTGCAACTGGAGGCAGGAGAGTGTGATGGCGACTAGTACGTCAATAGGAGGGTGCGACTCCTTCCACTTCCTTGTGGGACAAGGAGAGTGGAGTTCCAGGTGGTCCGTGTGGACTACTACAGAGGCGGGAGGACACTGCCGCTCAGGAGGACAATTGTCATCTGACAGTCTGGTAGGAGGAGGAGTCGTCAGTGCCGTTACGACCAGGAGCTGCAGAGACACCGTCCAAATCCGGAGTTGAAGACCGCGCATTGCGCGAGGTATTGTTGCCGAGCAAGCCTCGGGACAAGGTATGATTCCAGAAACCATCCTTTCCTATTATATAGACGTTGACGCGTTTCCTCGTGCTGGGTTTAGGGGAGAAATTTTTGTTTTCGCTGCCTTCTCTGCCTCCCCTAAAACCCAACAGTGGTATCAGAGCCACGTCAACTGTTCTATATTTTAGGAATATCGATATGATCAATTTTTGGTTTGTTGCCTTTATTTATTGCATACGATGCGAATAATATTGGCTTTATGCATGTACAATCTTAAATCCACAAATCCCAATTACATATATGATATGTATTATTAATGCACTCGATATGCGTCGCCCTTAAACGAGTTTTGTGGTGGATGTGTAGCGTGATTATGGCCTATAAACCCCTATATGTGTGTGGTTGTTTGTGGTTGCTTGCATCTCGGTCTACGCACCAATCTTCCCTCTCTTATTCATGATGTAACTCAAAATAATTCGAGATTCTTTCCTACCTTTTCTCCCCCCGGATGTAACTCAGGGTTTCTTCTTTTAAGCAATGTAATAATAGGATAGATTTTATTTCCTGTTATGTCAAAGACCGGAGGACACCAAGACGACAACCCAAACGATCGGTTCAAGGTGTAAATCGATCGGTTGACGTTCCAGACAGTCGGTTCAAGGAGTGAACTGATCGATTGATGACCAGTTCAAGAAGTGAGACGAGCGGGTGGCGGTCATGACGAGATGCACGATGACCAGACAAACCGATCGGTTGGAGGAGCCAACCGATCGGTTGGTGGCACCCAGACGACCGGCCAGAGAGAGAAGATCATTCATGAGACGAGTTGATCAACTCGAAAGGCAAGGCACAAAAGTTCATCTTGTAAAGGTTGCATGTGATGTAGACCTAGATGACCGTGATTTCTCTTGGCTCGAGGAATCACATTAGGATGGCCATAATCATCGCTTTTTATCGTTTTGTGCATGTTTTCTGTGGGATATAACATGTATATGATACGTACTATGTATTGTGGTGATTGGATATGTATATGTATATAAAAACCAAATCCCTCATTAAAATATTAAGTTTTAGATGCCTTCCAAATGCGACACACGTGAAAAGCTTGATCGACCAAGTGTGGGCACGCCCTAGCGTGGTGCACCATCTATCTCATGGAAGCGTGAAGGATGAATGTGTGGGTCTGCCCTAGTAGGGTGCATGTTCATTGTGTTTGCTTTGGGTCGGACTTAACAAGGTGACCTAGATAGGATCTAGCACCTTGAGGCATGGAGATGATCATGGCAAGGAGTTGCATATGACATATTATCAAGAGTTACATATGATGCAATTGGCAAAAGTTGCCTACCTGAGAGATCTATGTTGTGGGTGACAGCCCTAGCTGGTCCATGACTTAGAGGATTTCAGGATCTTGCCCACTAGAAGGTTGTACGCTGCAATCTTACGAATTGATGGTGAGGGCTATCAATTTGAAGTAAAATTGTGGGAGCGATAATTAATTAAAGGCATAATTTTATCGTCAACTTTTCAAATCAATCAAATAAGTCAAAAAGAGTTTTGGGCTGAAATTGCATATATTTCCTTTTGTTAATATAAATGGTTAATCAACAAATCACTTTATTTGCGATTGAGACCAACAAATTAAATGGGAATAATTCCACGACTGGTTAGGATGATGAGAAGTGTTCTCAAAGAGAAAAAGCTCCAAGTCCTAGTTATACCAGGACCAGATAAACTCGATCCCACCACGTCAATGGCTGAAAGTATGCTTATGGAAGCATACCGAGGAAGACATTGATGAAGAGTGCTTGGTGTTGTGTTCTTTGAACTATGAGTTGCAGAGACAACATGAGACATATGATGTCTCCAAGACACTGTCCTAGTATGTCATGACAGAAGGAGATCCAGTAAGGTATTCACACACTCAATGTGATTGGGTATGTGGAAAACCTGACTAAGAAGGATTTCCTCTGAGCCAAGGGTTGGCTATTGGTATGATACTGCAAATGTTGTGAGAATCATACAATTCATGATAAGCTACAGTATGAACAACTTTGACAAGCGTTGACAGAGTTGTTGGACATGTTGAGGATAGTAGAGGCAAAGATGAAGAAAGACAAACCATAATCTTTGATGTGATCAAAGAAAAGGTAATTCTTAAGGGCAAGGACAAGGGAAAAGCAAAGAAGTGTTCTGATGCTAGCCAACAATCCAAGCCAACTTCAGCCTCAAGGCACATGGGGAAAGGGTGTATGAGGGATTGACCTCTATATCTGGAAGAACAAAAGAAGATGCAGAAGGGGATGGAAATCTCCACCTAAGGTATCATGAAATGAACCACTTCTTTATCTGAGGTATATGATACCAAGATATGGATATGTCATATATGATATGCAATATCCGCAAAGAAGTGATGTCCTTTGTGAAAGGACCAAGAAAGAAGTACCCATCATTGGAGAAAGTGTTGCTGCCATAGATAGGAGTATCTTTCAGTTTATTTCAGCGTAAAGGGCACAAAATAGAGTTGAGAACTACTATTTCATATATTGCCAATTGATAGAAACACTTTATTATTGCATATAGTATGACAATGATGGCAATTAATAAAGTTGATGTTTCAATCTTAAAGATATGATCTTTGTGGAATGCCTTGTTTATCTTGTGATACATGGTATGCATAAGATAAAATGATACCTAAAGTTATTGATAACTCAAACAATCAAATTAGCATCAATCATGAGGAATTCATTTCTAGTGTTCATATGATGGATAAATCTAGACTCTTTTGGTTAGAGAACCAGTAAGAGACATGAATATCTTGGACATGATTAATCAATATTCACTAATGGTAGTGGGAGAATGATTATCCTATTAGGTATAATACATATGATGTATTTACATACCTATTGGAACAAATGCTAATACTTCAAATGGTGTTTAGAGAAATACCAATATGAATATCTTGAAGTGTTCAAGATTATCATAGATGAAGTGCAAATTTGGTAAAGTGTTAATTCTTGATGAGATAAATGAATGAAATACTTGGACCAAATGTTTGAGATCCTTATGAGTGATTATGATAGTGTATCATAGTGAACTCATGATTAAGGCATGGTGATGTCTAAATCAAGAAGGAATCATACTCTAAGGAGTTAGAGAATGATTATCGAATAACTGAATTCTTCTTAATAAAAGAATACCCCACACTAATAACGGACATTAAGAATCACAAGGGTTGTGAGTTCTTATATCCTTAACAGATACACCTCAAATATCTATGTGATGAGTTGTTCATGTGATGAGTCAACTATCTAGATGAATATGAGGAACTGAATTTTGAGTTATGATCATTACATCCTAAATGATTTCCATGTGAACCATAAGGTATGACCTTGATGGTAGCACTCATTGGATGAAATCCATAAGTGCAAATGAGTCTTAAGTGTTAAGACACATGGATAACATTTTGACAAGGATGATGCTTGTTGATTGCAACATAATGACTAAGGCATTTGGCATATGGATACTAAAACCACATTCCTATGTGGAATAAAACAAGGATGTGTACGTGACACAACCTATAAGTTTTATGAATCCACTAATGCAAATGAAGTCTATAAGTTACAATGGACTAATCAATGTGATTGATTGAGTACAAGCAACTCAGAATTGGATCTTTACTTTGATAATATAGTCAAAAGGTTTGAATGATATGTCAAAGATAAAGAAGGGATCTGTGATTTAGTGGGAGCGTATTCACATTTCACATATTGATGTGGAATGGAAATGTTCTAAAATGGAAATCCAAAAGTGGAAATTATCTTTGAGGAAGATAGAGATGTTTCCTATGTGATAGGAATAGAGATCTATAGAGATAGTTCTCAAAAAACCTCTTGACCTAAAAGGAGAAAGCATACATTGGCAATCTGTACTAAAATGTTTAGTATGAATAGATTCAGTGGGAGAAAACTTGTCCATGTTACATGGAGTTAGTATCCCGAGGCCAAGTGTCCAATTCTTATGAAGAATGGGAACACTAAGAATAGATATGGATCTATCATGTATGTAATCATCCCATTGTCTTGCATGTATGGACATGGCAAGAACAAAATGCATTCATCATCTTATATGTACGACATGACAATATGATGTGCTCATCCTGATAACTCGTATGTGGAACATGACGAGTGGATGTCTGTCTACTTCCAGTAAGGGTTACTGGAATACCATGAGAACTTGATAAGTACTTGTGAAGTACTAGTTCTATGGTGATAAGGAAGAGTTCGATGTAAATAGTTACATTGATGCGAACTTCTAAAAGGATAGAAAATTAATCGCAAAATATACATAGGATGTATAAAAGTGAAAGTTTGTTGATAATTGGAAGTGTTCCAATAAAACCATTTAAAAGGAAATACCGAGTATATATGCGTTAGAGAACTGCAGTGGATACTATATGGATCTGGAAGTTCATGAGATGAACTTATAGATATTCTGCTCATTGATGACAAGTATGGAATCCTTGATCATGCAATGTGGCTAAAGGTTAGTAAAGGAATACTAGATCGCATATTACGGAAACTCCATCTCATACGTGTGACGTACAACGAAGAGATAAGAGACATGCAAATTATACTGACTTTGGAAAGGTGTTGCCATAACTCACTATGTTCGCACTAGAGCACAGTAACATGTGGGACATGTTTGAAGATCACTATGAATATGATTCAAGGGTGATTGGCGCGCAGTGCAAGTGGGAGTCTATTGGTATGTATGCCCTGAGAGCCAATCATGGGATGATTGGTGGGATACATTAAGATTGATTTGATTAACATCAAAGGCAAGCTTCCAATTCTTTCTGGTTCAGTCATATGAGATAGTGATATAATAGATTGAATGTCTAGAGAATGACAGTACTCAATGACATATGCTTTCAGGTTAAGGACCTGAACGATGAGATCATACATATGCTAAGAGTTTGAACATTCTTGTTATGTCCCTAGTCAGATGTCATTGTGGAAGGTAGTTAGACATCAATGACACACAAGACTAGATTGTGGTGTTGATTGATGACAAAATCTCATTAGTCATGATATAGAGATATCAAACCAAACACATAGTTACTTGTTAGAGAACAAGTGTACCAGACAGACCCACCGTGAGTTTGACACATGGAACCATGACATGGTAGTCACAGTCAGTACTCACAGTGATGGTGGTGAGTGTGATTCTTTGACCTGAAATCACTGCACTCAACACATGTCATTGGGCACACTTTGACATCATCAAACGCAGTCCTGAAACATGGGTTGTTATAAAGGTGATGATTGGGTGGCTTTGACACATGGGGCTTTTGAGGGGTGAGTGATAGATATGGGATTTGTCCCTCCTGAGGGAGTTTGATATCCATGGCCACTTGATGAGTAGGATTGAGATAGGCATGCGCACGCATGTGTGAATCAATATGTGATATTGATGTCATACATATCTCGTTCAATCTACTCTGAGATCAAGAAAGTGAATGAATGTTGATAGGATGACTGTTCCATGCCTCGAGTTCATTCGGGATATCAGTGATAAAGGAATTATACATTCACTGTAACACCATTACGGATTGTAGGATGAAAGTTGTTCTCCAACTTTCTACTTTCACTTGGGTAGCAATGATGTATGACTAGGCACCACTCTTTGCTTGTGAAGTCATAAGTGTTATGGACTTTCACTGCCAACATGAAATGGACCTGTAGGGTCACACACATAGGATTTAACTTGGAAGAGGAGTTTTGTCCACAAAGCATTGTTTAGATTGATTACTAAAGGAGTTTAGTAGTTCAATTAAACACTCAATCAGTCGATGGCTCAATATCATATGGTTTAAGGTGTTGGACGCATTGATTGGAGTATTAGATTGATTGAAATCGCAATTGACTGATTTTGCCCAACCTATGCTCCCAACCGATCGGCTCAAGTGTTGAACCGATTAGTTGAGGTTGCTGAACCGGTCGGCTGGAGTGTCCAACCGATCGGCTCATGACCAGGTTGAAATGATCGGTTCAAGGGTTGAACCGATCGGCTCAACTGGTGAAACTGACCAGTTGGGAAAGTCATGTCGGCAAGAATTTTCCTTTGGTTTCAAATTGCCCAATACGATTGGGAATAATATTGGTATTCGATACCAATTGGGAAAGAAACAAGGAATGTCTTTTTGAGCCGGATTAGGACCATGAACCGATCGGTTCAGGGCACCAAACGATCAGTTGGAGTGCCCCAAACGGTCGGCTCAGGTCCAATCGATCGGCTCAATGGCCGAACCGATTGGTTCAGCTGTGAACCGATCATTTCAGGTTATGAACTGGTTGCTTTTTGTGGAAAATCTCAAACCCTTCTACTCCTGCATTTAGTCCCGTATTGCCCGGGATAGAGAACCATGTCCCATGACCCTCCTATATATGTAGGGGTAGTGGGGGCTTCTCAGATAACGACTCAGTGCAACCAGTTGCTCTACAAAGTTGTCGTTCTCTCTGGTTTTGGTAACCGAGAGAGAGCCCGAGCAAGTGCTTCCCGCAAAGGGAGGTGCAGCAAGGGAAGGACAACTACAGTTGCAACTGGAGGCAGGAGAGTGTGTTGGCGACTAGTACGTCAACAGGAGGGTGCGACTCCTTCCACTTCCTTGTGGGACAAGGAGAGTGGAGTTCCAGGTGGTCTGTGTGGACTACTACAGAGGTGGGAGGACACTGCCGCTCAGGAGGACAACTGTCATCCGACAGTCCGGTAGGAGGAGGAGTCATCAGTCACTGTATGACCAGGAGCTGCACAGACACCGTCCAAGACCGGAGTTGAAGACCGCGCATTGCGCGAGTTATTGTCGCCGAGCAAGCCTCGGGACAAGGTATGATTCCTGAAACCATCCTTTCCTATTATATAGACGTTGACGCATTTCCTCGTGCTGGGTTTGGGGGAGAAATTTTTGTTTCCGCTGCCTTCTCTGCCTCCCCTAAAACCCAACAGAACATACATAACACTTCTCAAGGTCCTACACCAGTTATAGAAATAAATCTCATTTAATTCATCTGGTTGCGATGATTGAATGTTTTCCATTTGATTCTACAAGAGAAATTTTGCATTTGTCAAAAACCATTTTTAATTTAAAAAGTTAATACTAATTAGGTCTTTAATTTATTATTTCTCCCACTATTTTATTCAAGTTGATAGCCATCAATGTCAATTTGAAATATTGCAGCATACAATATTCGGGTGGGCCAATATCCTAATTTCATCAAAATCATGAGCCATCTAGGGCTATCACCCACAACTTGATTCCATCAGGTAAGCAACTTTTGCCAATTGCATCACATGCAACTCTTGGATAGATGAAATATGAAAGTCCTTATCATAATCATCTGCCTGTTTCTAGGTTCTTACTCCAGTTCAGATCACCTAGTTAAGCTTGATCCATAAGCCAACACAATAGACTCTGCACCCTACTAGGACATACCCACATATCTACCATCACACTTCCTTGAGTTAAACGACGCACCACACTAGGGCATGCCCATGCTTAGTCGATCAAGCTTTTCATGTGTGTTGCTTATGAAAAACATCTAAGACTTAATATTTTAATTGAGGGAATTTGTATAATACATATACATTAACCAATCACCACATATATATAGTATGTATCTTATTCATGCTATAGCCCACAACAAAAACATACAATAAACGAACGTGATGTTTATAGCCAGCCTAATGTAATACATTGTACCCACAAGGAATTACCACGACCTAGGTCCACATCACATGCAGAAACTTGTTGTTGATGAAGATATATACTTGCCAATATGGGTTGACGGGTTCAACCATTAAACCGGTAGGCTTGCCTCCTGGCCGGTCGGTTGGTCACCTCCAACTGATCATCTGGCTCCTTCAAAAGACCAGTTAGTCATCCTATAGTTGATTGTTTGGCTCCTCCAAATGGTAATCTCATATGGTCCTTTGAGTTCCTAGTCGGCTTGCCATTAGGTCGTCTTGGCCCTGCCAGACCGTCGTCTCAGCCGCCCTAGTCGGTCGGCTTAGACCCTCCATCCGATCGGCTCGACTCCTTCGTATGGTCAGTTGGCATCTTTCTTTTTCATAAAAACAAGAAAGTAAACTATCCTACTTTTACATAATTATTGAGAAACCTTGAGTTACATCTGATGGGAGCAAAGGTAAAAGTGAATAATACTTTTACATTGGGAAGATAAGAGAGAGGCTCGATTCGTAGCCGAGATAAATAGGATAAACCAACCACACATCCATACATAGATAATAGGGGTTATTGTCCATAACCATGCAACACAACCACCATCAAAACTCCCTTTTAGTGCAACACATGTAAATTTCAAATATATATATATACATATACATATATATATATATATATATATATATATATATATATATATATATATTCATTTGGATTATTTTGTGGTGATCAGTCGAATGTACACATCAACTAGTTTAAATATTCACATTGTACACAATAAATAAACTCAATAAAACCAAAAATACGATCACATCAATTATTACAAAACATAATTATTTGGCATGGCTTTGATACCACTGTAGGGAAATACGACATCAAATAGGTAGTGGAAACAAAAAAATTACTGACTTATTTCCCATTAACTAGCAGATCTCGTCAATAACTATGCAATGGAAAGGATGGTTTCATGAAGATAGACCTGGTCCTGGATCAAGTCCAGTGAAAATCCTTGTGGATGTAGATGTGCACTCTATCATAGACAGTGTCTGTGAAGCTCCTAGTTGTACTAGGACTCGTCTGACTGCATTTCTATGGACATCAGACTCAAACATCATTGCCTACAAAAGCTCCTGCCCCCATAGACTGATGGCTGATGTCATCCTACTTAACGACATGCAAAGGCAACCTCACCTCTAGAGAAGTCTATACTAACCAAATAGAACTCTTATCGTCCTATTAGAACATACATGAAGGAGTTTTCCCTCCCGTTGGTGTACTTCTCATCAACCTACACTCCCACAACAATGATCCTCAGTTGTTTCTCTCCCTTTTCTAACCGTCCCTAGTCAGGTAGGACTTGCCTGGGCTCTCTCAGTTCCCACAACCAGAGAGGACAATGTTTGTTAGAGCAACTGATTCCCAATTGTCTGTGTTGTGCTCTAGGAAGCCCCCAATACCACTCTATTTATAGTAGATTCCAGGGTTAGGGTTCCCAATTTATGTAGGAGTGGAAGGGATAAAAATCTCTCAATTTTTCACAACAATTCTAGAATCTTCACAGCCTACGACAGCTGAAATGGCCATTTGGTAGACCCTGACGGTCGTCTGGCATGCGAGATGGTCATTTTGCAGTTTCCTAGTTTTATACAGATATATTCAATTCCTATTAGTGCACATCATGACGTCAGCATGAATCCTTGATTCAATCGAATGGCACCCCTGAGATGGCCATTTGGTGCATATGAGATAGGAATCTTGCACCACATAAGATGGTCGTCTCACACAAGTGAGACAAGTGTCTCACAGCCCAGGTCAGACAAAGTTCCAACCAATGCATAATAAAATCATTTTGACACTCCAAATGTTTGTCTCAACACTTTAACTGATGGTTGATAGTCCAATCGTCTAATTTTTTGCATGAATTGAGTACCTAAACACTTTAGTAATCAACTCAATCATCATTTAATATAAAACTTCTCTTCTAGTTGGGTTCCTATGTGTGTGACCAGAGAGGTCCCATATTACGTTGGCAGTGAATGTCCATAAAAACTTATGACATCACAAGCAATGAGTGGTGCCTAGTGACACATCATTGCAACCCAAGTAAATGGAAAGTTGGAGAACAACTTCATGTTAGTATGTATGCCCTGAGAGCCAATCATACGATGATTGGATTGGCATACATCATGATTGATTTGATAAATATCAAAGGCAAGCTTCCAATTTATTCTAGTTCAATCAATTATGCGATAAATGATGGATCATTATGAATGTCTAAAGAATGACAATACTCAATGACGTCTATTTAAAGTATGTGACTTCAACAATGAGACCATGTGGGTGATACGAGTATGCACATTCTTGTTATGTCCCTAGTCAGATGTCATTGTGGAAGGTTGATAGACAACAATGGCACATCAATACTAGAGTGTGTGTTGGTTGATGACAATGTCTCATTAGTCATGATATATGATATCAAACCAAGCAAACTGATACATGTTGGAGAATAGTGTATCAGACAGACCCACCATGAGAGTGACACATGGAACCATGACATGGTAGTCAGAATCATCTCTCATAGTGATGGTGGTGATTGAGATTCTTAGACCTAAGATCACTACACTTGTCAAATGTGATTGGGTACACTTTGACATCATCAAACACAGTCCTGAAACATGGGTTGTTATAAAGGTGATGATTGGGTGAGTTTGACACATGAGATAGACTGTGAGTGATAGAAATGGGATTTGTCCCTCCTAAGGGAGTATGATGTCCAAGCTACTTTATAAGAGAGACCAAAAATAGCATGCACATGCACATGTGAATCAATATATGATACTGAGTTCACATATATCTCAAATAGTTTACACTAGTTCAAGAAACATGAATGAATGTTGAAAGGATGACAAATCCACGCCTTGAGTTGATTCAGGATGTCAGAGACAAAGGAATTATACATTCATTGGAACACCAATCACAGACTGTAGGATTGAAAGTTGTTCTCCAACTTTCCATGTCACTTGGGTAGCATTGATGTACGACTAGGCACCTAACTTTGCTTGTGATGTCATAAGCTAGTTATGAACATTCACTGCCAACGTTATATGTGACCTATATGGTCACACACATAGAATTCACTTGGAAGAGGAGTTTATCCATTAATGATGTTTGGATTGATTATTAAAGTGTTTAGGTACTCAATCAAACATTCAGTCAATAGACTTGACTCAGAATCATTAAGTTCTAGTGTTGAACCAACCGATTAGAGTGTCAGATTGATTGAGAAGTGAATTGACTGAGTTATGCACAATCCTGACCACCAACTAGCCGGTTCACTGGGTGAACTAATTGGCTGATGGTCAGTGAGATGACTAGTTGACTCTGGTGAACTAATCGGTTCACTTGGACCAAATGAGCATGTGTTGGGTTTCCGAATTCGTGAGAAAAAGTTTCCCATTTCACATGCTCAATTCGATTGGGACAAGAATTAAAATAAGCATTAATTAGAAACAAATTAGGAAAGTCAATTGCAAGTAGGTATGGCTTGTGAACCGACCATTTCATTGTGCTAATCGATCGATTCACTGGTGAACCGATTGGTTCGCCTGCTGTAGTGCAAATTATTCATGGAAAATTTGGACTCTTCTACTAGCGCAAAGGCTGTAAACCCTAACTTTGCCCTCTACTATACATAGAGGGGTATAGGGGGCTTCTCCAGAGACACAACTCAGAACATCAGGTGCTCTACAAAGTTGTTGTTCTCTCTAGTTTTGGTAACCGAGAGACCCCAAGCAAGTTCTACCCATCCAGGGAGGAACAACGAGGATAAGACAACTATAGAACAACAACTAGTTATGGGAGAGTGTGTTGGTGACTAGTACACCAACAAAAGAGGACAACTCCTTCTAGTCCATTCTTTAGGATGACTAGAGTTCCCACTAGTCTATGTGGACTATCTATAGAGGTGGGAAACTTCTACCACTTAGGAGGACGACAGTCAACCGCAGTCCGAACCAATACCAAGAGCTGCACAAACGCCTTCGAAGACAGGTGGTTGAAGGCCACACTTGCTGCGAGGTATAGTCGCTAAGCAAGCCTCAGGAGCAGGTATAACTCACCAAAACCATCCTTCCCATTACATAGATGTTTATGTGATATGTTGGTTATGGGTTTATGGTCAAGTAATTTTTTTTCCACTGCCTACTCCGACGAAGAAAAATCCAATAGTGGTATCAGAGCCACGTCAATACTCTATATTTTGGGATAATTGATATGATCTGATTTTGGTTTTACCATCTTTTTTTTATTACATATGATGTAAATATCTAAATGACTAATGTGAATATCTAATTAATACCACATGATCCCAAACTAATATATACATATATGATATGGTATATATGCAATCGATACGTGTCGTCGTAAAATGGTTTTGATGGTGGATGTGTAGCATGGCTATGGCCTATAAACCCTATGTGCATGTGTGTGGTTGGTTATGGTTGTTTACACCTCGGTCTGCACACCAATCCCTCTTCTTATATTCTAAATGTAACTCAAGATAACTCGAGATTCTCTTCTACTTACCCCCCCTCAAATGTAACTTAAGGTTTCACAAAGATTATGTAAAATAGGATTAGCTTTATTTTTTGTTATGACGAATACTGAAGATGACCACTTGATGGACTGAAATGACTGACTAAGGAGTAGTTGGTGGACTGATGGGAAGCCCCGACAACTATCTGGAGGAGCCAGACGACTAGCTGGAGGAGACCAACCGACCAGATAAGAGGTGAGTCGACTAGTTCAAAGGTTGAACCAGTCAACCCGGATTGGCAAGCACATATCATAATCAATAACATGTTGCATGTGATGTAGACCTTAGATGACCGTGGTTCCTTGTGGCCCCAAGGAACTATAATAGGATGGACATAATCATTGCTTTATTTTTGTTGCATGTTTTCATTTGTGGGATATAGCATGTATATGATATGTACTAAATATGTGGTGATTGGATACATATATGCATATATAAGTATATTAAAACCCCTCAACAAAGATATTAAGTTGAAAATGCCTTCCAAAAGAAACACACATAAAAATCTTGATCGACAAAGTGTGGGAATGCCTTCGTGTGTTGCACTGTCTATCTCGTGGAAGTGTGATGGTGAATATGTGGGTCTGCCTTCGCAGGGTGCATATTCATTGTGTTGGTTTTTGGGTTGCACTTAACAATGAGACCTTGATAGGATCAAGCACCTTGAGGCATAAAGATGAACATGGCAAGGAATTGTGCATGACATCTATCAAGAATTGCATATGATGCAATTGGCAAAAGTTGCCTACCTGAAAGATTCTAGTTGTGGGTGACAACACTTGTTGGTCCATGACTTAGATGATATTAGGATCTTGCTCACTAGAAGGTTGTACGCTACAATCTTCTGAATGGATAATGGGGGTTATCAATTTGAGATAAAATAGTGAGAAGCGAACATTAAGTAAAAACCTAATTAAACATCATTAATTGTCAAATGAAATCAAATCAAAAGAGTTTTGGACTAAAATTGCAAATTTCCTTTTTGTAGAATAAATGGCTACCAACAACAATCACTTTTT
Source organism: Alisma plantago-aquatica (assembly GCA_963693085.1). Classification (NCBI taxonomy): domain Eukaryota; kingdom Viridiplantae; phylum Streptophyta; class Magnoliopsida; order Alismatales; family Alismataceae; genus Alisma; species Alisma plantago-aquatica. The sequence continues at coordinate 480,940,877 of OY856414.1, forward strand.
GTTGCGATCTGTCCTTGAGAAGGACAAACTAAATGGGAACAACTTCCATGACTGGTTTAGGACATTGAGAATTGTTCTCACTCAAGAGAGAAAGCTCTATGTCCTAGATACACCAGAACCAGAAGTGTTGGGTTTTGTGGAGAAAACATGCGCGGCGGAAGCAACTAAATCCACGCAACCCGTAACAGGATCTCGTCGATAACAGCGTATTCGGAAACAGGTTTGCGGGATATACCTTATCGCGGAGCAAGTCCGGTGATGTCCCGCTGCACGACGGTGCAACGCTGCTTGTCAAACACGGACGGATCTTCTCTCCCATTTGCTATCGCAGGTTGATCCGGCGATGCTCCTTTGCGGCGGTGACGTACGTTGCTCGCAGCACGTACATGTGGTCGTCGACGTCCTCCGAACGCAGGCGTCAAGGCGTCTGCGTCTCTACTTCATCCACGCGGATGGACGGAACTCCACGTCGCGCTTCTCAAGCCGGCGGGAAAGAGCATGTCTCTGCAGCGGCGTGCTAGCGGCGCGTTGCTCTTCTTTCTCTCCTAAGGACGACGACGGCTAGGTTTACGTACGTATGCGTAAACGGAAAAACCTCTCTCTATCTTATATAGATATGGGCCGTCGATCCTCCTTTAAATAGGATACAAAGGGAAGTAGGGTTTCCTAAACCCATCAGTAAATAGAAACGCTGCGTTAATTAAAATGCTCGTGGATTAATTAGAATATTCCAGAATTCATTAATTAACCAAATAATCACATTAATTGATTAATTAATATCTGAATCCATGCAATCACTTGGGATGGCTCTACGGGCATACATATACCAACAGACTCCCACTTGCACTCAGAGACTGTCACTCCAATATTATTCTAATCCATTACATAAACATTTTAGTAATCAATGTGATTCGGAGAAATTCCAATCAAATCCACAATTATACTCCTATTCCAATACATCCTATGCGTGTGACCCGGTAGGCTCCAAATTACGTTGGCAGTGATATCCATAATCATATTATGATTTCACAAGCAATGATTGGTATCTAGAAAGACTTCATTGCTACCCAAGTAATTGGAGAAGTTGGAGAACAACTTGACCTATCATTCATGACTGGTGTTACAGTGATTGTATAGTTCTTTTGTCACTGATATCCAGATTGAACTCGAGTCATGGAATTGTTATCCTTTTCAATGTTCAATCCATGTTCCTTGAACTAGAGCAGACTATCTGAGATATATGTAAGCTCAATATCACATATTGACTCACATCAGCATGGCCATGCATTTCTCAGTCTCGCTTATCAAGTGGCCGGAATATCAAACTCCAGTAGGAAGGACAAATTCCATCTACATCACTCACAGTCATCCCCATGTGTCACAGTGCACCCAAGCACCATCTTTATAGCAATCCTTATTCAGGACCACGGTGGATGATGTCAAAGTACACCGAATGACATGTGATAAGTGTAGTGACTTCAGGTCTAAGAACCACAATCACCACCATCATTATGAGATGTGACTCTAACTACCAATCATGGTATCCATGTGTCACTCTCAAGGTGGGTCTGTCCGATACATTGTTCTCTAACAAGTATCTATGTATTTGGTTTGATATCTCCATATCATGGATAATGAGATTCTTCCATCAACCAACATACATTCTAATCTTATGTGTTATTGATGTCTATGGATATTTCCACAATAACAACCGATTAGGGACAAAACAAGAATACATACTCTTAGCATACATATGATCTCACTGTTCAGGTCATCAACCCAAAGACATATGTCGTTGAGTATATTATTCTATAGACATGTATACGTTTTATGGTCATCTCACAATATAAAACACAAACATATAGATTGGAAACTTGCTTTTATTGATATGATCAATGTAGTATTACAAATCATTTACATAGTATCCCATTACAATCATCGAATGATAGTCTCTATGGGCATACATACCAACGGATTCCCACTTGCACTTATACCCAATCACTCATGAATCTCAATCCAAGTGATCGAACATGTCCGTCATGTTTCTGCTGTGAAAGTGCTTTTGTGAGCGGGTCAGCCACATTGCTTTCTGTAGGTACTCTGCAAATCTTCACATCTCCTCGTTGTACGATCTCTCGTATGAGATGGAACCTCCGTAGAATATGTTTGGAACGTTGGTGCGATCTTAGTTCTTTAGCCTGTGCAATTGCTCCATTGTTGTCGCAAAAGAACTCAATTGCATCACCAGCGCTTGGAACCACTCCAAGTTCAGAAATGAACTTCTTGATCCACACAGCTTCCTTTGCAGCATTAGATGCGGCAATATATTCGGCCTCTGTTGTAGAATCCGCAACCGTCTCTTGCTTGGAACTCTTCCAGCTCACAGCTCCGTTGTTCAGGCAAAACACAAATCCAGATTGCGATCTGTAGTCATCTTTGTCAGTTTGGAAGCTAGCATCGGTGTAACCATTTACCACGAGCTCTTCCTCACCACCGTATACCGAGAATTGATCCTTAGTCCTTCTCAAGTACTTTAGGATGTTCTTTACGGCTGTCCAATGACATTCACCTGGATCTGACTGATACCGGCTCGTCATGCTCAAAGCATACGACACATCAGGACAAGTACATAACATTGCGTACATGCTAGATCCAATTGCTGATGCATATGGAATCTTACTCATGCATGCCCATTCATCATATGAACTAGGACACTGGGCTTTAGAGATTGTAACCCCATGGGACATGGGCAAGTTACCTCTCTTAGAACCCTTCATGCTAAACCTCTTTAGCACCTTGTCAATGTATGTGCTCTGGCTTAGGCCTAGAAGCCTTCTAGATCTATCTCTATAGATCTTAATCCCAAGTATATAGGATGCTTCACCTAAATCCTTCATAGAGAAAGTCTTCCCTAGCCAACCTTTTACTATCTGAAGAGTAGGGATGTCATTTCCCATCAATAGTATGTCATCCACATACAATATGAGAAATACGACTGTGCTCCCACTAACCCTTTTGTAAACACAAGGTTCATCTTCATTTTGACTAAAGCCAAACTTTTTGACTACTTCATCAAAACGTAGATTCCAGCTCCGAGATGCTTGCTTCAATCCATAGATTGACCTGTGTAGCTTACAGACTTTATTGGCTTCCTTTGGATCGATAAAACCCTCAGGTTGTGTCATGTACACATCCTCAAGTAAATTCCCATTAAGGAATGCTGTTTTAACATCCATCTGCCAAATCTCATAGTCATGATAAGCTGCAATGGCAAGCATGATCCTGATGGATTTAACCATGGCAACTGGTGAGAAGGTCTCGTCATAATCAACACCTTAAATTTGACGGAATCCTTTAGCAACCAATCTACCTTTATAGGTTTGAACATTTCCATCCATGTCAGTCTTCTTCTTGAAGACCCACTTGCACCCTATGGGTCTTACCCCTTCGGGTGGATCCACCAAGGTCCATACCTTGTTGTTGTACATGGATTCCATCTCAGATCTCATGGCTTCGAGCCATTTCTCAGATTCTGGTCCCTTAGTAGCTTCTAGATAGGAAGTTGGCTCATCTGCTATGCCCAATTCGTCACTATCTTGAGTCACGAGAAAGCCAAATCTCTTAGGCTCAAGTCGTGTCCTACTAGACCTACGAGGTTCATGTGTTACATTTGGAACTTGAAATTCCACAACAACTTGTGAGTCTTCATGTTCCTTATGTACCTCCTCAGGTTCTCTACTTTCTTGTTGGTCTCGAACTTCTTCGAGCTCTACATTCCTCCCACTAATTCCTTTGGAAATAAATTCCTTTTCAAGAAATATAGCAGTCCTAGCAACAAAAACTTTGTTGTCAGTTGGTGTGTAGAAGTAGTATCTCCGAGTTTCCTTGGGGTATCCAACAAAATAGCATTTTTCCGATTTGGGTCCAAGCTTTTCAGGAAATTGTTTCCTAACATAAGCTTCACGTCCCCAAATCTTTAACATAGACAAATAGGGACGATTCCCATTCCATATTTCATATGGTGTCTTTTGAACCGATTTGGAAGGTACACAATTAAGTGTAAACGTTGCAGTTTCTAGAGCATATATATCCCCAGAACGATATTGGAAGTTCGGATGAACTCATCATTGATCGTACCATGTCTAATAATGTACGATTCCTTCTTTCTGACACACCATTATGTTGTGGTGTACCAGGTGGAGTCCATTGTGATACAATACCACGGTCTCTCAGAAGGTCCTCAAACTCTTGGCTTAAGTATTTGCCACCTCGATCTGAACGGAGTGCTTTAATACTCTTACCAAGTTGCTTCTCTACTTCATTCATGAAAGTCTTGAACATTTCAAGAGTTTCTGACTTGTGTTTCATAAGATATACATAGCCATACCTACTGAGGTCATCAGTGAAGGTAATGAAGTATTGATAGCCTCCTCTAGCATTTGATCTAAAAGGTCCACATACATCAGTATGTATGAGCCCTAGCAGATCACTGGCTCTCTCACTGTGTCCAGTGAAAGGAGTTTTGGTCATCTTCCCTAATAAACATGCCTCACATGTCTCTAATGATTCAAAATCAAAAGAGTCTAGATAACCATCCTTATGGAGTCTAGATATGCGCTTCTCATTTATGTGCCCAAGGCGACAATGCCATAATAATGTTTTGTTTGAGTTGTCAAGTTTTAACCTTTTAGTATTTACGTTATATATGCTAGTCTCAAGTTTTAACAAGTAGATACCATAAGGCATAGGGGCATTGCCATAAAAGATCTCATCTTTAGATATAGAAATAATTCCATTCTTAATGTGAAATTCAAATCCACTCTTGTCCATACAAGATACAGAAATAATATTTCTATTAATGGAAGGTACGTAATAGCAATTCTCTAATTCTATTACAAGGCCCGTAGGCAAAGATAAACTAATAACTCCAACTGCGGTGACAGCAACTCTTGCTCCATTAGCAACCCGCAACTCGACTTGGCCCTTTCGTAAAGGCTTACTTCTTATCAGATCCTGCATATTAGAACATATGTGAGATCCACATCCGGTATCCAGTACCCATGATGAAGAAGTATTTAAGTTTATCTCAATAACGTATATACCTGAAGTGGAGATCTCTATCCCCTGCTTCTTCTTCCTCAGTTCCTCCAGGTAGAGAGGACAGTTTCTTTTCCAATGTCCAGGCTGGTGACAATGGTGACAACTGCCTTCTTTGGAGATCCCACCTTTAGCTTTGAGCGCGGATGATTTTGGCTTCTGCCCGGCTTTAGAACTTTTCTTAGCCTTGCCTTTGCCTTTTGACTTTCCCTTTGTCTTGCTGATCATCATCACAAACTTCGGCTTGTCTTTCTTCATCTGTGCTTCAATTGTCCTCAACATGCCCAACAATTCTGACAACGGCTTGTCAAAATTGTTCATGTTGTAGTTCATGACAAAATGATTATATGACTCAGGCAACGATTGTAGAATCACATCAGTGGCCAACTCTTGACCTAGAGGAAATACCAGCTTGGATAGGCTTTCCACGTACCCAATCAAGGTGAGTATATGGGTGCCAACTGAGTCTCCCTCTTTCATCTTGCTTTTGAACAACGCCTTTGAGACATCATATCTCTTCTGTCTTGCTTGATGTTGATACATGTTCTTGAAATGTGTTACCATCTCCATGACATTCATGTTCTCATGTTGCTCTTGCAACTCATAGTTCATTGAGCACAACATTAGGCACTTGACATCCACGACATCATCAAGGTGCTTCTTGTAAGCATCCTTTTCAAACTTGGGCGCATTTACGGCGGGCTCCTCTGGCTCTAGTGTTTCAAGGACATAGAGCTTACACTCATGTGTGAGAACAATTCTCAACGTCCTAAACTAGTTTTGAAAGTTGGTTCTGGTAAGTTTGTCCTTCTCAAGGACCGATCGCAATGAGAAAGTGTGGGTGTTGGTTGCCATTTGATTTCTACAAAAGAAAATTTTGCATTTAGTCCAAAACATTTTGACTTGTAAAGATTTGATAAACGAGATTAATTAGGCCTTTAATTAATTACGCTCCCACTATTTTATTCAAATTGATAGCCCTCACTACCAACTTGAAAGATTGCAATGCACAACCTTCTAGTGAGCCAAGACCCAAAGTAAATGGATCAATGCCCAGCCAATGTCGACGTCAAAGACCAAATACTAAGGTAGGCAACTTTTGCCAATTGCATCATATGCAACTCTTGGATAGATGATCATGTACAACTCCTTGCCATGATGCATTTGTGTGCCTCTAGGTACTTGATCCTATCAAGGTTCCCTAGTCAAGTCCAACCCATAAGCCAACACGATGAGTGTGCACCCTGCGGAGGCAGACCCACACACCCACCATCACACTTCCACGAGATAGATAGTGTACCACGTGGAGGCATGCCCACACATAATCGATCAAGCTTTTCATGTGTGTTGCTTTATGGAAGGCAACTAAAACTTAATATTATTAATTGAGGGGTTTTATTAATACATATACATATCCAAATACGACATACTTATAGTACGTATCATATACTACTATATCCACAACCACAAATGATAGACATGCAATCACAAACACAAATACATCGGTTATGGCCATACTATTGTAATCCTTTGGAGCAACAAAGGATTACAGTCCACCTATGGTCTTATGCATCTCATGCAACACCTGTGAATCAACCTGTAAGCATGTAATGATCAACATTACAATGAACATCTTCATGCATGCTTCGTGAGGTTGGAACTTCAAGTTGCTTCTTGGAATGGGATCTTCTTGTTGCTTCTCCATGGACGCTCCTTGGAGTTGGATATTCAGGTTTCTTCTTGGAATTAGATCTTCATGGTGCTTCTCCATGGACACTCCTTGGAGTTGGATCTTCAAAGTGGCCTCCTTACATCAAGTTTACAAAGACTAAAACTAATCCTATCTCTATTACATCATATGAGTACAAACATAAAAGGAAAGAATTAATTACACTTTGAAGTAAGAGATGAGGCTCGGCATTCAAGCCAAATACTTTATACAAAGGATCCATATGTAACCATTATACATCCATATAATTCACAAACAAACATATCCACAAGATCGACATCCACATTCATTCACAACAATCACAAAAGGGGATACTAGGCCATAACCGTGTATGCATTCACCACATAAAACAGATTTTAAAGGTGACGTGTATTCTATCATAGATATATCTACATATACGTATATACATATTAAAATTGCAGTACTTTTAATGCGGGACATTCCCCATTAAATAAATTTTGACTCCCACGCAGACTATGTGGGGTACACAGGGGTAGCGCCCCTGTGCGGGGATCCCGTCCACTTAGGAAAATCTATATTTTCCATAGTCGACCCCGTCCAAAACGTCAAAAGCAGTAGCCTGCGGCGTATGTGTAATTAGGTTTAGATTTGCACATTAACAGGTTTAATTTGCATCGTATGCAACTTAAAAATAGTACACAATGATTCGATCATATCGAAACTAATCCAAATACGCCGTAGATCGACGCTGCTCTGATACCACTGTTGGGTTTTGTGGAGAAAACATGCACGGCGGAAGCAACTAAATCCACGCAACCCGTAACAGGATCTCGTCGATAACAGCGTATTCGGAAATAGGTTTGCGGGATATACCTTATCGCGGAGCAAGTCCGGCGATGTCCCGTTGCACGACGGTGCAACGCTGCTTGTCAAACACGGACGAATCTTCTCTCCCGTTTGCTGTCGCAGGTTGATCCGGCGATGCTCCTTGCGGCGGTGACGTACGATGCTCGCAGCACATACAAGTGGTCGTCGACGTCCTCCGAACACAGGCGTCAAGGCGTCTGCGTCTCTACTTCGTCCACGCGAATGGACAGAACTCCACGTCGCGCTTCTCAAGCCGGCGGGAAGGAGCGTGTCTCTACGGCGGCGTGCTAGTGGCGCATTGCTCTCCTTTCTCTCCTAAGGATGCTCTTATATATATATGGGATGTCGATCCTCCTTTCAATAGGATACGAAGGGAAGTAGGGTTTCCTAAACCCATCAGTAAACAGAAACGTTGCGTTAATTAAAATTCTTGTGGATTAATTAGAATATTCCGGAATTCATTAATTAACCAAATAATCACATTAATTGATTAATTAATATCTGACTCCATGCAATCGCTTGGGATGGCTCTACGGGCATACATATACCAACAAGAAGAACTCGCTCCCACCAAACCAAAGGTTGAAAGGGATGCTTACAAGAAGCATACTATGGATGTCATTGATGTGAAGTGCTTGATGTTGTGCTCAATGAACTATGAGTTGCAGAGACAACATAAGAACATGGACGTCATTGAGATGGTTCAACATCTCAAGAACATGTATCAAGTTCAGGCACGACAAGAGAGATATGATGTCTTCAAGGCACTATTCAAGTGCGTTATGATAGAAGGAGACCCATTAGACTCTCACACACTTAAGATGATTGGGTATGCAGAGAACCTAAATCAACTAAGATTCCCTCTGAGCCAAGAGTTGGATACTAATGTGATACTACAATCATTTCCAAAATCCTATAGTCAGTTTGTGATGAACTACAACATGAACAACTTTGACAAGTCACTGACAAAGTAGTTTGGCATGTTGAGGAATGCCGAGGCACAAATGAAGAAAGACAAACCCAAATCTATGATGATGATCAATAGAAAGAAGGGAAAGTCTAAAGGAAAGGGCAAGGGTAAAGCAAAGAAAGGTTCTAATGCTAGCCAGCAACCCAAGTCTTCATCAACACTCAAAGCCAAGGGAGGGGTGAATAAGGGAGGCAACTGTCACCATTGTCATGAGCCAGGATATTAGAAGAGAAATTTCCATCTCTACATAGATGAACTAAAGAAGAAGAACGAGGGGATGGAAGTCTCCACCTCAGGTATTATGAAATAAACTTTATATGCTTCTTTATATTAGGTATATGATACCAAGATATAGCTCTAACATATAAGATGTGCAGAATCTGAAAAGAAGTGAAGGCCGTTATGAAAGGACCAAGAAAGAACACTGATCAACATTGGATCAAGTGTTTCTGCCATAGACAGAAGTACCTTTTAGTTTATTTCATCCCAAAGGGCAAGAAATAGAGTTATGAACTACTATTTCATTTTGCCAATAAATAGAAACATTTTATTTATGCATCTTGTATGTCTATCAATTAAATTTATGTTTCAATTTCAAAGATATGATCTTTTATAGAGATGCCTTATTTATCTTGTGGTACTTGGTATGCATGATATAAAATAATAATACATAAAAGTTATTGATGACTCAAAGAATAAATGAGCATTGTCATCGAAACAAATGAATGAGAAATTCATCTCTAGGTTCCATGTTGATGGATGAACTAGACTCTCTTAGTTAATGAACCATTAAGAGATATGCATGTCTTGTTTATTGGGCATGATGACAAGTAAATATTCACTAGATGTAGTGGGAGAATGACTCCTCTATTAGTCATAGTACATATTTATTTGTATACATACCTATTGGAATAAATGTTAATGCTTTAGATATGGTTTTTAATGAAATACAAATATGAATATCTTGAAGTATTCAAGAATATCATAAATGAAGAAAAAACTTGATAAAAGTATTAATTCTTTGATATGATCAATGTATGAAATTCTTAAACCAAATGTTTGAGGACCTTGTGAGTAACTATGATAGTGTATCATAGAGAACTCATGATTAAGGCATAATAATGTCTATATGAAAGAAGGAATCAAACTCTAAATAGTAGAGCATGATCATCAAAAAAATAACTAATCTTGTAGAATTCTTCTAAACAACATGCTTTACACTAAATAAATGTACCATTCAAACGGTATAAAAGACACCATATGAGATATTGTTGCACCCCAATTTCACAATTTCCATTAATCATGAGATCAGGGCATAAATTGAGGAGTTAATGTAATACAAAGTTCACTCCCAACTTTTTTTTTTCTTTCAAACTCTTTGTTTTCTTGCATTGAATCACATAAACATACTTTACAAGAGAATTCATCCTTGATTACTCTAATATGATCTCAACATTAATGATACACATCCATACATTCATTCTATTTCTCACACTTCCATGTACATACGACATGATAATCAAACATATTCTCTCTTATTAAGGAAACGAAGTTACAAACATCATTTACAACTCTCTCACATCTATACAAGGACCTAGAGTGACAGGGACTGACTGAACTTAACTAATCTCATACTTAACTCATGTAGTAGATCTACTCTAATGCTTTGACCTTCTTCAAGTCCACTTGGTTTTCCTAAAAATTGTGAGTAGAGGGGTGAGCCTACTTGCTCAGTGAATGAGTACTTCAAAGAAATAGTCTAAAGCACTGCTATAATTACAGATATACTTTTGAGCAACTTATATCAAATATAACAGTAGTAAGCTTAAAGAGTCTAATCATTTACAATCATAAATATGGCATGATACTCTAGATATCAACAAGAGTAAATCAATATATGAGCATGATTGATTAATTTCAAAGAGAACTAATAATTTAGAAACATACAAAGAATAATTTTTTGGAAATTGTACTTGAATCTTTCTTGGCCTTTCATACTTATAAGAATCTCTTTAAAACTTATATTATCATATTTTAGCTTATGCCCTGATCATATGCAGTGTACTATACATATGTATACTCGTAGAAAACTACAATCTCACCGTACAAGACTTAGCTGGCACACTTGAGAATGCTAAGCCTGACTACGTCGCTGGTCTGTAATAGGAAAATGGCTCTCTGGCCCCGGCACACCTATTATGCCGTAAAAACTGGACTTGTTATGACCCCACCTCCCGGTAACCCCCAATTAAGGGAGACCCGAATGTCAGAGCCGTTATTCAATTAACAGGATCAAAGGTTCGACAAATAATCAATAATAATTATGAAATACTACTACTAAACTTAAAAATGGTATAAAATAAAAACTTTACTTACCTTTTTAGAAGTTGGGATTTCTAAACTTCTATCCATGAAGATACTAATCTAACTAATCCTCCTGTGTACATTATTTCTCATTTAGTTCCACATATGCCACTTTACTAGTTGTTCTTTTCATTTGTACCTAAAACGCCGACAAAAAAAACATCAGTCAGCAAGAAGCTGGTATGTGGGGGAAACAATAATTGTGCAACTATGTTAACAATGTAGTCAACCAAATATCATTTAACATCTAAGATTATGTTTTAAGCAATACTACTCAATCCTTGCCTATCCCCTATCTCTGTACCGTCCCTGCAGTGGACATGGATACTACCTCTCTCATATGGTAGATCCTTACCCCCATGGTCCTACCACACAGGTAGCCAATTCCTAGGGTTATGGAGTCGCATGGCCCTACCCAAAGGTAGCCCAATCCCTGACTCATGATGACTTGATGGACCTACCCCATTGGTAGCCATTTACTAAGTCATTTAATGACCTGATGGACCTACCCCATTGATATCCATTTACTAGGTAAATCTATAAAGCTACAGAGGGGACTAGGATCTGAGCTAGTAGGAACCTATCTTAGGTGATAGTCATATCCACATTATGATTTGCAAGAATTTAATGCAACCAACAATTTAATTCAAGTCATCGATAAAACCTCAAAAATCCTTGAGAAACTAATTTAGGATATTCATAGGCGTAACCACATACCTAATTTGATGATTTCACAAGCATTGAGCAATTCCAACCAAGAAAGCAATCCAAGCAAGCAATTCATCTATCATATAATTCCTGAAAAGAATATGTACTCTATTTACTATACACTTTATCAAGAATCTACTTTATTGACTTGGATTCACTTTCTAGGGTTTCTAATCCGAATTAGGGTTTCATTAATATTCATTAGGGTTTCTTAGATCAATTTCTCAAACTTTATCCCTTTTAGGTCAACAAACCCTAAAATAAATTTTTTTCTACTCATATAAACCCTAATTGCCCACACTATCCATTTTAATGGTCTTTTGTAATCAAATTGACTTAGGATCATCATATCTCTTATTTATTCATGGATTTGAACAATTAAAACAATTAAAATTCATATTCACCTAAATTAGGGTTTTCAAGCTCATTAATGCATATTCATGCACGAAACCCTAAATTAAGCCAATTATATAAAAGATCATCTTTTTAAATTATATTTTCACTTTTATTAACAATAGGTTATTATTGGCTTGAATTATCCAAACAACATCATTAAATCCATCTATCATCAAATATAAGGGTTTTTCATTAATTAAACTATTAAAGATAGCATCTTTATATACTTTTTGAATTACAAGTAGAAACATGCTCCAGTTATATTTTTAGTGGATTCCTCGTATTGTTCTAAGAAACTTTCATGTATAAACTGTTATCATTAGAGCTTCGTAGCAGATTTTATGAATTGTTCAAAGAAATATCATTTTCCTCATTTATTCGTTAAGTCGAGAAAACCAGTGGCTACCCGATCCATGGTCCCTGGACCACGCGGATCCAATGGCCTAGAATTCGTGCGCCAACTTTAGATTGAAAGTGCAAATAATTGTTTTACCCTTACCTTCCTTCACAGCCGTCGGGGGCAAGGAGGTCTTTTCCTCCTTTCATCTTCTACCTCTAGATCTCGTGAATGGCTCACCGCAGCTCTAGGATGGTCAACTCCTGAGTTGACTCGGAGGTTCAGGGCGTGGGAGGCTAGGGCGGAGGTGCCACCACCTTTGCAGCATTAGGGAGAACTCAATGGTGGGCTTCTCCATCTCTCCGATGGCGTGGAACATGGACACTCGTGGAGCCACCCTCACTGGCAGAGAAGGAGCGAAGCTCGAAATTCTTGCTCTGTTCAAAGAACTTGCACAAGGGGAACCTAATATATACCCTATGGAACCCCGTGGTTGAGTCTATGCCTTCGCAGAAGACCTCAAACCCCCCTTTTATAGCTTAGACTTCTAGCCCAGTTAAGACATCTCTACGGATTAGGGAAAACTCGCACAGTTCGGGAAAGGTCTGCAATCCCAGGTCGGTTGGATGCAAAAATCGCTCCCGAACTCAATGGCACTGTTTCCTTTGCTTCAAATTGCCTCTACTTCGAGCAAATCAAAAAGGAAAATCACGATTCCCAGTCATCTGCTTGCAAGAGTTATCGAAGAATTGGAATTGGATCTGGTTTGTTGGATCTCATATCAACGGTCCTTGTTAAATCGAATATCCAGATTTACGATTTGATGATTATTTATTCATTAACTTAGAAATCTTATAAAAATCATAACTCCATATTCCTTTATCCTTTTTCAACCAAATTTTAAGGGAAACTTCCTTTTGGCTTTATCTACTTGCATACCAAAATTGAGTCCCAAATTCCAAAAGTAAAGGGCATTTCCTACATAAGTAAGCTATCTTTTAAATTAAGCCAATTTAATTTGGTATTCCCTATTTCTTTGCCATTAAATTATCATTTTGAATTCCTTGAACCTCAAGGAACCTTAATGGCTCGAAATCCCCTCTTGGTAATATTTCTTTTGCCTCTTTCTTTATCTTTCATCCTTTTTCTTATTATCTTATTATTTTCTTATTAAAATATCTCTTTTTGAGGATTTGTCTTTTATTTCTCTCTTATTTTCTTCATTGGTATTCCTTTTAATATTACGAATCCTTTGGATATGAAAATCCATCAAGGATATATTAATTACACCTCCTTCCACTTATTTTCCACGTATTACCATTGTTTTCAATTTCTTTCTTAATAAAGAAAAACTTATTCGATCTTTTCTTTTCTTTTTGCATTATCTTTGCAACTTTGGACTCCTTGGAACCCAAGAGGAACGAGATCCACCTTTGGATTACACTCTATTTCCTTCTAGAGGCTTCCACCCCTTACTTTTCTCAAATTCTCAATTATTCATTAATTAATTGAATTTCCTTGTTATTGGGCCCAAATAGCCAATAAAGCACACAAAGCAATTATCAAGGCTATTGTAACGAAATTCATGAATTCAATCAAAAGACATAATTATTTGTTCATTTATCTTTAATATGAGAAATTACATTTCTCAGCAAATGAACCCAAAAATTAGAGTTGTAATAGGACTCCTCTAACCTGAGCACACAGGTGGAGAGTCAAGCCAACTATTGGCTTTACTGTACTCTAGTGCCACTAGGATCTCTGGTTGATGTTGGACACTACATTATGTATTTTAAGGAGACTTCCACTAGGGCTTCGTCCCTCGTACCACCTGTTAGTACGTTCCGACCCCCGTAAATTATTTGTACTTTCTTGGAAAATGTGCATCTCAACCCAAATCTTGAGTTGTGCATCACCACATCTCATACTGAGAACATTGATATCAAAATATTTGATTCATTGAACACCCTATCCTTAGGGTTTCATTTACCTCATTCACTTATCACATGGCTCTCATAAGGATTTCATGCGACATAAACATTCACTGAATAAAGGCTACTATCAACAAATCATATAAAATCAATATATGTATGAAACCTTAGAACTGAGCTGAATTTGGGTTTCCATGCCATTCACTGAGATAACATGCATCAATAATAAAATTGAATAAATGAAGTCTATCATATCAAGAAAATCCGTTCAAATGGGTTTCATAATATCTATTCGCAAATATCCAACTTTCCTCGCATCTAGGGTTTCACCCTCTTTACTGAGATATCAAACAAACACTATTCACCTTAAATGAAATCCAAGATAGTATCTGACATATATGTACTATGCATTCAGATAAACAATCATTCATAACCAAGGGGATCCAGATAAACAAATTTCTCTATTTAATTATACAGCAATTTCAATCATAAACAAATTTCCTATATTTAAGTTTACCCTTATAACCTCTGCAAATACTTAGGGAATTCTCATTAGGATGTATTGTATACATTTCTAATATGATTTTATCATCTAAAATTCATCCAAATAGAAGAAGAATCCATTTCATATCATTTTGCAACAACTTAGATCAAACACACAATTCTGGGTTTGTAGTCACATATTAAGAAATTAAAGATTATGGATGATTTAACAAATTTTCGTGCAATATACTATTTAAAGGAAGTTCCCACTCACCCTAATGTGTGAAAGCACCTTAAAAATGCAACTCATACCTGAAAATCTCGATCTCATATCAAATATCTAGCAATTCACCCGATTCTTCTTCCTTTCAACTTGGAAACCCTAAAAATGAGGGATTATGAAGAAAGAGTGAGAAAAGGGGAAGTTTTGATACCATTTTGGATCAAATCAGAGAAGGGACGGAATCTTGACATGTGAGAGAAGATTCACCGTTAAAGTCTATGCAAAGAAGCTAAACTTACATGATTTCATCATTCCTCGGACCGCAAAACCCTAGGTCAGCATGTTCATCACTTTCTTTTCGCAAACCCTAACTCTCCCTCTCTCACTAGGATTTCATTTCTCTAGATTGAATCACAAATTATGAGAGCTCCTTGTTTTTTAGGTTGACCATATAGAGCAATTGAGCTGCTTGGGTCAATTGCACATTGACCCCTCACTATATGTTTTCTTATTCTAGCTGAATTTTCTATCATAAAGGTATTGTTGTAATTCATCTACTGATAAGGTCTATAGACATACAAAAATTATGAAAAATTCATAAGTTGTTTATTATTGAGTTTCAGATTTCCAGTTAATATTTCAGATCATTTAGAGTTACCAATAAATAAATAAAAATAAAACACTACACTACTAAAAATCACTTTGTCAACATTTTGGTCAAAGTATAGTTCTACCGAGAACCACATTCAAAGAACACTAAAATATTCTTAAATGTTTCTCAGATATGCATAATTGAGTTATCCATATCATATCTAAAATTCATTTTAATACAAAATTTGTAGAAAATATGAAAAATCATTTACCACACCGCAATCCTGATCAAATTCCATATTCATGTACTATTAAAACCCTAATTTTTGCCGATTAGGGTTTACATTTCTCAAACCCTAATTCTTCAAACTAAAATCATAGTTAGAGTTTCTTATTAGGTTTGAAACATCACATTTGATCTACTATTATTAATAAATTCTAAACGATGTTCAATCTAATCAAGCATGTAATCATTCAGGTAAACCCTAGTTTATCAATTAAGCACAAATGTGGTCATTACAGATATGGTATTGGAAATGTTCTAATATGTCTTTTAGTGATGGAATACTCATATAAGAAGACTAGTTTATTAGAAAGATCTTTATTCACAAATCACATAATGTTAGGTGAATACTAATCTCAGTCCAATAACAAAGTGTTTGTTATCACTACTACAGAAATGGCTTATAAAGTCACTATTCAAGGTGTCGGTTGTATACATAAACGGACACCTAAACTCTACAGTGTCGGTTTATAACATAAACCGACATACAATCTGTGAAGGTCGACTAGACACGGGTACCACTTTTATTAAGTGTCGGTTAATTAATAAAAAACCGACACCTAAAATCAACCGCCAAAACCAAAATTCCAGCGAAAAAATAACCTCCAAAATTTGACATATGACGTCGGTTCATAAATAACTAACCGATGACTAAAGGTTATTCGCGAGACAGGAATAGTTGTCAGTTGTCCTTTAGTTAAAAACTGACGACTATAATCTAATACAGGTGCCTGTTTTTGGAATAGAACCGACACAGTTGGTTTATTTTTCGGTTTTTAAGAATAACCGACGCTTATTGTCAACTTAATAGCTCACCAGCGCGAGCTTCTCTTCCCCTTTCCCTTTTTTCATTCTCGATTTCAGTTAGGTCCGGTTATTTCTTGCTCGCCCACTCCGGTCGTTGCTCCTCCGCCGCTGCTACCGTGCTCCTGCTCCTGCCCTCGCCGCTACTCCGTGCTCACCGGCGGTCGTGATCCTGCTCCTGCTCCTGCCGTCTGTGCTCTCCGGCGGCCATCCGTGCTCCTGCTCCGTGCCCTCACCGCTGCTCCGTGCCCTCGCCGCCGCTGCTCCGTGTCCTCGCCGGTGCTTCTCCTCTCTTTATCCATGGATTAAAGGAAAAGAAAATAAGCACCTTAATCTATTATAATATTAATATATCTTTTTTGAGTGGAAATTCTTTTCCTTATAATAAGGTGAGTGGAATTTCACCTACTTAGGATATTTTCGTTCCTTATCTTGGCAAAGGAACGACCATCCTTATTCAAAATCAACCAATAACATTTTGGTTGAAGGCCCTTTAATTAATACATTCATTTTTTCCCTAAATTGAATTAGGGTTTCACTTAAGATTAAATCTTGATTATTTTAATATCAAGATTCTCTCTCCTCCAACTTAATTCAAATGAGATGCCCCTCTCATTTTCTTTGCTCTACATTATGCCAAGAAACATTAGGGACCTTATTGAAGTGGTAATTTTCATATTGAACCCTAGGTTTTGGGTAAATTGCACTTTACACCAAAACTGGGTTTTAATGCACAACATTGTCCAACAAGCTCTATCTTGGTGTCCAGACTTGTAGAAACCTTACCACTGCATCATATTCATTCTTATGATGTCACAACATCATAGGAACATCTTATCATGCAACATTTGCAATTTAACCCCTCCAATTTGGGCAATTTGTACTTTAGTCCAAAATAAGCAAACATTGCTTCAACATTGTCCAAACAGGACCAAAATTGAAACATAAGTTCCTCATGAGCCCTAATTACTTTTCCCAAGGTAAGATTAAGAATCTACTCAGCCTTATTAGGCAAAACATCTAGGTTTAATTCATAACCCAGGTCAGGGATGTTACAAATTATAAACCCCTAACAAGGATTTCGTCCTCAAAATCCCAGGAAAAGGAGGGACAAATTATTCATTAATCATGCCCTCAAGTCTCCACATATCATCTTAATATCATGGAGATATCATGAACTCTGTGATTCCATACAAAGCTCCTTTCATTAATTCAACCTCATCAATGTTTATTGTTTATGCAAGGCATAAACCCCTAACATATGATGTTCATATCATTGAAAAGAAGAAGCATAAAAGAGCATACTTCTATCATCACCCAGGAACATTTACTAAAAGAGAAACATATATATCTAATAGAGATAATTCATTCGGCAATCCACTGAGTAAGTTCACTAAGTATCCACGGAGCAAGTTCACTAAGTATTCACGGAGCAAGTTCACTAGGTATTCACAGAGCAAGTTCACTAAGTATTCATGGAGCAAGTTCACTAAGTATTCACAGAGAAAGTTCACTAAGTATTCACAGAGAAAATTCACTAAGTATTCACGGAGAAAGTTCACTAAGTATTCACGGAGCAAGTTCACTAAGTATTCACAGAGCAAGTTCACTAAGTATTCACAGAGAAAGTTCACTAAGTATTCACGGAGAAAGTTCACTAAGTATTCACGGAGCAAGTTCACTAAGTATTCACGGAGCAAGTTCACTAAGTATTCACAGAGAAAGTTCACTAAGTATTCACAGAGAAAGTTCACTAAGTATTCACGGAGCAAGTTCACTAAGTATTCACGGAGCAAGTTCACTAAGTATTCACGGAGCAAGTTCACTAAGTATTCACGGAGCAAGTTCACTAAGTATTCACGGAGCAAGTTCACTAAGTATTCACTGAGCAAGTTCACTAAGTATTCACGGAGTAAGTTCACTAAGTATTCACGGAGCAAGTTCACTAAGTATTCACGGAGCAAGTTCACTAAGTATTCACGGAGCAAGTTCACTAAGTATTCACAGAGAAAGTTCACTAAGTATTCACGGAGTAAGTTCACTAAGTATTCATGGAGCAAGTTCACTAAGTATTCACGGAGCAAGTTCACTAAGTTTGTTGAGAATATCCACATAGCGTGTTCACTAAGTTTGTTGTTGGGGATGTCACATAGCTTTCCCTCTTTTGTTTAGGGTTGGAATTGCACAAAGCATCTTCCTTTATTGTAATTGCACAAAGTATCTTCCTTTATTGATTCCATATTTCTTTTTTCATGATACTCATTTGATTGTATCAGAATGACTGCTTGATCAGGGCAATAAAAAAGATATCAATCTAATGAGTTCCATACTTGCCTTATCTTCAATAACCATATACCTGGCCAGGGTATATAAGTATTGAGATTAGGTAGTATGTACTTTATTTACTATCATATTCCTCACTTTTCATACCATTATACATACAGGATTTTCCATGTCTAGATTTTCTTTAGGCATCATTTCTATATCTCTCTCTTGCCTGCTCCCATGCACCTTTTCCTAGTGCAACATTGCTTCTTCCTGCAGCAACCTCTTCATGTGACCCAGTCATCTTTAAGTTCTTCTTCCCTTATACGAGAAGAAGGCACTTTCAGATACACTGGATGACACCAGAATAGACTCTACTACCTTAGTCCTATGTCTCTGTAGACTCAGCGAACCTAGAGCTCTGATACCACTAAATTGTCATGACCGTCTCACAAAAACATGATTAACTAATGCGGAAGCGTTCATCAAGCAGCGGATTAGCAAAAATCACTAAAAATTAAAACTTTTTGCAAAGAAATCCACACATAGGAAATCTTTTCCAACAAATGCCATTGTATATCATATACATTCTGTTTCAAACGTACATATCCTGTACCATCTCTTTCCATAGACTACATCATCAGCTGCCTTATAAACATATATGCAGGCAACATACAAATCTCGAGGCATCAAGCCAAAACCTCAGACTGATATATCAAAAACACTGACTAAAAACTCCGAGGACCTGAGAGTACAGAGACGACACATAGGACTACTATCTATATGACTAGACAGACAATATCTCCACCTGAGATCTTATTGCTGTCCCTGTTGTTGCTGTTGCTGCTGCTCTTTCCCTATTCTAGGGTTTCTGCTCTGCCTTTCATGCATACCTAAAAATGTTTCCCACGGGGGTGAGACAATTGTAAATTGCCCCAGCGAGAGATATAACTCTCCGCCAGAAACATTGTTATAGCAGATTATGAAATTAAACTGAGCAGGGGTTACTTTTACATTAATAGGCAAAATTATTCTTCATAGAAAAGAATAAGAAAATCTCCATTTTCAATCAGAGCATTGCATCTACCCATGGTAGACTCATAGTTCATCCATCTACTTGTAATGAATACAACAGATATGAATAATCATCAATGAACTATAGATATATAATAGAAATGTAACATCAGCCAAGTTCTCTAGCATAACTTATTAACACAAATGCTACAAAGAAACATGATACTTGTTACCCACATCACACACGGCTCACAAGGCCATTCATATCTTGTCACGTCTCACTAGGCAACAACTTATTCACATGGCTCACAAGGCCATTCACATCTTGTCACCTCTCACTAGGCACCAACTTATTCACATGGTTCATAAGGCCATTCACATCTTGTCGCCTCTCACTAGGCAACAACTTATTCACATGGCTTACAAGGCCATTCACATCTTGTCACCTCTCACTAGGCAACAACTTATTCACATGGTTCATAAGACCATTCACATCTTGTCACCTCTCACTAGGCAACAACTTATTCACATGGTTCATAAAATCCGTACACATTGTTACTTTTATTAAGCAACAACAACATTAACGCACAAAAAGCCAATCAACATTTATTATATAAATGTCACAGCCCAAACTTGGCTATATTCATCATCTCATCATACCTGCATGGTTATTAGGCATGATAACAGTCATACAAGATATTCATCACATCATGTGATACAATAGTAACACCATCATTCCTTAACCAGGAATTAGGGTTCACTATCAAACAAGGCTTATCATTCCCTTTTCCCCAAATTAGGGTTAGGGTTCCCCATTTCTCATTAATTCAGACCCTCTTGAATTAGCCAACTTTATCTTGTATTAAGGTATTTCCCCTCTTAATACATTCCATCACAGAATACTCACCCTTAGCATATAATGCATAGGCCACACATTAGAATTGTCCAACTATCTCACATGATATGGACTTATCTTAGTTTAAGGTATAACTTTATTATAAAGTTGCCTATAAACAATCGCAATGATACACCCTCAACTAGGGTTTCACAAGGATACACCCTCAACCAGGGTTCACAATGATACACCTCCACTAGGGTTTCACAAGGATACACCCTCAACCAGGGTTTATAAGGATACACCCTCAACTAGGGTTTCACAAGGATACACCCTCAACCAGGGTTCATAAGGTTACACCGTCAACTAGGGTTTCCCAAGGATACACCCTCAACCAGGGTTCACAATGATACACCCTCCACTAGGGTTTCACAAGGATACACCCTCAACCAGGGTTTATAAGGATACACCCTCAACTAGGGTTTCACAAGGTTACACCCTCAACCAGGGTTAACAATGATACACCCTCCACTAGGGTTTCACAAGGATACACCCTCAACCAGGGTTTATAAGGATACACCCTCAACTAGGGTTTCACAAGGATACACCCTCAACCAGGGTTCATAAGGATACACCCTCAACTAGGGTTTCACAAGGATACACCCTCAACTAGGGTTCATAAGGATACACCCTCAACTAGGGTTTACTAATCATGTATTGGATTCATGCATTTGTTATGCATTATTGATTAGTACCATTAAGGGTATCTCTCACCTAATTACATTAGGTTTCCAAAAAGGTTTGATCAATCGGACCTTCAATAACATCGGGTGTCCAATTGAATTAGGGTTTCCAATGTTGATTCCTTCAATCTTTGAATTCATGGAACCAATCATCAATTGGACCTATACTCATACTTCAATTGAGTTTAATAGGTCAACCTTAAACTGATTTGACCCTCAATTGACCCTCAATTGATCATCAATTAGGGTTTCATTCAATTGAATTAGGGTTTGGAATCGAAGATCCAACAACACTCATCAATGCAAGATTGGTTACTTTGAAACTATTGAACCATTATCCAAATTGGGTATGACCTGACCCCAAACGGTCTTGAGGTCGTTTGGATGACCTCCAAACGGTCTTGCGACCGTTTGCCCATCATATCACTCAAATCCAAGCCATCCAATTAAGGTTTGGATCATTGGATTGATCACCAAATCAACATTGCATTGTATAACAGCTTGGTACCTTTAGACCTTCAAACACCTAACCATACTCAACCCTAGACCTAAAAACGGTCTTGGGTGACCACCAAACGGTCTTGAGACCGTTTGGATGAGTCCCAAATGGTCTTGAGACCGTTTGCCCATCCAACCTTTGGACTCTAGTGAAAATTCATCAAGGTTTGGTCTATTGAGTTGATCAGCACATCAATACTTAATTGCAATATGATTTGGTACCTTTGGGCCTTCAATTGGTCAACTATACTTGACCCCAGACCTCCAAACGGTCTTGAGGTGACCCCAAACGGTCTTGAGACCGTTTGGATGATCCCTCGAACGGTCTTGAGACCGTTTGGGCTAATGAACCCAAAATCTCAAATTAGCTCATTGTGATTTCAGCACTGATTTCAATTAGGGTTAGCCCAATTGATTAGCCTTCAACTCATGACTCGTTTTGAATTAATCCATAAAATTTGGTGGGTCATTAACCAACATCATTAGGAACAGTAATATCAAACGGTCAACGCTTGGTCAACTCCACCAAACGGTCTTGAAACCGTTTGCCCAAAAAGTTTAATTAAATCAGATTGAAAATCAGCACTTAATCCAATTAGGTTTCCCTAATTGATTAGGCTTCAACTCACGATTCCTTTGGAGTTAATCCCTCAAATTTGGAGGGTTATTAACCAACATCATTAGGAACAGGAATCTCAATAGGTAAACGCTTGGTCAACAATCTCAAACGGTTTTGAAACCATTTTCCCAAACAGGTCCAGTTAATCAGGTTGAAAATCAGCATTTAATTCAATTTGATTTGCCTAATTGATTGGCCTACAACTCACGCTTCCTTTGGAGTTAAACCCTCAAATTTGGAGGGTCATTAGTCTAAATAATTAGGAACAAGATTCCAAAACGGTCAACGCTTGGTCAACCATCTCAAATGGTCTTGAAACCGTTTGATCCCAAACGGTTTCAAACTGTTTGCCCTTAAACGGTTTTCTGAAACCGCATAGACAATCAAATTAAAACGATTTGGAATAGCTATCAAAACCATTTGGCTTGGTAATTTTCTTTGGATAAGAATCTAGGATGAGGTCATAAACCCCTTCCTTCGAACAACCAAGAACAGCAACCGTTCTTGATGGAAATTGCAGCAAAGAAACAAGAGTGTATCAAATTGAAGAAATCAATCAACAAAGCATAGAGAATTGATGCAATAGCAATGTTTAAGGGTTTGAGTTATAAAACACACCTCCAATTGAGATCCAAAGCTCCAAGATCACGCCATTAATGGTGGATGAAGCTCTTACAACTCCCCTTAGGCTCGTCCTCAAGCTTTTGGATGAAAAAGTTGGCTAGGGTTGAAGAGGAGATCGAAATAAGAAGGAATCCATAATTTATTTTTGATTTCCACCATGAAATCAAGGAGAACGTAGGTCAAGGGCTTACCCACAGGCTGGGGACGTGCTCCATGCTCCTCCCTAGCTCCTTGGTCGGTTTTTCAAGCAAGGGGAAGAAGTAAATCCGAAAAAGGCCTTGGTTTGGGCTTGGAAATGGCACTTTTATAAGGAAATTGATGAGAGAGAAAATGCATTATTAAAATGCATTTAATTACAAAAATAGTACCACCTCTTCCTCCTTGGTTTGCTTGCACACAAAGGCATCTCAAACCACCGAAATCCCTTCCATTATCCATGGATTAAAGGAAAAGAAAATAAGCACCTTAATCTATTATAATATTAATATATCTTTTTTGAGTGGAAATTCTTTTCCTTATAATAAGGTGAGTGGAATTTCACCAACTTAGGATATTTTCGTTCCTTATCTTGGCAAAGGAACGTACATACTTATTCCAAATCAACCAATAACATTTTGGTTGAAGGCCCTTTAATTAATACATTCATTTTTGCCCTAAATTGAATTAGGGTTTCACTTAAGATTAAATCTTGATTATTTTAATATCAAGATTCTCTCTCCTCGAACTTAATTCAAATGAGATACCCCTCTCATTTTCTTTGATCTACAGTATTCTAAGAAACATTAGGGACCTTATTTAAGTGGTAATTTGCATATTGAACCCTAGGTTTTGGGTAAATTCCACTTTACACCAAAACTGGGTTTTAATGCACAACATTGTCCATCAAGCTCTATCTTGGTGTCCAGACTTGTAGAAACCTTACCACTACATCATATTCATTCTTATGATGTCACAACATCAGAGGAACATCTTATCATGCAACATTTGCAATTTAACCCCTCCAATTTGGGCAATTTGTACTTTAGTCCAAAATAAGCAAACATTGCTTCAACATTGTCCAAACAGGAACAAAATTGAAACATAAGTTCCTCATGAGCCCTAATTACTTTTCCCAAGGTAAGATTAAGAATCTACTCAGCCTTATTAGGCAAAACATCTAGGTTTAATTCATAACCCAGGTCAGGGATGTTACAAATTATAAACCCCTAACAAGGATTTCGTCCTCGAAATCCCAGGAAAAGGAGGGACAGATTATTCATTAATCATGCCCTCAAGTCTCCACATATCATCTTAATATCATGGAGATATCATGAACTTTGTGATTCCATACAAAGCTCCTTTCATTAATTCAACCTCATCAATGTTTATTGTTTATGCAAGGCATAAACCCCTAACATATGATGTTCATATCATTGAAAAGAAGAAACATAAAAGAGCATACTTCTATAATCACCCAGGAATATTTACTAAAAGAGAAACATATATATCTAATAGAGATAATTCATTCGGCAATCCACTGAGTAAGTTCACTAAGTATCCATGGAGCAAGTTCACTAAGTATTCACGGAGCAAGTTCACTAGGTATTCACGGAGCAAGTTCACTAAGTATTCACGGAGCAAGTTCACTAAGTATTCACAGAGAAAATTCACTAAGTATTCACAGAGAAAGTTCATTAAGTATTCACGGAGCAAGTTCACTAAGTATTCACGGAGCAAGTTCACTAAGTATTCACAGAGAAAGTTCACTAAGTATTCACAGAGCAAGTTCACTAAGTATTCACGGAGCAAGTTCACTAATTATTCACGGATCAAGTTCACTAAGTATTCACGGAGCAAGTTCACTAAGTATTCACAGAGAAAGTTCACTAAGTATTCACAGAGAAAGTTCAATAAGTATTCACAGAGAAAGTTCATTAAGTATTCACGGAGCAAGTTCACTAAGTATTCACGGAGCAAGTTCACTAAGTATTCACGGATCAAGTTCAATAAGTATTCACGGAGAAAGTTCACTAAGTATTCACAGAGCAAGTTCACTAAGTATTCACGGAGTAAGTTCACTAAGTATTCACGGAGCAAGTTCACTAAGTATTCACGGAGCAAGTTCACTAAGTATTCACGGAGCAAGTTCACTAAGTATTCACAGAGAAATGTCACTAAGTATTCACGGAGTAAGTTCACTAAGTATTCACGGAGCAAGTTCACTAAGTATTCACGGAGCAAGTTCACTAAGTTTGTTGAGAATATCCACATAGCATGTTCACTAAGTTTGTTTTTGGGGATGTCACATAGCTTTCCCTCTTTTGTTTAGGGTTGGAATTGCACAAAGAATATTTCTTTATTGTAATTGCACAAAGTATCTTCCTTTATTGATTCCATATTTCTTTTTTCATGATACTCATTTGATTGTATCAGAATGACTTCTTGATCAGGGCAATCAAAAAGATATCAATCTAATGAGTTCCATACTTGCCTTATCTTCAATAACCATATACCTGGCCATGGTATATAAGTATTGAGATTAGGTAGTATGTACTTTATTTACTATCATATTCCTCACTTTTCATACCATTATACACACATGATTTTCCATCTCTAGATTTTCTTCAGGCATCATTTCTATATCTCTCTCTTGCCTGCTCCCATGCACCTTTTCCTAGTGCAACATTGCTTCTTCCTGCAGCAACCTCCTCATGTGACCCAGTCATCTTTAAGTTCTTCTTCCCTTATACGAGCAGAAGGCACTTTCAGATACACTGGATGACACCAGAATAGACTCTACTACCTTAGTCCTATGTCTCTGTAGACTCAGCGAACCTAGAGCTCTGATACCACTAAATTGTCACGACCGTCTCGCGAAAACATGATTAACTAATGCGGAAGCATTCATCAAGCAGCGGATTAGCGAAAATCACTAAAAATTAAAACTTTTTGCAAAGAGATCCACACATAGGAAATCTTTTCCAACAAATGCCATTGTATATCATATACATTTTGTTTCAAACGTACATATCCTGTACCATCTCTTTCCAGAGACTACATCATCAGCTGCCTTATAAACATATATGCAGGCAGCATACAAATCTCGAGGCATCAAGCCAAAACCTCAGACTGATATATCAAAAACACTGACTAAAAACTCCGAGAACCTGAGAGTACAGAGACGACACATAGGACTACTATCTATATGACTAGACAGACAATATCTCCACCTGAGATCTTATTGCTGTCCCTGTTGTTGCTGTTGTTGCTGCTCTTTCCCTGTTCTAGGGTTTCTGCTCTGCCTTTCATGCATACCTAAAAATGTTTCCCACGGGGGTGATAAAATTGTAAATTGCCCCAGCGAGAGATATAACTCTCCACCAGAAACATTGTTATAGCAGATTATGAAATTAAACTGAGCAGGGGTTACTTTTACATTAATAGGCAGAATTATTCTTCATATAACAGAATAAGAAAATCTCCATTTTCAATCAGAGCATTGCATCTACCCATGGTAGACTCATAGTTCATCCATCTACTTGTAATGAATACAACAGATATGAATAATCATCAATGAACTATAGATATATAATAGAAATGTAACATCAGCCAAGTTCTCTAGCATAACTTATTAACACAAATGCTACAAAGAAACATGATACTTGTTACCCACATCACACATGGCTCACAAGGCCATTCATATCTTGTCACCTCTCACTAGGCAACAACTTATTCACATGGCTCACAAGGCCATTCACATCTTGTCACCTCTAACTAGGCAACAACTTATTCACATGGTTCATAAGTCCATTCACATCTTGTCACCTCTCACTATGCAACAACTTATTCACATGGCTTACAAGGCCATTCACATCTTGTCACCTCTCACTAGGCAACAACTTATTCACATGGTTCATAAGACCATTCAAATCTTGTCACCTCTCACTAGGGAACAACTTATTCACATGGTTCATAAAATCCGTACACATTGTTACTTTTATTAAGCAACAACAACATTAACGCACAAAAAGCCAATCAACATTTATTATATAAATGTCACAGCCCAAACTTGGCTATATTCATCATCTCATCATACCTGCATGGTTATTAGGCATGATAACAGTCATACAAGATATTCATCACATCATGTGATACAATAGTAACACCATCATTCCTTAACCAGGAATTAGGGTTCACTATCAAACAGGGCTTATCATTCCCTTTTCCCCAAATTAGGGTTAGGGTTCCCCATTTCTCATTAATTCAGACCCTATTGAATTAACCAACTTTATCTTGTATTAAGGTATTTCCCCTCTTAATACATTCCATCACATAATACTCACCCTTAGCATATAATGCATAGGCCACACATTAGAATTGTCCAGCTATCTCACATGATATGGACTTATCTTAGTTTAAGGTATAACTTTATTATAAAGTTGCCTATAAACAATCGCAATGATTCACCCTCAACTAGGGTTTCACAAGGATACACCCTCAACTAGGGTTCACAATGATACACCCTCCACTAGGGTTTCACAAGGATACACCCTCAACCAGGGTTTATAAGGATACACCCTCAACTAGGGTTTCACAAGGATACACCCTCAACCAGGGTTCATAAGGTTACACCCTCAACTAGGGTTTCACAAGGATACACCCTCAACCAGGGTTCACAATGATACACCCTCCACTAGGGTTTCACAAGGATACACCCTCAACCAGGGTTTATAAGGATACACCCTCAACTAGGGTTTCACAAGGTTACACCCTCAACCAGGGTTCACAATTACACACCCTCCACTAGGGTTTCACAAGGATACACCCTCAACCAGGGTTTATAAGGATACACCCTCAACTAGGGTTTCACAAGGATACACCCTCAACCAGGGTTCATAAGGATACACCCTCAACTAGGGTTTCACAAGGATACACCCTCAACTAGGGTTCATAAGGATACACCCTCAACTAGGGTTTACTAATCATGTATTGGATTCATGTATTTGTTATGCATTATTGATTAGTACCATTAAGGGTATCTCTCACCTAATTACATTAGGTTTCCAAAAAGGTTTGATCAATCGGACCTTCAATAACATCGGGTGTCCAATTGAATTAGGGTTTCCAATGTTGATTCCTTCAATCATTGAATTCATGGAACCAATCATCAATTGGACCTATACTCATACCTCAATTGAGTTTAATAGGTCAACCTTAAACTGATTTGACCCTCAATTGACCCTCAATTGATCATCAATTAGGGTTTCATTCAATTGAATTAGGGTTTGGAATCGAAGATCCAACAACACTCATCAATGCAAGATTGGTTACTTTGAAACTATTGAACCATTATCCAAATTGGGTATGACCTGACCCCAAACGGTCTTGAGGTCGTTTGGATGACCTCCAAACGGTCTTGAGACCATTTGCCCATCATATCACTCAAATCCAAGCCATCCAATTAAGGTTTGGATCATTGGATTGATCACAAAATCAGCATTGCATTGTATAACAGCTTGGTACCTTTAGACCTTCAAACACCTAACCATACTCAACCCTAGACCTACAAACGGTCTTGGGTGACCACCAAACGGTCTTGAGACCGTTTGGATTAGTCCCAAACGGTCTTGAGACCGTTTTCCCATCCAACCTTTGGACTCTAGTGAAAATTCATCAAGGTTTGGTCTATTGAGTTGATCAGCACATCAATACTTAATTGCAATATGATTTGGTACCTTTGAATCTCAATAGGTCAACGCTTGGTCAACCATCTCAAACGATTTTGAAACCGATTTCCCAAACAGGTCCAGTTAATCAGGTTGAAAATCAGCATTTAATTCAATTTGATTTGCCTAATTGATTGGCCTACAACTCACGATTCCTTTGGAGTTAACCCCTAAAATTTGGAGGGTCATTAGTCTACATAATGAGGAACAAGATTCCCAAACGGTGAACGCTTGGTCAACAATCTCAAACGGTCTTGAAACTGTTTGCTCCCAAACAGTTTCAAACCGTTTGCCCTTAAACGGTTTGCTGAAACCGCATAGCCAATCAAATTAAAACGATTTGGAATAGCTATCAAAACCATTTGGCTTGGTAATTTTCTTTGGATAAGCATCTAGGATGATGTCATCATCCCCTTTCTTCGAAAAACCAAGAACAGCAACCGTTCTTGATGGAAATTGCAGCAAAGAAACAAGAGTGTATCAAATTGAAGAAATCAATCAACAAAGCATAGAGAATTGATGCAATAGCAATGTTTAAGGGTTTGAGTTATAAAACCCGCCTCCAATTGAGCTCCAAAGCTCCAAGCTCACGCCATTAATGGTGGATGAAGCTCTTACAACTCCCCTTAGGCTCGTCCTCAAGCTTTTGGATGAAAAAGTTGGCTAGGGTTGAAGAGGAGATCGAAATAAGAAGGAATCCATAATTTATTTTCGATTTCCACCATAAAATCAAGGAGAACGAAGGTCAAGGGCATACCCACAGGTTGGGGACGTTCTCCCTGCTCCTCCCTAGCTCCTTGGTCGGGTTTTCAAGCAAGGGGAAGAAGAAAATCCAAAAAAGGCCTTGGTTTGGGCTTGGAAATGGCACTTTTATAAGGAAATTGATGAGAGAGAAAATGCATTATTAAAATGCATTTAATTCCAAAAATAGTACCACCTCTTCCTCCTTGGTTTGATTGCACACAAAGGCATCTCAAACCACCGAAATCCCTTCCATTATCCATGGATTAAAGGAAAAGAAAATAAGCACCTTAATCTATTATAATATTAATATATCTTTTTTGAGTGGAAATTCTTTTCCTTATAATAAGGTGAGTGGAATTTCACCTACTTAGGATATTTTCGTTCCTTATCTTGGCAAAGGAACTTCCATCCTTATTCAAAATCAACCAATAACATTTTGGTTGAAGGCCCTTTAATTAATACATTCATTTTTGCCCTAAATTGAATTAGGTTTCACTTAAGATTAAATCTTGATTATTTTAATATCAAGATTCTCTCTCCTCGAACTTAATTCAAATGAGATGCCCCTCTCATTTTATTTGCTCTACAGTATGCCAAGAAACATTAGGGACCTTATTGAAGTGGTAATTTGCATATTGAACCCTAGGTTTTGGGTAAATTGCACTTTACACCAAAACTGGGTTTTAATGCACAACATTGTCCAACAAGCTCTATCTTGGTGTCCAGACTTGTAGAAACCTTACCACTACATCATATTCATTCTTATGATGTCACAACGTCAGAGGAACATCTTATCATGCAACATTTGCAATTTAACCCCTCCAATTTGGGCAATTTGCACTTTACTCCAAAATAAGCAAACATTGCTTCAACATTGTCCAAACATGACCAAAATTGAAACATAAGTTCCTCATGAGCCCTAATTACTTTTCCCAAGGTAAGATTAAGAATCTACTCAGCCTTATTAGGTAAAACATCTAGGTTTAATTCATAACCCAGGTCAGGGATGTTACAAAACCCATCCAAGATTTACTCATTAGGAGTAAATCTTGGATAGTCCCCGGTTTGGGACTGTTTTTGAACACCTAATCTCGCTTAGGATGTTAGTGT
The DNA here is from genome assembly GCA_963693085.1 of Alisma plantago-aquatica. Classification (NCBI taxonomy): domain Eukaryota; kingdom Viridiplantae; phylum Streptophyta; class Magnoliopsida; order Alismatales; family Alismataceae; genus Alisma; species Alisma plantago-aquatica. The sequence goes on from OY856414.1 coordinate 480,971,778, forward strand.
ATAATGTGTATTGGGTTTTCAAGAAACTTTCGGCAGCATTTCCCCGTTTGTTCTCTATAAGAGAGGGGATTTTCAAATTTCTAAATATCCAAGGAATATGGTTTATTAAGAAGATAATTAGGAGAGAGAAGATTGCTTCTCAATGAACGAATAGGTTTCCTTTTGAGAGATGGATTTGTTTCCTCATGGATGAACGTATTAGGGTGTTGATACCCTCCCCTATATAAGGGGTGGAGCCTCTGGTTCGAGTTCAAGAAGAGTTCCACGCATCTCTCTCCCTCCTCCTTCCTTACATACAAAACCTAATCCAAGTGAATAGTTCTAATCACCGGAGCAAGGAAGGGCCATGGTGTCATCATGGTGGAGGCCAGGTGGTTCCCCGTCGACCTGAGGATGATCAGATATCGTTCCCTAGCTCTCGACCTTACGTGACCACCTACAACAGGCTGCATGACCAGCCGAACAACGCAGGCTGGGTGCACTTGAATTGGCCACCTTGGCCGTGAACTGGAGGTGCCCCGTGTGCACACGACGGAGGTAGGGCATCATGTTCCAGCGAGGTTTGTGGCCCAAGGAGGAGAGGATAGCCTCGCACATGGCTGCAAACGGTGGCCGTTGTGGCTAGCTGAAGGTAGAAGACGACCTAGGAGTTGTTGGACCAATTTTCCCCTCCGCGGGTTAAAGAAACAACCACTTATGCTAGGGCATAACTGTAATTCGGTTATGTTTCTAAAACAAGCAACGTTGCATGGGATAGATGATGTGGCAGCCTCCCATTGGTTCAAGTAAGTTTATTTCTCAAAAATCATATATTTTTATTAATAGCTCAGATGAATGCGTATAAAATATGAAAGTTTCTCAGAAAAATGAAAGGAATCCAATAAAAATAGTTTTAGAAGCTAATTCCTATTTCAATTCGAAAAGTAGTGGAAGTTATCAACTTTAATGCTTGAATGATTAAGAAACCCTAATTTGAGATGATTAATGTACTTAGAAGGGTTTTATGGATGATTGAAGTTGATATTAACTTATCAATTATGAAAAGGTACACGAAGAACAAAAAGAATATACTTTGGTGCCATGGCAGAGCCTCCGCTAGGGTTCCCACAAGGGGGCGGCAGCGGCGGCCGACGAAGAGGTGGCCGACTTGGAGGGAGAGGGAGACACAACCATGAACCTGTACAAGGTAATAACCAGCAGAACATCGACCATCCTCCCCATCCTTCAACAGAGAGTCTACAGCAAGATATGGATATAATGCACACCCAAGAGAAATCATACAGAGACGCCATGACAGGCCACAAGGTGTCTGATCAAATTAAGTTTGTTTCTCCGGACACCTTGACCACGACAGACATACATATTGATAGCACCGGTGCACTTCCTGCCATCATAGTAAACCCAAACTCTATCCCACAACTTCTGGAGCCATACAAGTATGTTGTCATCGTGAAGCTATTGGGTGGAAGCATAGGGTTCCAGACCCTGGTGAATAGATTATCAATCTTGTGGTCCCCGTCTGACTCGTTCAGAGCCATAGATCTAGAGAAGGGTTATTATATTATCCAACTTGGGAATAATGATGACTTTGTGAAAGCCATGACTGGCGGCCCTTGGGTGATCTTTGGCAACTACCTATCGGTGCAATCATGGAATCCGAATTTCCGACCTACTGAACAGATCCCCTGCAAAGTGGTGGTTTGGCTTAGAATTGTTGATCTGCCGGTATTCCTTTACCAGAACCAACTCTTGATGAGCATTGGGAACCTGGTTGGGAGGACAATCAAAGTGGACTCTACAACCACGACTGACAATTGTGGGAAATTTGCTCGCCTGGCTGCTGAAGTCAACACCACTAAACCACTCCTACCAGCCATCATCCTCAACGGAGAACGATATCGGCTCGAGTATGAAAATCTACCAGTGGTCTGCATGCGATGTGGTAGGATGGGTCACGCGGACGCTGAATGCACATTTGTCAAACCCTTCATTCCTACTGCACCTTCCACCTCAGCAGAGGTAGTACCTCCTACTCTCTCGGTCTACACCAAGTCAATCCATGCTCCAAAGCCCCAGTGGGAACAACGAGATGGACCTGCATCAAAACAGACTACACCCAAAGACAATCCCAAAGCACCTGATGCACCAAACAAACCAAAACCAGGTGATGGCCACAGTAGGGAAGTTGCAGACAAGGACGGTGACTGGCAAACTATTGTGTCAAAGAAAAACAAGAAGAAAACTATGAAGAACCAAGACATACAGCCTAAGCCACAAAGTGTTGCGAGCAACTCTGCTGTAGTACTCATCGATGATGAAGTGTCGATGGGCAGACACACCACCCCCAACGATGGAGGCACATTCCAATTTAAGAGTGCACCGGCGATCCGTTCTGATCAACCCCCGGACACCTTTGCATGGGGAGACAATGGTACTGGAAACAGTATCCTGCTAAGAAACAAAAAGGTGATCTACCAAAGTATTGTAGTAAGCCCGGGAAGGGACCACAAGAAAGGCAAGATCGCCCAAACAGTCAACACTATGGGGAATTACCAACCCAGGAAGAAGCAACTACAATTCGATGATGGAAACCAGGTCATGGAGGATGCAAACTCTACCGGAAACACAGCAGAAGGACAGATTGAGGACACATGACAGGCAGTGGGCCTGTGTGCGGCCATCAACTGATGGTCGATCCCGACACCTCTCTCCAACATCTATATATAATGCCAAACATTATGTGTTGGAATGTCCAAGGAGCTTGCTCCAAGGATAAAACTCATATACTTAAAGAATACAAATTGCAATATAAACTCAACATTCTGGTTTTGATCAAAACCCGTTGTAGTGGCATCTCAGTGGATAATATCATCAAGAAACTTGGTTCAACTTCTTCTCACCGAGTTGAAGCTCTTGGCTTCTCTGGCGGCATCTGGGTCCTTTGGGACGATGCCCAATGCAAGGTTGACATCCTGTACAACCACATGCAATTTATTCACTGCCGAATCAATGATTCCTGGAACATTACCTTCGTCTATGGCAGCCCAAGTCCCGCTAAACACCTCTTCCTATGGACTAGACTACGTGAAATAACCACCACCATTCGCCATTCCTGGGAAGTGGTGGGCGATTTCAATACTATGCTTGACATAACTGAAAAAAGAGGAGGAAAGCACTTCGATCACCGCAACAGTCGGTTGTTGAAAGAACTTCTTACTCGCACAGGCCTTTCTGAGATCAGAATGTACGGCCATTACTACACCTTCAAGCGGCTTAGGATGTTGGAAAAGTTGGACAGAATCATCGCCAATGATGAGTGGTTATCGACAGATGGTGGCTATAAAACTTCAGTGCTCCCAAGGCTTCACTCTGACCACAATCCGATCCTAATTTCTAATATCAACCAACAGGCTACCAGGAAACCTGTTTTTAGGACCATGGCGAGCTGGTCTACTATTCTGGAGTTTCAGACATAGCTTCTTCCACAATGGGACACGCATCTGCCTTTTCCTGAAGCCCTAAAGATCTTCCAACAAGCTGCCCTTAAATGGGAAAATTCTCAAAAGCACACTAAAAATAAGATAAAGCGGATCATCATGGCCAAGATAGACAAATGTCAGGTACACGATGATAACAATCCAAATCACGCTAATGATTTACTTTCCAATTCACTTGAAGAACAATACAATAATATTCTTCTCCAAGAGGAGCTCGACTGGAAGCAAAAAGCACACATCACCTGGCTCTGGGCAGGCGATGGGAATACAAAGTTCTTTCAAACTTATGTCAAGGCTAGACAACATTTCGCTAAAATCAGTAGGCTGCAAAATGATGATGATGATGTCTGGGTGGACAACCCGCGGGATCTCAAAGCACTAAAAAATAGTTATTTTCAAAAGCTTATGACAGCCGACCCTCAGGCCGCAGGGCACCATCAAGCTATTATCAGTTTTCCTGGCTACTTTGAACAGCTATCGAACCAGCATAAGAACTTCCTAGAATGCATGCTTGGTCCTGATGAGATCAAATGAATTGCCTTCCTCATGTCGCCGTCCAAAGCACATGGTCCCGACGGAGTGTACACGGAATTCCTACAATCCAATTGGGGGAAGCTCAACACCTCAATCACAAAGACTGTACAAGAAGCATTTAAAATGGGGAACATCGACCAAAATCTTGTTGAATCTTACATGGTCCTCATTCCGAAGAAAAAGCAACCTTTGAAGTGTTCAAACTTTAGGCCAATCTCGTTAAACAACAGTTGCTTTAAACTCATCTCTAAAATCCTGGTTGAACGCCTCAAAAGTCACCTAACAAACTGGGTTTCAGACACGCAGTCAAGCTTTATTCCAGGAAGGAGAATCAGTGATAATATCCTTCTGGTTCAGGAGGTTATTCATTCAATGAAACAAAAGAAGGGCAAGACCAAATGGGTCACCATTAAACTCGACCTGTCCAAAGCTTTTGACAAGATGCGATGGCCTTTCATCAAAGATACTTAAACCAAAGTTAGACTTCCTAGTCTCACCATAAGATTGATCATGAATATCGTCACCTCAGGTTGCACTTCGATTATGTGGGAAGGTACCCCGCTTGATTCCTTCTGTTCCTCTCAAGGCGTGAGACAAGGTGACCCTTTGAGTCCCCACCTGTTCGTTCTATGTATGGAACAACTCTCTCAAGCTATCAATAAGACAGTTTCAGAGGGCCATTGGAAGACTGTCCGCCTCACACGCCATGGCTCACCCCTCTCACATGTTTTCTTCGTTGATGACATATTGTTGATGTCGAAAGTTAATTCATATCAGGAAACACACATCATGGAAGTACTCAACTCCTTCTCCGATGCTTCAGGTCAGGAAATTTCCAAGGTAAAATCATGTTGTTTTTTCTCTGCGAACACAAGCAATGTAGAGAAAAGGTCTTTCTGTCAAAAAATGGGTATAAGTCACACAGAGGATTTGGGTCGTTACCATGGAGTACCCATCCTTCACCATAGAATTAACAGAACTACACACCAACAAATTGTTTCTACCATCCAGGAACGCATGACTGGGTGGTCTGTGAGATCTCTCTCATTGGCTGGACGAATAACTCTGTAAAAAGCAACACTCCAAGCTATACCATCCTATGCCATGCAAACTATTAAACTTTCTCCTCGTCTCTGTGATGACATCAATAAGAAAGTAAAGGACTTCATTTGGTCTGGTGGACGGGACCAAAAGAAGTTATCCCTGGTTTCTTGGAAGAAGATAACCTCACCTAAAGATATGGGTAGACTGGGTATCAAGGACGCCCGTGATCATAACACTGCACTCATGCTCAAGAATGTGTGGTACTTCCTCAACAATCACTCGACACCTTGGGTGAAAGTGATGCAGGAGAAGTATATGCACAATGGAACCTTCAGTAACAAACCCAGTTCTTCTTCTTGGGCCTTCATCAAGAAACATATTGTTGTTCTATCAGGAATTAGCCACAAAGCCATCCTCTCAGGTAGCACCACAAATGTCTGGAATGACAGATGGATACATGGGGAAGCTATATCGGAAACACACCCGTCCTGGTTCATTCCACCAGAACTTCACGACATGAAGGTTAATTCAATGTGTCTTAATAACGGAGATTGGGATTTTGACTTTATCAACACCTATCTCCCACCAGGAACTGGAGAACGCCTGAAATCAATTCCACTGCCTTCTGAGGGGGCCGATGAAGATAGCTGGGTCTATCCTTTTGTCGATACTGGAGAATTCTCTGCTAAGTCCGCCTACACATGGCTGAGATCTAAAAAGAACATACAAACTCATGGGAACTGGGATACTATCTGGAACCTCAACGTTCTGAAATGTCTGCGCATCTTCATATGGCTCCTACAACATGGTGCTCTACTCACAAATGCAGAGAAGCAATGTAGGCATATGGATGTTGATATTACGTGTAGCATATGTGGACATGCTCCAGAGAGCTTACTACACTATCTGCGGGACTGCCAATCTAGCAAACAGACCTGGACTAGCTTGGGAATGGGGACACACTTCTTTAATGTGAATGAGGAAGAATGGATTCAACAGTTGATATCAGCTACTGCTGACAATTTTTCTCACATACAAAACATTGTTACGACATGGTATCTTTGGCAGGTTAGAAATGACAGAGTGCATAAGAACCTCTTGTTCAATCTGCACAAGAGTGTCCAGTTCATCAAACAACGAACACAGTCAATCTTAAACTAAAGAGTTCCCAATCTACAATCTAACGATATCACCAAACAAACCATTCTGTCCAGACCGATTGCTTACAACGCAGTGATCTTCGTGGATGTGGCATACAACCACACATCCACTAAGGCAGGTGCCGACATCCATATCATTGATAACTCAGGGAGGTGCTTGAGCGGAAGAGGAGTCCCTTTCTACTCATCATCAATCCTTGCTTCTGAGATCCATGCAATTCTCCTCGCAAGTAATCTTTGTCAGGAGCTCGGGCTGTCCAATGTAATCATGTTCTCAAATTCAAGCCTAGCAACGAGCATACTTAATAATGAAGAGCCACCAGCTCATAATCTCCAGCCACTCTGGAGGAAATTTCAACCCATCAGAACCAATACTCAGACTGTGATACTTCATGTCCCTCACACTCTGAATAAGGTTGCTGATGAAGTAGCCAAAAACACCTTACGTTCCTTTTTACCTTATAATTTGAACTTATCCAAGCCATATTGGCTTAGCTCAGACCTGAATGTTAACCTAGAACTATTTTGGACTGCACTAGAGAGTAGTATGAATAAATCTTAATCACTAGTAAAAAAAAAACAAAAAGAATGAACTTTGCATGTAATTGGCTTAATTTAGAGTTCCATGAAACCCTAATGCTAGTAATTGAAACCCTAATGCTAGTAATTGAGACTCCTAATGGCTTTAATTAATCAAAATCATGAATAAAGTTGAGATATGATGGTTCTAAGATATTTTGAGTATAAAAGTTCTTAATTGTGGATAAATACCCTTAATATAGTAATTAGGGTTTTCTAATGGATAAAGGTGGAATTAATGATAAATACAATTCATAAAAGATAAGTTGTTAGCTTGAAAGGAACCAAAGATGATAATTGGGCCTAATGACCGTGTCATGAATTAAAAGGATAAAAATGGTAGTTTTAATGTAAAAGAGGCATAATGGACTTAATTGTTGTTTAATTGTGACTTTAATCCGAAATTAGGGTTATATGTTGTTGAAAGATAACCTTAATATCATTCGTGAAGAATAGATGAGATAATTAGGGGTTGTGAGTAATTGTATAAAATTAGGGTTTAAAATAGTATAAATGAAGAGAAATCCTAATTGCAATGGAAATCCTAAAAGTGGACTAGAAACCCTAGGAAGCGAGCTAGGTTTAATAGAACTTGATGGCATGATCAATGATAGGAAATTGTATGAATATTTTAGGATCTCTTTGTGTGCTTGCTTGCCTATTGAATTTCTTGCATTGATTGGATTAATTCCATCTCAAGTCAGCCTGATAGGTATGTGGTTAATTATGTTTAATCACATTAGTTTCCTGAAGATTTTCCAGATGATTCATCGCATTGAATTCAACCTATCAGTTTGGATATTCATACTTGCAAATCATAAAGTCACTATGGTTATCACAATAATAATATAAGTGTGTATTCTCGCACCTACATGCCACCCTGATGGATGATGCCAAAGGTCAAGCCGAGGAGGGAAGACCAATGGGCACCATGAGTGGTGACCCCAGATACCAATCTCTGGATTGAGAAGGTGGTGTTTATAGAATGACTAATGGGCACTATGAGAGGTGACTCCAGGCACCAAGCTCGGGATTGAGAAGGTGTCCTTCAGTCATTGGCAAAAGAGAAACCCTAAGGTGGGTATACTAGGGTTAGGGAAAAAGCGGTGGAGAATGTCATACTGAAAGATAAATTTGTCTTGTTAATTAACTTGTGGGTTATATTTAGATTGTTAGCCATATATGCGAAATTTTGGTTGTCCCCACATACCGGCATATTCCAATATGCTGACTGACGTTTTGTTTGTCGGCGTTTTAGGTACAAGATTGAAAAGGACAAACAGTAAAGTGGCATATGTGGAATTAAATAAGAATTAAATTACAAAGGAGGATTAGTTAGAATAGACTCCAGATGTGGATAGCAGTAGATATCCAAATTTTTGAAAAAGGTATGCAAAGTTTTATTTTATACCAGATTTCAGTTTAGTATGGTAGAATTTGATAATTATTATTGATTATTTGTCAAACCCTTTGATCTTGTTAATTGGGATAACGGCTCTGACCTTCGGGTCTCCCTTAATTGGGGGTTACTGGGAGGCGGGTTCATTACATTTGGTATCAGAGCATCGGTTCCTCATTTAATCTTTAATAATTATTAAATTTTACAAATTCCATAGAACCCAAGGGAGTTATTAGAGGGTTTTCTGAAAGACATAGGTTTCTAGAAAAGGATCACGTCTGGGGGCTGGTAAGATTTTCCTCCGTGCTACTAGTCAGAATACGAGGACTCCCATATTAGTGTGACTGCCTGGCCAATGTCTCAGGATTTGACTCGAAATAAGATACCTTTAGGGCTCTCTCATCTTGTTCATCCCTTCTCAACTCAAATGTTGTTAAGGACCTTAAGGATTAGGGTTTTCTCTCTTTTCCTCACCCTCTTGAGGTATGGGTAAGGTTGATAAGGTTTAAGGAATCCTCCACCAAATTAATGAAAAGCATGTAAATAAAATGTCATGGACATAAGCTTAATAGATTAAGCGTAAACTAAAGAATGGATACATGCTTAGGTCCTATAACATAAGTTGTCATGCCCTCAGGAGAGACATGAGGCTAGACCTCCTTGTCAGGAGGATGAATGGAGGAAGTTAGTCTTAGAGGTAGAGACCTCCATTATATGTAGAGACCTGGCACATCCTTTGAGGATGATGCTAACCCTAACCCTAAGTGGTGGTTAGAAAGAGAGATGACACGATGAGTTAGATGTCATGGTAGACCAGGTGTGGGGGTGGGCATGCCTTTGAATTCCCATATGATCCATGAGAGGTTGGATGACCTAGTACCTTTGGCGACCCAACCCTAGGAAGGGTCATGCATGTTAAAGTGAAGGATAGCTCCTTCAATGATGATGCTAGTGAAGAACCTATAGAAACCCTATGGGCTTATATGGGCATGGCATAGTATGCACACAGAGTACGTCAGTAGTGCAGGAAGTAGGTTGAAACTCTGGCCAGGAGAGTATGTTGGATGGCTTATGAGATAAGCATGAGGAGCTCTGGATAATCTTGAACGAATGCAAGTTTGCACATAGGCTTTACCCGTGTAGGGGTATGATGTGAGTTTGATCCTTCATGGGGAGAGGACCTCTAGTAGTAAGGTTGTTTGTAGAGTTAGGTCTAGAGAGAGAGAGCAGGACCCAAGCCAGAAGGTTAAAAGCTTAGACTCTGAGATGTGAGGATAGTGGGGAGTTCAGGATGATGTGACCTAAGTGGATGGTTGCGGTTGCCTCATACATGATCCCTGGAGGCTGATGGTATCTTGGTTGCCTTTAGAGGAACCAAACCCTAATGAGAGGATGAGGCTTCTGGTACCTATGTGCCTATGGTATAGCTGTTTACCTTCTGAGATGGGAAGAAGAGTTCCTTAGACCTGAAGAGGTTTAGTAATAGGTTGTGAGGCCTTATACCTTGTTGGTTGTCCTTGAGGAGGGCTCCACTCTAAAGTGTTGCTTGAATAGAAGGATGACAGGAAGTGCATGTCATACCTTGTACATGTTTGGTTCATGGTTAAGAGGTTGAGCATGCAGTTCGACACCCAAAAAGTGAACCTAGGGTTCTTAGACCTAAGAGGGGAAGTGGCGTACCTGATGCTCATGATGAGATTTGAGTTTCTATAGAGTTGAGCATGGCACTCTTCATGTTTGGAGGAAAGGGAAACCCCTTAAGTTTAAGGTATTTTTGATGAACCCCTCACAACTAAGTTGGTGACATGGGAAGGTAGGATCTTGGCCCCATGTTGAAGAATGAGAACAAGTATGACCTATCATGGTTTAGTAGGTGGTCTGCTTGTGGCTTAGTAGCTTGTTGGGTTAAGCATGCTCATGTGGATGTAAGCCCTATACATAAGGACGTTTGTGACCTTTGTTATCAAGATGTAGTTTCCTCCCATCCTGGGAGAGGGAACCTTTTGTAGGGTGTATACCAATTTTGTTGGTTTTGAGGCAACCTAAAGAGGTCTCAATAGGATATTGAGAAGCTAAGTGAAAAGTACATAGTAAGAGAATGAACATGTTGACCTATAGATAACCATCTCTAAGTGCATGTGGATGTTTACCATGGAGGTAACCGGTATGGGGCCTGACCAAGGTAGGCAGGTCGCCATGACCCCTATGAAAGGATGAAAGTCATCTGAGGAATGCATAGAGAGATGATGAAGGCTTGGGTAAGGTTCTAAGTTGGACATGTACTATGATAGAATCCTAAGTCTATCTGAGGGTCAGTAGGGATCAGACCGATGGAAGTAGGATTTGCCTAATTCCCTAGTTGTACATGACCATAGGGTCGGGAGGTAACATCTATCATTGTCTGAGGGCCATGGGTTAGGAGATTGATCACCTTCATAAACTCATGAGACCCAAAGGGTAGATGAGTAGGGCACTCTTTGGATGCATAAGGGAAGAGGGATGACCCCAAATGTGTCGGTATCCTACAAACCTTGAGGAGATGACCAAGGATTATGTGGTGACCCAAGTAGATTCGAGACCAGTTTTCCATGGAAGTAACTTTGATATCGAGATGATTGTGATGTTGAGACATAAGTTACATGTTTGAACTTAGATTTGAAGGTGTACTAGCAAGGTGGGATGTACCATCTCTACTGTTGGAACAAGAAGAACTTTGTATTTGGACTGCAGTCAAATGCTTATTTCCTCTTATTATGGGAGTGGGAGATAGGACAATACGCATGCCATACACGAAGGATAAAGATGATGTGAGTTGGAACGTTGCTATGAGGTTTGAGGACAGATATGATAACATACCCTTGTGGAGTGAACAATATGTGGATGGTTTACAAACATCAAGAGAAATAAGGTAGTCATCTTATGAGGATGTTTTTATCATGAGCTATGAGTTATACAAAGTTGAGTTCGAAAACCAAGAGGATGAGCTCAGAGTTTCTTAATGAAGATAGACTTACTGTCCGAGATGAGATGATAAGTGGAATACATGGAGGTGTATGTTTTAAACACAGATAATGGATGCTCTGATTGAGATGCAACTGCCTGGTTAGCTAGAGGCTAGAAGAGGTTGTTAGGTTAACCCTAAGTTTGAAAAAAAAGAGATATGTTTGGGTAAACACTCAGATGTAACGAGATTTGTTGAACAAGTTAGTAGTTGTTTGGTTAGCCAACCTAGGCCTAGATGCAATAAAAGGATGGTTGTAGAACCTCAGATGCACTTCTCTGGAAAAGAAGGTGATGGAACCCTGACTAGAGTGGTTGAGGGTTTCCAAAGAATCAATCTTGAGGAATCATGACATACAGGAGATCATGATTTTCAGTTCATCATACACTGTGGTACTATGAAGATAGTAAGTGATAGTAGTACATTGGATACTTAAGATGAAGTTGCATGTGGTTTGTCGCCATGCAAGATAGGAGGTGAAGGATGAACACCAGTAACCCAAAGAGTTGATGTAGAGGATAAAGAGTCCCCGAGAGGGAATGGGAGTTCATCACTATGGATGTTGTGGTAAGTCTCCCCTAGACTAACAAAGGTCAAGATGCAATATGGGTTTTGGTAGATCGCCTTCCCTAAATGACATGAGAAAGAAAGAATGCTGTCAAGGGATGGATTCGGTTGAACTACATATGAGAGAGAGATGGTTCGACTACATTATGATGTGAGTTCAAATGTTCTTGAGTATAACCTAAAGATTCACTTTCATGCGGTGGAAGTAGGCACATGAAGAAATCGATGTTAGTACAGTTTATCACCCCTAACTAATGGTTAGTATGATCCAGACTAGAGGGTCTGATGAGAGCATGTGTGCTCATTTAGGGTGATACATAAAGACAATTCTTTTCCTCTATAAGATGTGATGATGACCACCATAGCCATTGTCGGGATGTAAAGAAGCTATGTAAGGGAGGTTGTGTCGATCACCACTTCATTAAGATGATGTTGGTGAAGGGACCTTGCGAAGGTCTGAAAAGGACCACAGTGTGTGCAGATGAAGTTGCTTTGATCGTGCAATGGCTGAAAGAGAGCCCAGGGGAAACATGAGTCGTGAGCTGATGTAAAGCAGACTGACATGCAGTTCACTATGGGAGAGTATGTGATGTGAAAATCCAACCCCTCTAAGTTATAGCTAAGAGAGTTGAGTCCCGACTGCATGGTCCATTTGAGATGGAATGGTCGAGATGGTTGTGTTTAGCCTTACCCCTTAGGATAACATGATGAAAAATGTGTTCCATGAGTCTGATCTAGAGCACTATGTGAGGTACCCAAGCCATGTGCCGAGCCATGAAACTATTCAGCTTTATCAGAGGCTCAAATGTCCTGAGCCACCTATGAGGGTACGATATGCCAAGGTGAGAGAGAACTCTGATGAAAGAATATGAGATGATGAAGGTTCTTGGGAAGCACCATGGAAAGGGTGAGGCCACATGCGAGCCATGATGGACAAAGGAAAGGCTTATCCTATTTTTTTGTGTGCTGGGTGGAATTTTGGGGGCAAAATTCCTATAAGAGGGGAAGGATGTTACAACCCCAATTTTTGGGTTCTTTTGGTGAGAAATGTAATTTCTCCTATTAAAGATATTTGAACAAATAATGCTATAATTTGTTTTGAATAAAAGGATTTCATTTACAATAGCCTTGTTGGTTGTTTTGTGGGCTTTACTAGCTATTGGGCCCAATAACAAGGAAAAGACAAAAGAAACTCCATTATTAATCAGAAATGGAGAAAAGAAAGATGTAGAAACCTCTAGAAGGCAACAAAATGTTATCCAAAGTTGGATTTCGTGCCTCTTGGGTTCGTGGGGTCCCAAGGAGTCCAAAGTTGCAAAAATAATGTAACAAGAAAAGGAAAGATCAATTAAATATTTTTTAATAAAGAAAGAAATTGAAAACAATGATAAAATGTGGAAAAAAAGTGGAAAGAGGTATAATTGAGTTATACTTGGTGGATTTTCATATCCGTGAGGTTTTTAATATTAGAAGGAATTCCAATAAGGAAAATAAAAAGAGAGATAAAGAGAAATCCTCAAAAAGAGATATTTTAATAAAGAAATAAAAAGGATAATGAGAAATAATGGATATAGATGCATCTAGAAGGATAATAAGTATCCACTAAAAAGGATTTCAAAATATTAGAGTTTCTTGGGGTCCAAGGAGACCCAATGGAGAAAAAGAAAGGGAAAATACTAATAATACAAAATAAGAGGATAATGTGATGCATAATTAATGAATTTCCTGGTATTGTTAAAAAGGAGGTATTTTCTACTAAAAGAAAATATAAATTTGTGCCAATAGATTAAAAGTCAAGCATAAAGAGAATAAGAGAGGGGATTTTCAAATTCCTAAATGTCCAAGGAATAAGGTTTACTAATAAGATAATTAGGAGAGAGAAGATTACTTCTCAATGAAGGAATATGTTTACTTTTGAGAGATGGATTTGTTTCCTCGAGAATGAACGTCTTAGTGTGTTGATACCCTCCCCTATATAAGGGGTGGAGCCTCTGGTTCGAGTTTAAGAAGAGTTCCACGCATCTCTCTCCCTCCTCCTTCTTCCTTACATACAAAACCTAATCCAAGTGCATAGTTCTAAACACCAGAGCAAGGAAGGGCCATGGTGTCGTCATGGTGGAGGCCTGGTGGTTCCCCATCGATCTGAGGATGATCGGATATCGTTGCCTAGCCCTCGACCTCGCACGACCACTTACAATAGGCTACTCAACCATCCGAACAGCCCAGGCCAGGCGCGCTTGAATCGGCCACCTTGGCCAAAAACTGGAGGCACCTCGTGTGCACCAGAGAACGACGGAGGCAGGGCAGCAAGTTCCGGTGAGGTTCATGGCCCAAGGAGGAGAGGATAGCCCCGTGCATGGCTGCAAATGGTGGCCGCTATGGCTAGCTGAAGGTAGATGACGACCTAGGTATCGTTGGACCAATTTTCCCCTATACGGGTTAAAGAAACAACCACTTATGTGAGGGCATAACCGTAATTCCGTTATGTTTCCAAAACAAGCAATGCTGCATGGGATAGACGACGTGGTAGCCTCCCATTGGTTCAAGTAAGTTTATTTCACAAAAATTGTATTATTTTATTGGTAGCTCGGATGAATACGTTTAAAATATGAATGTTGTTTAGAAAAATGATAGGAATCCATTAAAGATAGTTTTAGAAGCTAATTCCTCTTTCAATTTGAAAAGTAGTGGAAGTTATCAACTTTAATGCTTTAATGATTAAAAAACCCTAATTTTAGATGATTAATGTACTTAGAAGGGTTTTATGGATGATTAAAGTTGATATTAACCTGTTAATTATTAGAAGGTACATTAAGAACAAAAAGGATGAACTTTGCACGTAATTGGCTTAATTTAGAGTTCCATGTACATGAATGAGCTTTAATGGTCCTTGAAACCCTAATGTTAGTAATTGAGAATCCTAATGGCTTTAATTATTCAAATTCATGAAAAAAGCTAAGATATGATGGTTCTAAGCTATTTTGAGTATAAAAGTTCTTAAATGTGGATAAATACCCTTAATATAGTAATTAGGGTTTTTAATGGATAAAGGTGGAATTAATGATAAATAGAGTTCATGAAAGATAAGTTGTTAGTTTTAAAGGAACCAAAGATGATAATTGGGCCTAATGACTGTGTCATGAATTACAAGGATAAAAATGGTAGTTTTAATGTAAAAGAGGCATAATGGACTTAAATGTTGTTTAATTGTGGCTTTAATATGAAATTAGGGTTATATGTTGTTAAAAGATAACCTTAATATCTTTCATGAAGAATAGATGAGATAATTAGGGTTTGTGAGTAATAGTATAAAATTGGTGTTTAAAATAGTATAAATGAAGACAAACCCTAATTGCAATGGAAACCCTAAAAGTGGACTAGAAACCCTAGGAAGCGAGCTAGGTTTAATACATCTTGATGGCATGATCAATGATTGGAAATTGTATGCGTATTTTCAGGATCTCTTTGTGTGCTTGCTTGCCTATTGGATTTCTTGCATTGATTGGATTAATTATGTCTAAAGTCATCCTGACAAGTATGTGGTTAATTATGGTTAATCACATTAGTTTCCCAAAGATTTTCTGGATGATTCATCACATTGAATGCAACCTATTAGTTTGGATGTTCATAATTGCAAATCATAAAGTCACTATGGTTATCACAATAATAATAGAAGTGTGTATTCTTGCACCTACATGCCACCATGATGGATGATGCCAAAGGTCAAGCCCATGAGGGAAGTCTAATGGGCACTATGAGAGGTGACCCCAGGCACCAAGCTCGGGATTGAGAAGGTGGCCTTCTGTCATTGGCAAAAGAGAAACCCTAAGGTGGGTATGCTATGGTTAGGGCAAAAGTGGTGGAGAATGTCATACTGAAAGTGTAATTTGGCATGTTAATTAACTTGTTGGTGATATTTAAATTGTTAGCCATATTTGCAAAATTTTGGTTGTCTCCACATATCGGCATATTCCAACATGCTGACTGACGTTTTGTTTGTCGGCGTTTTAGGTACAAGATTGAAAAGGACAAACAATAAAGTGGCATAGGTGGAATTAAAAAAGAATTAAAGTACAAAGGAGGATTAGTTAGAATAGACTCCAGATGTGGATAGTAGTAGATATACAAGTTTTTGAAAAAGGTATGCAAAGTTTTATTTTATAACAGATTTCAGTTAAGTATGGTAGAATTTGATAATTATTATTGATTATTTGTCGAACGCTTTGATCCTGTTAATTGGGATAACGGCTCTGACCTTCGGGTCTCCCTTAATTGGAAGCTACTGGGAGGCGGGGTTGTTACAGATGGCGTCTGTGTAGCTCCCAATCTTGACATGAACTATGGTTGATTGTCATCCTCCTAAGTGGCACAAGTCTCCCGCATCTATAGATAGTCTACACATACTACCGGGAACTCTATTCGTCTTGAAGAATAGACTAGAAGGATTTGCCCCCTTCTATTGGTGTACTGGTCACCAACACACTCTCCCACTACCAGTTTTTATTCTGGAGTTGTCTTTCCCTAGTTGTTCCTCCCTGCATGGGTAGAACTTGCTTGGGCTCTCTCAGTTATAAAAAATAGAGAGAACAACAACTTTATAGAGCAATTGGTGTTCTGAGTTGTGTCTCTGGAGAAGCCCCCTATACCCCTCTATTTATAGTAGAGGGCAGTGTTAGAATTCCAGTCTATGCGGGAGTAGAAGGGTGCAGATTTTCCATGAATAATATGCATTGCGGCAGGCGAACCGATCAATTCAGTAGTGAACCGGTCGGTTGGCATAGTGAACCAGTCAGTTCACTTAGTGAACTGGGTGGTTCACAAGCCAGACCTACTTGTAGTTGAATTTCCTAATTCATTTCTAATTAATACAAAGATTAATTCTTGTCCCAATCAAATTGAACAAGTGAAATGGGAAACTTTTTCTCATGAATCGGGAAACCCAACACATGATCATTTGGTCTAAGTGAACTGATCGGTTCACCAGAGTGAACCGGTCGTCTCACTGACCATGAGCCAATCGGTTCACCCAGTGATCTGGTCAGTTGGTTGTCTAGATTGTGCTGAACTCAGTCAATTCAGTTCTCAATCAATCTGACACTTTAATCAATTGGTTCAACACTTGAACTTAATGATTCTGAGTCAAGTTTATTGATGGAATGTTTTATTGAGTGCCTAAACACTTTAGTACTCAATCCAAATATCATTCATGGACAAACTCCTGTTTTAGGTGAATCATATGTGTGTGACCCCATAGGTCCCATATCACGTGGGTAGTGAATGTCCATAACTAGATTTTGACATCACAAGAAAAGATAGGTGCCTAGTCATATGTGAGTGCTACCCAAGTGATATGGAAAGTTGGAGAACAACTTTCAATCCTATAATTTGTGATTGGTCTTCCAGTGAATGCATAATTCCTTTGTCTATGAAATCCTGAATGAACTCAAGGCATGGATTTGTCATCCTTTAAATGTTCATTCACATTTCTTGAACTAGAGAAGATTGTTTGAGATATATGCGAACTCAATATCATATATTGATTCACATGTGCATGATCATGCTATTCTTAGTCTCACTTATCAAGTCTCCTGGATATCATACTCCATAACGTGGGACACAACCCATTTCTATCACTCACAGTCTATCTCATGTGTCAAAGTCACCCAATCATCACCTTTATAATAGCCCATGTTTCAGGACTGCGTTTGATGATATCAAAGTGTACCCAATCACATTTGACAAGTGTAGTGATCTTAGGTTTAAGAATCTCAATCACCACCATCACTATGAGAGATGATTATGACTACCATGTCATGGTTCCATGTGTCACTCTCATGGTGGGTTTATCCGATACACTGTTCTCCAACATGTATCTATTTGCTTGGTTTGATATCATATATCATGACTAATGAGACACTGTTAAAGTCTTGATGTGTCATTGTTGTCTATCAACCTTCCACAATGACATCTGACTAGGGACATAACAAGAATGTGCATACTCTTATCATTCACATGATCTCATTTTTTTAGTCACATACTTTAAACAAACGTCATCGAGTATTGTCATTCTTTAGACATTCATTCTGCTCCATCATTTATCTCATAATTGATTGAACTAGAATGAATTGGAAGCTTTCCTTTGATATTTATCAAATCAATCATGACGTATGCCAATCCAATCATCATATGATTGTCTCTCAGAGCTTACATACCAACAGACTCCCACTTGGACTTAGAGCCAATCACCTTTGAATCATATTCATAGTGATCTCTAAACATGTCCAACATGTTTCTGTAGCGCTAGTGCTAATCCAATGAGTTTGCAACATTTTTCTTTAGTCGCTATATTGCATGTTTGACATCTCCTCATTGTACGACATTTCGCATGAGATGGATTTGTCATAATATGCTATCTGACATTCCTTGCCTAATAATTTGCTCCATAGTTTGACTTAGTATTTCTACTTTGTCATCAATGGTGGGGATATCTATAAGTTCATCTGTATGATATTCTAGATCCATATAGTATCCTCTTATGTTCAAAACACAAGGATACTCAAAATTCCTTTTAGAATTAAATAGCTTTTAATTTTACTCAAAATGTTTCCATTTATCAACATATATTCACTTTTGTATTTTGCGATCAATTTCTGTCATTTCAGAAGCTTGCATCAGTGTAACTAATTAACACTCAACTCTTCCTTTTGTTACCATAGAACTAATCCTTTAATACTTCATAAGTACTTAAATAAGTTCTTTATGGAATTCTAGTGACTCTCACTGGAAGTAGACATACATCCACTCGTTATGTCCATTACATACGAGATAACTAGATGAGCATATCATATTGTCATGTCCAATACATACAAGATGATGAATGTATATATTTTCTGGTCATATTTGATACATACAAGATAATGGGATGACTACATACATGACAGATCCAATTGTGAATGCATAAGGCATCCATCTATGTTTATCTATTCTTCATAAGAATTTGGGATACCAGGCATCTGAGAGACTAACTACATGCAACATGGACAAGTTTTCTCCCAATGAATCTTTCCCTACTAAATCCTTCAGCATAAACTGTTAATGTGTGTTCTCTTTTATCAAGTTAAGAGGCTTTGGAGAACTATCTTTATAGGTCTCTATTCCTATCACATAGGACATTTCTCTTTACTCCCTTAAAGAAGGTATTTCCACACTAGTTTCTATTCTTTGAACGTTTCGTTCCTCATCATCATGTGGAATATGAATACGCTCCCACTAAATCTTTGTAATCACATATCCCTTCTTTATTTTGATATATCAGTCAAATCTTTTGACTATATATTCAAAGTAAAGACTCCTGTTTTGAGGTGATTGTATTTAATCAATCATATTGGTTAATCTCTTGTAACTTATAAACTGAGTTTGCATTAATATAATTATAAAACCCTTTAGGTTGTGTCACGTACACAACCTCATTTTATTCCTTCTAGGAATGTGGTTTTAATATCCATCTGCCAAATTTCATACTCTTCAAGTTCTAGCAAGCACGATCCTTTATGGCCTATAGCCACTACAATTTGTTAAATAAATTCATCAGGTTCAACACCTTGAACTTACTAAATTTCATCTCAACCAATCAACACTTCAAATGTCATCCATGTCAGTCTTAACTCTTAAGACCCAATTACACTTATGGGTTTTATCCCTATAAGTGCTACCATTAAGGTGATACCTTATTTGGTTCACATGGAAGTTATTTTGAATCTTATGGATTCAAGACAAAACTTAAAATTTGGTTCCTCAACATCATCTAGATAGATTATTGGCTCATCATCATATGACCAATTCATCACCTCTGAGTTTGTAGGATATCATTATCAATCAAGCTCAAGGTGTTTTCTAGAAGATATTTGAGGTGTATTTGTTACATAAGGAATTTGAGATTCGACAACACTTTTGATTCTCAATCTCCTTTTGTACCTTACCAGATTTCAATGTTATTATGTTGATCTCGAACATTTCTAGTTCTACTTCTCTCCCACTAATTCTTTTGGAATTCAGATATCCTTATACACTACTACAGAACCTACCTTTAGTGTCGGTTATTTAAGGCCTTTAGTGTCAGTTTCTAAGCGACACCTATGTGGGCCACACTAAAAGCTCACCCATTACGCGTCGGTTCCGAAACCGACGCCCAAACTCTTCGCGCGCCACTGAAATCGTGCATGTTTCCTGTGGCGCAAAGGTATAGGCGTCGGTTATTAGATAATAAACCGACACCATATACCTTCGCGCCACAGAAAGGGCTCCATCTTGGCCACTATCATCGTCGGTTATTAGATAATAAACCGACGCCATATACCTTCACGCCACAGAAAGGGCGCCATCTTGGCCACTATCAACGTTGGTTATTAGATAATAAACCGACACCATATACCTTCGTGCCACAGGAAACAGGCGTCGGTTATTTATATAAAACCGACACTATAACTTTGTGTGTCGGTGTTATACAAATAACTGACGCCTATTGTTTTTTTCTGTCAGTCTGCAGACCTGCTGTGGCTGGTCGCAGGATGAGAAACCTGCAGTTAACTACAGGTTTTACGACATCCATTGATATCAGCCAACAACAGGCCACAAACCTGCAAATTTAACAACAAAAATATTCACACATGCATTTAGCAATACAACCTGCAGTTCGATTTTATTTTCACACATTTAGAAACATTCATGTAGCTAGCAATCTATAGTTCCATTCATTCACATTCACACATGTAGAAACATTCATATAGCAACCAACACTTTCATTCATTTTCACTCAGACACATGTAGAAACATCTAGACATGTAGAAACATTCACACATATATTATAATTCAGAAATTCATTTAAAAAATATAATTCTTTAGTCATTATTTGCTATCAACATCCCAATTATATTTTAAAACCCCCACTATTTGTATGTCTGTTGCCCATTCTTCTCTTACTTCATTTAATTCTCCCATCGTATAGGGAGCATGTACATCTGGTAAGTCCGTTCCTGTAGTGGGGTCAGCTTTAAACACTTGTAAAGAGAATGATGTATATATAATTAATGAGCTATAAATAAGATTGATATATTTCATATTATCTAATGAGACTATATAATACTTGAGCAATACAATCGATGTCCATACAACATGACAGACTAACACATATATAGTACATAACAACAGCAGCGTCAAATTTACATACAACACTAGGTCCAGTCTGGATTTTATCCCATCTTTAGTCTTACCTGGTATATTTAACAGAGTACCAATGATGCTATCACAAACATTTTTCTCAACGTGCATTACATCGATACAATGTCTGACTGTCAAAGAACTCCAATAAGGAAGATCCCAAAATATTGACTTCTTCTTGAATGAAGAATTGTCACTCCGTGTAGTACATTGTGATCTCTTACCAAATTCATTGACAAAGTCTTTTACTCTTTCATAAACAACCTCCCCTGGTATAGGTTTAGGTGCACTGCGTTCCTCATTCAATCCATTGAATGCTTTGCACTTCCTACGATATGGATGGAATTTTGGAAGAAACTTTCGATGACCGAGATATACATTCTTACCGCCATGTTTTAGTCTTGTTGAATCAGTGTTCTCTTTACAAATAGGACACACTTTAGCTCCTTTGACACTATATCCAGACAAATTCTGATATGCTGGAAAGTCATTAATAGTGCAAAACAACATAGCATGCAAACGAAATGTCTCTCTTCATGAAGCATCATAGGTCATCACACCTTCACCCCAAAGTTTCTTTAAGTCATCAATCAGAGGTTCAAGATAAACATCGATGTCATTTCCAGGTTGTTTAGGGCCCGATATCAACAACGACAACATTACGTACTTATTTTTCATACACAGCCAGGGAGGAAGATTGTATATAACAAGCATGACTGGCCAAGTGCTATGTTGGATGCTCAATGTCCCGTACGGATTCATCCCGTCTGTACAAAGCCCAAGTCTTAGATTCCTGACTTCTTCACCAAATTCAGGGTAAAATACATCAATCTTCTTCCACTGTGGGGAATCAGACGCATGTCGTAGGATCCCATCATTATTTTTCTTAACATCTGCATGCCACCTCAAATTCTTCGCATCTATCAGATTGGCAAACAAGTGTTGAAATTGTGATATTATAGGTAGATACCACATCACCTTGGCATGAGAACCAGTTTTGGACTCCCCCGAAGTCGTCAATTTATACCGTGACGCACCACATTTTGGACAATCTTTCAAATCCGCATAGTCCTTTTGAAATAATACACAATCATTAGGGCATGCGTGTATCTTCTTGGCATCCATTCCCATTGGGCACAACAATTTCTTTACCTGGTATGTTGAGATTGGCAGCTTGTTTCCTTCAGGAAGCATTTCTTTCAACAAAGACAACAATGACGTGAAGCTTTTGTCGCTCCATCTATTGTTAGCTTTCAACTTATACAATCTCAACACAGCGTTAAGCTTCGTAAACTTAGTACAACCTGTGTATAACGACATCTCAACATCATGCACAATGTTTCTAAAAATGGGAGGTGGATCGGTGTGCTCTACCCCACAACTATCCAGCATCGCATCAACGATGTCTACTGTAACTGGTTCATTCACATCTACGTCATCTTAGGCAATTTCTTCTTCCACACAAGAACTGTTATCGACATCCACTGGTTTCGGGTTTGAAATCTCTCCATGCCAGTGCCATTCTGTATAGCCTTGTATAATCCCGTTGCACATGACATGAGTTTTGATTTCGTCACCAGTGTTGACTTTCAAGTTGTTACCGCAATGCCTACATGGACCGTAGAACCTATCTCCAGGTTGTTTCCTATGTTCCTCGGCAAATATAATGAACTGGTCAAGACCAGAAATAAACTCTGGAGTGCAGTGATTGCGAATGGACATCCATGATCTATCCATTCTATGATCAAAGAGAAAACAAGTATATATTAGGACAAGATTAGGGTCTAGGGTTAACAAATACATGTGATGTCATTATTATATATAATAAATGTGTACCACCTATCCATTCTTGAACACCTAATCTCACTAGTAAGTGTATAATGTGTATTGGGTTTTCAAGAAAATTTTGGCAGCATTTCCCCGCTGTTCGCCAAGTACCGCCGGATCTTCCTACGATAGTGAACAGGAGAGAAGTTTCATCTGTGTAGGTCAGAAGTGTTGCACCGTCGTGCAGCGGGACATCGCCAGACTTGCTCCACAATAAGGTATATCCTACAAACACTCCTTCCAAATACGTTGTTGTCGACGAGATCCTGTTTCGGGTTGCATGGATTTTATTGCTTCTGCCGCACATGTTTTCTCTACAAAACCCAACACGGTTTGTGGTCCTGGTCCAACTCAAATTGACTTTCAAATTTGTCTCCGATTAATCAAATATTAATCCTTTTCCAAATCAAATTTGTACAAGTGAAACAAATTGTATTTGCAAAATTGACTTTCCAAACGATCTCAGTTGGTCACATGATCCGACCGATTCCACATTTGAGCCGATCGATTCATTGCACATGAGTGGATCATCTCACCTATTGAGCCGATCGGTTCTCCAGCCTGAGCCGATCGCTTCATCTCATGAGCCAATCGGTTGGGGTAGCAAACTTGTGCAAATCAATCAGTCGCAGTTTCAATCAATCTAATACTCTAATCAATAGGTCCAACACCTTGAACACTATACCACTGAGCTATCAATTGATTGAGTGTTTAATTGAACCACTAAACTCTTTTAGTAATCAATCTAAACATCATTTGTGGATAAACTCCTCTTCCAGGTCAAATCCTATGTGTGTGACCCTGCTGGTCCATTTCATGTTGGCAGTGAAAGTCCATAACAATTATGACTTCACAAGCAAAGAGCGGTGCCTAGTCGCAAATCAGTGCTACCCAAGTGAAATAGAAAGTTGGAGAACAACTTTCAATCCTACAATACGTGAATGGTGTTATAGCGAATGTATAATTCCTTTATCATTGATATCCTAAATGAACTCAAGGCATGGAACAGTCATCATGTCAATGTTCATTCACTTTCTTGATCTCAGAGTAGATTAGAGGAGATATGTATGACATCAATATCACATACTGATTCACACATGTGTGCGCATGCCTATCTCAATCCTACTCATCAAGTGGCCATGGATATCAAACTCCCTTAGGAGGGACAAATCCTATATCTATCACTCACCCCTCAAAAGCCCCATGTGTTAAAGCCACCCAATCATCACCTTTATAACAAACCATGTTTCAGGACTACGTTTGATGATGTCAAAGTGTACCCAACGAAATGTGTTGAGTGTAGTGATTTCAAGTCAAAGAAACACACTCACCACCATCACTACGAGTACTGACTGTGACTACCATGTCATTGTTCCATGTGTCAAACTCACGGTGGGTCTATCCAGTACATTTGTTCTCTAACAAGTACTTATGTGTTTGGTTTGATATCTCCATATCAGGACTAATGAGGTTCTGTCATCAACCAACACCACAATCTAGTCTTGTATGTCATTGATGTCTATCTACCTTCCACAATGACATCCGACTAGGGTCACAATAAGAATGTACAAAATCTTAGCATCTGTATGATCTCATCGTTCAGGTCCTGCGCCTGAAGGCATATGTCATTGAGTATTGTCATTCTCTAGACATTCAATATGTTCTATCACTATCTCATATGACTGAACTAGAAAGAATTGGAAGCTTACCTTTGATCTTCATCAAATCAATCTTATTGTATCCCACGAATCATCCCATGATTGGCTCTCAGGTCATACATACCAACAGACTCCCACTTGCTTTGCGGCAGTGATGTACGCCGCTTGTTGCGCATACAGGTAGTTGTCGACGTCCTCTGAACACAGGCGTATGCATCTCTACTTCAACCACGTGGATGGATAGAACTCCATGTCGCGCTTCCCAAGCCGGTGGGAAGGAGTCGTGTCTCTGCGGCGGTGTGCTAGCGGCGCGTTTCTCTCCTTTCTCTCCTAAGGACGATGACGGCTAGGGTTTACGTGCGTGAGCGTAAACGGAAAACCTTCTCTCGATATCTTATATAGATATTGGCCATCAATCCTCCTTTAAATAGGATACGAAGGGAAGTAGGGTTTCCCAAACCCATCGGTAAACAGAAACATTGCGTTAATTAAAATGCTCATGGATTAATTAGAATATTCTGGAATTCATTAATTAACCATATAATCACATTAATTGATTAATTAATATTCGACTCCATGCAATCTTTTGGGATGTCTCTATGGGCATATATACCAACAAACTCCCACTTGCACTTAGAGCAAGTCACTCCAATATTATTCTAATCCATTACATAAACATTTTAGTAATCAATGTGATTCGGAGCAATTCCAATCAAATCCACAATTATACTCCTATTCCAACACATCCTATGCGTGTGACCCGGTAGGCTCCAAATTATGTTGGCAGTGATATCCATAATCGTATTATGATTTCACAAGCAATGATTGGTATCTAGCAAGACTTCATTGCCACCCAAGTAATTGGAGAAGTTGGAGAACAACTTGACCTATCATACATGACTGGTGTTACAATGATTGTATAGTTCTTTTGTCGCTGATATCCGGATTGAACTCGAGTCATGGAATTGTTATCCTTTTAAACGTTCAATCCATGTTCCTTGAACTAGAGCAAACTGTCTCAGATATATGTAAGTTCAATATCACATATTGACTCACATCAGCATGGCCATGCATTTCTCAGTCTCGCTTATCAAGTGGTCGGAATATCAAACTCACTTAGGAAGGACAAATTCCATCTACATCACTCACAGTCATCGCCATGTGTCACAGTGCACCCAATCACCATCTTTATGGCAATCCTTATTTAGGACCATGGTGGATGATGTCAAAGTACACCGAACAACATGTGATATGTTATGACCCATATCAGGGTTAGTCAATAAATACCTCGAATTACGTGAAACACCTCAATTAGTTTTGAGTATCAAATTAAACATCATGGTTAATCAAATAAGTTAATATGTGAATTAATAGCTGAGATTGAATCACCTAAGGCAATTAATGATAATTGTAGTGTTAATAATTAATTTAATCAAGTTGAATACAGTACTCTAGATGCATTTAATTTGTTGACCAGTAGTGACTATCTTATAACCATAATTTCTCGCTTCGAGTTTGTAGTGGATTCCGTGCCTGGCATTTTGCAAGAAAAATCGTTTAAATCGGACCCTCGAGGCAAAAGTTATGGCCTTTTTGGTTTTCTTGGACTTGGATGCAAATTTACCATTAATTGATTTTTTTTAAGTGAGTCGGCTATTTTGTTTCTCCTTATCTTCTTCTTTCTCAATCGGCTACCCGATAGAATAGAGCCGCAGAAGCGGCGCTTGAGCGAGAGCAACTGAAGGGGGGGGTGTGTGTGGGCGATTTTTGGCGTGATAGCTAGCGATCGAGCTTCCCTCACCTCCGTCCTCCCTTCCCCTTCTTCACCCTTCTCCACCCAAACCCTATCACAGCTACCCAGCTAGGGCGTCGGCCCATAGCTGCAGCAGCAGCTTCACCAGCCAAGAAGAAGAAGAAGAGCGGCCGATTAATGGCTGGTTCTCTTCGGTTCAGCAGCACCATCTTCTTATCTTCTCCTTCCCTTTCCCTTCTCTACCTGCTTACTTCGCTCTAGCGGCGCCCAAGCAGGAGAGATTCCGCCCCCAACCAGAGCAGCAGCTGCAAGCTGCGCCAAGAAGGAGCAGGGAGCTGCTTTGGGCACAGCCAGCATCCGAAATGATGCTTTGGGGTTCGTCCTTAAGGACCAGACATCGAACCAACAGCCCTAGTTCTTGATTCGGCTTTAATCGAGTTCATCTTCAATAAGTGTAAGATATTGTTCCATTGCAACAGGTTTGCTTTAGTTTTCAGTCTGTGCACCGTTCGGCCGAGTTGCATATGATTCGGCCGAGTTTCTTTATTAGGATTAACGAACAACATTTTGATCGGCCGAATTGGGTTTGATTCGGCTGAGTTTCCTTTATAGGTTATCGAGCAGGGTTTTGATCGGCCGAGATTGCAGGCTGATCGGCCGAGTTTCCAGCCAATCGGCCGAGTTCCTAGATTGGTCGGCCGAGTTTCAGTACAGTGAGTAGTAGTTCATTTAGAAATCATTATTTAACTCAATTTAAATACTTAATTACTTCTGTATCAGTTAGTATAACTTTTAAACAGTGTAGTACATACAATAGAGTATGTTAGATTCATTGGAACTTGAAATACTTGACATGCTTAATGAAAATGATGAAATTTCCTGTATTATAGTTGCAATGTATTTGATGATTTAAAAATAGATGTTTAGCATCGAAACTGGATAAATGATACTGAATCATGTTTAAGGATGACAAAGGATATATATGTGCTTCATGTGATATTCAGATTGTGCAATAAGTATGGAATGTGATTTTCCTGTTTAAATGGTTATATGTTAATCGGTTAATAGACTTAGGTGCCCTAACACCGTAGAACCCCTTTGACAGATCTGCTTCTTAGGGGTGAAACTCGCGTTGCAACATTATCCGTGCTTGTGTCATGGAGACACGAGGATAGAGAGGCAGTGTCCAACAACAACGCGTGCTTGTGTCACAGTGGCACTGGTGGGGGTTATTGCAACATTATCCGTGCTTGTGTCATGGAGGTAACCCCGTGAGACTCTCTGCCTGTGTACTCAGGTTAGATGAGGAGTCTAGAGCACTCAGAGTAGTGCCTTGAGGCCGTAGAGCCTATGAGTCAGGCCGGAGATCCTGGGGTCCTGTGGCAGAGCAGGGATGGCGTCAGACTTAGCATTTCCCGGGTGTGTCGCTAAGTCTTGTACGGTGGGATCGTAGTTCGCTACGGATCTTTATATGCAGGGTACACTGCATATGATTAGGGCATAATAATAATATAAATTGGTACTCAAATAGGATCACAGTAAATTAAAGTATTTGAACTTTTGTGCCAATTCTATATATATCTGTTTATTTGTTTAATTATTTGTTATTGCATGGAAATGTGATTATATTCTGCAAATCTGTTATGTTATTAGAACTGCCCTGCTCAGTACTGCACTCATGTTTTATTTCAATTTATAAATCTTATGAGTTGTTTAGTGATAGCTAAGTGAAATGCTATTCACTGAGCGAGTAGGCTCATACCTCTACTCAAAACATTTTCAGGTCATCAACATCACAGGAATCTGGAGGATCCTTTCATCCTAACGCTCAGTCTGTAGAAGGTTTATGTAGTTAGTAGTTAGAGGTCTCTTAGTCCTTTCCCCTCGATCTTTGGGACAAGGTGTGGGTGAGAGAGAATGTGTATAAGGATGTAAATTAACTGTTATGCTTTATTTTACGTCGGACAATGTAATATGCTGTAGACTTTGTTTATATTACTAGTCAATTAAATAAAAATGCTTCCGCAGATTGTTTAGCTTCATTTTACAGCATAAATCAGTTTATCTTTTTAATGTCTTTAAAATGGTTTAAAAAGTTTATGAGAGGTTTGGCTTGTGAGTAATCCCTCCGTCGCGCCCTAATCTTTTGGATTGAGGTTAGTGTGAGATCGGGGTGTGACATCTTGGTATCAGAGCATAGGTTGAGTATGTGAATACTCTAAGTCAAAGTCAGGGGACGATAAGAGACCAATAGGATTAAGGTTTAAGAGTTTTTCTTCTGTCTGTAATTTTCTAACAGGAAGTGTTCTGTTATACTATTACAGATAGCAGGAAGAGGATGTGGTTACGAGAATCAAGTAAAGAGTTTAAGTTGAGTCGTTAAGAATCATTAAGGACAAAAGATAAAGTTATAAGTGAGACGAATAATAAATGATGAGTTTTAGCTCGAGAAGGTCTGAGTGTTTAGATACCCTGGCCAGGTGTCTGAATACTTAGATTGACCAGTATCAAGCTACTCTGTCTGTTCTTCTCTGGATGCCCTGGCCAGGTATGCAGAGGAAGGATGGACTAGAGAGAAACCCTAGAAATCCTAGGGTTATGAGATAAGAAATCAATGTAGAAATAAGAGATTACATATAAGATGCGATTCAACTCTTGTCTATTATTGCTTATTTGATTTAAAGATCACTAGAAATGCTTTTATATGTATAAAATTAAAATTTTTAGTTTGTAAAGCAAATAAGATTCTTTTATATTGTTGTGTCATGAAGTGAATTGTTTAGTGTTTGTTTTCTTTGTATTAATGTAGACCCGAAATTATGTTTAAATGAGTTTGCCCTAAGTGGATATTTTTTCCACATGTTTAAGATTTATAGGGGTTGATTAATCTCGAGTATCTATTGGCTTCATGACTACATGTTCGGCCTGGTCCGGCTGGCAGGATGCGTTACTGGGATTTAATGACTCCTATTAACAGTAAAATAAAAATAGACTCTGGATAATTTAGACCCGTAACATAGTGAGAATGTATATACACTAGGATGTTTCAACTATGATAAGAAGTCTAAACGTTCTTTTGTCTTGAGATTTAGGGTTTGAGAAGCATAGACCCTAATTGGTCCAAAATAGGGTTTTAATGACATATGAATACAGAATTTGATAAATAGAATGTCTCACTAAATGATTTTTAGTATTTTATGTGTAACTCTGATTTATCTCAAATTTGGATATATAAAATGTAAACAACATTGGAAAATATCAGAATTTTTGAAGAATGTTCTGACTTGTTTATCGGCCGAGTTTCAAACTCGACCGATCACATTTTCAGAATGATATAGCAGTGTGGTAATTGAATTTTATCTTTTTATTGGTATATCCAATTGATCTAAAATTTTAACTGTGCTTGAAAAACACAATTTTAGACACTTTGTTAAATTTGCGTAATTTTTGGATGACTTTTGATCTCTACAGTGAGGGTGTCGGCCGAGTTTACAACTCGACCGAATCTGCTGCAGACTGCAATATAGCAGTGCACTGTTTGATTTTTTATTATTTATTGGTAATTAGAAATGATCTCAAATTTTTAATGAAGGTCTGAAACTACATTAGGTATAACATATAAAATTTCCAGAATTTTGGAAGCTTCTGTTATCTATTTAATAAACGAATTACAGAAACTATTGTGAAAACTGAATTTTCAGCCAATATAATTAAAGTTGAGTGTTGGATTAATATGCTATTGAGCCAAGCAACTCAAATTGATTTATATAATCGACCACACCCGCACACAATAATGCTATGTTATTGTTAAGGACCAAACCCTAGAATGATTAGAGTTGTAGTAGCTCAAGGGATATCACTAGTGATTTAACCTTGAATACTAGTATCTCTGTAAAATAAGACTTTGAGATTTGATCTGTGTAAAGTAAACTGGCTTTGATAGTGATCTAGGGTTTTAAGGTAGCTAAACTGATCGGTACATGAACAACAGGAAATGACTTAGAGAAAAGAGTAAAACATAAAATTGAAATGTAACAATAAGAAAGTAGCATAGAATGCAGAGTATTATCCGATATATGATCTAAAGATAGCTGATGTAGTTCATGTTTTTAAGACATGGCGTCACTATCTTTATGATGTGACAATAGATTATCACCCTGGTAAAGAGAATGTGGTGGCTGATGCTTTCAGCAGAAAGTCAAGTTCAACAGTTAATGCATTCTCTATGACAGGTTTCAATAGAGACATGTTAGTAGAAATGTGGAAGCTGAACTTAGGCTTAGGGGTGACAACACAGAGTGATTTGATTGTACAGATGTAAGTTAAGCCTACTTCTTATGATCAGATCAAGGAACTACAATAGGGTGATAGTTTGTTGAACCAGACCATGCATGACATGATAGGAGGAAAAGAGACCAGAGTTTAAGTTTTTAAGATGATAAGGTGTTGTATTAGCATGGCATGTTGTGTGTACCTCGAGATAGTGAGTTGAAAGAAAAGATTCTTATGGAAGTGCATGTATTGATGTATGCTATGCTTTCAGGAAAACACTAAGATGTATATGAATGTCAAGGAATTGAAACGGATGGTCAGATATGCAGAAGGATGTAGTTGATTAGGTGGTTAAGTGAAATGTGTGTCAGCAGGTTATGACTTAGCATCAGAAACCCACATGTACTTTGTAATCTTTTTCTATGCCTGAATGGGAATGGGAATTTATCGCAATGGATTTTGTGGTAAGATTACCCAGGACACCTAGAGGTTGTGATTTGATATGAATGATTATGGATAGACTAATATAGTCTGCTTGCTTTCTTCATATTAAGTCAACCTTTGATGTCTCGAAACTTGACTAAGATATACATGGATGAAATAGTTAGATTGCCTGGTAATCCAGTTTCAATCATATCATATTGAGATCCTAAGTTCACATCTAGGTTGCAGAAACAGTTGCATCGTGCTTCGGGCACAAAGTTAAGATTCAATATAACCTTTTCACCCGCAGACGGATGGTTAGTCTGAGAGAACCATTCAGACTCTTGAGGGCATGCTGAGAGCATGTGTTATGCATCTCAGTGGAAGTTGGGAAGAAAATTTAAGTCTGATAGAGTTTGCTTAGTGTGAATGTTGAGTTAGAAATACACAACTGATAATGGTACAGTTTGGGTATAAACCCAGACAATATAGATTTAGTAACCCATTAGATGCATGATTTCAAGATAGTAAGATAGCATTAAAATATGCAAATAAATCTAGTTGCATTCTTCATGTTATGTTAATGTGTATGACCTAACATTTACATGAATTGGCACATTTCTCTGAGATATTATTAGAAATTCTCAAGTACTATTAAATATTTGTGTATGATACGTAAATAACTCTTAATTGAGTTACGTGATGCATAAACCAGGAATTTGGTTAATATGCAAGTTCTTCGAGAAATTTCAGATAATTGAAAAATATTACAGATGGTTTCTTATAGGTGAAGTAAATTACTCTTATTAATGTAATAAGATGTTCAATTACATGAATTCAGTATGTATGTGCCAAAATTGATTTGAGTTTGGAATATTTATGAATTTTTAATCTGCCTGCATGCATGATATAAAGATTACTCAGTAATTACAATGATTTTGAATATACTGCTCTACCAATTCTAGAATGATACCGTATTATGATTTGAACTGCAATCAAACAGATGAGATAACAGAAACCCTAAGAGTAGGGTGTTTCCATGTGACTAGTGAATGAGATAACCCTAAGAGTAGGGTGTTGGCATGTGATGAATGAATAAGGCAAATGAAACCCTAAGGATAGGGTGTACGATGAATCAAGTATATTGATATCAATTTTCATTTTGAGATGTGATGATGTTTAACAGTTAAATTGCATGATTTTATTTTAGTACCAAATTGACATACATTCTGTTTATTTAAGAATTTTAGTTTGTCTGCATGTATAGTATGATAATTTCTCGGTAATTACCATAAATTGAGACACTGTTATAACAGTTCTACAAAGACAATGTTTTGTGGTTTGATCTGGAATCAGATCAGATGTGTTCTAGGTTGAGGGACCAATGCAGATAGTTGATCAGAGGATCAGGAAACTCAAAAAATTATGAGAAACCCTTAGAGAAGGTTTTGTGGAAAAACTATAACCTAGAGGGAGCCACATGAGAAGTTTTGGATTTGATGTGCGTAACAAGTTTCCTTTTCTCTTTTAGGAATTTCGGGACGAAATTCTTATAAGGGAGGGAGATTGTTACGACCCATATCAGGGTTAGTCAATAAATACCTCGAATTACGTGAAACACCTCAATTAGTGTTGAGTATCAAATTAAACATCATGGTTAATCAAATAAGTTAATATGTGAATTAATAGCTGAGATTGAATCACCTGAGGCAATTAATGATAATTGCAGTGTTAATAATTATTTAATCAAGTTGAATACAGTACTCCAGATGCATTTAATTTTTTGACCAGTAGTGACTAGCTTATAACCATAATTTCTCGCTTCGAGTTTGTAGTGGATTCTGTGCCTGGCATTTTGCAAGAAAAATCGTTTAAATCGGACCCTCGAGGCAAAAGTTATGGCCTTTTTGGTTTTATTGGACTTGGATGCAATTTTACCATTAATTGATTTTTTAAGTGAGTCGGATATTTTGTTTCTCCTTATCTTCTTCTTTCTCAATCGGCTACCCGATAGAACAGAGCCGCAGAAGCGGCGCTTGAGCGAGAGCAGCTGAAGGGGGGGGTGTGTGGGCGATTTTTGGCGTGATAGCTAGCGATCGAGCTTCCCTCACCTCCGTCCTCCCTTCCCCTTCTTCACCCTTCTCCACCCAAACCCTATCACAGCCACCCAGCTAGGGCGTCGGCCCATAGCTGCAGCAGCAGCTTCACCAGCCAAGAAGAAGAAGAAGAGCGGCTGATTAATGGCTGGTTCTCTTCGGTTCAGCAACACCATCTTCTTCTCTTCTCCTTCCCTTTCCCTTCTCTACCTGCTTACTTCGCTCTAGCGGCGCCCAAGCAGGAGAGATTCTGCCCCCAACCAGAGCAGCAGCTGCAAGCTGCGCCAAGAAGGAGTAGGGAGTAGCTTTGGGCACAGCCAGCATCCGAAATGATGCTTTGGGGTTCGTCCTTAAGGACCAGACATCGAACCAACAACCCTAGTTCTTGATTCAGCTTTAATCGAGTTCATCTTCAATAAGTGTAAGATACTGTTCCATTGCAACAGGTTTGCTTTAGTTTTCAGTCTGTGCACCGTTCGGCCGAGTTGCATATGATTCGGCCGAGTTTCTTTATTAGGATTAACGAACAGCGTTTTGATCGGCCGAATTGGGTGTGATTCGGCCGAGTTTCCTTTATAGGTTATCAAGCAGGGTTTTGATCGGCCGAGATTGCAGGCTGATCGGCCAAGTTTCCAGCCAATCGGCCGAGTTCCTAGATTGGTCGGCCGAGTTTCAGTACAGTGAGTAGTAGTTCATTTAGAAATCATTATTTAACTCAATTTAAATGCTTAATTACTTCTGTATCAGTTAGTATAACTTTTAAACAGTGTAGTACATACAATAGAGTATGTTAGATTCATTGGAACTTGAAATACTTGATATGCTTAATGAAAATGATGAAATTTCCTGTATTATAGTTGCAATGTATTTGATGATTTAAAAATATATGTTTAGCATCGAAACTGGATAAATGATACTGAATCATGTTTAAGGATGACAAAGGATATATATGTGCTTCATGTGATATTCAGATTGTGCAATAAGTATGGAATGTGATTTTGCTGTTTAAATGGTTATATGTTAATCAGTTAATAGACTTAGGTGCCCTAACACCGTAGAACCCCTTTGACAGATCTGCTTCTTAGGGGTGAAACTCGTGTTGCAACATTATCCGTGCTTGTGTCATGGAGACACGAGGATAGAGAGGCAGTGTCCAACAACAACGCGTGCTTGTGTCACGGTGGCACTGGAGAAAAAATGGGGGTTATTGCAACATTATCCATGCTTATGTAATGGAGGTAACCCCGTGAGACTCTCCGCCTGTGTACTCAGGTTAGAGGAGGAGTCTAGAGCACTCAGAGTAGTGCCTTGAGGCCGTAGAGCCTATGAGTCAGGCCAGAGAGCCTGGGGTCCTGTGGCAGAGCAGGGCTGGCGTTAGACTTAGCATTTCCCGGGTGTGTCGCTAAGTCTTGTACGGTGGGATCGTAGTTCGCTACGGATCTTTATATGCAGGGTACACTGCATATGATTAGGGCATAATAATAATATAAATTGGTACTCATATAGGATCACAGTAAATTAAAGTATTCGAACTTTTGTGCCAATTCTATATATATCTGTTTATTTGTTTAATTATCTGTTATTGCATGGAAATGTGATTATATTCTGCAAATCTGTTATGTTATTAGAACTGCCCTGCTCGGTACTGCACTTATGTTTTATTTCAATTTATAAATCTGATGAGTTGTTTAGTGATAGCTAAGTGAAATGTTATTCACTGAGCGAGTAGGCTCATACCTCTACTCAAAACATTTTCAGGTCATCAACATCACATGAATCTGGAGGATCCTTTCATCCTAACGCTCAGTCTGTAGAAGGTTTATGTAGTTAGTAGTTAGAGGTCTCTTAGTCCTTTCCCCTCGATCTTTGGGACAAGGTGTGGGTGAGAGAGAATGTGTATAAGGATGTAAATTAACTGTTATGCTTTATTTTACGTCGGACAATGTAATATGATGTAGACTTTGTTTATATTACTAGTCAATTAAATAAAAATGCTTCTGCAGATTGTTTAGCTTCATTTTATAGCATAAATCAATTTATCTTTTTAATGTCTTTAAAATGGTTTAAAAATTTTATGAGAGGTTTGGCTTGTGAGTAATCCCTCCGTCGTGCCCTAATCTCGTGGATTGAGGTTAGTGTGAGATCGGGGTGTGACATGATAAGTGTAGTGACTTCAGGTCTAAGAACTACAATCACCACCATCATTATGAGATGTGACTCTAATTACAAATCATGGTATCCGTGTGTCACTCTCAAGGTGTGTCTATCTGATACACTGTTCTCTAACAAGTATTTATGTATTTGGTTTGATATCTCCATATCATGGATAATGAGATTCTTCCATCAACCAACATACATTCTAATCGTATTTTTTATTGATGTCTATGGATATTTCCACAATAAAAACCGATTAGGGACAAAACAAGAATATATAATCTTAGCATACATATGATCTCACTGTTCAGGTCATCAATCCGAAGACATATGTCATTGAGTATATTATTCTATAGACATCTATAAGTTTTATGGTCATCTCACAATATAAAACACAAACATATAGATTGGAAACTTGCCTTTATTGATATGATCAATGTAGTATTACAAATCATTTACATAGTATCCCATTACAATCATCGAATGATAGTCTCTATAGGCATACATACCTAAAGATTCCCACTTGCACTTATACCCAATCACTCATGAATCTCAATCCAAGTGATCAAACATGTCCATCATGTTTCTGCTATGAAAGTGCTTTTGTGAGCGGGTCAGCCACATTGCTTTCTGTAGGTACTCTGCAAATCTTCACATCTCCTCGTTGTACGATCTCTCATATGAGATGGAACCGCCGTAGAATATGTTTGGAACGTTGGTGCGATCTTGGTTCTTTCGCATGTGCAATTGCTCCATTGTTGTCGCAAAACAAGTCAATTGCATCACCAGCGCTTGGAACCACTCCAAGTTCAAAAATGAACTTCTTGATCCACAAAGCTTCCTTTGCAACATTAGATGCGGCAATATATTCGGCCTTTGTTGTAGAATCTACAACCGTCTCTTACTTGGAACGCTTCCAGCTCACAGCTCCAAGGTTCAGGCAAGACACAAATCCAGATTGTGATCTGTAGTCACCTTTGTCAGTTTGGAAACTAGCATCGGTGTAACCCTTTACCATGAGCTCTTCCTCACCACCGTATATCAAGAATTGATTCTTAGTCCTTCTCAAGTACTTTAGGATGTTCTTTACGACTGTCCAATGACATTCACCTGGATCTAACTGATACCGACTCATCATGCTCAAAGCATACGACACATCAGGATGAGTGCATAACATTGCATACATGATAGATCCAATTGGTGATGCATATGGAATCTTACTCATGCGTGCCCATTCATCACATGAACTAGGACACTGGGCTTTAGAGATTGTAACCCCAGGGGACATGGGCAAGTTGCCTCTCCTAGAACCCTCCATGCTAAACCTCTTTATCACCTTGTCAATGTATGTGCTCTGGTTTAGGCCTAGAAGCCTTCTAGATCTATCTCTATAGATCTTGATCCCTAGTATATAGGATGCTTTGCCTAAATCCTTCATAGAGAAAGTCTTCCCTAGCCAACCTTTTACTGTCTCAAGAGTAGGGATGTCATTTCCCATCAATAGTATGTCATCCACATACAATATGAGAAATATGATTGTGCTCCCACTAACCCTTTTGTTAACACAAGGTTCATCTTCATTTTGACTAAAGCCAAAAAATTTTACTACTTCATCAAAACATAGATTCCAGTTCTGAGATGCTTGTTTCAATCCATAGATTGACATTTGTATCTTACATACTTTATTGGCTTCCTTTAGATTGATAAAACCCTCAGGTTGTGTCATGTACACATCCTCGAGTAAATTCCCATTAAGGAATGTTGTTTTAACATCCATCTGCCAAATCTCATAGTCATGATAAGCTACAATGGCAAGCATGATCCTGATGGATTTAACCATGGAAACTGGTGAGAAGGTCTCGTCATATTCAACACCTTGAATTTGACAGAATCCTTTCACAACCAATCTACCTTTATAGGTTTGAACATTTCCATCATTTTCATCCTTCTTCTTAAAGACGCACTTGCACCCTATGGGTCTTACCCCTTCGGGTGGATCCACCAAGGTCCATACCTTGTTGGTGTACATGGATTCCATCTCAGATCTCATGGCTTCGAGCCATTTCTAAGATTATGGTCCCTTAGTAGCTACTAGATAGGAAGTTGCCTCAATTGCTATGCCCAATTCGTCACTATCTTGAGTCACGAGAAATCCAAATCTCTCAGGCTCAAGTCGTGTCCTACTAGACCTACGAGGTTCATGTGTTACATTTGGAACTTGAAATTCCACAACAACTTGTGAGTCTTCATGTTCCTTATGTACCTCCTCAGGTTCTGCTTTCTTATTGGTCTCTAACTTCTTCGAGCTCTACATTCCTCCCACTAATTCCTTTGGAAATAAATTCCTTTTCAAGAAATACATCAGTCCTAGCAACAAACACTTTGTTGTCAGTTGGTGTGTAGAAGTAGTATCCCCGTGTTTCCTTGGGGTATCCAACAAAATAACATTTTTCCGATTTGGGTCCAAGATTTTCAGGAAATTGTTTCCTAACATAAGCTTCACATCCCCAAATCTTTAACATAGACAAATTGGTACGATTCCCATTCCATATCTCATATGGTGTCTTTTGAACCGATTTGGAAGGTACACGGTTAAGTGTAAATGCTGCAGTTTCAAGAGCATATCCCCAGAACGATATTGGAAGTTCAGCTGAACTCATCATTGATCGTACCATGTCTAATAATGTACGATTCCTTCTTTCTGACACACCATTATGTTGTGGTGTACCAGGTGGAGTCCATTGGGATACAATACCACGGTCTTTCAGAAGGTCCTCAAACTCTTGGCTTAAGTATTCGCCACCTCGATCTGAACGGAGTGCTTTAATACTCTTACCAAGTTGCTTCTCTACTTCATTCATGAAAGCCTTGAACATTTCAAGAGTTTCTGACTTGTGTTTCATAAGATATACATAGCCATACCTACTGAGGTCATCAGTGAAGGTAATGAAGTATTGATAGCTTCCTCTAGCATTTGATCTAAAAGGTCTACATACATCAGTATGTATGAGCCCTAGCAAATCACTGGCTCTCTCAGTGTGTCCAGTGAAAGGAGTCTTGGTCATTTTCCCTAATAAACATGCCTCACATGTCTCTAATAATTCAAAATAAAAAGAGTCTAGATAACCATCCTTATGGAGTCTAGATATGCGCTTCTCGTTTATGTGCCCAAGACGACAATGACATAAGAATGTTTTGTTTGAGTTGTCAAGTTTTAACCTTTTAGTATTTACGTTATATATGCTAGTCTCAAGTTCTAACAAGTAGATACCATAAGACATAGGGGCATTGCCATAAAAGATCTCATCTTTAGATATAGAAATAATTCCATTCTTAATGTGAAATTCAAATCCACTCTTGTCCATACAAGATATAGAAATAATATTTCTATTAATGGAAGGTACATAATAGCAATTCTCTAATTCTATTACAAGGCACATAGGCAAAGATAAACTAATAAATCCAACTGTGGTGGAAGCAACACTTGCTCCATTAGCAACCCGCAGCTCGACTTATCCCTTTCGTAAAGGCTTACTTCTTATCAGATCATGCATATTAGAACATATGTGAGATCCACATCCGGTATCCAGTACCCATGATGAAGAAGTATTTAAGTTTATGTCAATAACATATATACCTGAAGTGGAGATCTCTATCCCCTGCTTTTACTTCCTTAGTTCCTCCAGGTAGAGAGGACATTTTCTTTTCTAATGTCCAGGCTGGTGACAATGGTGACAACTGCCTTCTTTGGAGATCCCACCTTTAGCTTTGAGCGCGGATGACTTTGGCTTCTGCCCGGGTTTAGAACCTTTCTTATCCTTGCTTTTGCCTTTTGACTTTCCCTTTGCCTTGCTGATCACCATCACAAACTTGGGCTTGTCTTTCTTCATCTATGCTTCATCTGTCCTCAACATGCCTAACAATTCTGACAACGGCTTGTCAAAATTGTTCATGTTGTAGTTCATGAAAAAATGATTATATGATTCAGGCATCGATTGTAGAATCACACGTGTGCCCAACTCTTGACCTAGGGGAAATCCCAGCTTGGATAGGCTTTCCACATACCCATTCAAGGTGAGTATATGGGTGCCAACTGAGTCTCCCTCTTTCATCTTGCTTTTGAACAAAACCTTTGAGACATCATATCTCTCCTGTCTTGCTTGATGTTGATACATGTTCTTGAGATGTGTTACCATCTCCATGACATTCATGTTCTCATGTTGCTCTTGCTACTCATAGTTCATTGAGCACAACATCAAGCACTTGGCATCCACGACATCATCAAGGTGCTTCGTGCAAGCATTCTTTTCAGCCTTGGGTGCATTTACGACGGGCTCCGATGGCTCTGGTGTTTCAAGGACATAGAGCTTACACTCATGTGTGAGAACAATTCTCAACGTCCTAAACCAGTTTTGAAAGTTGGTTCCGATAAGTTTGTCCTTCTCAAGGACCGATCGCAATGAGAAAGTGTGAGTGTTGGTTGCCATTTGATTGCTATAAAAGAAAAAATTTGCATTTAGTCCAAAACATTTTGACTTGTAAAGATTTGATAAACGAGATTAATTAGGCCTTCAATTAATTATGCTCCCACTATTTTATTCAAATTGATAGCCCTCACTATCAACTCGGAAGATTGCAACGCACAACCTTCTGGTGAGACAAGACCCAGAATAATTGGATCAATTCCCAGCCAACGCCGGCGTCAAAGACCAAATACTAAGGTAGGCAACTTTTTCCAATTGCATCATATGCAACTCTTGGATAGATGATCATGCACAACTCCTTGCCATGATGCATTTGTGTGCCTCTAGGTACTTGATCCTATCAAGGTTCCCTAGTTAAGTCCAACCCATAAGCCAACACGATGAGTGTGCACCCTGTGGAGGCAGACCCACACACCCACCATCACACTTCCACGAGATAGACATTGTACCACGCGGAGGTGTTCCCACACATAGTCGATCAAGCTTTTCATGTGTGTTGCTTTATGGAAGGAAACTAAAACTTAATATTATTAATTGAGGTGTTTTACTAATACATATACATATCCAAACACCACATACTTATAGTACGTATCATATACTACCATATCCACACCCACACACGATAGACATGCAATCACAAACACAAATACATCAGTTATGTCCATACTATTGTAATCCTTTGGAGCAAAAAAGGATTACGGTCCACCTATGGTCTTTTGCATCTCATGCAACACCTGTGAATCAACCTGTAAGCCTGTAATGATCAACATTACAATGAACAACTTCATGGATGCTTCGTGAGGTTGGAACTTCAAGTTGCTTCTTGGAATGGGATCTTCTTGTTGCTTCTCCATGGACGCTCCTTGGAGTTGGATCTTCAGGTTGTTTCTTGGAATTAGATCTTCATGGTTCTTCTCCATGGACACTCCTTGGAGTTGGATCTTCAAGTGGCCTCCTTACAACAAGTTTACAAGACTAAAACTAATCCTATCTCTATTACATCATATGTGTACAAATATAAAGGGAAGGAATTAATTACACTTTGAAATAAGAGATGAGGCTCGACATGCAAGCCGAATACTTTATACAAAGGATCCATATGTAACCATTATACATCCATAGAATTCACAAACAAACATATTCACAAGATCGACATCCACATTCATTCACAACATTCACAAAAGGGGATACTAGGACATAACCGTGTATGCATTCACCACATAAAACAGATTTTAAAGGCGACGTGTATGCTATCATAGGTATATCTACATATACGTATATACATATTAAAATTACAGTACTTGTAATGTGGGACGTTCCCCATTAAATAAATTTTTGACTCCCACGCAGACAATGCAGGGTATACAGGGGCTGCGCCCCAGTACGGGCGGGGGTCAAGGGGAGGCTGCCCCTCGAGGGTTCTCAGGGGCAGAGCCCCTGATAGGTCTACGGAATTTTACTTCCGTGAACTTAGGAAAATCAATATTTTCCATAGTCGACCCCGTTCAAAATGTCAAAAATAGAAGCCTGCGGCGTATGTGGAATTAGGTTTAGATTTGCACATTAGCAGGTTTAATTCGCATCGTATGCAACATAAAAATAGTATACATCAATTTGATCATATCTAAATGAATCCAAATACGCCGTAGATCGAAACTGCTCTGATACCACTGTTGGGTTTTGTAGAGAAAACATGCATGGCGGAAGCAATAAAATCCACGCAACCCGAAATAGGATCTCGTCAACAACAACATATTTGGAAGGAGTGTTTGCGGGATATACCTTATCGCGGAGCAAGTCCGGCGATGTCCCGCTACACAATGGTGCAACACTGTGACCTACATGGATGGAACTTCTCTCCCGTTCGCTGTCATAGGAAGATCCGACAGCAATCGTTTGCGGCAGTGATCTACACCGCTCATAGCACGTACATGTAGTCGTCGACGTCCTCCGAACACAGGCGTCAAGGCGTCTGCGTCTCTACTTCGTCCACACGGATGTACAAAACTCCACCTCGCGCTTCCCAAGCCAGAAGGAAGGAGTCGTGTCTGTACGGCGGCATGCTAGAGGCGCGTTTCTCTCCTTTCTCTCCTAAGGACGATGACGACTAGGGTTTACGTGCGTGAGCGTTAAAGGAAAAGCCTCTCTCGATATCTTATGTAGATATCGTCCGTCAATCCTCCTTTAAATAGGATACGAAGGGAAGTAGGGTTTCCCAAACCCATCGGTAAATAGAAACGTTGCGTTAATTAAAGCGCTTGTGGATTATTTAGAATATTCTGGAATTCATTAATTAACCATATAATCACATTAATTGATTAATTAATATCCGACTGCATGCAATCAGTTGGGATGGCTCTATGGGCATATATACCAACAAACCGATCGACTCATAAGTGAACCGATCAGCTCTGGTGGCCCAACCGATCGGCTCAACTCACCAACCGATCGTTTCAGGGTGTGAAACGATCGGTTCAGGTGGCGCAAGTTGGTTGTTTTGTGGAAAATCTCAAACCCTTCTACTCATGCTTTAATCCCGCATTGCCCCGGATAGAGAACCCTATCCCATGACCCTCCTATATATGTAGGGGTATTGGGGGCTTCTTAAAAGAACAACTCACTGCAGTAATTGCTCAACAAAGTTGTCGTTCTCTCTGGTTTTGGTAACCGAGAGAGAGCCCGATCAAGTGCTACTCGATAAGGGAGGCACAATAAGGGAAAGACAACTGCAAAAAGCAACTAGTGGCAGGAGAGTGTGTGGGTGAATAGTACGCCGACATGAGGGTGTGACTCCTTCTGATTCCTTGTGGGACAAGAAGATCGGAGTTCCAGGTGGTCCGTGTGGACTACTATAGAGGCATGCGAATTCTACCGCTCAGAGGATAGTTGTCAATCCTGAAAGTCCCGGTGTGACTAGGAGCTGCACAAACATCATCCAAGACCAGAGGTGAAGACCGCTCTAGCCACGAGGTAACGTCTCCGAGAGAGCCTCGGGACATGTTATGCCTCTACGAACCATCCTTCCTATTGTATAGACGTTGACGCGTTTCCTTTGTTCTGGGTTTGGGGAGAAGAAATTTTTTGTTTCTGTTGCCTTCTCTGTCTCCCCTATAACCCAAAAATCCTCCCCCTTATAAAAATATATGTAGGTGACTGAGAATGTATGAATTCTCCCCTCACCTAGGGGTTGAGGTTCGGTAGGTGCCTCAACCCTATTAGTTAATGTAGTCCAATATTGATCATCCATGCAATTCATTATTATATTGTTGGTTTCTGGCAAGAATCTTTTTTTTATATGCCTCATCCTCTTGTCCCTCTCATCATGTGATGAATCCATATATTTATGCTTCAATGTGATTGTTATCTTTTTTACTTGTTCAATATTTTAACACATACTTTGTTTCCTTTCCCTTTTGTTGGGTGTTCTCCCAAACACCCAGGTTAGGACAAGTTGTTGAGTTAAATCAGGAGAACATATCTTTGGGCATAGACCTAGCACTTGGAGATGTTGTACTGGAGATAGGATTTGAAGTAGTTTAGACTTCCCTCTATATAGATCTTTTTTTTTGTATCCTGTTGTATACCCTAATGGGAGATTTTGATGTACTTCTATAATCTTTTATGAAAGTTGAATATAGTCAGTTATTTTTATTCTGGTACTAACACTAGTCTTTTACACACCATTATAATAAATTTGTAAAATTTATACCTATTCCAACATACCTTTGAGTGTGTTTGGAATGGATGTTAATTATTCAAAAAAAATTTAGTAAGGGGGTGATCCTGCCTCTTTACAGTATGGTATTAGAGCCCATGGTAGTCGGAATCAT
This sequence comes from Alisma plantago-aquatica, assembly GCA_963693085.1. Classification (NCBI taxonomy): domain Eukaryota; kingdom Viridiplantae; phylum Streptophyta; class Magnoliopsida; order Alismatales; family Alismataceae; genus Alisma; species Alisma plantago-aquatica. The sequence continues at coordinate 481,015,272 of OY856414.1, forward strand.
ACTATTTCAATTTTGTCTCCCTAGTTAGAATACTTGCCTTACCTTTAAGTGACATGTTTTCCCTAAAGTTGATCAATATATGATGAAGGTTTGATTTAGGATCCTATAGTTTCACATTAGAATAATGATGAATAGATCCCTAAAATACTTACAACTAAAAGATGCATAAGTAAACATAGTAACTTGAGGTTGTTTAGCTTGGCCTTTAGGTAGCTACTAGGACATGAAGTTGATGGCAAATGTGTCTATAAAGGATCAGGGTTTGGGGGATGGCAAGATTTTCCTCCACACCACTATCTTGGTTTACGAGGACTCCCAAATCCATATGATACCATCCTGTCCTGAGCTGATATGAATTGTCCAAAATAGCATGCTTTTAGGAAATAGTAGCCATAGAAATCTATATGATTTCTCTTTAGGAACCATAATATGTTGAACTACTCTCCCAGGTGGAATGACTTGTTTGAGGATGGATACCCAATATAGTTCCCTTATGACCCATAGAACCATATGTTTGGATAGTCTATCCCTAAGAACCTAGATTTTAAAGTTTGGTGTTTAGTAAGCAATTAGAGTGCACAATGAAGTGTAATGGATCTTGTATATTGATGCGATGATTTTGAGTCGCATTTATAGACCTTTTTCATACGTGTTTTGTGCTCTAATTACTCATTTTTAGGGATAATATTGCACAATTCACTCATTTCAGTCTTTGCCATCATTCTATGTCAAATCCCCTTTGTTTTACCATTTTGAGCATTATTTATCATATTATCATAATTTGTGTGGATTTACTTGGTCTTGTTGTGGAATTTCAGGAAGAACAAGTATCTGCTTCCGTCGATGCCATCGAAGGAAGTTGATACCATCGACCAAGCCACAGATTTCCAGCCGAGAGGAGCAGCACAGAGTCGATACCATCGACACCCAAGTCGATGGTATCGAGATCCCTTCAGATTGCTGGCGAGGAATCTGTCGATACCATCGACCCAAGTCGATGCCATCGACACATTGAGGCTACAGCGTCGCTAAACGACAACAACCGACGCTAAAGAGAGTCGATACCATCGACCCAAGTCGATGGTATCGAGATGACACAGACACTCAGAAGAAAAGAAAAAGAAAGCTGCCGCTAATACGCTGGGTCGATACCATCGACCCGCGTCGATGGTATCGACGCCGGCGGATATGCGTTGGATTCGTTTTGATCTCAATCGGACGGCTGGAGTTATTTGACGACCTAATTAGGGACTTATACCTAATGACGGCCTCCCACACGAGGGGGGATCGGATTTTGGCATTGCACGAGTGCCGAGGAAGGAGAGAAAAAAGAACGGAGGCCAGAAGCTCATCCCGGGTGATTCGGACGCTGCCGAAGACGAATTCCACCACCAACAGGCGGGGAAGCTCGTATTCTACGCCAAGTATCTACATGTTCTTCTCCGTTCAGGGGTTTTCCCACTTGTTTCACGTTTTTCTTATGAATTCCCTTATTTCTACCATGTATTCGTGTGAGATGAACATGAGAGGCTAAAATCCTCCATCTTTAGGACCGGGAGTTGCCCGGGAATGCATTGTATGACAATTTTATATTGATAATTCATATTTTCTCTCTTAAATACGTGGTATAGTTTCATTTTCTCCATATATATTGTTATGCTTGATCACCATAATAATAACTTAATGCCCTTAATCACTTCGACAGAAGGATTAACGGTTGAAAAGAGACGAAACCTACATTAATCGATAAAACCCTTGACAAAGGAGTTGTAAAATTAATGGTGGAAACTGAGAAATCATTTTTAATGCGCTTAGTTTAGGGGAATGATTACTACGACGGTGGAATCAACCTAAACCTAAGTAGTGAATTACACCACGACAGTGGGTAATTCTGTTTTCAGGCCACTACCCGGATAGAGAGAGAAGAGTGAGGAATTATACAAAACCTAATGCAATGTTGACCCGCAGTGAAACCGCAATCCTAAAGATACTCTTTTGAATTGATTAAATTAATCTTTAATCGATTGTTTTCTTTGTTTCATTTTGTTTTCTTTTTAATTTTGACAACAAACCCTATTTTGTCATTCGGCCTAGCTGATTGCGATTAGTTAGTAGGAGTCTCCAATAATTCACGTATCCCTGAGTTCGACTCGGGCCTCACAAAGGCCTATATTACTCGACGCGTATACTTGCGTTTAAGCGCGTAGTAAAATACACGTCATATATGGTTTAGTTAGACTCACCCTTTTACCTCTAGATTAGTTTGGCTTGTTAGGTCAAACCTTTTAAGGTGTGGAGAGTAGTTGGTTTGATGATGTCTAGGTAGTTACATTTTGAGGATGAAATCATTTCCAAGGGGATGGAGTCATGTAGCATACTAAAATCTAGCTACTATGTATTTAGAAACCCTAACTTCCTAATTAGGAAGTTAGTCTTCTTGAATCCTTAGTTTTGACCAAACAAGTTATAGTTGTAACCACATGTTTCTTAGTATCCGAAAGAACATATAACGATCATCTAATGAATAGTTCATATGTTTGAACCCTAATGAATATCCAATGCACATAATAAGAGTAACTCAGATTTTAATACTAATAGTAGATAAGAAAGATGTTGATCATGTTATAAACCAATAAATCCTAATGATATGATGGGCAAGGTAATTGTAATCTAACCTTGGACTTAATGCATCCTAAGAAGGTATAGGTGAAGAATAATGATCATGTTAACCTAAACCCTAAGTTGTAATCATCTAACCTTAACCTGGACATCCTCGATGACATTCATGATACATTAGTGTCACTATGTGTCCTAATAGGATAACATACTTTAATACACATAAATCATAGATTAGTCAGGTCATCAATATGAAATGTGTATCACCTTGTTATCTAATACACACCTAATTAATCACCTAATGACTTCGTATATGAATCAAATCATTAATATGTAATATGTCCCACCATGATCACTAAAATACATATAATGACTTCAATATTGATAAGAAAAATTGGATTCGCATAAATGTGCATAATCAATAATAAGAAGTGAATATATATGAGAAAGATTAATGATGGCATTAATGTAAAAAAAAGTATAAGTAATTAATGTGACATTATCTGGATTAATAATAACAAATTGGATAAAATGTCTTATTTCATGCAAAATAATATATTATAATTCAATAAGGTGATAATAGAGTCTAAACCCAAATTATAAAGGATAATAATCTAGAATATTAATAGACATTAAGATAATTGAGTAAAACTCTAATTGTGTTAAAACTGCTAACGGGATAAATAAGAAATATATAGGGTTTGTGCATAATAATGAAATATTGCTCTTTTGGAAATAAAGTGAATATAAAATGACACAATTAAAATAATAATAAGGATGATATATTATCATAATGAATATAATATTAATAGGCCTACAATGTTAGCTATAATATATTTAATAAAAAAAATATTAATAGTGGAACCCTTAGTGGTCCATGAGAACCTGACCTATGTGGAGTTTCTTGAGAAGATGTTGAACTCCCAAGTTAAGCAGTTGAAAAATAAGGAGTTTGAGTTAGTGAAAGTTTTGGTGGAAATTTTATGGAAACAACCTGGAGTTTAGTGGTGACATGCTGCATACTCACCTTTCTCACTTTGATTTAGATTTTGAGAACAAAATCTTCTTCAAGGGGTGGAGTTTTGTAACATACCAAAACTTTTACATATTCTCTTTTCACCTTTCCCAATATTTTCCTATCATTTCTATCCTTTTTGGCCTTGATGCTTAAATTGTGGAAGTTATAGTGGTTTGGTGAACATTAGTTCAATAATGATACTAATGGAAGGGTTTATGCACAAATACCTCAGAGAAATCTTATTTAAGGATCTAAAATGTAAAATCACCGCTTAAGTGGAACAATGGTAAATAAATCCATGTTAGCAGTGTAAGGCCCCAAACCTTACTTAATGTATTGAACAAGCTTAACTACCATAAGTAAGTACTCTAAACATTAACATAACCTTGTGAGGTGTTTTTAAATCATGATACAAGATGAAGTTTCAAGTTTGGTACAATTTGGATGTTGTTTGTGCAAGTTTTGCAATTATATGCACATTTTGCTCTTTTATGCAATTTACCCAATTCAGAGGTTTTCTTTGTAAATTGTAACATGAATTATAATCTCTAGATATTCCCTTACCATTATTAAGTTTTTGAACCATAGGACACCTAGTTTCACCTTGGTTTGAAGGTGTTTCTCTCCACCGACATTATAGGGATTACCCTCTTTATAAATGAGCTTATCTTTAAAAGTTATCAACTAATGGGGTTATTTCATTGTTTGAAGGATGGTGGGGATGACCCATAAGTATACATGGGCTTTTCGGAACAAAATTTGATATACAAGAAGGCTCTATGAGCTATCCTCTTGCATGGCCATGAATCCCTAGGCTAATGACACATGGAAAGTCCCATAGACACCTCATACTTGACCTCTTTCTTTATATAGCCATATCTACCCCTTCCCAACTCCCAATTCAAAAATTATCTCTCCTTTGTTTCCTCTATCTTAGAAAATCATTCCTTCTATGTTTGTCCATGAAGTTTCTATCCCAAGGTAAAAGAGGGTGCCTACCTTGGTGAAGAAGGCTCCTAGGGCTCCAAGTTTCTCTATTTAGGATTTCTTAAGCTGCTCCTTGGTGATTTTGACCAAAACTAATAATTACCCTCCTTTCGTTCCCTATTTTCATGCTATTAGCCTTCCTTCCACCTTCCTCTAGGTCAGAACCCTGGTCTTATATGGTGAAACCCCACTTAGAGCCTCTAAACATCTCATCTCCATTATCTTTTGCTAGGGTTTGCACCTCTAAAGTAGACAAGGTGATCTTTGCTCAAGAAAGGTGCTTGGTTTGGAGCAACCAGACCTTCTAATCTCAAGATACTTGTTGTTTGGAACTTCTCACCTTCCTAGAGGCAAGTTTTATAACCCCCTTCTCATATATTACTTACTACATGCTTAAAACTCATGCTTCTATGTTTAAAATCGATGATCTCCATCTCTATTTACCATGTTCTTCTAGGGTTTTGGTTTCTTGCTATTTTACCTTCTCTAGAAGATCTAGTTTGGTTACCTTTGAAACTCCAAATCCTGATCTTGGGTTAAATGGTGTTTTTTTTTCTCTCTCTCTCTTCACTTATATCGAACAGTTTGATATAGGTCTGGTTCCCTATTTTCATGCTATTAGCCTTCCTTCCACCTTCCTCTAGGTCAGAACCCTGGTCTTATATGGTGAAACCCCACTTAGAGCCTCTAAACATCTCATCTCCATTATCTTTTGCTAGGGTTTGCACCTCTAAAGTAGACAAGGTGATCTTTGCTCAAGAAAGGTGCTTGGTTTGGAGCAACCAGACCTTCTAATCTCAAGATACTTGTTGTTTGGAACTTCTCACCTTCCTAGAGGCAAGTTTTATAACCCCCTTCTCATATATTACTTACTACATGCTTAAAACTCATGCTTCTATGTTTAAAATCGATGATCTCCATCTCTATTTACCATGTTCTTCTAGGGTTTTGGTTTCTTGCTATTTTACCTTCTCTAGAAGATCTAGTTTGGTTACCTTTGAAACTCCAAATCCTGATCTTGGGTTAAATGGTGTTTTTTTTTCTCTCTCTCTCTTCACTTATATCGAACAGTTTGATGATGTGGCAATTTCCTATTGCTCAGTTTTAAGAAATTCATAAATATTTATTCCCTTGTCCAAAAAAAAGAAAATGTTTTGAACTCTGAAAAATGTGCTCTTTCAAAAAAAAATAATTCTAAGGTTTTTTTTAGTTTTGTCGAAAAGAGTTTTTAGAAAATGAATTAAATACCTAAAAATCACCAAAAATACACTTTAACCTTCATAACTCCAAAATATGCAAAATTATATGTTTTCTTAATTAAAAGAACCTAACTAGATAAATGTTAATGTTTTTGAGTCTAAATTGAAGTTTTGTGCAAAAATTTGAAAATATGGGTTTTCTTTACATTAATACATATAACATACCCTAATACATGGTTATACATTGGAAATAGGAGAAGTTGGTCTAGGACTCAATAAAGTGATGAAAGTTGGTAGTTGAAATTGTATGAGAGGTATGTGTAATCCCTCTTTATGTATGTGCAATCCCTATTTATGTATGTGCTTATCTAACCCTTTATTTGGGATACTTGTGAACCAACCTTTCCCTAATGAGGCTTTATTGAACCCAATTTCCTCTACTCATGAATCTTTTGATGTACTTGCCTCAAAATTAGTATTTATGTTTTATTTCATGGGTATTGGAACCCCACTACAATATTGCAATTATATGAATATTTATCTTGACAATTTACTACTTCTTATGCTTGATGGTTTATTTGACTATTTAGCTATAGTAGTGGTACTTATGTACAACCACCCATAGTTGGGTATGTGTTAATTTTCCCTAGGGAACGTCTTATTCTCCCCCTTATAAAAATATGTGTAGGTGATTGGGAATGTATTAATTCTCCCCTCACCTCTAGTTTGAGGTCTGGTAGGTCCCTCAACCCTACTTAGTTAATGTAGTCCAATATTGATCATTCATGCAATTCATTATTATTTGTTGGTTTTAGGCAAGAATCTATTTTTTTATATGCCTCATCCTCTTGACCCTCTCATCATGTGATGAATCCATATATTTATGTTTCAATGTTATTGTTATCTTTTGTACTTGTTCAATATTTTGACACATACCTTGTTTCCTTTCCCTTTAGTTGGGTGCTCTCCCAACCACCCAGGTTAGGACAAGTTGTTGGGTTGAATCAGGAGAACATAACTTTGGGCATGGACCTAGCACTTGGATATGTTGTTCTGGAGACAAGATTTAAAGTAGTTTAGACTTTCCTCTATCTCTATCCTTTTTATTGTATCTTGTTATAAACCCTAATGGGAGATTTTGATGTACTTGTGTAATCTTTTATGAAAGTTGAATATAGTCAATTATTTTTATTCCGCTGCTACACTTTGGTCTTTTGCATACCATTATAATAAATTTGGAAAATTTATACCTATTCGAGCATACCTTTGAGTGTGCTTGGAATGGATGTTAATTCTTCAAAAAAAATAGTAAGGGGTGATCCCATCTCCTTACACAAACCATTTTTAATAAAGGAAAATGAGAATTGCATGAACAATAAGATTATGCTAGATTGATGATGATTAGAGGAACGAAGTTCAAGAAGTGAAGCTTTGGGTAGACACAAGGAATAATAAGATTATGCCATTCTGGGAAGGATCATTAAGGTGGTAGTTCAGGGTGGACCTCCCACTCTCTCAGCATCAGGCAGCCTCGCCCGGAGCATGGATCCATCAGGTACAACCAGCTTCATAAGCACAATAATGTTGTGGGGCCCAAGCTTATCACTAGCATAGATGGCACAACCCATGCTTATCATGATTCACTAACACAGATGGCACATCCCAAGATTATGTCTGAATCACGGATGATGGCGGTCTGAATTGTGCCATACGAACAATCTATGTTGATAGATCTATAATTTTGAGTCTACACCCAATAATTATCTGATATAATATTAGAAATGTTCTTATACATTTATTGATAATAAAGTGTTAAAATTAATTTCAGTTTTGTGTTAAAGCACCGATAGTTCAAAGTAAATATTGTTGTGAATCATTTTTCACACAAAAATATGTCAATTAGTTAACCTAAAATTGATCACTTTAATTTCTGACCCACCAATTTTGTAACCCACAATCGACTAGCTTTGGAAAAATCTAAAGCCAACCTTATTTTCTACAAGGTTGACATGTCCATATGGCTAACACCCAACTCTAAAATCAATGCGATGTCGGACCGTATCCATTCCCTTCTTAATCAATTAGAATCACAATTATCAAACAACTACCCAACCACGTACATCCATGATTATGAAATTAATAATTTAGAGGCCAATTTTGTTTCCAAATATCATATATTTTAAACAATTAAAATATGCATTTGGGTATTGGCTGAGAGAAAAAAAGGTTGCAGATCCAAATTGGGCTTAGGGCTGTGAATGGGTAGGTTATTACCCATTCACCCACTACCCACATCATATAAGGTAGGGTAAAGGTAAGTAAAGTTTTTATCCACCACCCGTTTATCCTTTACCTGCTTTATCCACATGTAAAGAGGGTAAGGTAAAAGAAGAAGCCTTACCCTATCCCCTTTACCCATTTAATTATTAGTATAAAGTTAAATTACCAATTTCAGATATCTCACAAGTATCAATGTCTACAAAAACCCCTACAACCTCACTACTACTTTCTTAATTTATACTATTATTTGATACCAAAAACTTTTTTAAACAATTGATAACATGTCACAATTTTAGTGTCATATATTAGAGAGAGGGTAAAGTCCACAATAGTAAAATTTATATCAAAAAGGTTATATCTTGTTTGTAAATATAAATATTAGGATAAATATGAGTATTTTTAGAGTATGTCATTATTATTATTATCTAGAATTAGTTTTAGGAGTATATTGTATTTGATGTAGGGAATATAATATAAAATTATGCTAAAAGATAATGTATTTCTACCTTTATGTTGCTTTACCCATTTCACATGTTATCTACCCATTATCCTATAGGTAAATAGGTGTGAGTAAGGGTAAGGTCAAGGTTTTCAAGGAAAGGATAATTACCCTACCCATTATCTTCAATTTGATGTGGGTAAGAGTACGGATAAATCTTTACCCTACCCTACTCTACCCATTTATAGGCCTAACTAGACTCTTTCTTGTGCAACACAATTGGAAATGACATCCCCATCCTCCTGCTAGTTGAAAATTCTAGCCCCGAGCATATGTTGACATCCCAGATCTTAAGCAGGATGTTACCATCATGGGTAGGGTCATTGAAGCCCTTGCTAGTCAATTGAGGGCGCAACACAAATCTATCAGGAAGAAATAGCTTCTTGGTGATGTTCTAAGAAGTGGTGGTTCTTGTGCTCTTCACCAATATAGATTGCTCAGCCTTCTCCAATAGCCCTGGTCACACAATGGTTCTCCCAAAGGAACAACAAGTTGTTGGTGAAGTCGTCACAAGAAGAGATGGTGGTGTTGTGGACGACGACACTGTAAATTTTGAATTTGCATCACTAAGAAATATTTCAAGTAAAATCAAAATAAAAAAGGAAACAACTTCATCAAACCCCAAAATTAAAGATTTAGCAGAGCACGTCTTAACTATAGATTTCTATCATACAATAATAGTAGGATGAAAATTGGATAAGTAAAAACTTAAATTAGTAGGAGTGTAACAAGAGGACATGAATGATAGGATAACATGGATGTCAATAGATCAATAAGATAAAGAATGTAAAGGAATGTGTAAAGAAGCCAATAGATATAACATACTAACATATTCTCCATGTCTATGTTCGCCCTACAGGAGAACATGTGAGATGTTACTGGCCTCTTCTACATTCACCTTTGGTGAATCACACACCCATCATCCCTACCCCAAGACATGCACCGTGCAAGATGTGATTCTTGATATCCGGTACTCTTGTAGCTACCCTTAGTGACAACGCCAGCTCCTTGTCAATGAATTTCCCTAATCCTGGTTGTTAATAAAATATTCCTATTGGATGTCTACATAGGGTAAAAGTATGAGATCGACGTTGCCTGTTGGGCACTTGTATTGTACAAATTTTGAGATACAACTGTGGGGTAAGGATACAAGTTTAACAAAACTCTCTCACTCAAAGTAAGGGAGATAGTATCCAAGATCAAAGGTGAGAAGAGAAAACCAAGTATAACAAAACGTATGATGTCATTAGGGAAGAGTGTTGGTATGTATTCCCTAAGAGCCAATCATGTGATGATTGGTGGGATACATTAAGATTGATTTGATAAACATAAAAGGCAAGCTTCAAATTCTTTCTAGTTCAGTCATATGAGATAATGATAGAAGAGATTGAATGTCTAGAGAATGACAATACTCAATGATGTATGCTTTCAAGTTAAGGACCTGAACGATGAGATCATACAGATGCTAAGAGTTTGAACATTCTTATTATATCCCTAGTCGGATGTCATTGTGGAAGGTAGATAGACACCAATGACACACAAGACTACATTGTGGAGTTGGTGGATGACAAAATCTCATTAGTCATGATATGGAGATATCAAAACAAACACATAGGTACTTGTTAGAGAACAAGTGTATCAGACAGACCCACCGTGAGTTTGACAACATGGAACCCTGACATGGTAGTCATAGTCAATTCTCACAGTGATGGTGGTGAGTGTGATTCTTTGACCTGAAATCACTACACTCAACACATGTCATTGGGTACACTTTGACATCATCAAACGCAGTCCTGAAACATGGGTTGTTATAAAGGTGATGATTGGGTGGCTTTGACACATGGGGATTTTGAGGGGGGAGTGATAGATATGGGATTTGTCCCTACTAAAGGAGTTTGATATCCATGTCCACTTGATGAGTAGGATTTAGATAGGTGTGCATGCATGTGTGAATCAGTATGTGATATTGATGTCATACATATCTCCTCCAATCTACTCTGAGATCAAGAAAGTGAATGAACGTTGAAAGGATGACTGTTCCATGCCTTGAGTTCATTCGGGATATCAGTGACAAAGGAATTATACATTCACTTTAACACCATTCACAGATTGTAGGATTGAAAGTTGTCTCCAACTTTCCTTTTCACTTGGGTAGCACTGATGTGTGACTAGGCACCGCTCTTTGCTTGTGAAATCATAAGTGTTATGGACTTTCACTGCCAACATGAAATGGACCTATAGGGTCACACACATAGGATTTAACCTGGAAGAGGAGTTTATCCAAAAATGATGTTTAGATTGATTACTAAAGGAGTTTAGTAGTTCAATTAAACACTCAATCAATTGATAGCTCAGTATCATAGTGTTCAAGGTGTTGGACCGATTGATTAGAGTATCAGATTGATTGGAACTACAATTGAATGATTTTGCATATTCTACACTCCCAACTGATCGGCTCATGGGATGAAACGATCGGCTCAGGTTGATGAACTGATTAGCTCAAGTGGTGAGTCGATCAGCTCATGTGTCAATGAAATGATCGGCTCAATTGTTGAACCGGTCAATTTGTGTGACCAATCGAGATCGTTTGGAAAGTCAAAAGACTCTTTTGCAAAACATATTTGTTTCACTTGAAAAAAATTGATTTGGACAAGGAGTAATATTTGATTAGATGGAAACAAACGTGAAAGTCAATTTGAGTTGGACCAGGACCATGAACTGATTGGCTCAGAAGTGAACTGATCGGCTCAGGTATCCCAACCGATAGGTTCAGGTGTGAACCGATCGTATCACGTCCCCAACCGACCGTTTCATATTTGAAACGATCAGTTCAGCTGGCACAGTTGGTTGTTTTGTGGAAAATCTCGAACCCTTCTACTCCTGCTTTAACCCCGCATTGCCCAGGATAGAGAACCCTGTCCCATGACCCTCCTATATATAGGGGTAGTGGTGGCTTCTTAGGAACAACAACCAAAAACACCAGTTGCTCTGAAAAGTTGTCGTTCTCTCTGGTTGTGGTAACTGAGAGAGCCCGAGCAAGTGCTACCCGATAAGGGAGGCACTATAAGGGAAAGATAACTGTAGAAAAGCGACTAGTGGAAGGAGAGTGAGTCAGTGACTAGTACACCGACATGAGGGTATGAATCCTTCCGATTCCTTGTTGGACAAGGAGATTGGAGTTGTAGGTGGTCTGTGTAGACTACTACATAGGTGGGAGACTCCTGCCGCTCGGAGGATAGTTGTCAATCCTGACATTCCCCGTGAGACCAGGAGCTGCACAAATGTCGTCCAAGACCGGAGGTGAAGACCTTGCAAGTCGCGAGGAAACTTTGCCGAGCAAGCATCGGGACAAGGTATGTCTCTACAAACCAACCTTCCTACTATATAGATGTGACCGGCCTAAATCGCGTGTCCAAAAGTTGGAGGCGGATTTGAGGTAGTCGGGCTTTTACATTTATAAACCTGAATCCTTCTAGGCCCTCGCAACTTTGCTTACGGGGTCGAAGTAGACATACAGGGTCGAACACAGGGACAAGGGTGGTAATGTTGAGAACCCAAAATCGACACGCTACACTTCGGCATGTATAGAGATATAAATTCCCAAAAAGGAAACAACAAGATGTCACAAACAAAACAAGAAAACTATCTCCAACTGGAGCTACTAGAAAGATTTAAGATTTTTAGTCAATTAACAGTTTTTAGGGGTTTTCATGCAACAAAAATAGAAAGATAAAAACTAAAGCCAGAGCAAGGTATGAAGGATAAGACTACAGTAAAACAAGCGGCAACAGTAACATCCTGCACCCCTCTTCTCAGAGCGGGTACCTCTAACCAAGCGTCAACACCCCTCAAGAGGTTGCTAGACTTAAGTTAGAGTGGAATGTTACTGAAATAACTCCGTTCCAGGCACTCTCGTACTCCAGAATCAGACCAAACACTAGAACCACAACACAACTCTCGAAGTTGTTGTGATGGGAAAACACAATTCGGTAGCTAAGCGAAACACGATCCTAACATGCAAGCTAGAGTTCTGATATCAAACATAGAAGTCATCCAACACATTGTACCAAGCATAAAGCATCAAGTAATTAAGCTTTTGTATTTCTATAAATGTATAAAGGTTTGATTACAATGCAGGAATTAAAGAATTAAATAATAGAAGTAAAGATAGGTATCACCTTCTTGATGTAGAAGGACGATAGACTACAGTGGACCCTCCAGCCTGATACTGGTCAGGAGCCTAGCTCGATACAGCCGTGTCAGGCGGCACACTGTGATGGCCGACTGTATCGCTCAAGGACCCTGGCCAATACGCTCATGTCGAGTGGCACACATGACGGGCAAAGCGTATCGGGTTCGATATCGTGTCGGGCATGGAGCGACGCGTTCTACTGTTGGGCACTTGTGTCACTCATCTACGTCGGCCGATATCGACCCGCAGTGTCGCCTGGGACGGTCCTAAGTGAACCATCTCCTCCCTCTCAGGATGAGGAAGAGCTCACCTAGAGTTGCCCGATACGAGCACTGGGCACGATACTCTTGCTCTTGCAGTTTTCCTCGGAAGATCGCTCAAAGGTCCCCCCACTGTCCGAACTGTCTTTTCAACTTCCTATAGCTGCTATTTATAGGCAGCGGTTGGGGGAAGTTATGGTGCTCGCAACGCCATGTGTCCTCCGTATTCGCGAGTTTGATGGACGACCGATACACTTATCGCCCGACGCAGGGATGTTGGCTATCGGTCACATGACGGGCGGCGCCTGCCGGTGGGTGGCCGGTGTCGCGCGACAAGCTTGGGTTGTCGTGGCGAGCTCATTTCCCTGTAAGGTAAGAGGCATGTCATCCGTCAGCTTCTTCTTGCGCGACATCCCTTTGTCGCGCGTCATTGTGTTGCTCCACCCTGTCGGGCAGAGGTCGTATCGGGCGTCGGGAAGGCCGAAACAGACTTGGACTTATTTGTGGGCCGGGACGGCCTTATTGTACCAAAATGAGGAAAAACTCTGCAAAAGATGGAAATATTGGATTAAGAGCATTGCTTGGCCAATTATTGTGAAAGTGCTAATAAAAGAGAGGAAAATAGCAGAAAATGGCAGTTTTGATAACAAAATAAAGGGCAAAATCATCACAAAAATAGGTGTTATCAACTCCCCCAAACTTAGTGTTTTGATTGTCCTCAATCAATATTTAAACTTTGTTTGGTGATGCTTCTTCTGCTCGGAGTAGCTTTCTGTTCAAAAGGTGAAACAAGAATCGCAATGCCTTAATGATAATGCTGTCTCACTATGAACAAAAGACTTAGTTTTTCCTGCCTTATTGTTTAAGTAAGATTCTTCTCTACAGCTTCGGCGAGACTTTGTTGTATGATTCCGAAGTTAGCTTACACACCAAACAATGTTATTTTTGGGGCAGAAAGTTGTGTAAAGGGTAGGCTAAGGATTTTTGGGGTTTTTCTTGTTTCCCATCGGTCCATCCAAGTAATGGTCTGTTAGCGGGCAAGTGGTCCCTGCAGTCCAAGCCAGTTGGCTTTAGAGCAGTGATTTCACATCCTACGTACCACTGCCCCAGATCTACCATGCCTAAATATGGGTACTTTTGGAAAACAAGTGTGTGTGTATATATATATATATATATATATAAATATATATATATATATATATATATATATATATATATATATATAGATATATTCTTTTATTGGGCAAACCTCTCATGCTTTTATTCACACTCATAAGGCTTCTCTCTCTTTTTGGGATTTTCGTTGGGTGAGGGAAAACAAAAGAGATTTCTGCTATTTGGGCAGCTTTTTCCTTCTCCATACTCGTCTCTTAGCTGTTTGCGAGATTATTATATTTTTCAAAATTTTTGGCATGGAAAAACGTAATCTTCTCGTTTGTTTGAAGCAGCATTATCAGAAAGATATAACAGAACTTGTATATCGTTAAGCACATAGAAAACTAACTTTGCAAGAAGTCGCAACAGGTTTTCACTATTATAGCAACTTTGTACATATGTATGGAGATGATATATAAACAAACAAAATTTTCAAAACTTTGGTATGAACATATATATGTACACAAAGAACAAAAGAATAACAAATTTAAGACAAAAGCATAAAGAAATTGAGTTAGAATTTTCAAAATTTTCTACCTCCCTCACTGGTACATGGTACCCCCCTAAACTTACTCCACACTCTGTCCCAGAGTTGTGAAGTAGATAAGGTGAGGTAATGTTTATTCTAGTGAGGTTGCGCCTGCGTCAGAAAGAAGCTCCCACACATATTCCCCCTTTTGTTGTGATAGAAGGTGTGGTGGAGCTGATCAGGCGTTTCTTTGTTCGCCATCCATTCCAGGATGTAGATGTCGCAGTCGTTGGATAGGGGAAGTTGTTGTGGACTGCGGTGGTAGAACTGGAGTCTGTGCCACTTGCCTCCTTGCATGTCCAGGAATGGTTGGATCATCCTTGCCACCTCGTCGTAGTATTTTCAGACTAGGCGTTCGACGGATGTCAAAGGTTCTGATGTACACAACATTGGATGGTTCTTGTTGCTGTCTGAGCTGTTGTAGAAAATCCCTGCTCGCTGCCGGGTGTACACAGTTAGGAGCGTCCAATAATTGTAATGCAGAATTGGCAAAAAGATAGTGCCTGGGACCCTGCCTCTCAATTCTTCCAGAAAATTTTGCTTCGCTCCTATTTCGTCAGCGAGGCAGACGTCGTTGAATAGCATGGGCTGGGCTATGTATGCATGTTCTAGCTTTGGTTGTATATACTGGATGTAAGTAGCTGCAACTGTTACATCCAAGCACCCTCCTTCCTTCACCATGTCCCTTAGATCGTCAACTGGGAATACGACATCGCCTGCCTGAAAGGCGACAACCGATGGGGTAGAATCAGCTAACTTCATCTCGATTATATTGACCTGTTCTTGTGTGAGAGTTGCACATGAAAAGCGGTCGAAATTTGTGATCAGCCCTTCTGAAGCTTCAGGCAAAGCAGTGTCCTCCATCCCGTGCACTTTCTTTAGGACCGCCAACTGCTTGCCTGCCCCAGGTGTGACGGTCGCCACTTCCTCTTCTTTTTTTGAGGAGCTGCTGGACTGAGAAGAGTTTTCTTCCAGGCCACTGACCAGCAGCTGCTCCGGTACCCCTGCATCCCGGAAATAGCGCTTGTCCTTGATTAGCAACATGGCATAAATGCTCCTGTGTTGATAGAAGGACGTGCCTTTGAGGACTCCCAAGTTTCCAAATGTGTTGATCGCCTCAATGGCTCCCAGGATGATGATAGCGCTGTTTCCACTCCCCTCTTCTGCCTGGACGAGGAGGTCTCAGAGAGTAAATAAGTTCCAAGGACTTCAGTGACGTTGGATTCCTTGCTTTATATCTCGTAGCAGACGCAGTGGAAGGAGTCTCAGCAGTCACTATCCCGATCTTTTGGCTGGTTCAATGTTGGACGGGATCTTCCCCGTTGGGTTCTTTACAATTTTAGCGAGCTGAGCTAGCTACTGGTCGATTTGGTGTTGATGTGTCTGCATGTCTGCCATTTGTACTTGCAACGAGTTCAAAACGCCAGAATTGGATAGCGCACTTTGCGCTAGTTGGTTATCAATGGTATCCTATTTCTTAACGTAATCAAACAACTGACCAACCACATCAGATTGGCTTGCTCCTTTGTCCTATTCTCGGGTTGGGCCTTGGTACTTTCCTGGTGCTTGGAAATTGCCTTTTGCTGGTTGGAATTGGTTGTTCTTGGCATATTGGCCGGTTCCTCCTCTCTTCTCAAAAGTTTGCGCTGGCCTGGCCGAGGTGTGCAGCTGATGCGAATTTTCCGCTACATCATTGTTACCGTAATTAAAGCCAGGGTGATTTGGCCTCTTAAAGTTCGTGTAGGAGACATTCTCTATCCTTTCATCTTCTGAGTCGGAGTCGCTTCCTGCTTCTGGTCGGGTGTAGACACAATTTTCCACCCCGTGACCTCCTTCTCCGCACGTAACGCATTTCATTACTTTTTCGACTGGCTTCTTACCTTTACTGCCAGCTTCTCGCAATTGTTTAACATCAGTACCAATTCTCTATATCTGTGAAGTGATTGACTCCAGTGCCTTAGACTCAAGGGCGGACCCTTCACCTACCTTCCTTGCTTGTCCTCTATCAGATCGATCAAACTCAGCACCGTCCATTAGCTCGGCCATGTTCTTGATAATCATCTCTGACTTCCTTGGCTTCTTCCCTAGGAAGTCACTACCCGCTGTCGCATTCAGTGACACCCTCTCATCGGGAGTCAGGCCATTGTAGAAGGTGGTGATGAGGAAGCCCTTCTTGTAATTATGATGGGGGCAATCCCTCAGGTACTCTTGGAACCGCTCCCAAGCGTCGTGGAGGTTTTCGTTCGGCTTTTGCATGAAGGAGGTTATTTTCTGCCAGTTTCTAACCGTTCTCTCGGTGGGGTAAAATTTATTTACGAATGCTTCAGCTAACGCTCCCCACCCATTCAAAGACCGGTGGGGTAACCCGAGGTACCAGGACAGTGCCTTGTCCTCCAGTGAGAAGATGAAGCCTTTGCAATATATAACCTCCTAGGGGACCCCCCACATCTTTATCGTGTCGCAGATGTTCTTGAAGGCATCGAGGTGATGGTAGGGGTTGTCATTTTTCGAACTTCCCCTGAAACTTTTGTTCTGAATCATAGAGATCATATAAGGCTTAAGCTCAAAATTGGCTGCTTTGAATCGCAGGGTGATGACGGGACATCTGGAGTTGTTGGCTTTTGTTGATGCCAACTCTCTCAACATCTTTTCTTCCTCCTCAGAGTTGTCGTTGTCGTCATCTCGTCGGTTATGTACCTGATCTTGATTCCTCCGGTTTCGGTGGCAGTGGCAACGCCTAGCTCAAGGGTGTTCTTCCTCAGAGTGTTCTGATTCCTGATCTTCAAGCTGATTATTGTCGTCATAGCGGTCGTTGCCAACTGGTGGAGGTGATTCATGCCCAGATCTTCCTTGTCGTTCCCCTTCAGAGTGTTGTGGGTCGACTCGGGGAGGCATGGTGTTGATGATTGTGCTTGATTGGACAGTCGAGTGGCATCGGAACTCGGGGAAACAGACTACTGTTCTTCAGGGTTCCTGAAATGGCACAAAAAATCAAGTTTAGGAAATTGAATTTTTTACTTTTAGGAAAAGAAAAACAATAAGAAAAAGAAAAAAAGAAAAAGACTACTGTCAAGCTCATTTATGAGCTTGAGGCACGGGAGTTTAGTTAGTGGATTCGGATTCATCTACAGTACCGTTTTTGCCATGTCCCCAACAACGGCGCCAAAAAGTTGACCGACCTAAATCGTGCGTTCAAAAGTTGGAGGCAGATTTGAGGTAGTCGAGCTTTTACATTTATAAACCCGAATCCTTCTAGGCCCCCACAACTTTGCTTATGGGGTCGAAGTAGACACACGGGGTCAAACATAGGGACAAGGGTGGTAATGTTGAGAACCCAGAATCGACACGCTACACTCCGACAGGTATAGAGATATAAATTCCCAAAAGGTAAATAGCAAGATGTCACAAACAAAATAAGAAAACTATCTCCAACTGGAGATACTAGAAAGATTTAAGATTTTTAGTCAATTAACAGTTTTTAGGGGTTTTCATGCAACAGAAACAGAAAGATAAAAACTAAAGCCAGAGCAAGGTACGAAGGATAATACTACAGTAAAACAAGCGGCAACAGTAACATCCTGCACCCCTCCTCTTAGAGTGGGTAACTCTAACCAAGTGTCAACACCCCTCTCGAGGTTGTTGGACTTAAGTTAGAGTGGAATGTTACTGAAACAACTCTGTTCCAGGCACTCTCGTACTCCAGAATCAGACCAAACACTAGAGCCACAACACAACTCTCAAAGTTGTTGCGACGGGAAAACACGATTCCATAGCTAAGTGAAACGCGATCCTAACATGCAAGCTAGAGTTCAGATATCAAACATAGAAGTCATCCAACACATTGTACCAAGAATAAAGCAGCAAGTAATTAAGCTTTTCTATTTCTATAAATGTATAAAGGTTTGATTACAATGCAAGAATTAAAGAATTAAATAACAGAAGTAAAGATAGGTATCGCCTTCTTGATGTAGAAGGATAATAGACTACAGTGGACCATCCAGCCCGATACCGGTCAAGAGCCTAGCTCGATACAGCCGTGTCAGGCGGCACACCCTCTTGGGTGGCACACTGTGATGGCCGACTGTATCGCTCAAGGACCCAGGCCAATACGCTCATGTCGGGCGGCGCACCCTCTCGGGCGGCACGCATGACGGACATAGCATATCGGGTTTGATATCGTGTCGGGGATGGAGTGACTCATTCTACTGTCAGGAACTTGTGTCGCTCATCTACGTCGGCCGATATCGGCCCGCACTGTCGCCTGGGACGGTCCTAAGTGAACCATCCCCTCACTCTCGGGATGAGGAAGAGCTCACCTAGAGTTGCTCGGTACGAGCACTGGGGCACGATACTCTTGCTCTCACAATTTTCCTCAGAAGATTGCTCAAAGTTCCCCCCACTGTTCGAACTGTCTTTTCGACTTCCTGTAGCTGCTATTTATAGGCAGCAGTTGGGGGAAGTTATGGTGCTCGCAGTGCCATGTGTCCTCCATATTCGTGAGTTTGATGGACGTCCAATACACATATCACCCGGCATAGGGATGTTGGCTGTCGGTCACATGACGGGCGGCGCCTGCCGGTGGGTGGCCGGTGTCGCGCGACAAGCTTGAGTTGTCGTGGCAAGCTCGGCTCCATGTCGGGTAAGAGGCGTGTCGTCCGTCAACTTCTTCTTGCATGGCATCCCTTTGTCACGCGTCATTGTGTTGCTCCACCCTGTCGGGAAGAGGTTGTATCGGGCGTCAGGAAGGCCGAAACAAACTTTGACTTATTTGTGGGTCGGGACGGCCTTATTGTACCAAAATGAGGAAAAACTCTGCAAAAGATGGAAATATTGGATTAAGAGCATTGCTTGGCCAATTATTGTGAAAGTGCTAATAAAAGAGAGGAAAATAGCAGAAAAGGGCAGTTTTGATAACAAAATAAAGGGCAAAATCATCACAAAAATAGGTGTTATCAAGATGTTGGCGTGATTCCTTCGTTCTGGGTTTGGGAGAAGATTTTTTTTTTGTTTTCGCTTCCTTCTCTGCCTCCCCTATAACCCAATAGTGGTATCCGAGCCACGTCAACTGCTCTATACTTTAGGATTATCGATATGATCGATTTTGGTTCGTCGCCTTTATTTAATTTATACGATGCGAATAAAATTGGCTTTTTGAATGTCCAATCCTAAATCCAAAAATCCCAATATACATATATGATTTGTAATATGAATGCACTCGATACGCGTCGCCCTTAAATGAGTTTTTTTGGTGGGTATATAGCATGGTTATGGCCAATAAACTCTATGTCTATGCTTGGTTGGATGTGGATGCTTGCGTCTCAGTCTACGCACCGTTTCCCTATCTGTTATTCTTGATGTAACTCAGACAACTCGAGATTTCTTTCCTACCTTTGCTACCCCCGAATGTAAGTCAGGGTTTCCCTTTTTGAAATGTAAAATAGGATAGATCTTTTATTTACCGTTATGTCAAAGATGGGCAGACAACCTGACAACAACTGAGACGGTCAGTTCAAGGAATGAACCGATCGGTTGGTGTTCCGGACGACCGGTTTGAGGAATGAGACAAGCGGGTGGTGGCCCTGAGGAGTTGTATGATGACCAATGAACCGATCAGATGGAGGCGCCAGTCGATCAGCTGGTGGCACCCAGACGATTGACTAGGGCGAGTAGATCATTCATGTGATGAGTTGATCAACTCAGACGGCTATAGCACTTCATCATGGACAGGTTGCATGTGATGTAGACCTAGATGACCGTGATTCCTCTTAGCTCGAGCAATCACAATAGGATGGCCATAATCATCGCTTTTACCGTTTCACATGTCTTCTGTGGGATATAGCATGTGTATGATACATACTATGTATTGTGGTGATTGGATATGTATATGTACCTATAAAAACCAAATCACTCATCTAAATATTAAGTCTTTTACGCCTTCCATTAGCGGCACACATGAAAAATGTGATCGACCAAGCATAGGTTATGCCAAAGTGTGGTGCACTGTCTATCTCGTGGAAGTGTGAAGGGTAAACATGTAGGTTCTACCAAAGTAGGGTGCTTGTTTACCGTGTCAGCTTTTGGGTTAGACTTAACTAGTGATTCTTAGAGCATCTAAGCCCAGAGGCACGGATTGTTCATGGCAAGGTGTTGCACATGTTCATTCATCAAGAGTTGCATATGATGCAATTGGCATGATGGCCTACCTAAATAGTCAAGATTGTGGGCGATCAGCCAAAGCTTACTCATGACTTGATGAAATATGGATCTTGACCCACTAGCTAATTGTACACTGCAATCTTCCGAATTGATGGTGAGGGCTATCAATTTAAACAAAAATAGTGGGAGAAATAATTAATTAAAGTCCTAATTATATCTTCAACCTTTCAAATTAATCAAATAACGTCAAAATTAATTTTTGGACTAAATTGCATATATTTCCTTTTGTAGTACAAATGACAACAAACAACAATCACTTTTCATTGTGATTGGTCCTTGAAAAGGATAGGCTGAATGGGACTAACTTCCATGACTGGTTTAGGACATTGAGAATTGTTCTCACCTAAGAGTGAAAGCTCTATGTCCTAGATTCTCCAATTCTAAAGGAACCTGCTCCTACCGCACCAAAGGCAGAAAGGGATGCTTATAAGAAGCATTTTGACGATGCCATTGATGCAAAGTGCTTGATGTTATGCTCCATGAACCACAAGTTGTAGAGACAACATGAGAACATGGGTGTCATTGAGATGATTCAACATCTCAAGAACATGTATGAAGATCAAGCACGGCAAGAGAGATATGATGTCTCTAGGGCGCTTTTCAAGTATGTCATGACAGAAGGAGATCCAGTTGATCCTCACGCACTCAAGATGATTGGGTATGTGGAGAACCTGACGAGACTGTGATTTCCCCTGAGCTAAGAGTTGGCTACTGACGTGATACTACAATCATTGCGAGAATCATACAGTTAGTTTGTGATGAACTACAACATGAACAACTTTGACAAGTTGTTGAAAAAGTTGTTAGGCATGTTGAGGACAGCCGAGGCACAAATGAAGAAGGACAAGCCTAAGTCTGTGATGATGATAAAAAACAAGAAAGGCAAGTCCAAGCATAAGGGTAAGGGCAAAGCTAAGAAGGGTTCTGATGCTAGCCAGTAGCCCAAGGCGTCTTCAAGGCCAAGGGAGGCGTGATCAAGAGAGGCAATTGCCACCATTGTCAAAATCCAGGACATTGGAAAAGGAATTGTTCACTTTATCTGGAAGAAATAAAGAAGAAGGAGGCGACGGACGTCTCCACCTGAAGGTGTCATGAAATAAACTTGTAACATTTTTGAGGTATATGATACCAAGATATAAAATGTAAAACACCCAATAAATGGAGCAAATTTGTCTGCCATAGATAGGAGTACTTTAGTTTATTTTCAGCCTTAAAGGCATGTAATAGAGTTATGAACTGCTGTTTCATATTTTCCAATAGATAGAAACACATTATTTTTGCATATTGTATGACAATAATGGCAATTAATAAAGTTGATGTTTCCTTGTGGCAATGCCTTGTTTATCTTGTGGTACTTGGTATGCATAAGATAAAATGATACCTAATTGTTATTGATAACTCAAACAATCAAATTAGCATAAAACATGAGAAACTCATTTCTAGTTTCCATATGATGGATAAATCTAGACTCTTTTGGTTAGAGAACCAGTAAGAGACATGAATCTCTTAGACATGATCAATCAATCTTCACTAGTAGTAGTGGGAGAATGATTATCCTATAAGTTATAATAAATGTGATGTATTTACATACCTATTATAGTTAATGCTAGTACTTCAAAAAGTGTTTATAGAAATACCAATATGAATATCTTGAAGTGTTCAAGAATATCATAGATGACGTACAGATTTGGTAAAGTGTTAATTCTTGATAAGATCAATGAATGAAATACTTAGACCAAATGTTTGAGAACCTTGTGATTGATTATGATAATGTATCATAGTGAGATCGTGATTAAGGCATGGTGATGTCTAAATCAACAAGGAGTCATACTCTAAGGAGTTAGAGGATGATTATCAAATAACTAATTTCTTCTTAAATAAAGAATACCCCACACTAATAAAGTACATTAAGAATCACAAAGGGTTGTGAGTTCTTATAGCCTTGACAAATGCACCTCGATTATCTATGTGATAGTTGGTCATATGATGAGTCAACTATCTAGATGAATATGAGGAACTAGATTTTGAGTTATGTTTTATGTCCATTACATCCTAAATAACTTCCATGTGAACCATAAGGTATGAACTTTATGGTAGCACCCATTGGGATGAAATCCATAAGTGTGAATGAGTCTTAAGCGTTAAGACACATGGATAACATTTTGAGAAGGATGATGCTTGTTGATTGCAACTTAATGACTAAAATATTTGGCATACGAATACTAAAACTGCATTCCTATGAGGAATAAAACAAGGATATGTACGTGACACAACCTATAAGGTTTATGAATCCATTAATGCAGATGAAGTCCACAAGTTACAATGGACTAATCTATGTGATTGATTAAGTAAAAGCAACTCAGAGATGGATCTTTGCTTTGATGATATATTTAAAGGGTTTGACTGATATGTCAAAGATAAAGAAGGGATCTGTGATTTAGTGGGAGTGTATTTGCATTCCACATGTTGATGTGAAATGGAAATGTTCTAGAATGGAAATCCAAAGTCGAAATTATCTTTAGGGAAGATAAGGATGTTTCCTATGTGATAGGAATAGAGATCTATAGAGATAGTTCTTGAAAAACTCTTGACCTAAAAGGAGAGAGCATACATTGGCAATCTATACTAAAGGGTTCAGTATTCACAGATTCAGTGGAAGAAAACTTGGAGTTAGTAACCCAGAGCCAAGTGTCTCAATTCTTATGAAGAATGGTAACACTAAGAATAGATATGGATCTATCATGTATGTAATCATCCCATTATCTTGCATGTATGGACATAGCAAGAATAAAATGCATTCATCATCATGTATGGAGGACATGACAATATGATGTGCTCATCCTGATAACTCGTATGTGGGACATGACGAGTGGATGTCTGTCTAGTTCCAGTAAAGGTTATTGGAATACCATAAGAACTTGATAAGTACTTGAGAAGTACTAGTTCTATGGAAATAAGGAAGGGTTCACTGTAAAGAGTTACATTGATGCAAACTTCCGAAAAGGACAAAAAATTAGTCGCATAATATATGGGATATATATAAAAGTGAATGTTTGTTGATAAATGAAAATGTTCCAATAAAGTCGTTTTAAAATGAAAAGTCGAGTATCTGTGTGTTAAACAACAGTAGTGGATACTATATGAATCTGGAAGTTCATGATATGAACTTATAGATATTCCGGTCATTAATGACAAGTTAGGAGTGCCTGGTAATACAATGTGGCTAAAGGTTAGCAAAGGAATACTAGATCGCATATTATGGAAACTCTATCTCATACGTGTGACGTACAACGAAGAGATGAGAGACATGTAGTTAATACTGACTTTGGAAAAGTGTTGCCATAACTCACTATGTTAGCACTAGAGCACAGTAACATGTGGGACATGTTTGAAGATCACTATGAATATGACTCAAGGGTGATAGGCTCGTAGTGCAAGTGGGAGTCTATTGGTATTTATGCCCTGAGAGCCAATCATGTGATGATTGGTGGGATACATTAAGATTGATTTGATAAACATTAAAGGCATGCTTCCAATTCTTTATGGTTCAGTCATATGAGATAATGATAGAACATATTGAATGTCTACAGGATGACAGTACTCAATGATGTATGCTTTCAGGTTAAGGACCTGAACGATGAGATCATACATATGCTAAGAGTTTGAACATTCTTATTATGTCCCTAGTCAGATGTCACTGTGGAAGGTAGATAGACATCAATGGCACACAAGACTAGATTGTGGAGTTGGTTGATGACAAAATCTCATTAGTCATGATTTGGAGATATAAAACCAAACACACAGGTACTTGTTAGAGAACAAGTGTACCAGACAGACCCACCATGTGTTTGACAACATGGAACCATGACATGGTAGTCACAATCAGTTCTCACAATGTCGGTGGTGAGTGTGATTCTTTGACCTGAAATCACTACACTCCACACATGTCGTTGGGTATACTTTGAAATCATCAAACGTAGTCCTGAAACATGGGTTGTTATAAAGGTGATGATTGGGTGTCTTTGACACATGGGGCATTTAGGGGTGAGTGATAGATATGGGATTTGTCCCTCCTGAGGGAGTTTGATATCCATGGCCACTTGATGATTAGTATTGACATAGGCATGCACGCATGTGTGAATCAGTATGTGATTTTGATGTCATACATATCTCCTCCAATATACTCTAAGATCAAGAAAGTGAATGAACGTTGAAAGGATGATTGTTCCATGCCTTGAGTTCATTTAGGATATCAGTGACAAAGGAATTATACATTCACTGTAACACCATTCATGGATTGTAGGATTGAAAGTTGTTCTCCAACTTTCCTTTTCACTTGGGTAGCACTGATGTGTGACTAGGCATTGCTCTTTTTTTGTGAAGTCATAAGTGTTGTGGACTTTCACTGCCAACGTGAAATGGACCTGCGGGGTCACACACATAGGATTTAACCTCGAAGAGGAGTTTATCCACAAATGATGTTGAGATTGATCACTAAAGGAGTTTAGTAGTTTAATTAAACATTCAATCAATTGATAGCTCAGTATCATAGTGTTTAAGGTGTTGGACCGATTGATTAGAGTATCAGATTGATTGGAACTGTAATTGACTGATTTTGCATAGTCTTCACTCCCAAGCGATCGACTCATGGGATGAACCGATCGACTCAGGTTGATGAACCAGTCAGCTCAAGTGGTGATTTGATCAGCTCATGTGTCAATGAAATAATCGGCTCAATTGTTGAACCAGTTGATTCGTGTGACCAACCGAGATCGTTTGGAAAGTTAGAAGACTCTTTTGCAAAACATATTTTTTTCACTTGTAAAAATTTGATTTAGACAAGGAATAATATTTGATTAGTTGGAAAAAATCATGAAAGTCAATTCGAGTTGGACCAGTACCACGAACCGATCGGATCAGAAGTGAACCGATCGGCTCAGGTATCCCAACCAATCGGTTCAGGTGTGAACCGATCATCTCAGGTCCCCAACTGACAATTTAATGTTTGAAACGATCGATTTAGCTGATGTAGTTGGTTGTTTTGTAGAAAATCTCGAACCCTTCTACTCCTGCTTTAATCCCGCATTGCTCGGGATAGATAACCCTGTCCCATGACCCTCCTATATATAGGGGTAGTGGGGGATTCTCAGGAACAACAACTCAGAACACCAGTTTCTCTGTAAAGTTGTCGCCCTCGGTGGTTGTGGTAACCGAGAGAGACCGATCAAGTGCTACCCGATAAGGGAGGCACAACAAGGGAAAGACAACTACAGAAAAGCGAATGGTGGTAGGAGAGTGAGTCGGTGAGTAGTACGCCGATAGGAGGGTAGGACTCCTTCCGATTCCTTATGGGACAAGGAGATCGAAGTTCCAGGTGGTCCGTGTGGACTGCTACAGAGGCAGGAGACTTCTGCCGCTCGGAGGATAGTTATCAATCCCGACAGTCCCGATGAGTCCAGGAGCTGCACAGATGCCATCCAAGACCGGAGGTGAAGACCGCGCAAGATGCGAGGTAACGTCGCCGAGCCAGCCTCGGGACAAGGTATGTCTCTACAAACCATCCTTCCTACTATATATATGTTGACACAATTACTTCGTTCTTGGTTTGGGAGAAGAATTTTTTTTTGTTTTCACTACCTTCTCTGCCTCCCCTATGACCCAACAAAGAGATGGGATGAAAAAGGAAAATAAGGATGCCTCCAAATCTGTTGTACCAATTTTTTTGTTTTGTCCCAACAAAGATGCAAGGAGCAGTCAAATAGTCAGATTCGTTTCAAGCATCTCGGACATACTGTACAACCACCAATGTAGTTACTTCCTTCCTATCTGAGATACATGTACATGACCTAGATATGACATAAAATTTTGGTCAACAGCCATCTCATCGTAGGCCCACCAAGCATCCTCACTGGTTGCGGTAACGCCATTATCCACGTCTGACCATCTTCACAGTCGGTCATTTAGTGTAATACATTTTTGTTAGGAGTGGATCAAGAAACTTACAATAAGTGAGTTCAATTAAATTTATTAGGTATTAGTTACATAAAGGAGGTTGACAAAAAATATTTTTCAGTGGCGTTTGAACCCAAGCTAATAGACTCTATAGACACTATAGTTACCAGGTCAGCTACAGTTTATCCTTGTCTCTTATCTGCATAACTGTTATATGTACATATTCTAACTTATGACTCAAATGTATATATATACATTGATATAGATTTGGGCTTGGGGGGAGGGGGGGCTAAATGCCCAACAACTCCTAGCTACACCCATGGTATCTATGTTAATATAATAAGGATGCATCTCTAGTGCCTATTTGAGGTAGCGGGAGACTAATGTCTCTTTTATATAAATAATGATGCATCATTAGTTATATTTAGATATCCTAATGACTAGTCCAAGTATCCAGTATGACCAACATGTAGAAATATTTATAAATCTTTTATTAAAAATAGAAGAAGACAAATTAGTAAAGGAAGAATCATAGAAGATAAATGTGATCTAGAAATTAGAAACATATAAATTCATCATAATACTTCTTATGTCGGATCCATTCAAATAGGATACTAATTTAGGAATGTTTGTCTATTCATAGCCATCTAGATGCACAATTTGTCATCAAATTAGGATGCTTTGAACATAAACACTTCTTCATCAATCTTCTTCAAAAGAAGGACCTTTTAGGCAATCTAGAACATCAACACTTGAAAATGCTTGTGAAGTATCTGCAAGATTAAATAAATGATCTTTATAAAATTAAATATATGATGAGTGATCAATGTAAACACAATCTAAAGTATGTACTTGTGGGGAAAAGTTATATTCTAATACTCAATTTTCTCTTTATGTACATGTATTCCTATAAAAACTCAACATTAAAATGTTGTTTTGAAGTTGTGTGTGAAAAAATAAATACCATGGAGCAGACATGTGTATCTCAAACCCAAAAATAAAGAGTGTTTAGATCCTATTGTTGCACTCAAAGAAAAGGTGATTTGTAGTCTCACTATTTTTTAAACAAAGGAAACATAAATATAGACAACAAAAATTTATTTTCATAAATAAATCTTGAGTAAGAATGGGTTTGTGTCATGATGACCAAATAAATGTTTTGAGTCTAGGAGAGACATTAATGCCCTATTTTTTATTATGTATGTAGATCAAACCTACCATTCTAACACTAAGAGCACTCACTACACGAATCCCATGCTAATAAGCTTAGTTCTTAAAATAAATACAAATGAGATCCAAGTTATACCATAGTTATCATAGAATGAGAATATAATGAGTGTTTAGTTGCAAAACACTAACGTTGGTGGCCTATGACCCTAACATGTACCTATTATAAGAATAGTCACAATATACTTTGACTTTTTGAAAAAGTCATGTTTAAAATGTGAACTTTTCCCTAAACATATGAAACTCCCGGATAAATCTCAATTCTAGAATATTATGTATTGTTCTCATATTTTCACGAATTAATCATGTTTAATGTTTTTCTCTCCTTTTATATGTTCTTTTCCCGTATTATACTGATTAAGACTCTGACTTAATTTTTGGTGTATATGTGTGTATGTGTGTATGTGCATGCATATGTTGTGTGTGTGTGTATGTATGTAATATATGTATACATATATGTATGTTATAGTTATAGATATATGTATCCAATATATGTGTACATATATATGTGCACAACATATATACATACATATATGTATACGTATAGGTTCATGCATATGTTGTGTGTGTATGTATGTAATATATGTATACATATATGTAAGTAATAGTTGTAGATATATGTATCCAATATATGTGTACATATATATGTGCACAACATATATATACATACATATGCATGCAATATATGTATATATCCTACAATTTTTCCCAACTTTTCCATGAATAGTTGACCTTACTTTTATCGAAAGTTGACTGCCTTTTACCCAATTTTCCACAATAATTGCATAATTCCAAACTTTTCCACTCAACCAAATGTATCCGGAATACCAAATTTTTTACTATGACTATAAGACCTCTAACGCAACCTAACCTCGTATTCTATTTGTATACCTTAATCACATGTTCAAACACTTGTTAAGTGTTGAGTTGGTAAGTGTTTCCCCTTTGGGGTCATGTCAAAATTACCCCTTGGTTGAGGTTTTCCTTGTAATTGGTACATGACATGTCGTTTTCCTACTTCTTTTCCTTGATGGGTTGAAGGTGGGTGCACATAGGTGGACTAACCTATGCTTGATTTTCTTTCTATCAATTGAGAAGCAATGGGAGTTGTCTGACCTTCCATCACTAAAAGGCTAACAAAAGTGTGTCTCACTTCTCATCAAAAGAAAACTGAAGAGACCTTCTGCCTTTTCATTGTTTGTGTGAGATTGGCTTTTTGTCATTTGAAGATTGACGATGTTGTTCCATCTTTACAAAGACAAGGGTTCGATGGAAGGGGGTTGGTTGTGATCGCTCTATATTTCCATTGATTGTCTACTGACAAAACAACTTTCCGGTGAGGTGGTAGGTTTCATTGGTTCAATACCAATGGAAATCATGAATTTTGTGTATTGACAGTTTTATACGAGCACTCCACCAATGGAGTTTTGGGATGTACCTTTTGCTAATTTTCTGAGGTGCATGAACCAATGAGAACAACCTATGGTTTCCTATTCACATGTACTGATGGGATGCCATGTTGTAAGTGTGTATCAATTGAAAGTTGGGGTCCATCTAAGATGAGACAATGAATCAACTAAGGTACACTTTTGACTGTCTATGTGATAATTTGACCACTTTTCTCTTTCCTCTAGGGTCATAATTAAATACCCTGATGTTATTCCTTCTTGTCTCACTTGTGCAAGTTGAGCCTAGATGTGTTGTTGAAGAGAGAGACCCAGTTGGTTGATAACAATCGATAAGATTGGCAACGCCTTCAATCTTTACTTCCAATGTCATTTACCCTCTACTCTCTTCTCTATTGATGTGTGATGAGACATAAAGTGGCTTTTGATCTTATATATAAGTATGTCAAACCTTGATCCTTGCAATCCTTTGGTGATATTTTAGCTTTTTGCCTTCTTGGATATTTTCTAGGAATTTTTTCTCGAGGGTATTAGATCTACAATCTTACGCCCCATTTCCAAGTTCCCCTTATTTGTTTTGTTGCCTTTGGCTATCAATCGACACCTACAGAGCGTGGTTGAAGGGGAGAATCTTAGATCTTGGAGAGTTTGTCTCGTTGCTAGAGTTTGTCATGAAGGTGAGAGCTTCATTGTTGCTTTTCATGTGCATACTTCTTTCTATCTTTTTCGGATGAGTGATATAACCTTTGACTCATTTATTACCTATTATATACTTTATGTAGTAGGATCTTGTTGAAATGAATCTTAAAATGCTAAAAGATTGTAGCTTTATGTACCTTGCACCTATATTTATGAGTTTATGACTTGCATGTTGGGATTATGTACCATGAGTACCCTTGTTGTACATAAAAGATGATTGTTTGTTGTTCCTTAGTGAGGATACATCTTACCTACCAAAGGAATCTTTTGTTTTCTTCCTTTGATGGTGAAATATGATTTACAAGTCTGAAGAATGTTAACTTGTAAGCTGATCTATTATGTTGTACACTTTGAGTGCATGGATTGAAGTTATTATATTGTCTCTATGTTGTTGGAATACATAAAAATGGATTCCTTAAAGTAAAAATGAGAGTTCTAAATGTATTTATGCTTGGATACAAATACCTATAGGTATAAAAACTGATGGAATTTTTAGGAGTGTTATCGTTGTTTAAGTGTTGGACTGAGAGATTACTCTTTTTTTTTGGGTCAAAAGTATAAACACAATTGTCCAACAAAAAGATACCAAATTTTAAATTTATACCTGACTAAATGAAATGTCTGCAACTCAATACAAAGTCTTTGTAGCAGTGTGGGGTCGGACACAGAGACAAGGAGAATAACACAATAAGAACGAGAGATATTGGCTTGGTTTAGTTAAAACAAAGAGGTGAATTTGATGTTCTAGTCAAAGAACAACTTAACCTAATTAAGTAGTAAATCTAATTTATCAAAGATCAAAGAAGGAAATAAAGAAAATTGTGAAACAATAAAAGATAAACATGGATTGAGTTTCACCAATAAAGTTAACCAAAACTACGTAAAACATTTCCTTCCAATTTACATATGTTCCCAACATATTTTGCAAACAACCATAAAAGACATTCACGCCTTCCTTCTCTCGAGATCTGGGTAGATTTCTATCTAAATGTATCTCTGCCTCGAGACAATAACCAAAGGAACAAGTATAATCGTATGACTTTCATTTTGATAACTCATCACTCTCGTGTCTTGTTACCAATCTATACTCTAGATCTAAATGAAATCATTTTCTCAAACAATATTCATATCAAATGTTGGAAGAGGATAGCTAATCATCAAACGACACTATAAAACATGAGCATAGAAACAAAACTATAGAAACATATCCAATAAATATAAGAAGGAATAATTACATAGTTGGAAAGGACTGACAGATACTCCCAACCCAAGTTATGAGTCTAGACTCCCATGAGAAGGAAAAATGTTAAAATTTGGACCAATCATGATAGAAAAGAAAAGAAAAAAATGTGATTGGTTGCCAAATCTAGAGGTCAATGGTCTAGACTTGGACTTTGATCTTTGTAAAAGTCTTTTGGCTCTTTGTCTCCAAAATCCGGGATCCCTTTTTCAATGGTGACTGCTTGGCATTTATAGGATAGATGAAAAACATTAGGTTGTCAAATAAAATTTGTAAAGTCACAATAATTAATACAGTGGGACCGTGGATCGGTGGTCATCAGCTAGGGGTCTACCAACCTGGACTGTCATCGAGCGGGAAGTCAACCAGTGTTGTCGACTAGTGTCCTTCAAACGGGATGTTGGCACATTGGTTGTCAATGGGGACTGTCAAATTGTGACTATCAATCGAGATTGTCGATGTACATGCTTTGGTTTTGCTCGACAGGTTCCTATGTGCTTGATAGCACTATTTCTTTCGTTCATTCCTATACTGATTCAATTGCCTCGATGTCTAATTTAGTAAAAGCGATCGACAAGTTTGTATTTAACAAATAGGTCGAAAACCTTTTATCATGTGCTCAATTACATGGTTGTCGATACATGCATGGATGTAATGGATGTGAACTGTAGCTATCGACCTTGGGATAGCTTCCATTCTCGCGGTCAGCCATTTTACTCTACTTAGGTCTAAGTAACCATGAAGATTATTGGCATGTAGTGTTGCATGGAGGCGCATATTTGATCGGATACTACCAAATAACCAGCAACACTTGAAGAAAGGTTAGGAATACTTTATTTTAAATTAAGACCTCCTTAGTAAAAAAGGAAAATATGGAGGGTCCGCTTGATTAATGACTACTAAAGGAAAGTAATAGTTTCCATATTTGACCCAATGAGTAATTAAGTCAATTCCATTATCATTCAACCACTAAATTATTTCTCCACAATGATCTCGATTCACATGACTTCTTATCTTTCTTCTCTTTGCACTTTTGATTGCAGTCAAATATATTAATGAGACTCCAAGCTTTCCGAACATTGTAAAATTGTTAGTTTATTGCTTTTAATTTCCATGACCAACTTAATGCACACAGATAAATTGTGTTTTGTGTTTCCTACAAGCCAAAAATACACTAATTAAGAAACTAAATTGGAAAAAGGACAAAAATTACAAAAGACTAAGATTTAAACAATTAATGGCATATCATGGCTGATAAAGGTACACATTTTAAGGTAAAATAGATGGTAATATTGCACGAATTTGGGTGTTATCAACTACCACAAACTTACAATTTTCTTATCCTCAAGAAAGACTCAAACTCAAAGATCCTAAAATAACATTCCAATTGAGCTGGTAATAGACACTATGATTAGGAAAAACAATTTTGATTTACAAGTTGTCTATGACATGTTATTTTAGAATGAACCTCCACCATACTAACAAGCCTACTAATGTAATATTAGAGAACTACTAGACATGTTTAAGTGTTTTTAATATATTCCAACAAGATTCATAGGGGTGTAAATCATATTTATAGGTATTAAAGCACAATTACTTAGGAAATCGAGAAAATGACAAATGCAAGTAGTGAGATGTCATCAAGAATTCATATAAACCAATCAAGTACAATACATCTCCCACTTATTTTTTTCCTAATGCAAAAATTAAATTTAAAAAGACTCTAATGACTTTTGAGGTTCCCTATCTATGTCAAGCAGGTCCATGTGATGAACAACGGTCCCTATAGTCCAAGTAAATTGATTCAAAGTAGTAAGATGATCTCCTCGTACTGTGCTCGAAGCAACCATGCTACTAAAAAAGTCTCATTAGTGTCATAGGGGTTTCTAAAAGACTCTCTAGCGAATTTTGAATGACACTAGAAGACACGACATACACACATTTGTGAGCGTAGTCATACACCCATTGTGCATCATCCTTAATTCCCCTAAAAAGGAAAAAACTCACTCATAATTTCATTCACTTAGGCTTTTAACACTGCATTCTAATTAATTGATAATAGGTGCTAGCTTTTTATAGAAAGGAATTATTTTTGGGCGATAAAGCCTCTTTTTCTTATATTTATTATTATTTTTATTTTGAATCAATCTTATGTGAGAAAGCATGAAGACCATCATGGTAAACACTCCATCTTGATTAAACTCAAAACTCATCACCACTTGCTCAAACCTTAGTGAATATTTTTATATAGTACAAAATATCCTTAGAATAATGTCAAATCTATAAAAACACCGCTTAGATTTTTTGATCTTACACTATCTCCAAAAATTGGGCACAACCCTTAGGTTCATCATTCATAACACTAAATAGGCGAACAAGTAATTTTCAATTGTGGGTAGCAATGTGCAATCTTAGAATTCATTGCCAACATTGTAATAATGAATCTATGAGATGAATGAAACTGAAGGTCAAACAAATATAATAACGATGGAGTGATTTAACACAAGATGAACATTAATCTTGGCATTCATACCAACATAGCCACAATTATAAAAATGTTAAAAATTACCAATAAGGTCCTAAAAATGTAAGAATGCAAACTAGGAGAAATGGAATTCAAAAAATAATATAGAAGAGATAGAAGGGCATACTTGTTGGGTTTTGTGGAGAAAAAATGTGCGGCAGAAGCAACAAAAATTCCACGCAACCCAAAATAGGATCTTGTCAACAACAACATATTCGGAAAGAGTGTTTGCAGGATATACCTTATCACAGAGCAAATTCGGAGATGTCCTGCTGCATGATGTTGTACAACGATGCTGGCCTACACAGATGGAACTTCTCTCCCATTTGTTAAGTGTGTCACAGGAAGATCCGATGGTGCTCCTTTTGTGTGGTGATGTACGCCGCTCATAGTGTGTACAGATGATCAAAGATGTCCTCTAAATGTAGGCATCTCATCTTCTGTGTCTCTACTTTGTTCACACAGATGGACTGGAACTCCACGTCGTGTTTCCTAAGCCGGTGGGAAGGAGTCGTCTCTGTGGGGCAGCATGCTAGCATCGTAGTGCTCTTCTTTCTCTCCTGAGGATGGTGACGGCTAGTGTTTACATAGTGAGCGTAAACTAAAAAGCCTCTCTCAATATCTTATATAGATACCGGCCTTCAAGCTCCTTTAAATAGGAGACGAAGGGAAGTAGGATTTCCTAAACCCATCTGTAAACAGAAACACTGCGTTAATTAAAATTCTTGTGGATTAATTATATTATTTTGGAATTCATTAATTAACCAAATAACCGAATTAATTGATTCATTAATATCTGACTCTATGCAATCACTTGGTATGGCTCTATAGGCATATATACCAACAGAATCCCACTTGCACTTAGAGCCAGTCACTCTAATATTATTCTAATTGATTACATAAACATTTTGGTAATCAATGTGATTCGGAGCAATTCCAATCAAATCCACAATTATACTCCTATTCCAACACATCCTATGTGTGTGTCCCAGTAGGCTCCAAATTACGTTGGCAGTGATATCCATAATAATATTATGATTTCACAAGCAATGATTGGTATCTAGCAAGACTTCATTGCCACCCAAGTAATTGGAGAAGTTAGAGAACAACTTAACCTATCATTCATGACTGGTGTTATAGTGATTGTATATTTCCTTTGTCATTAATATCTGGATTGAACTCAAGTCATGGAATTGTTATCCTATTCAACATTCAATCCATGTTCCTTGAACTAGAGAAGACTGTCTAACATATATGTAAGCTCAATATCACATATTGACTCACTTCAGCATGGTCATGCATTTCTTCGTCTTACTTATCAAGTGGTCGGAATAGCAAACTCCCGTAGGAAGGACAAATTCCATCTACATCACTCACAGTCATCCCCATGTGTCACAGTGCACCCAAGAACCATCTTTATGGCAATCCTTATTTAGGACCACAGTGGATGATGTCAAAGTACACTGAACGACATGAGATAAGCGTAGTGACTTCAGGTCTAAGAACCACAATCACCACCATCATTATGAGATGTGAATCTAACTACCAATCATGGTATCCATGTATCACTCTCAAGGTGGATCTATCTGATACACTCTCTAACAAGTATCTATGTATTTGGTTTGATATCTCCATATCATGGATAATGAGATTCTTCCATCAACCAACATACATTCTAATCTTATGTGTTATTGATGTCTATGGATATTTCCACAATAACAACGCGATTAGGGACAAACCAAGAATACATACTCTTACCATACATATGATCTCACTGTTCAGGTCATCAACCTGAAGACATATGTCATTGAGTATATTATTCTATAGACATCTATAAGTTTTATGGTCATCTCACAATATAAAACACAAACATATAGATTGGAAACTTGCCTTTATTGATATGATCAATGTAGTACTACAAATCATTTACATAGTATACCATTACAATCATCAAATGATAGTCTCTATGGGCATACATACCAACAGATTCCCACTTGCACTTATACCCAATCACTCATGAATCTCAGACCAAGTGATCGAACATGTCTGTCATGTTTCTGCTGTAAAAGTACTTTTGTGATCAGGTCATCCACATTGCTTTCTTTAGGTACTCTACAAATCTTCACATCTCCTTGTTGTGCAATCTCTCATATGAGATTAAACCACTGTAGAATATGTTTGGAACGTTGGTGTGATGTTGGTTCTTTAGCCTGTGCAATTGCTCCGTTGTTGTCGTAAAACCACTCAATTGTGTCACCAGCGCTTGGAACCACTCCAAGGTCATAAATGAACTTCTTGATCCACACAACTTCCTTTATAGCATTAGATGCAGCAATATATTCAGCCTCTGTTGTAGAATCGGCAACCATCTCTTTCTTGGAACTCTTCCAGCTCACAACTCCATTGTTCAGGCAAAACACAAATCCAGATTGTGATATGTAGTCATCTTTGTTAGTTTGGAAGCTAGCATCAGTGTAACCCTTTACCACGAGGTCGTCCTCACCACCGTATACCAAGAATTGATCCTTAGTCCTTCTCAAGTACTTTAGGATGTTCTTTACGGTTGTCCAGTGACATTCACCTGGATCTGATTGATACCGGCTCATCATGCTCAAAGCATATGACACATCAGGATGAGTACATAACATCACGTACATGATTGATACAATTACTTATGCATATGGAATCTTACTCATGCATGCCTATTCATCACATGAACTAGGAAATTGGGCTTTAGAG
Organism: Alisma plantago-aquatica; assembly: GCA_963693085.1. Lineage (NCBI taxonomy): Eukaryota > Viridiplantae > Streptophyta > Magnoliopsida > Alismatales > Alismataceae > Alisma > Alisma plantago-aquatica. The sequence goes on from OY856414.1 coordinate 481,052,010, forward strand.
ATCATAACCCCATGGTACATGGGCAAGTTACCTCTCGTAGAACCCTCCATGCTAAACCTCTTTAGCACCTTGTCAATGTATGTGATCTGGCTTAGGCCTAGAAGCCTTCTAGATCTATCTCTATAGATCTTGATCCCTAGTATATAGGATGCTTCACCTAAATCCTTCATAGAGAAGGTCTTACCTAGCCAACCTTTTACTGTCTGAAGAGTAGGGATGTCATTTTTCATCAATAGTATGTCATCCACATACAATATGAGAAGTACGATTGAGCTCCCACTAACCCTTTTGTAAATACAAGGTTCATCAACATTTTGACTAAAGCCAAACTTTTTGATTACTTTGTCAAAATGTAGATTCCATCTCCGAGATGCTTGCTTCAAACCATAGATTGACCTTTGTAGCTTGCAGACTTTATTGGCTTCCTTTGAATCGATAAAACCCTCAGGTTGTGTCATGTACACATCCTCAAGAAAATTCCCATTAAGGAATGTTGTTTTAACATCCATCTGCCGAATCTTATAGTCATGATAAGCTGCAATGGCATGCATGATCCTGATGAATTTAACCATGGCAACTGGTGAGAAGGTCTCGTCATAATCAAAACCTTGAATTTGACGGAATCCTTTCACAACCAAACTACCTTTATAGGTTTGAACATTTCCATCCATGTCAGTCTTCTTCTTGAAGACCCACTTGCATCCTATGGGTTTTACCCCTTCGGGTGGATCCACCAAGGTCCATACCTTGTTGGTGTACATGGATTCCATCTCAGATCTCATGGTTTCGAGCCATTTCTCTGATTTTGGTCCCTTAGTAGCTTCTAGATATGAATTTGGCTCATCTGCTATGCCCAATTTGTCACTGTCTTGAGTCATGAGAAATCCAAATCTCCCAGGCTCAAGTCGTGCCCTACTAGACCTACGAGGTTCCTGTGTTACATTTGGGACTTGAAATTCCACAACAATTTGTGAGTCTTCATATTCCTTATGTACCTCCTCAGGTTCTCTACTTTCTTGTTGGTCTCAAACTTCTTCGAGCTCTACATTCCTCCCACTAATTCCTTTGTTGGTCCCAAACTTCTTCGATCTCTACATTCCTCCCACTAATTCCTTTGGAAATAAATTCCTTCGCAAGAAATACAACAGTTCTAGAAACAAACACTTTGTTGTCAGTTGGTGTGTAGAAATAGTATCCCCGAGTTTCCTTGGGGTATCCAAAAAAATAGCATTTTTTTGATTTGGGTCCAAGCTTTTGAACCGATTTGGAAGATACACAGTTAAGTGTAAATGCTGCAGTTTCAAGAGCATATCCCCAGAACAATATTGGAAGTTTGTCTGAACTCATCATTGATCGTACCATATCTAATAATGTATGATTCCTTCTTTTTGACACACCATTATGTTGTGGTGTACCAGGTAATGTCCATTGTGATACAATACCACATTCTCTCAGAAGGTCCTCAAACTCTTGGCTTAAGTATTCGCCACCTCGATCTGAACGGAGTGCTTTAATACTCTTACCAAGTTGCTTCTCTACTTCATTCATGAAAGTCTTGAACATTTCAAGAGTTTCTGACTTATGTTTCATGAGGTATACATAGCCATACCTACTGAGGTCATTAGTGAAGGTAATGAAGTATTGATAGCCTCCTCTAGAATTTGATCCAAAAGGTCCATGTGCATTAGTATGTATGAGCCCTAGCAAATCACTAGCTCTCTCACTGTGTCCAGTGAAAGGAGTCTTGGTCATCTTCCCTAATAAACATGCCTCACATGTCTCTAATGATTCAAAATCAAAAGAGTCTAGATAACCATCCTTATGGAGTCTAGATATGTGCTTCTCATTTATGTGCCCAAGACGACAATGCCATAAGTATGTTTTGTTTGAGTTGTCAAGTTTTAACCTTTTAGTATTTACATTTTATATGCTAGTCTCAAGTTCTAACAAGTAGATACCATAAGATATAGGGACATTGCCATAAAACATCTCATCTTTAGAAATAGAAATAATTCCATTCTTAATGTGAAATTCAAATCCACTCTTGTCCTTACAAGATACATAAATAATATTTCTTTTAATGGAAGGTACATAATAGAAATTCTCTAATTTTATTACAAGGACCGTAGGCAAAGATAAACTAATAACTCCAACTGTGGTGGCATCAACTCTTTCTCCATTAGCGACCCACAGCTCGACTTGGCCCTTTCGTAAAGGCTTACTTTTTATCACATCCTGCATATAAGAACATATGTGAGATCCACATCCGGTATCCAGTACACATGATGAAGAAGTATTTAAGTTTATCTCAATAACGTATATACCTGAAGTGGAGATCCCTATCCCCTACTTCTTCTTCCTCCGTTCCTCCAGGTAGAGAGGACAATTTATTTTCCAATGTCCAGCCTGGTGACAATGGTGATAACTGCCTTCTTTGGAGATCCCACCTTTAGCTTAGCCCACGCATGTTTTCCCCACAAAACCCAACAGTGGTATCAGAGCAACATCGATATACGACGTATTGGGATTCATTTTGATATGATCGAACCACTGTATACTATTTTCTATGTTGCATACGATGTGAATTAAAACTACTAATGTGCGAATCTAAGCCTAATTGCACATACGTCCGTAGGATTTTATTTTTTTGACATTTCGAACGGGATCGACTATGGAAAATACTGATTTTACTAAGTGCACGGAAGTAAAATTCCATAAAATCCCTTCATAGGGGTGCTGCCCCTGTGTACCTCGCATAGTCTGTGTGGGAGTCAAAAATTTAGTTAATGGGGAATGTCCTGCATTAAAATTACTGCAATTTTAGTATGTATATACGTATATGTAGATATACCTATGATATCATACACATCACCTTTAAAATCTATTTTATGTGGTGAATGCATGCATGATTATGGCCTAATATCTCCTTTTGTGAATGTTGTGAATGAATGTGGATGTCAATCTTGTGGATATGTTTGTTTGTGAATGCTATGAATGTATAATGGTTGTATGTGGATCCTTTGTATAAAGTATTCGGCTTGCATGCCGAGCCACATATCTCATTTCAAAGTGTAATTAATTCTTTCCCTTTATATTTGTACTCATATGATGTAATAGAGAAATGATTAGTTTTAGCCTTTGTAAACTTGATGTAATGAGGCAACTTAAAGATCCAACTCCAAGGAGAATCCATGGAGAAGCACCATGAAGATCCAATTCCAAGAGGCAACTTGAAGATTCAACTCCAAGGAGCATCCATGGAGAAGCAACTTGAAGATCCAATTCCAAGAAGCAACTTGAAGTTCCAACCTCACAGAGCATCCATGAAGTGGTTCATTGTAATGTCGATCCTTATAGGTTGATTCACATGTGTTGTTGCATGAGATGCATAAGGCCATAGGTGGACCATAATCCTTTGTTTCTCTAAAGGATTACAATAATATGGCCATAAACGATGTATCTGTGTTTGTGATTGCATGCCTATCATTTGTGGTTGTGGATATAGTAGTATATGATATGTACTATAAGTATGTGGTGTTTGGATATGTATATGTATTAATAAAACCCCTCAATTAATAATATTAAGTTTTAATTGCCTTCCATAAAGCAACACACATGAAAAGCTTGATGAACTATGTGTGGGCATGCCTCCGTGTGGTACACTATCTATCTCGTAGAAGTGTGATGGTGAGTGTGTGTGTCTGCCTCCGTAGGGTGCACACTCATCGTGTTGGCTTATGGGTTGGACTTAACTAGGGAACCTTGATAGGATCAAGTACCTAGATCTACACAGATGCATCATGGCAAGGAGTTGTGCATGATCATCTATCCAAGAGTTGCATATGATGCAATTGGCAAAAGTTTCCTATCTTAGTATTTGGTCTTTGACACTGGCATTGGTTGGGCATTGATCCAATTATTTTGGATCTTGGCTCACTAGAAGGTTTTACATTGCAATCTTTCGAGTTGATAGTGAGGGCTATCAATTTGTATAAAATAGTGGAGCATAATTATATAAAAGCCTAATTAATCTTGTTTATCAAATCTTTACAAGTCAAAATGTTTTGGACTAAATACAAACTTTTTCTTTTGTAGTAATCAAATGGCAAACAACACTCACAATTTCTCACTGTGATCGGTCCTTGAGAAGGACAAACTTACCAGAACCAACTTTCAAAATTGGTTTAGGACGTTGATAATTTTTCTCACACATGAGCATAAGCTCTATGTCCTTATAACAGCAGATCCAGCGGAACCTGCCGCAAATGCGTCCAAGGCTGAAAAGGATGCTTACAAGAAGCACCTTGATGATGCCGTGGATGTCAAGTGCATGATGTTGTGCTCAATTAACTATGAGTTGCAAGAGCAGCATGAGAACATGAATGTCACAGAGATGGTAACATATCTCAAGAACATGTATCAGCATCAAGCATGACAGGAGAGATATGATATCTCCAAGGCTTTGTTCAGGAGCAAGATGAAAGAGGGAGACTCAATTGGCACCCATATACTCACTTTGATTGGGTACATGGAAAGCCTTTCCAAGCTGGGATTTCCCCTTGGTCAAGAGTTGGCCAATGATGTGATTCTACAATCATTGTCTAAATCATATAGTCATTTTGTCATGAACTACAACATGAACAATCTTGACAAGCCATTGTCAGAATTGTTGGGCATGTTGAGGACAACCGAAGCACATATGAAGAAAGGTAAGCCCAAGTCTGTGATGATGATCAATAAGACAAAGAGAAAGTCAAAAGGCAAAGGCAAGGCTAAGAAAGGTTCTAAAGCCAGGCATAAGCTAAATTAATCTGCTCTCAAAGCTAAAGGTGGGATCTCCAAAGAAGGCAGTTGTCACTGGGCTAGACATTGGAAAAGAAGCTGTCCTCTCTACCTGGAGGAACTGAGGAAGAAGAAGTAGGGGATATAGATCTCCACTTCAGGTATATACATTATCGAGATGAACTTAAATACTTCTTCATGGGAACTGGATACCAGATGTAGATCTCACATATATTTTGATATGCAGGATCTAATAAGAAGTAAGCCTTTATGAAAGGGCCAAGTCAAGTTGTGGGTCGCTAATGGACCAAGTGTTGCTGCCACCGTAGTTGGAGTTATTAGTTTATCTTTTTCCTATGGTCCTTGTAATAGAATTAGAGAATTGCTATTATGTGCCTGCCATTAATAGAAATATTATTTATGTATCTTGTATGGACAAGAGTGGATTTGAATTTCACATTAAGAATGGAATGCTTTCTATTTTTAAAGATGAGATCTTTTATCGCAATTCCCCTATGTCTTATGGTATCTACTTGTTAGAACTTGATACTAGCATATACAAGTTAAATACTAAAAGGCTAAATCTTGAAAACTCAAACAAAACATGCTTATGGCATTGCCGTCTTTGGCACATAAACGAGAAACGCATATCTAGACTCCATAAGGATGGTTATCTAGACTCTTTTGATTTTGAATCATTAGAGACATGTGAGGCATGTTTATTAGGGAAGATGACCAAAAATCCTTTCACTGGACATAGTGAGAGAGCCAATGATATGCTAGGGCTCATGCATACTGATGTATGTGGACCTTTTAGATCAAATATTGGAGGAGGCTATCAATACTTCATTACCTTCATTGATGACCTCAGTAGGTATGGCTATGCATATCTTAAGAAACATAAGTCAAAAACTCTTGAAATAATCAAGACTTTCATGAATGAAGTAGAGAATAAACTTGGTAAGAGTATTAAAGCACTTCATTCAGATCGAGGTGGTGAATACTTAAGCCACGAGTTTGAGGACCTTCTAAGAGACCATGGTATTGTATCACAATGGACTCCACTTGGTACACCACAACATAATGGTGTGTCAGAAAGAAGGAATTGTACATTATTAGACATGGTACAATCAATTATGAGTTCAGCTGAACTTCCAATATCATTCTAGGGATATGCTCTTAAAACCGCAATGTTTACACTTAACCGCGTACCTTCTGAATCGGTTTAAAAGATACCATATGAGATATGGAATGGGAATCGTCCCAATTTGTCTATGTTAAAGATTTAGGGATGTGAAGCTTATGATAGGAAACAATTTCCTAAAAAGCTTGGACCCAATTATGAAAAATGCTATTTTGTTGGATACCCCAAGGAAACTCAGGGATACTACTTCTTCACACCAACTGACAACAAAGTGTTTGTTGCTAGGACTGCTGTATTTATTGAAAAGGAATTTATTTCCAAAGGAATCAGTGGGAGGAATGTAGAGCTCAGAGAAGTTCGAGGTCAACAAGAAAGCAGAGAACCTGAGGAGGTACATAAGGAACATGAAGACTCACAAACTATTGTGAAATTCAAGTTCCAAATGTTACAAAGGAACCTTGTAGGTCTAGTAGGACACGACTTGAGCCTGAGAGATTTGGATTTCTTGTGACTCAAGATAGAGACAAATTGGGCATAGCAGATGAGCAACTTCCTATCTAGAAGATATTAAGGGACCATAATCTGAGAAATGGCTTGAAGCCATGAGATCTGAGATGGAATCCATGTACACCAACAAGGTATGTGATACGACCCCACCTTCCGATAACCTCCAATTAAGGGAGACCGAGAAGTAGAAGCCACACCCATAATTTCCGGATCAAAGGTTCGACACTTAACCAAGAACAATTATTAAATTTTAATAGACTAAACTGAAAATTTGTAACAAAAATAAACTTTCACATACGTTTTTTTGAAAACTTGGATCTCTAAACTTCTATCCACTTATGGTTTCTACATCTAACTAATCCTCCTTGTATTTTACTTCATTTATTTCACAATATGATGATTTACTGTTTGTCCTTTTGGCTTGTACCTAAAATGCCGACAAACAAAACGTCGGTCAGTCGAAGTTGGTATGTGGGGGAAACAATAATCATGTAAATATGTTAACAATGTAATCATTTAACAACCACGATTACATTTTATATATAACACCATGATCCAAGAGTACCCTATCCTCTGTGTTGTCCCCATTGAACCCCTCATGATCCACCTATCAAGTGAACCCGTTTCTAGAGTTGAGTCACACGGAACTACTCATAGGTAGACCACTCCTTAACTCAGGGTATGCTAAAGAGTCTCATGGCACTTGTAACGACCCCACCTCCCGATAACCCCCAATTAAGGGTGACCGAAAGGTCAGAGCCATTAACCAATAACCCGGACCAAAGGTTCATCAAATAATCAATAATAATTATGAAATTCTACTACTAAACTGAAAACTGGTATAAAATAAAAACTTTACTTACCTTTTAAAAGCTGGGATTTCTAAACTTCTATCCATGAATATACTAATCTAACTAATCCTCCTGTGTACGTTATTTCTCATTTAGTTCCACATATGCCACTTTACTGTTTGTTATTTTCATTTGTACCTAAAACGCCGACAAACAAAATGTCGGTCAGCAAGAAGCTGGTATGTGGGGGAAACAATAATTGTGCAACTATGTTAACAATGTAGTCAACCAAATATCATTTAACATCCAAGATTACATTTTAAGCAATAATACTCAATCCTTGCCTATCCCCTATCTTTGTACCGTCCTTATAGTGGACATGGATACTACCTCTCTCATATGGTAGATCCTTACCCCCATGGTCCTACCACATAGGTAGCCAATTCCTAGGGTTATGGAGTCGCATGGCCCTACCCAAAGGTAGCCCAATCTCTGACTCATGATGACTTGATGGTCCTACCCCATTGGTAGCCATGTATCGAGTCATTCAATGACTTGATGGGCCTACCCCATTGGTAGCCATGTACTGGGTCAATCCATTAGGCTACAGAGGGGACTAGGATCTGAGATAGTAGGCACATCTCTTATGTGATAGTCATATTCACATTATAATTTGCAGGAATTAAATGCAACCAACATTTTAATTCAAGTCATCGATAAAACCTCAAAAATCCTTGAGAAACTAATTCGGGATATTCATAGGTGTAACCACATACCTGTCAAGTTGATGTGAGACAGAAATAATCCAATCAACCAATAGGCCAACAAGCATTCAATAAGATCCTGAAACAATTATAGAATTTCCTTTTATTACTCATGTCATTAAGATCTATTAAATCTAGCTCACTTCCTAGGGTTTCTAGTTCACTTTTAGGGTTTCCATTGTAAATAGGGTTTCCCTTCATCTTTTACTATTTTATACCCTAATATAACACAATTGATCACAAACCCCAATTATCTCAACATCTAATCCTCAGTTTCAGATATAAGGCAGAATTAACCATTAAATAAGTCCATTAAGCCTCTTTTACAATAAAGCTACAATTTTCATCCTTTTAATATATAACAATATCATTATGCTCATTTATCGTTAATTCATAGTTCATTATGATTGAATTCACATGTGATCTCTATTTGTCATTAATTCCATCTTGATTCATTCAAAAACCCTAATTTCTATATTAAGGTTATTTATCCACAATTTAGGAAATTTAATGCTCGAAATAGCTTATAACCATGAAAACTCAGTTCTATACATGAAATAGAATAATTAAAGCCATTAGCAGTCCTAATCACCAACATTAGGGTTTCAAGGCCCATTAAAGTATATTTATGCACATGAAACTCTAAATTAAACTAATTACATGCAAAGTTCAACATTTTTGTTCCTAATGTTCTTTTTTTATCATTAATAGGTTAATACCAACTCTAATCATCCATTAAACCCTTATAAATATATTATTCATTTCAAAATAGGGTTCTTTAAAAATTAACACATTAAAGTTGACATCATCCATTACTTTTCAAATTGCAAGAGGAATTAGGCTTCAATAATATTTTTAATGGATTCCCCTCATTTTTTTGAGCAACTTTCATATATTATTCGTATTCAACCGAGCTACCAATTATTAAATATAATTTTTCAAATAAAACACTTACTCTGGCCAATCAGAGTGTGCCACGTCACTCGACTCCATGCAACGTTGCTCGGCCACTTTGGAAACCTGACGAAAAGATGCGATTGCCCTTGGTTAAGTTCTCGGCTCTTCAATGCCCAGAGGAGCAGAACCGTCCAACCGGCCCTCCCTCTTCTTCTATCTCACGAACCCTAGGGCTGCCGCCGGTGCAGCTGTTCGCTGGGTCTTCTCCCCCCCTCCAGGGCCCGAACCTCACCGGCAGCCATTGCCCTGCCTTCTCCCATCTCCGCCGCACCCATCCAGGCCTCAGAGCATGGTCGAAACGACCACGTGCAAGGGCGCTAGGCATGTAACTCACTGCAAATATATGGATCTCCAGTAGGTGCTACATGAAGGTGGGGGTACGAGGATGAAGGAAGATCATTCCTAGGCTGTCGTGAGAGTATCTCGCATCCATCAAGACTGCTTAATAGTTCCCCATTGCACCAGGGTCGCATTTCCCTTCTTGGTTAGGGTTTAATGTGAAGGAAGAAGGAGAAAGGGGATAGCTGCGTGGGATTCCCTCCAGAACTCAAACCAAGATCTTACCCCTTTTATAGGAGAGAGAAACGAAGCCCTAGGTAGGCTTATACATGACTCAAAGAGCCCCTTTCCAAAAGGATTCATATTCCTTCTAGGAGAAGTATTCTTCTCTCTCCTCATTATCATTTTGTTAAGCTTTATCTCATGGATAATTGGAAAAATGAAAATCATTTCTCTTTTTATCATTATTCTTGCATTTTAATCCATTAACAACGAAATTATATTTCCTTTTGTTGAAACAATACTTCTTTTTAACAATACCTCATAATTATTCATTATGCATCATATTATCTTCTTATTTGACTTTATTGGTATTTTCTCTTTTCGCTTTCTTCATTGGGACTCCTTTTAACATTAGGAATCCTTTGGATATGAAAATCCATCAAGGATAACTTGATTACACCTCTTTCCACTTGTTTTCCACGTTTTACCATTATTTTCAATTTATTTCTTAATAAAGAAATACTTAATTAATCTTTTCTTTTCTTATCACCTTTTCTTTGCAACTTTGGACTCCTTGGAACCCAAGGAACCCAAGAGGCACGAAATCCATCTTTGGATTACATTCTTTTGCCTTCTAGAGGTTTCCACATCTTTCTTTTCTCAAATTCTCAATTATTCATTAATTAATTGAATTTCCTTGATATTGGGTCCAATAGCCAATAAAGCCCACAATACAATCATCAAGGCTATTGTAAAGAAAATTACATCATTATTTGTCCAATATAAGAGTTTACATTTCTCATCAGATGAACCCAAAAATTGGGGTTGTAACAACACTACACGTAGGTAGCCCAGTTTCTAACTCACGGTAACCTAGACCTTGATCTAGGATTACCCCTTTTTTAGCCTTTTCAAAGCAACAAAGGTGGACCCGGATCTAGCCAGTTATATATGCACATTTATAGTGATAATCATAGTCACTTTATAGTTGCATGAAATAAAAAGACATCCAATAGTTATTTTCAAGCAACCGATAAAACTTCGGGAATCACCGTGAAACTAAAGCGATTATTCATAAGTGTAACCACATACCTGATTTGATGATTTCACAAGCATTAAGTAAATCCAACCAAGAAAGCAGTCCAAGCAAGTAGTTCTACCACACAATCAAGAATCCTAAAAAACACATGTACTCTATTTACTACTCACTTTATTAAGATTCTTTCTATTCAACTTGGATTTCTTCCTAAGGTTTCCGTATCCATTTTAGGGTTTCAATAGGGTCTTTCTTCACTTTTCATCATTATAAACCCAAGTTAGGAAAAATAGCTTACAAACCCTAACGATTGTACCCTATTTCGTCCAATAGGCTTAGGATCATCTTTTAATGGCCTATTATCACATATTTCAAATTAAATAGGATCTTTTCCCTTTTTACTCTAATTTAGGGTTTCTAAGTGCTTAATAATACACATATCATGAAATACCCTAAATTATGCAGGAAAGCATCAATATCATGTTCAAGATCATTATTAACTATTCAACAAGTTATATTTACTCAATTTCATCAATTAAGTATCATGAACTTAACCATATTGTTTGATTAGGGTTTCTAATCAAAATCATAAGAACCTTCCATTATATTAGAACACTTTGACAAATAGGAATGAAAACATGTTCTCTCACCAATTTTATCATATTCCTCACATTTTTCTAAGTAAGATTCATATATTATTTATCCTCATATGATCATCCTACGAATTACTAAGATTTTTACCATTTAAAGCCATCCTAGCCAATCCCACGCTGACACATCAACAACTAATGTGCAAAATCAGATGACACTCAATTAGTGGTTAAATACCACCTTGCCCTTACTTGTTACTCATACTGACTAGAGTTCTATCGTCCCTAACCTCTCGACGGAGGCAAGGCTAGCTCCGTGCGATCTGCCGCGATGCCTGCGGCTTCCCTACTCTCCCTCCCCCGCGACTCCTGGGTCTCAAGGTGGGTGGAGACAGGGTGGCCCTACTGGCCCTAGCCGGACCAGGCTGCGACTAGCGGTGGTCACAGACTAACTAGCGGCTATAGCCCTATGTTTTACAACATGAAACAACATCGCGAGGAGGACGCTTCATACATGCGGAGGGAAGCTTTGCGCTGCTGCACACAGAAGTGACTAGGTCAGGTGGACGCTGTTCCTCGTGCTCAAGTGCAGTGAACCAGAAAGTAGGGAGGAACTCCCTCGTCCTTGCTCCCTCCCACAAAGCATAGTACTGCTGCCGAGATGGTCATCGCCGCCTGCTCGTTACTTCACTTCGCAGGATATCATATATACGCCATGGACTGTATGATCCCTGAGGGAAATGAGACCTCCCATGATCGCTTTCGTGTTGCCCATGAATCCTAGGGTACGTAGGAAGAGAGTGATGGGGATGGAGGGACAAGAGTATCTCACGAAAGAGCATGCTATCCGACTTATATATACTCTTATGGAAATCATCGGTTGCTCTAGCACCTTCTGGAAGACATTTATAACTTCCTCTCTTCGTTCTTTTGCACCTTGGTTAAATATACATGTGGATATACATATCGCTCTCGCCTCCCGTCCCGCGCCTAGGGTTTCGCTGCGGTGATTCGTTGGGCGAGCGACGGTGCCGTGCGAGTCCACCCTCGGCGAACACCGCGGCGTTATCTCTGTTTGCTTTGCAGGTTCCCTCCGTCCGTGATGGCGGACGAGCTGAGTGTGAGATGTGCAGGACTTTCGGTGGAGGACGACGAGGAGGATGAAGTGATTGACTTCAGGTGCACGCAGGTGCAAACAACCGGGGAACACATTGACCTAGCCCTGGTGGGGCGACTGATGACAGAAAGACCCTACAATTTCCCGGTGATGACCAGGACGCTCATTGGAGCGTGGGGACTCAGACGCGAGGCTACCTTCCGCCAAATCGCAAGCAATGTATTCGTGATCCAGTTTGTCCACTGGCGAGATAGGGAGAAGGTGATGAAGGAAGGACCATGGAATTTTGATAACAGTCTACTAGTGGTCAAGGAGATATGCTCTGAGGAGACGCCGGTGGAAGTTGAACTAAAAGAGTGTCTTTTCTGGGTGCGGCTTTACAACTTGCCGCTTGGTTACAGATCGGAGGAGGTGGTGAGGCTGATCGCCACGAAGATAGGGGAGGTTCAAGAGGTTGATCAATCCAATTGGGGCTGGGACTCCTACTACAGGGTCCGAGTGTAGGTGGACGTGACGAAACCGATACGACAATGGCAGAAGATAAGGAATAAGGAGGGCAAGATGATCCAAATCGATATCAAATATGAGAGGCTGCCAACGTATTGCTTCTTGTGTGGAATTATAGGCCATGCAGATCGAGACTGTACCAAGGAAGAAGACGAACCAAATCAACCACGGGTTTGGGGGCCTTGGGTAAAGGCGTCTCCGGTGAAACGCTGGATCAAACCAGTTGAGGAGGAGCTTAGGGGGGCGGCAAACCCTAACAGAGCCATCGTTTTTGTGAAGAAGCCGACGGAGGGATCGGGGGCGGCAAGGCAGGAGGAAATCGCGCAACGGAGACACACAACAACTATAGGGGAAGAAGAACAAAGGGCAGCAATTCCACAGCAGGCTGCCGATGTAGCACGGGAGAGACAGGACATGGACAGGGCTAATACGGATGCGCCAAGGGGCACCACGACGGTGGAAGGAGGGAGACCGGATAACATGATAGAGCTTGAAGAAGAAGTGTGGAGGGAGTTTGTAGGACCTGAATACATGGAGAGAGTGAGTGGGAAAGAAAAGATGAAAGGTAAGCAAAGGGAGAACAAACACCAGACGGCGTTCCAACCGGCGAGGCCGATACCGGAGACACCACCGGAGATAGAACCAACGCTGCCGACATACAATGAGGAACAGGAAGGTGGGAGCTATACAGGAGCACTAATCGCAGATGACACTACATCTGAGAGGATGAATGAAGTTATTACAGCAGCATCACTCCACAGGGAAGACGAAAGCAGAATCATGAAGGAAGCCCAATACGAACCACGTCAGCAGGTGATCATGAAACCTTTCCATGCGGGTTTGGGTAAAGTGGAGAATAGAGGTCAACGGCTCCGCCGGCGCAAAGAACAGATCTTGAGTAAAAGAAGATCAATACAACTGAGGGGGGATGATGAAAGAACTAGTCGAGGGAGGGCAGGTGACAAAAGAAATAGAGAAGAAACTATGGGAGAGATGGAGGTAGACGTGGAGGAGGGTCCGAATGGTAAGAAAGGTAGAGGAGAAGGATGTGCAAAGGGAACTGGTTCCCAAGTAGCAGGCCTAGGCGCAGACCGGGTCTGCGAACAACAATGAAAATATTATGTTGGAATGTCCAGGGGCTGGGCACCCATGGACTGGATTCGTCTCTCCGGAGTAGGTGCTCGAGAGAGATGCCCGACTTGGTTTTCATATCGGAAACCATGTCCAGAAGTCAGGAACAAGAGAAGTTGAGGAGGAGCTGTGGTTTTGAGAATGGGTTTGGAGTGGATAGCATAGGGAAGGCAGGGGGGCTTGGTCTGTGGTGGAGGGGGGATTTGGTGAAGGTGGTGTCATTCTCAGATCATCATATATACGCGGAGGTGGGAGGTGATGGGGACACAGACAGGTTTGGTTTCATGGGTATCTATGGATGGGCAGCAGTGCATGAGAGACAGGCCACGTGGAGTCTAATGAGAAACATTTGTGGGGATTCCCAGCTTCCCAAAATTCTGGGGGGAGACTTCAATGAAATTATAAAAGACGAGGAAAAGAAAGGCGGGCAGAGTAGAGCTGAATGGCAGATGAGGAATTTTCGAGAGGCAATAGAAGATTGTCAGTTGAAAGATATGGGCTTCCAAGGAAACATCTTCACGTGGCACCGGGGAAAAAGGAAGGAAACAAGGATGAAGGCGTGCCTGGATAGATTCTTAGCTGATCAGCAGTGGTGCAACATGTTCCAGGTCAGACGGGTATGACATTTCCTGATACAGTTCTCGGATCACGCCCCTATTCTTATCACGGCTACGCACTCAAGACAGGAGAAAAAACATTAAAAAAAATTCAGGTTTGAAACTATGTGGCTCTCGGCTCCAGATTGCAGACAGGTGATTGAGAGAGCGTGGAACGAGGCACTGGGCTGTGACTTGCATGAGAGGATGATTTACTGTGGAGAGAAACTTGAAAAGTGGGCGGATGATAAATTCAATAATGTTCAGAAAAGGTTACAGAAGGCTGAAGAAAATTTACGAGAGGCACAGAACAGGCCGCCGGATGATGTGATGCTAAGGGAATGTAAACGGTTAGCTGATGAGGTTCATGAGTTGCTCAGGCTGCAAGAAAGATATTGGCATGCGAGAGCTAGAGAAAATGAGATGCGGGACGGGGACAAAAACACCAGCTATTTCCACCATAAAGCGAGTCAAAGGAGAAAAAGAAATCACATTGCAGGACTGGAGGATTCCCAAGGAAAGTGGAGGCAAGAACCGGAAGAGATTAAAAAGATCACGGTTGATTTCTTTGTATACCTGTTTAAGACGTCAAATCCAATGATAGATGATCACATTTTTGATGGGGTGGACAGCGTGATCACGGATGATGAAGCTTTGATGCTAGATAGCTTGCCGACGGAAGGAGAGATTTGGGGTGCAATCCAACAAATGCATCCCGACAAGGCTCCAGGGCCGGATGGTATGAAGGTGGTTTTCTACCAAAGTTTTTGGGCTATTGTTAAAAGATCACTCATCAATTTTATCCAAGATTGGTGGAGGGGGAAAAAGAAGTTGAATGACATCAACAAGACAGACATAGTACTCATACCAAAAGTACAACAACCAAAGAAAATTTCTGAATTCTGCCCCATAAGTCTGTGCAATGTCTCCTACAAAATTATTACCAAGGTGATGGCGAACCGAATAAAACCGCTTCTCAACAAGATGATATCCGAAAACCAAAGTGCTTTTGTGCAAGGAAGGATGATCACCGACAATGCCTTGGTGGCCTATGAGATGTTCCACATGATGAAGAAGAAAAAGAAAGGGAAGGAAGGGATTATGGCACTCAAACTGGACATGAGTAAGGCATATGACAGGATTGAATGGGATTTTCTGGACAAGGCTATGGGGAAGATGGGTCTTCCCACCCTATGGAGGTCAAAGGTACAAGAATGCGTCTCAAGCGTCTCACACTCAATCGTCATCAACGGGACAAGGACGGGAACCGTAAAGCTGACAAGAGGTCTACGCCAAGGTGATCCTATATCCCCTTATCTATTTCTTTTTTGCGCTGAAATGTTTTCTCTCTCTCTTCACAAAGCAAACAGGGATGGACGTCTACATGGAGCAAGAGCCAGTAGAAACGGCCCAAGAGTATCTCATCTCTTCTTTGCCGACGACAACATCCTATTTGCGAGGGCGACCCAAGAGGAGTGCTCTTTTCTAGCTGAAATTACCAGCCAGTACGAAAGAGCGTCAGGAAAAAAGATCAACTACGAGAAATCAAAAGTCGCCTTTAGTGCAAATGTAAAACAAGACAGAAGGGAGTGTATTAAAAGGAGCCTACAGGTGCAGGAGGTAGACTGCCATGCAAAGTATTTGGGACTGCCTACGGCAATGGGGAGATCCAAGAAACAAGTCTTTAGCTCCATAAAGGATAGGATATGGAAGAAATTACATGGTTGGAAAGAAAAGCTTCTATCAAAACCGAGAAAAGAGATTCTCATAAAAGCAGTCATCCAAGCCATACCGACCTACTACATGAGTGTGTTCAAAATCCTAGACGGGTTGCTAGATGAGATTTGTAGGATGATTGCGAGATTCTGGTGGGGAGTCAAAGAAGGGGAACGTAAAATACATTGGATCAGCTGGGAAGCGCTTTGTGAACCGAAAGGCAACGGAGGATTGGGGTTCCGTAACCTGAGAGCTTTCAACCTTGCTCTATTGGCAAAGCAAGGGTGGAGACTAGCTACGAATCCAGAATCCCTCGCAGGACGTGTCTTAAAAGCCAAGTACTTCCCAAGGAAAGATGTTCTGGACGCGGACATGGGGTATGGTCCGAGCTACACATGGCGGAGTATCCAAGGGGCCATGCAACATACTAGAGACAGATTCATATGGCGCATCGGTAGGGGGACGAAGATCCGCACTTTCAGCGATATATGGATTCCCGGTCTTTGTGGAAGGCTACATGCACGACAACATGAGGAAGGGGAGGATCGCATGGATGATGGACACCGTGTCCAATCTTTCATAAAGCACGCAGAAGGAGCATGGGATGAGGAGCGCGTCCGTAGGCTGCTACCGGCTACACTTCATACCAGAATTCTCAGCATTCCACTTAGTAACATGGAGGAAGAGGACCAGATCGGGTGGGAGACCGACCCGAAGGGGGAGTTCACTACCCGGTCGGCCTACCTGTATCTTACTAAAGGCAACGGCGGTGCACCGATGGCAGAGGGGAGCGAGTGGGATAAACTGTGGAGAAAGCAATGGCCACCTAAGCTTCGACACTTTGTTTGGAGACTTTGCAAGCAAGCACTACCAACGATGTGTAGGTTACATAGAAGGCAGGTCACAGAGACAAACCTATGCCAAAGATGCAAACAGGTGGAGGAAGATGACCTACATGCGGTCCTCCGATGCGACTATGCAAAACGAGTGTGGGCTTGCGGTGGGTCGGAACTGAAGGACACCACCGATCTGGTGGGCAACACCGACGATCTGCTGCAGGTCTTGGTTAATCATGCAAAGGAGGAGGTGGCTGCGGAGCTGGCGACGATGACATGGATAGCGTGGACGGCGAGGAACAAGGCTATCTTTGAAGAGACACCTCTTCATGAGGCAACGTTGGTAGCTAGCTTCACCAACATGGTCCGTGACTACCAGCACCACCAAGACAGGAAGAAGCGGGCGGCGGGACAGGAGGCCACGGCGCCGAGAGACAAACCGTGGAAGCCGCCGGGACGGGGTGTGCTTAAGCTGAACGTCGATGCGTGTTGGCAGCAAGGCGCAGCAGCTTCGGGTGGTGCTATCGTCCGGGACGGGCAAGGGGAGATCAGGGCAACTCTCCAGCTGCAGCTTGGCCATGCTTCATCAGCTTTCACGGCAGAAGCTTTGGCGATGAGAGGAGCATTGACGGAGACTCGCAGAATGGGATTCACTGAACTGGTGGTCGAGACAGACAGTATGCTCCTAGTCCAAGCCATCAAGGTTGGACACCATGGGCGAGGTTACGAGGATCGTGTTGTCAAGCAGATCGTTGCAGCGTCCTTAGATTTTCATGCTATAAACTTTTGTCATGTGTACCGCGAGGCAAATAGAGTCAGTCATCTATTAGCCACAAAGGCACGCATGCTAGAGTTTTCCTTGTTTAGAATAGATAATTTCGATTCTGAAGTCATTGTACTAGCACAAAATGATTTGGGTTAATAAAATGACTTCGGTCCCACTTTCAAAAAAAAATGTGGATATACACACTTGCCAAAAGCCTTTTCTTTTCTTGTACCATAAGTCTCCTTTCCCTCACGATAAAGAAGGGAACTTATCCTAGGGCATTCACGGTTGTGGAAGGATAGTATTAATTCCTTTCCATCTCTCTCTCTCTCTCTCTATATATATATATATATATATATATATATATATATATATATATATATATATATATCCACCTCCTCATTCTTCACCAAATTGTGGGATTTTACAAGGTTTATTCTTATTAAAGAAATTCTCATTGCTTTATGGGTCATCCTTTCTTCTAAAATTTTAAAGGAAGTATATAAAGACTTAATCTACCATTGAATAAAGTTTGAGTCCAAAAAGAGAAAGGAAAACCCCTTTTTCTTCATATGCAAGTCAAAGACTTACAAGGCATATTTCATGCATTAAAATGTATCTTTTCTCTTTCCTCTCTTCCCTTGGGACTCCTTGGATCCCAAGAAATTATAGTATTTTCGAAATTCTTTTCCAAGGATATTTATTATCCTTCTAGATGCATCTAAATGCATTATTTCACATTATCTTGTTTATTTCTTATTAAAATATTTCCTTTTTGAGGATTTCCCTTTATTTCACTTTTATTTTACTCATTGGTATTCCTTTTATCATTAGGATTTCTTGGGATACGAAATTCCCCAAAGGATAACTCAATTATACCTTTTTCTACTTATTTCCAATATTTTAACATTATTTTCAATTTCTTTCTTACTAAAGAATTACTTAATTAATCTTTTCTTTTCTTATTGCTTTCTTTTTGTAACTTTGGACTCCTTGGAACCCAAGAGGCACGAAATCCTTCTTTGTATTTGCCTTCTAGAGGTTTCCATCTCATTCTTTTCTCAAATATTCAATTATTCATTCACTAATTGAATTTTCTTATTATTTGGGCCCAATAGCCAATAAAGCCCACAACACAAACACCAAGGCTATTGTAAACAAAATCCATGTATTCAAAACAAATTATATCATTATTTGTTCAAATATCTTTAATATGAGAAATTACATTTCTCGACGAATGAACCCAAAATCAGGGTTGTAACATCCTTCCCCTCTTATAGGAATTTTGTCCTCAAAATTCTATCAAGCAAACAAACAATTCAGGATAAGGCTTTTCCATGTCCATCCTTGGCCCCTATGTGGCTTTACCGTACTCATGGCGCTCCCAAAGAGCCTTTATCATTACATACTCTTTTCTCTGACTTCTTTCATCCTGGCGTCTATAAACTGCATAGGTGGACTCAGGCCATTTCAGCCTCCCTTGGGGCTCACTAGGTTCATTGCTCAGCACCTGGTCAAGGTACCTCACATAGTGCTCTAAATTGGACACATGGAACTCATCAAACATTACTTTATCCTGAGGGGTAAGATCAAACTTAACCTTCTCCACTAAACCATGTCAAAAGATCTCATGCTTCGGGGACTCATCTCTCTTATCTATAACTTAGAGGGGTCGGATTTTCAGGTCACATATTCCCCCACAATGCACTGCATGCCAGTTTACTTTGCATTTTCTCATGACTCTTGTCGTCTCTAGGCTCCTTTCAGCCATTGCACGATCAAAGCGACTTCATCTACACACATTGTGGTCCTTTTCTAACCATTACATGGTCCTTTCACCAACATCACCTTACTAAAGTGGTGACCGACACAACCTCCCTTACAGAGCTTCTTTAACTCCCGATACTGGCGATGGTGGTTATCATCACATTTTTCATAGGACAAGAACTGTCTCTAGATATCACCCTGATCGAGCACACATACTCTCATCAGACCCTTTAGTCTAGATTATACTAATCATCAGTTAGGGGTGATAAACTGTACTAACATTGAGTTCTTCATGTACCTACTTCCACCTTTTGGAAGGGAACCTTTAGGTCAAACTCAAGAACCTTTGAACTCGTATCATGGTGTAGTTGAACCATCTCTTTCTCTTATAAGTAAAACCCAATCTATCCCTTGACAAGTTTCTTCCTTTCTCATGTCATCTTAGGTAAGGAGATCTATCCTAACCCATATTGCATCTTGACCTTCCTTGATCTAGGGGAGACTTACCACAACATCCATAGTGATGAACTCCCATTCCCTCTTGGGAACTCTTTATCCTCTATATCAATGCACTGGGTTACCGGTGCTCATCCTTCACCTTCTATCATGCCACCACATGCAGCCTCATCTCCAGCATCCATAATACTTCTACCACTCATTATCTCAGTAGTACCATGGTGTATGGTGATCTTAAAATCATGATATCTTGTATGTCATTATTCTTCAAGATCAAAACCTCAAAAACCCTAAACCATTCTATCGGGGTTTCATCACCTTCTTTTCCAAAGAAGTTCATCTAAGGTCATACCACCATTCTTTCATTGCATCAAGGACTACACTGGCTAACCAAACAACCATCAACTTATTCAATAGATCACGTTACCTTTGCATATTAGCCAAACATATCTCCTTTCCAAACTTAGGGTTATCCTAACAACCTCTTCTAGCTTCTAGCCCAACTAGTCAGATATATCTCAACCAGAGCATCTATTTCCATTTCACATCCTTAGGTATTAAATAACATTGAAGACATACATCTCCATGTAACTCAAACTCGAACTCTAAGTCTATCTTTATTGAGAACACTTTGATCTCATCTTCTGGGTGATCCACCTCAACCTTGTATGACTCATATCTCATAATAAAAACATCCTCATAAGGTGACTACCTCATTCCTCTTAGTGTTTGCAACCCATCCATGTATCATTCACTTTACCAGGGTATGTTATCATCTCTATCCTCAAACCTCATAGCAACATTCCAACTCACATCATCTTTTATCCTTAGTGTATGGCATGCATACTGTCATATCTCTCATCCCCATAACAAGAGGAAATAAGCATTTGGCTGTAGTCCAAATACAGAGTTCCTCCTGTTCCAAGAGTAGAGATGGTATATCCCACCTTGCCAGTACACCTTTAAATCTAAGTTGAAACGTGTTGTTTATGCCTCTATATTATAATCATCTTGCTATCACAGTCACCTCCATGGAAAAATGGTCTCGAACCTACTTGGGTCACCTCACAATCCTTGGTCATCTCCTCTAGGTCTATAGGGTACTGACACTTTTAGGGTCATCCCTCTTCCCTTATGCATCCAGAGAGTGCCCTGATCATCTTTCCTTTGGGTCTCATGAGTTCATGAAGGTGATCAATCTCCTAACCCATGACCCTCAGACAATGATAGTTATTACCTCCCGACCCTATGGTCATGTGCAACTAGGGAATTAGGCAACTCCTACTTCCATCCATCTTATCCCTACCTGACCCTAGGATAGACTTAGGATTCTCTTATAGTACATGTTCAACTTAAAACCCTACCCAAGAATTCATCATCTCTCTTTCTGCATTCATGGGCTGACTTTCGTCCTCTCATAGGGGTCATGGTGACCTGCCCACCTTGGTCAGGCCCCATACCGATTACTTCCATGGTATCACATCCTCATGCACTTAGAGATGAATATCTATGGGTCTACAGGTTCATTCTCATACCATGTACTTTTCACTTAGCTTCTCAAGATCCTATGAACCCTCTTTAGGTTACCTTAAACCAACAAAACTGGTATACACCCTACCAAAGGGTTCCTCTCCCAGGATGGGAGGAAACTACACCTCTTGATAACAAAGGTCACAAACACCCTTATACCTCAGGTTTACATCCACATGAGCATACTTAACCCTAGTAAGCTACTAAGGAACAAGATGACCACCTACTAAACAATGTTGGGTCATACATGTTCTCATCCTCAACACTGGATCACGATCATACCTTCCCATGTCATACACTTAGCCGTGAGGGGTTCATCAAACATACCCTTAACTTAAGGGGTTTCCTTTACCTCTACACATGAGGAGTATCATGCTCGACACTATAGAGACTCAAATCTCATCATGAGCATCGGACACACAGCTTCCCCTCTTAGGCGTAGGAACCCTAAGTTCTCCTTTGGGTATCCAACTGCATGCTCAATCTCTTAACCACGAATCAAGCATGTCCAAGGTATGACATGTACTCCCATGATCCTTTTATATGAGAAACACCTCAGAGTTGAGTCCTCTTCAAGAACAACCTATTGGTATGTATGCCCTAAGAGCTAATCATGGGATGATTGGTGGGATACATTAAGATTGATTTGATAAACATCAAAGGCAAGCTTCCAATTCTTTCTGGTTCATTCATATAAGATAGTGATAGAACAGATTGAATGTCTAGAGAATGACAGTACTCAATGACGTATGCATTCAGGTTGAGGACCTGAACGATGAGATCATATGGATGCTAAGAGTTTGTACATTCTTGTTATGTCCCTAGTTGGATGTCATTGTGGAAGGTAGATATACAACAATGACACACAAGACTTGATTGTGGTGTTGGTTGATGACATAATCTCATTAGTCATGATATAGAGATATCAAACCAAACACATAGGTACTTGTTAGAGAACAAGTGGACCGGATAGACCCACCGTGAGTTTGACACATGGAACCATGACATGGTAGTCACAGTCAGTACTCATAGTGATGGTGGTGAGTGTGATTCTTTGACCTGAAATCACTACACTTAACACATGTCGTTGGGCACACTTTGACATCATCAAACGCAGTCCTGAAACATGGGTTGTTATAAAGGTGATGATTGGGTGGCTTTGACACATGGGGCTTTTGAGGGGTGAGTGATAGATATGGGATTTGTCCCTCCTGAGGGAGTATGATATCCATGTCCACTTGATGAGTAGGATTGAGAAAGGCGTGCACGCATGTGTGAATCAGTATGTGATATTGATGTCATACATATCTCTTGCAATCTACTCTGAGATCAAGAAAGTGAATGAACGTTGACAGGATGACTGTTCCATGCCTTCAGTTCATTCGGGTTATCAGTGACAAAGGAATTATACATTCACTGTAACACCATTCACGGATTGTAGGATTGAAAGTTGTTCTCCAACTTTCTATTTCACTTGGGTAGCACTTATGTGTGACTAGGCACCACTCTTTGCTTGTGAAGTCATAAGTGTTATGGACTTTCACTGCCAACATAAAATGGACCTGCAGGGTCACACACATAGTATTTAACCTGGAAGAGGAGTTTTGTCCACAAACAATGTTTAGATTGATTACTAAAAGAGTTTAGTAGTTCAATTAAACACTCAATCAATTGATAGCTCAGTATCATAATGTTCAAGGTGTTGGACTGATTGATTAGAGTATCAGATTGATTGAAACTGCAATTGACTGATTCTGCACAATCTGCATCCCAATCGATCGACTCATGAGATGAACCGACCGGCTCAGCTTGGTGAACCGATCGGCTCAGGTGGTGAGTCGATTGGCTCATGAACAGGGTGAAACGATTGCTTCAAGTGTTGAAACAATCAGTTCAACTGGTCCAACCAAGAAAGTTGGGAAAGTAGGATTGGTGAGAAATTTCTTTTCATTTCACTTGCCCAATTTGATTAGAACAAGGATTGGTATTAGGTACCAATTCGAAACAAAAGAGGAAAAGTCAATCGGGAACTGACCAGGATAACAAACCAACCGGTTCAAAAGTGAACCAACCATTTCATGGGTCCCAACCGATCGGTTGAGGTGTCAACCGATCGGCTCAGATCCCCAACTGACCGTTTCAGAAACAAAACAATCGGTTCAGGTTGCGCAGTTGGTTGTTTTTGTAGAAAATCTCGAACCCTTCTACTCCTGCTTTAGTCCCGCATTTCCCGGGATAGAGAACCATGTCCCATGACCCTCCTATATATATAGGGGTATTGGGGGCTTCTCAAAGGACAACACAGTGCAACCAGTTGCTCTTTAAAGTTGTTGTTCTCTCTAGTTTTGGTAACCGAGAGTGCCTGAGCAAGTTCTACCCGATAAGGGAGGCACAAAAAGGGAAGGAAAACTGCATAAAGCGATTGGTGGCAGGAGAGTGTGTCAGTGACTAGTACGCTAATAGGAGGGTGCAACTCCTTCCAATTCCTTATGGGACAAGGAGATTGGAGTTCCAGGTGGTCCATGTGGACTACTTCAGAGGCGAGAGATTTCTTCCGCTCGGAGGACAGCTGTCAATCCCGACAGTCCCGGTGAGACCAGGAGTCGTCAGTCCCGGTGCACCTAGGAGCTGCACAGACACCGTCCAAGACCGGAGGTGAAAACCACACAAGCCACGAGGTATTGTCTCCGACCAAGCCTCAGGACAAGGTATGATTCCACAAACCATCCTTTCCTATTGTATAGACGTTGACACGTTTCCTTGTTCTGGGTTTGGGGAGGAGAAAATTTTTGTTTCCGCTGTGTTCTCTGCCTCCCGTAAAACCCAACAGTGGTATCAGAGCCACATCAACTGTTCAATACTTTAGGATTATCGATGTGATCGATTTTGGTTTGTCGACTTTATTTATTGCATACGATGCAAATAAAATTGGCTTTATGCATGTCCAATCCTAAATCCACAAATCCTAATTTACATATATGATATGTAATATTAATGAACTCGATACGCGTCACCCTTAAACGAGTTTTATGGTGGATGTATAGCGTGGTTATGGCCAATAAACCCTATCTGTATATGGTTGTATGTGGTTGCTTGCATCTCGGTTTGCGCACCAATCTTCTTTATCTTATTCCTGATGTAACTCGAAATAATTCGAGATTTCTTTCCTACCTTTTCTCCCCTCGAATGTAACTCGAGGTTTCTCTTTTTACAATGTAAAATAGGATAGAATTTTATTTCCTGTTATGTCAAAGAACAGAGGACATCCTGACGATAGCTGAGACGATCGGTTCAAGGTGTGAATCGATCGGTTGACGTTCCAGACAATCGGTTCAACGAGTGAGCCGATCGGTTGATGACCGGTTTGAGGAGGGAGATGAGTGGGTGGCGGCCATGATGAGATGCACGACGACCAAGCGAACTGATCGGTTGGAGCAGAACATCCCTGACCTGGGTTATGAGCTAACCCTAGGTGTTTTGCCTAAATATGTAATTAAATCTTTGTGATTAACTCTGAGCATGTAATTAAGCTTCTCAGAAATGTATATTTCAGTTTTTGCTCCTTTTTATATAAAGTTGTAGCACTGTTTTGTAATACAGGGACCTATGTGCAATTTACCCATTTAGAAGGGTTAACCTGCAATTTGCACATGATGAGGTGTTCCTCTGATGTTGAGACATCATGAGAAACATTTTGGTAAAGTTTGAGGGATTTCCCAAGCTTGAGCACCAAGGTGCAGCTGTGGAAGCAATCCCGGTACTTGAAACCCTAATTTGGGGTAAAATGCAATTTACCCAAATAATGGGAAGCAATTTGTAAAGAATGTTATCTAAAGTATCTTGTTAGACTCTTGCCATCATTTAGAGAAGAAATGATGAGGAATTCACCTCAATTGAGTTATCAAGTTAAGAAATAGGCTCTGTGATTGAATAATCAGGGTATATGTGCAATATCCCTTTAAGTATGAACTTTATTATTAGATTGTCCTTCCTTGCCTTCTTTTCTATAACTTAAGATAAGGTTTGTCCTTAGAATAAAGAGGAAGGGACGAGCAAGTAATGAAGGAAGGACTTAGTTGGAATTAAGGGAAACTTATGAGCTAATGTTGAAAATCCTACCCCAAGTATATAAGCCCTCCTTTCCTTAGTTGCAAGGGAACTTAACCTTCGTTCCCTTACTGTTTCATTTCACCAAAGACGACCAAGGACTGCCTTGGAGCTAAGGAGGACGAACAAGGGGTGCAAGGTAGGTTTAAACCCCTCTTCTTGCCTAATTCCATGGTTAGAATTCGAATTCAAGGTCATCTTCATGGCTAATTCTCGAAACCCTATCTTTCTAGCCGTCTCTTTTCATCCTTCCTTGGAGTTTTCACCTTGGCCAACCTGTGGGAACTCAAGGACGCCATTAGAGCTTGGATCTTGAAAGCTTGGAGCTCAAGAAACAAGCTTTAGGCGGGTTTTATAACTCTAAACCTATGCTTTACTATGTTCATCTTTATATGCGAGTTAATGATAGCTCCTAGTATTTCCCTACTTTTCCCTGCTATTTTGCAAACAAACCCGTGGGATATCTGTACTGTTCTTGAGCTAGATGATGAAGGCGTGTTTTCCAAGAAAAACCCACCGCTTTTCTTTTCCCTAAACGGTCCTAACAGTTTGCTCTCACGACCTCAAGACCGTGAGAGAGCCTCGCGGTCTCGAGACCGTGAGAGGGCTCGCGGTCTCAAGACCGATTGGCCCTGTTGACCGAGCGTGGACCATATAAGAAACGTGTTCCTAATTATATAGGCTAAATACCCTCAAAATTTGGGAGACTAACTCCAAAGGAATCGGGAGATATGACCTTTTTAAGTCACAACTTTAAATGAATTAATTGCTGATTTTCAAACGGTCTGAAATTGCCTTTTTGGGCAAACGGTCTCAAGACCGTGAAAGGTCGTTGACTAAGCGTTGACCCCATGAGATTACTGTTCAAAATTATGTTAATTAACAACTCACCAAGTTTGATGGTCTAATTCCAAACGGGCTAAGAGTTGAAGGGTGAATACTAGGGCTAACCCTAGATAAAATCAGTACTGAAATTATGGTGATCTAATTAGGGTTTTTAGGGTTGATTGACCTAAACGGTCTCAAGACCATGTGGGGTCCACCCACATGACCTCAAGACCGTGAGGACAATCACCCAAGACCATTTGAAGGTCTAGGGTTGAGTAATTTGACCAATTGAACACCAATTGCAAATAAGTTATCAATTTAATCAAAATTCTGATTTTGTGACCAATCAGGGTTCAACCTCTATCAAATCACCTTAGATTTTTATGAAATCTTGGGCAAACGATCTCAAGACCATGTGGGGTCCACCCACATGACCTCAAGACCGTTTGAGCCAAGTTTGGGCCCAATTGGAGCTCAATTGAAGGGTTCAACCTTGTGTTGATACACATTGTTGAGTGTTGATGGGTGAACATTGATAGACCTTAATTGAATCGATTTCAATCCTAATTGGTCAACAATTGAGGGTCAATTGAATGACCATTTGGTTAAGCATAACCTTAATTAACTCAATCCATAGGTGGTCAACAGTTATTGGACCTTTTGAAGGCTTCAACATCGGTTGACATCATCGTTTGATTTGTTGAACCTTTGTTGAAGGACCTTGCGGTTGAGACCATGAGAGGCTCACGACCTCAAGACCGTGAGGGGGCTCACGACCTCAAGACCGTGAGGTGGCTCACGACCTCAAGACCGTGAGGTAGCTCACGACCTCAAGACCGTGAGGTGGCTCACGACCTCAAGACCGTGAGGTGGCTCACGACCTCAAGACCGTGAGGGGGCTCACGACCTCAAGACCGTGAGGTGGCTCACGACCTCAAGACCGTGAGGTAGCTCACGACCTCAAGACCGTGAGGTGGCTCACCACCTCAAGACCGTGAGGTGGCTCACGACCTCATGATCGTGAGGGGGCTCACGATCTCAAGCCCATGAGGAGGCTCACGGTCTTGGAGCTAGAAAGGGGCTCATGGACTTGAAAGGTCAAAGTGAGCAATCGGTCAACACTTTCAACCGAATTCAATCATGTGATGGTTCAATGTTGCTCAAATCAAACACTAATGATAATCTAAGATAGTAAGGAGTTATTTGATTAAGGTTTTTGACTATGATGATGATCAATGGGGTGAATTACCAAGATACCCCTGAAGGGTCAATTGAGTTATACTTTACTCAATTCAAACCCTAATTACATGAGAATGATGTTTTTAGTTATAATGACTCTATCTAACCTGATCTAGTCTAATGTTATCATCAACCATTAGTATGATGAAAGAGAGAGTACTCTAGAGAGAGAAAGTACCCTAGAGAGAGAAAGTAACTCTAATCACTTAATGGTGATGTTTTTGGCTATAATAGCCTATGATGACTCAACCCAACCTGTTTTAGAGTGATGTTGATATCACCTAACCTTATGATGAGAGAGAAAGTACTTCTAGAGAGAGAAAGTACTTCTAGAGAGAGAAAGTACCTCTTTTAAATGGAAACTCAATTGAAGCATCCCCAATACACAGAAATGAGCATAATTAGGGTATGATCCACCTGTGTGAGATCATAGAAACCCTAATTATGATAAATGATGAACCTTTAACTAATCCAAGAGCATCAATGAAGGTGTTACTCATACATGATGATGTTATGAGTTTAATTCACCTGTAATGTGAATAAGTAAACCCTAATTCAAGGGTGATGACATGTAATATGAATAGTAAACCCTAATTCAAGGGTAATGGCATGCTTTTGAGCAATAAACTCTATTTGATTTAAATTAAAGATTTAACTCTTATGACAAGAGTAGGAAGTACATTCCTTATTGTTATATTACCTTTATCAGATGTATTAATCATGCAGGTTCTGATATGAAGGTAATTATATCCAGGTATGGATGTTGATGTTATATTCATTGAAGGCATGTTGTAGCCTTATGAATAAGTAATGTAATCTGATGCCTTGCTAGTGGCATCCTATGCTGATAATGGGCTATGAGAGCCATGAATACCATCAAGGTCATGCTTTAGAGATGACTTGTGATGAGGATAATGAGAAATGATGATTGATATGAGTTAGGCCTGTTACATTTAGTATTCTTCTTTTATAGCTGCTATGCTACTGTTATTGTTTGAAGAACAATGTATGCTGTTAAAGAATACTGAATGTACCTAACTAATCAAGTATAATGTAGAGCCCTGATCATAGATCCATCATTGTCAGAAATTAAGTGATGGTGAAACAGGTTTTCCATAGGGAACTCCTGGAGCACATACTTTTGAGTATGTGGGGTACATGGATGTGTAGAACCTTACATCCTAGTGTAGGAAAGTGATGTAGATGTGGAATCCATCCATCCTTCACTATAGTTCCATACCGTATCAGTGGTAGGTAAACATGAAACCTCCTGATGACGAAGAAAGCACAGATATCCGTATCAGTGGTAGGTAAATATGAAACCTCCTGATGACGAAGAGAGTACAGAACGCCACTGTGACTCTAGAATAGCGAAGGACCAGTTTACCCTGGTGAGCTATAGTAGTAGAGACACAAGATGTCCTACAAGTGATCCTCTTACTGACTGAGGAAGATGAAGGTCATGAGAATCCGGCTCTCTTAATGACCTATGTATGATACTGATGCGGCTTCTCAGCGATCAGTTGGAGTATGAGTGGTAAGCCTCATCTCCACAGGGCATAATGTTGTTTGTAAAACATAATCAACCATGTAGTATAACTTGTTAGAGATGACTCCAAGTTAGTTGATTGATGTTACATTGCAATAATGTTGATATTCTCCATATCTCCTAATTTGTAGAGATCTTGTTATATCTGCAACTGTTATAGAATGCTTTGAAGGCTTTACTGTTTAAAATAATCTTTGATGTTATAATAAAGCTTCTGGCGAAGAGTTATAACTCTCGCTGGGACAATTATGTATAATTGTCTCACCCCGTAGACTTCAACTTTTTAGGTGGACGTCGGAGACGAAGAAACCAGCCTACAAGTGATCAATCTCAGCAGCAGCACCAGGGGCAGCAGTAATCTCAGGTGGAGATTTGTCCTGCCATGTGGTGTAGTTAGAGTCAGTCCTATGTGTCCTCTGTACTCTCAGGTCTTGGAGTCTTGTGTTATGTGATCTTGAGATTTTGTATCTTGAATGTATATAATTACTCAAGAAGTAATTATCCTGAGATGTAAACAGTTACCTCTCTTTATGAAAGGAGTTTTTATGGATACAAGTTCTTATCTCGAAAAGTTTTAATTTTCCGTGATTTTTGTCTTCCGCTGATTACCGATTCGCTTCCGCTAAGTTTTAATCGTGTTTATGTCATGGTTTGGAGATCAGAGCCCACAATTAGTGGTATCAGAGCTCCAGGTTCAGTTGAGTCTACAGAGGCATAGGACTTAGGATGTCGAGTCTACCTTTAGTACTCCTTCCTTATCTAATAGAATCTTTTGCTCCTCAGGAGAAGAAGATACATAAGAATGTCAGAACATCGTGATGAGCACGTGGCAGAGAGTAGTGCTAGTGCACCTCGAGGCGGTGCAAGAGTTCCGAGAATAGAACAACCTGCACCTGAGTCGCCAAGAGAGCCACCCCAGTTCGACCCAGCTGACATGAGTGATCCAGCTGTACAGACGATGTTCGGGCAGTTCATGACTGCCATGACACATATAACCGATAGGATGCCCATTCCTGCACCTAGGGCACCTGTCCAGCCTGAAGTACAAGGTATTGGTAAGACATTCGAACGACTTCGTCGTGTCGGAGCTACCGAGTACTTCGGAACTGCCGACCCAGCAGATGCTGACTTATGGTTGACAGAGTTGGAGAAGGCTTTCAGGATTCTTATGATTCCGGAAGCTGAGAAGGTTAGACATGCTGTCTATCTTCTCAAAGGCAGTGCTGGTCACTGGTGGAACATGGAAGAGCAGAAGAGACCTGGAGTAGAGTTCTCATGGGAAGAGTTTCATCGGGAATTTATCAATAGATATTTTCCAAAGACCTTCCTAGATGAGAAGATTTCTCAGTTTGAGAAACTAAGGCAGGGTATGATGAACATTAGCGAGTATGAAGCTAAGTTCATGGAGCTGTTGCGGTTTTGTCCGCATATGGCTGCTACAGATGAGGAAAGAATCAGAAGATTTGAAAAGGGTTTGAATTCCGATATGTCAACCCCTGTGTCTGCCTTAGAAAACAGAGAGAGATTCTCTACCTTCGTTGAGTCAGTCCGAAGGATAGAGAGATCTGTGGTTGAGAAAAGACAAACCCATAAAAGATATCCACAGTTCCAGGGTTCTTCATCTAGGGATTCCAAGAAACCTAGATTCTCTGCACCTAACCCTCCACCACCCAGATCGAGTTTTCAAACTCAATGGACACCAAGTAGAGGTAGAGGACGGAGTCAACCGCTTCAAGGGACACACAGTTCTGCATCAGTGTCAGTTACTGGACCACCCAGACCACAACAACAGGAGAAGAGTTGCTACAACTGTGGTAAGGTGGGACACTTGATGAAGGATTGCCGTTCTAGGCCTGTCGGTGTGACACAACAACCTCCGAGACAGAATCAACAGGGATCTCAGAATAGACAACATCAAGGAGCAGCTCGAGGACGTGGACAAGCGTCTCAAGCTGGATCATCAGCACCACCTCAACACCAGGCGACTGCGAGGTTCTATGCTATGAACCCACCTGAGGCAGTTGTCAATCCACGGGTAGTGGCAGGTCAGATGAAACTTTTATATTCTGATATGTCTATATCCTGTAATATATCTGTTCTGATTGATCCGGGTGCTACGCACTCTTTCATCACTCGTGAAGTGATTCGTAACTGCAATATGACTGTTAGTCATAGAGCAGATAGTTTGTTGTTAGAGACTCCGTTGAGTGGGTCTGCCGTTTTGCAGGAGGTATGTTCTCCCTGCATCCTTTTCTTTTCTGACCATCGCATTCAAGTGGACCTTATACCACTTGATATGCAGGGGTTTGATATAATCCTTGGGATGGATACCTTAGAAAGGTATAGAGTTGTCTTGGATTGTGAGTCCAAGTTGGCTGTGTTTGCTGATGAAAGCAACACATGGATCTTTCAAGGTGAAAGAAAGATTCTGCCCACCTGTCTTGTGTCAGCTATGGTTGCTGATAAGCTGTTGAGGCAAGGATGTTATGCATTCTTAGCCCATGTGGTAGATGTTACCAAGGAAAGTTCCAACCCTGCTGAAGTTCCCATAGTCAGGGAATTCGAGGATGTGTTTCCTGAAGAACTTCCTGGTATACCACCACCTCGGGAGATTGACTTTGAAATCAATCTGATTCCAGATACGAAACCCATAGCTCAAACTCCGTATAGAATGGCTCCTGCCGAGATGGCAGAACTCAAGAAACAGCTTCAAGAGTTACTTGAGAGAGGTTTTATCCGACCGAGTACTTCACCTTGGGGTGCTCCGGTCTTGTTTGTTAAAAAGAAAGATGGGTCAATGCGGTTATGCATCGACTATAGACAACTCAATAAAGTGACAATAAAGATTAGGTATCCTCTGCCGAGGATTGATGATCTCTTTGACCAGTTGCGTGGTGCAACAGTCTTTTCAAAGATAGACTTGAGGTCTGGATATCACCAACTTCGTATTAAGGATAGTGACATATCCAAGTCTGCCTTTAGGACAAGATATGGTCACTATGAGTTCACGGTTATGTCGTTTGGACTAACCAATGCACCAGCTGCATTTATGGAACTCATGAATAGAGTTTTTCGACCTTTCCTTGATCAGTGTGTTGTCGTCTTCATAGATGACATACTGATTTATAGTAAAGATGCTCAGCAGCATGAGCAGCATCTTCGCCAAGCTTTGACCTTGCTAAGAGAACATAAGTTGTATGCTAAGTTTAGCAAGTGTGAGTTCTGGCTGCCGGAGGTATCTTTTCTTGGACATATAATATCCGCCTCGGGAATTCGTGTTGACCCTACAAAGGTAGAATCTGTTCTACAATGGGAACAACCGAAAACACCGACGGAGATTCGAAGTTTCTTGGGGTTAGCTGGCTATTATCGAAGGTTCATTAAGAACTTTAGTTCCATAGCTTTACCCTTGATCAAGTTAACCCGGAAGGATGTTCCTTTTTCTTGGAGTGATAAGTGTCAACAATCTTTCCAGTTACTGAAGGAGAGGTTGACAAGTGCACCTGTATTAGTGCTACCTGAACAAGGAAAAGGTTATATAGTTTTCTGTGACGCTTCCAAGAATGGACTAGGATGTGTGTTGATGCAGGATAAACAAGTGATTTCTTTTGCTTCCCGACAGCTTAAGAAACACGAGGAGAATTATCCAACACACGATCTGGAGTTAGCAGCTGTGGTTCATGCTTTGAAGATCTGGAGACATTATCTCTACGGAGAGACATTCCAGATTTTCACAGACCACAAAAACCTTAAGTATATCTTCTCTCAGCATGAGCTCAACATGAGGCAACGTCGCTGGATGGAGTTAATCAAGGACTACGACTGTACAATTGATTACCATCCAGGTAAGGCCAATGTTGTTGCAGATGCCTTGAGTAGGAAATCAGCAACATCAACCATGAATAGAGCACAACTAAACTCTTTAGTATGCTCTAGAAGAGATATGCTTATCTCTTTAAGGCAAGACAATGTACAGTTGAAGGTATCATTGCTAGCCGGTTTGTTAGCTGAGATGCATATTAAACCTACCCTAAGAGAGCAGATTAAAGAAGCACAGCTAGATGATGCTGCAGTTCAACATATAAGATCTGAGTATGGAAATGAGAAGCAAGATGGGTTTCATGACTCAAAAGATCAAGTAGCTTGTTATAATGGAAAAATGATAGTGCCGGATGTGGACAACTTAAGGAAGTTAGTCCTGGAAGAAGCCCATTCTTCCATGTATGATATGCATCCAGGGAGCACCAAGATGTATCGGAATTTGAAGGATCTATATTGGTGGCCTGGGATGAAGAAGGACGTTGCAGAGTTTGTTCTGAGGTGCCCTGTGTGTCAGCAAGTTAAAGCTGAACACCAGAAGCCTGCAGGGACAATGCAACCTTTACCCATATCACAGTGGAAGTGGGACCATGTGACCATGGACTTTGTTGTTGGCCTACCCAGGACAAGCAAAGGACATGATTCCATTTGGGTAATTGTTGATAGGTTGACTAAGACAGCACATTTCTTACCTGTTAAAACAACCTATTCTGCTGAAAGGTTATCAGAGTTATATGTGCAAGAGATAGTGCGTTTGCACGGAGTTCCTGTCACAATAGTTTCGGACAGAGGTCCTCAATTTACAAGTCATTTTTGGGAACAGTTGCACAGTGCCTTAGGCACTAAGCTGAGGTTTAGTACGGCCTTTCATCCACAGACTGATGGACAGTCAGAAAGGACCATACAAACCTTAGAAGACCTGTTGCGAGCATGTGTTCTCCAGTTCACCGGAAGTTGGGATCTACACCTAAGCTTGATAGAGTTTGCCTATAACAATAGCTATCAGCATAGTATTGATATGGCACCTTATGAAGCCTTATATGGTAGACGTTGTAGATCACCCTTGTGTTGGTTTGAGACTGGTGAGCACCAGTTGTTAGGTCCTGACCTGGTGCAGCAAACCACGGAAAAGATTAAAGTAATACAACATAAGATTAAGACTGCTCAAGATAGGCAGAAATCTTATGCTGACAAACGTCGTAGACCTTTAGAGTTCCAGATTGGAGACAAAGTGTATCTTAAGGTCTCACCTTGGAAAGGGGTCCTTCGTTTTGGAAGGAAGGGGAAGTTAGCTCCTAGATATATGGGGCCTTATCCAATCATTGAACGGATTGGAAAGGTAGCATATAAACTAGAGCTGCCCCCAGAGTTACAAAGGTTACATCCTGTGTTTCACATTTCTATGTTGAAGAAATGTCACCCAGACACCGAGTCAGTTCTACAACCTATGGAAGTAGAATTGAATGATGACATATCCTATGAAGAGGGACCAGTGTCAATCCTTGATAAACGAATTAAAAAGTTAAAGAAGAAAGATATAAGTCTTGTGAAAGTCCTCTGGAATCATCGTGGTATTGAAGAAGCCACTTGGGAGTTAGAGGATGAGATGAGAAGGAAGTATCCTACCCTTTTCTCGTAATATGTTTTATCGATTTCGGGGACGAAATCCTTGTAAGGGGTGGATAATTTGTAACATCCCTGACCTGGGTTATGAGCTAACCCTAGGTGTTTTGCCTAAATATGTAATTAAATCTTTGTGATTAACTCTGAGCATGTAATTAAGCTTCTCAGAAATGTATATTTCAGTTTTTGCTCCTTTTTATATAAAGTTGTAGCACTGTTTTGTAATACAGGGACCTATGTGCAATTTACCCATTTAGAAGGGTTAACCTGCAATTTGCACATGATGAGGTGTTCCTCTGATGTTGAGACATCATGAGAAACATTTTGGTAAAGTTTGAGGGATTTCCCAAGCTTGAGCACCAAGGTGCAGCTGTGGAAGCAATCCCGGTACTTGAAACCCTAATTTGGGGTAAAATGCAATTTACCCAAATAATGGGAAGCAATTTGTAAAGAATGTTATCTAAAGTATCTTGTTAGACTCTTGCCATCATTTAGAGAAGAAATGATGAGGAATTCACCTCAATTGAGTTATCAAGTTAAGAAATAGGCTCTGTGATTGAATAATCAGGGTATATGTGCAATATCCCTTTAAGTATGAACTTTATTATTAGATTGTCCTTCCTTGCCTTCTTTTCTATAACTTAAGATAAGGTTTGTCCTTAGAATAAAGAGGAAGGGACGAGCAAGTAATGAAGGAAGGACTTAGTTGGAATTAAGGGAAACTTATGAGCTAATGTTGAAAATCCTACCCCAAGTATATAAGCCCTCCTTTCCTTA
The DNA here is from genome assembly GCA_963693085.1 of Alisma plantago-aquatica. Classification (NCBI taxonomy): domain Eukaryota; kingdom Viridiplantae; phylum Streptophyta; class Magnoliopsida; order Alismatales; family Alismataceae; genus Alisma; species Alisma plantago-aquatica. The sequence goes on from OY856414.1 coordinate 481,087,446, forward strand.
GTTGCAAGGGAACTTAACCTTCGTTCCCTTACTGTTTCATTTCACCAACGACGACCAAGGACTGCCTTGGAGCTAAGGAGGACGAACAAGGGGTGCAAGGTAGGTTTAAACCCCTCTTCTTGCCTAATTCCATGGTTAGAATTCGAATTCAAGGTCATCTTCATGGCTAATTCTCGAAACCCTATCTTTCTAGCCGTCTCTTTTCATCCTTCCTTGGGGTTTTCACCTTGGCCAACCTGTGGGAACTCAAGGACGCCATTAGAGCTTGGAGCTTGAAAGCTTGGAGCTCAAGAAACAAGCTTTAGGCGGGTTTTATAACTCTAAACCTATGCTTTACTATGTTCATCTTTATATGCGAGTTAATGATAGCTCCTAGTATTTCCCTACTTTTCCCTGCTATTTTGCAAACAAACCCGTGGGATATCTGTACTGTTCTTGAGCTAGATGATGAAGGCGTGTTTTCCAAGAAAAACCCACCGCTTTTCTTTTCCCTAAACGGTCCTAACAGTTTGCTCTCACGACCTCAAGACCGTGAGAGAGCCTCGCGGTCTCGAGACCGTGAGAGGGCTCGCGGTCTCAAGACCGATTGGCCCTGTTGACCGAGCGTGGACCATATAAGAAACTTGTTCCTAATTATATAGGATAAATACCCTCAAAATGTGGGAGACTAACTCCAAAGGAATCGGGAGATATGACCTTTTTAAGTCACAACTTTAAATGAATTAATTGCTGATTTTCAAACGGTCTGAAATTGCCTTTTTGGGCAAACGGTCTCAAGACCGTGAAAGGTCGTTGACTAAGCGTTGACCCCATGCGATTACTGTTCAAAATTATGTTAATTAACAACTCACCAAGTTTGATGGTCTAATTCCAAACGGGCTAAGAGTTGAAGGGTGAATACTAGGGCTAACCCTAGATAAAATCAGTACTGAAATTATGGTGATCTAATTAGGGTTTTTAGGGTTGATTGACCTAAACGGTCTCAAGACCATGTGGGGTCCACCCACATGACCTCAAGACCGTGAGGACAATCACCCAAGACCATTTGAAGGTCTAGGGTTGAGTAATTTGACCTATTGAACACCAATTGCAAATAAGTTATCAATTTAATCAAAATTCTGATTTTGTGACCAATCAGGGTTCAACCTCTATCAAATCACCTTAGATTTTTATGAAATCTTGGGCAAACGATCTCAAGACCATGTGGGGTCCACCCACATGACCTCAAGACCGTTTGAGACAAGTTTGGGCCCAATTGGAGCTCAATTGAAGGGTTCAACCTTGTGTTGATACACATTGTTGAGTGTTGATGGGTGAACATTGATAGACCTTAATTGAATCGATTTCAATCCTAATTGGTCAACAATTGAGGGTCAATTGAATGACCATTTGGTTAAGCATAACCTTAATTAACTCAATCCATAGGTGGTCAACAGTTATTGGACCTTTTGAAGGCTTCAACATCGGTTGACATCATCGTTTGATTTGTTGAACCTTTGTTGAAGGACCTTGCGGTTGAGACCATGAGAGGCTCACGACCTCAAGACCGTGAGGGGGCTCACGACCTCAAGACCGTGAGGTGGCTCACGACCTCAAGACCGTGAGGTAGCTCACGACCTCAAGACCATGAGGTGGCTCACGACCTCAAGACCGTGAGGTGGCTCACGACCTCAAGACCGTGAGGGGGCTCACGACCTCAAGACCGTGAGGTGGCTCACGACCTCAAGACCGTGAGGTAGCTCACGACCTCAAGACCGTGAGGTGGCTCACCACCTCAAGACCGTGAGGTGGCTCACGACCTCATGATCGTGAGGGGGCTCACGATCTCAAGCCCATGAGGAGGCTCACGGTCTTGGAGCTAGAAAGGGGCTCATGGACTTGAAAGGTCAAAGTGAGCAATCGGTCAACACTTTCAACCGAATTCAATCATGTGATGGTTCAATGTTGCTCAAATCAAACACTAATGATAATCTAAGATAGTAAGGAGTTATTTGATTAAGGTTTTTGACTATGATGATGATCAATGGGGTGAATTACCAAGATACCCCTGAAGGGTCAATTGAGTTATACTTTACTCAATTCAAACCCTAATTACATGAGAATGATGTTTTTAGTTATAATGACTCTATCTAACCTGATCTAGTCTAATGTTATCATCAACCATTAGTATGATGAAAGAGAGAGTACTCTAGAGAGAGAAAGTACCCTAGAGAGAGAAAGTAACTCTAATCACTTAATGGTGATGTTTTTGGCTATAATAGCCTATGATGACTCAACCCAACCTGTTTTAGAGTGATGTTGATATCACCTAACCTTATGATGAGAGAGAAAGTACTTCTAGAGAGAGAAAGTACTTCTAGAGAGAGAAAGTACCTCTTTTAAATGGAAACTCAATTGAAGCATCCCCAATACACAGAAATGAGCATAATTAGGGTATGATCCACCTGTGTGAGATCATAGAAACCCTAATTATGATAAATGATGAACCTTTAACTAATCCAAGAGCATCAATGAAGGTGTTACTCATACATGATGATGTTATGAGTTTAATTCACCTGTAATGTGAATAAGTAAACCCTAATTCAAGGGTGATGACATGTAATATGAATAGTAAACCCTAATTCAAGGGTAATGGCATGCTTTTGAGCAATAAACTCTATTTGATTTAAATTAAAGATTTAACTCTTATGACAAGAGTAGGAAGTACATTCCTTATTGTTATATTACCTTTATCAGATGTATTAATCATGCAGGTTCTGATATGAAGGTAATTATATCCAGGTATGGATGTTGATGTTATATTCATTGAAGGCATGTTGTAGCCTTATGAATAAGTAATGTAATCTGATGCCTTGCTAGTGGCATCCTATGCTGATAATGGGCTATGAGAGCCATGAATACCATCAAGGTCATGCTTTAGAGATGACTTGTGATGAGGATAATGAGAAATGATGATTGATATGAGTTAGGCCTGTTACATTTAGTATTCTTCTTTTATAGCTGCTATGCTACTGTTATTGTTTGAAGAACAATGTATGCTGTTAAAGAATACTGAATGTACCTAACTAATCAAGTATAATGTAGAGCCCTGATCATAGATCCATCATTGTCAGAAATTAAGTGATGGTGAAACAGGTTTTCCATAGGGAACTCCTGGAGCACATACTTTTGAGTATGTGGGGTACATGGATGTGTAGAACCTTACATCCTAGTGTAGGAAAGTGATGTAGATGTGGAATCCATCCATCCTTCACTATAGTTCCATACCGTATCAGTGGTAGGTAAACATGAAACCTCCTGATGACGAAGAAAGCACAGATATCCGTATCAGTGGTAGGTAAATATGAAACCTCCTGATGACGAAGAGAGTACAGAACGCCACTGTGACTCTAGAATAGCGAAGGACCAGTTTACCCTGGTGAGCTATAGTAGTAGAGACACAAGATGTCCTACAAGTGATCCTCTTACTGACTGAGGAAGATGAAGGTCATGAGAATCCGGCTCTCTTAATGACCTATGTATGATACTGATGCGGCTTCTCAACGATCAGTTGGAGTATGAGTGGTAAGCCTCATCTCCACAGGGCATAATGTTGTTTGTAAAACATAATCAACCATGTAGTATAACTTGTTAGAGATGACTCCAAGTTAGTTGATTGATGTTACATTGCAATAATGTTGATATTCTCCATATCTCCTAATTTGTAGAGATCTTGTTATATCTGCAACTGTTATAGAATGCTTTGAAGGCTTTACTGTTTAAAATAATCTTTGATGTTATAATAAAGCTTCTGGCGAAGAGTTATAACTCTCGCTGGGACAATTATGTATAATTGTCTCACCCCGTAGACTTCAACTTTTTAGGTGGACGTCGGAGACGAAGAAACCAGCCTACAAGTGATCAATCTCAGCAGCAGCACCAGGGGCAGCAGTAATCTCAGGTGGAGATTTGTCCTGCCATGTGGTGTAGTTAGAGTCAGTCCTATGTGTCCTCTGTACTCTCAGGTCTTGGAGTCTTTTGTTATGTGATCTTGAGATTTTGTATCTTGAATGTATATAATTACTCAAGAAGTAATTATCCTGAGATGTAAACAGTTAACTCTCTTTATGAAAGGAGTTTTTATGGATACAAGTTCTTATCTCGAAAAGTTTTAATTTTCCGTGATTTTTGTCTTCCGCTGATTACCGATTCGCTTCCGCTAAGTTTTAATCGTGTTTATGTCATGGTTTGGAGATCAGAGCCCACAGCACCCATCCGACCGGCCTGATGGTGAGCTGATCAGTCATGTGATGAGTTGATCAAACCCAGAAAGGCAAAGCATAGAGTTCATCTTATAGAGGTTGCATCTGATGTAGACCTAGATGACCGTGATTCCTCTTGGCTCGAGGAATCACATTAGGATGGCCATAATCATCGTTGTTATCGTTTCACATGTTTTCTGTGGGATATATCTTGTATATGATACATACTATATATTGTGGTGATTGGATATGTATATGTATATAAAACCAAATCACTCATTAAATATTAAGTTTTAGATGCCTTCCAAATGCGACACACGTGAAAAGCTTGATCGACCAAGTGTGGGCAAGCCCTAGCGTGTTGCACCGTCTATCTTGTGGAAGCGTGAAGGATGAATGTGTGGGTCTGCCCTAGCAGGGTGCATATTCATCGTGTTTACTTTGGGTCAGACTTAACAAGGTGACCTAGATAGGATCTAGCACCTTGAGGCATGGAGATGATCATGGCAAGGAGTTGCATATGACATCTTATCAAGAGTTTCATATGATGCAATTGGTAAGAGTTGCCTACCTGAGAGATCTAAGTTGTGGGTGACAGCCCTAGCTGGTCCATGACTTAGAGGATTTCAAGATCTTTCCCACTAGAAGGTTGTACATTGCAATCTTTCAAATTGATGGTGAGGGCTATCAATTTGAACTAAAATAGTGGGAGCGATAATTAATTAAAGGCCTAATTATATCGTTAACTTTTAAAATCAATAAAATAAGTCAAAAATGAGTTTTTGGACAAAAATTGCATATTTCCTTTTGTAGTACAAATGGCAACAAACAACAATCACTTTTCTTTGCGATCGGTCCTTGAAAAGGACAAGCTAAATGGGACAAACTTCCATGACTGGTATAGGACATTGAGAATTGTTCTCACTCAAGAGAGAAAGCTCTATGTCCTGGATACTCCAATTCCAGAGGAACCTGCTCCTAATGCACCAAAGGAAGAAAGGGATGCTTACAAGAAGCATTCTGATGATGCCATTGATGCAAAGTGCTTGATGTTGTGCTCTATGAACCACGATTTGCAGAGACAAAATGAGAACATGGGTGTCATTGAGATGATTCAGCATCTCAGGAACATGTATGAAGATCAAGCACGACAAGAGAGATACGATGTCTCAAGGGCACTATTCAAGTGTGTCATGACAGAAGGAGATCCAGTTGGTCCTCACATACTCAAGATGATTGGGTATGTGGAGAACCCGACAAGACTAGGATTTCCACTGAGCCAAGAGTTGGCTACTGACGTGATACTACAATCGTTGCCAGAATCCTACAGTTAGTTTGTGATGAACTACAACATGAACAACTTAGATAGGCCACTGTAAGAGTTGTTAGCCATGTTGAGGATAGCTGAGACACATATGAAGAAGGACAAGCCTAAGTCTGTGATGGTGATCACGAGAAAGAAAGACAAGTCCAAGTGTAAGGGTAAGGGCAAAGCTAAGAAAGGTTCTGATTCTAGCCAGGAGCCCAAGTCGTCTTCAGCTCTCAAGGCCAAGGGAGAAGTGACCAAGAAAGGTAATTGCCACCATTGTCAAAAGCCAGGACATTGGAAAAGGAATTGTCCTCTCTATCTGGAAGAACAAAAGAAGAAGGAGGCGACAGACGTCTCTACTTAAAGGTGTCATGAAAGTAAACATGTAACACTTTTGAGGTATATGATACCACGATGTAAAGTGTAAAGCACTCAATAAATGGGGCAAGTGTTGCAGCCATAGATAGGAGTACTTTAGTTTATTTTCAGCCTAAAAGGCATGTAATACAGTTATGAACTGCTATTTCATATTTTCCAATAGATAGAAACACTTTATTTTTGCATATTGTATGACAATGATGGAAATTAATAAAGAGTTGTTTCAATATGATATTTGTGGCAATGCCTTGTTTATCTTGTGGTATTTGATATGCATAAGATAAAATGATACCTAAAAGTTATAGATAACTCAAACAATCAAATTAGCATCAATAATGAGAAATTCATTTCTAGTTTCCATGTGATGGATAAATCTAGACTCTTTTGGTTAGAGAACCAGTAAGAGACATGAATATCTTGGACATGATTAATCAATCTTCACTAATGGTAGTGGGAGAATGATTGTCCTATTAGGTATAATACATGTAATGTATTTACATACCTATTGGAACAAATGCTAATACTTCAAATGGTGTTTAGAGAAATACCAATATGAATATCTTGAAGTGTTCAAGATTATCATAGATGAAGTGCAAATTTCATAAAGTGTTAATTCTTGATGAGATCAATGAATGAAATACTTGGACCAAATGTTTGAGATCCTTATGAGTGATTATGTTAGTGTATCATAGTGAACTCATGATTAAGGCATGGTGATGTCTAAATCAAGAAGGAATCATACTCTAAGGAGTTAGAGAATGATTATCAAATAACTGAATTCTTCTTAATAAAAGAATACCCCTCACTAATAAAAGAAATTAAGAATCACAAGGGTTGTAAATTCTTATATCCTTACACCTCAATTATCTATGTGATGAGTTGTTCATGTGATGAGAAACTATCTAGATGAATATGAGGAACCAAATTTTGAGTTATGGTTTATGACCATTACATCCTAAATGACATCCATGTGAACAATAAGGTATGACCTTGATGGTAGCACCCATTGGATGAAATCCATAAGTGCAAATGAATCTTAAGTGTTAAGACACATGGATAACATTTTGAGAAGGATGATGCTTGTTGATTGTAACTTAATGACTAAGCATTTGACATATGGATACTAAAACCGCATTCCTATGAGGAATAAAACAAGGATGTGTACGTGACACAACCTATAAGGTTTATGAATCCACTAATGCAAATGAATCCTATAAGTAACAATGGACTAATCAATGTGATTGATTGAATACAAGCAACTCAGAATTGGATCTTTACTTTGATGATATAGTCAAAGGGTTTGACTGATATGTCAAAGATAAAGAAGGGATATGTGATTTAGTGGGAGTGTATTCACATTCCACATGTTGGTGTGAAATGAAAATGTTCTAAAATGGAAATCTAAAAGTGGAAATTATCTTTAAGGAAGATAGAGATGTTTCCTATGTGATAGGAATAGAGATCTATAGAGATAGTTCTCGAAAACCTCTTGACCTGAAAGGAGAAAACATACAATGGAAATTTGTATTGAAGCGTTCAGTATGCACAGATTCAGTGGGAGAAAACTTGTCCACGTTACATGGAGTTAGTATCCCAAGACCAAGTGTCCAATTCTTATGAAGAATGGGAACACTAAGAATAGATATGGATCTATCATGTATGTAATCATCCCATTATCTTGCATGTATCGAAATGCAAGAACAAAATGCATTCATCATCTTGTATGTAGGACATGGCATAATGATGTGCTCATCCTGATAACTCGTATGTGGGACATGACGAGTGGATGTCTATCTATTTCCAGTAAGGGTTACTGGAATACCATGAGAACTTGATAAGTACTTGAGAAGTACTAGTTCTATGGAGATAAGGAAGAGTTCAATGTAAAGAGTTACATTGATGCGAACTTCCGAAAGGACAGAAAAATTAATAACAAATTATATATAGTATATATAAAAGTGAAAGTTTGTTGATAATTGGAAGTGTTCCAATAAAACCATTTAAAAGGGAAATGCTGAGTATCTATGTGGTGGAGAATAGCAGTGGATACTATATGGATCTGGAAGTTCATGAGATGAACTTATAGATATTCCGCTCATTGATGACAAGTATGGAATCCTTGATCATGCAATGTGGCTAAGGGTTAGCAAAGTACTACTAGATCGCATATTATGACAACTCCATCTCATACGTGTGACGTACAGCGAAGAGATGTGAGACATGTAATTTATACTGACTTTGGTAAGGTTTTGCCAATACTCACTCTATTGGCACAAGAGCACAGTAACATGTGGGACATGTTTGAAGATCACTATGAATATGATTCAAGGGTGATTGGATCGCAGTGCAAGTGGTAGTCTGTTGGTATGTATGCCCTGAGAGCTAATCATGGGATGATTGGTGGGATACATTAAGATTGATTTGATAAACATCAAAGGCAAGCTTCCAATTCTTTCTGGTTCAGTCATATGAGATAGTGATAGAACAGATTGAATGTCTAGAGAATGACAGTACTCAATGACGTATGCTTTTAGGTTGAGGATCTATACGATGATATCATAAGGATGCTAAGAGTTTGTACATTATTGTTATGTCCCTAGTTGGATGTCATTGTGGAAGGTAGATAGATAGCAATGACACACAAGACTAGATTGTGGTGTTGGTTGATGACAATCTCATTAGTCATGATATAGAGATATCAAACAAAACAAATAGGTACTTGTTAGAGAACAAGTGGACCGGACAGACCCACCGTGAGTTTGATACATGGAACCATGACATGGTAGTCACAGTCAGTACTCACAGTGATGGTGGTGAGTGTGATTCTTTGACCTAAAATCACTACACTCAACACATGTCGTTCGGCACACTTTGACATCATCAAACGCAGTCCTGAAACATGGGTTGTTATAAAGGTGATGATTGGGTGGCTTTGACACATGGGGCTTTTGAGGGGTGAGTGATATATATGGGATTTGTCCCTCCTGAGGGAGTATGATATTCATGGCCACTTGATGAGTAGGATTGAGAAAGGTGTTCACGCATGTGTGAATCAGTATGTGATATTGATGTCATACATATCTCTTCCAATCTACTCTGAGATCAAGAAAGTGAATGAACGTTGACAGGATGACTATTCCATGCCTCGAATTCATTCGGGATATCAGTGACAAAGGAATTATACATTCACTGTAACACCATTCATGGATTGTAGGATTGAAAGTTGTTCTCCAACTTTCTATTTCACTTGGGTAGCATTGATGTGTGACTAGGCACCACTCTTTGCTTGTGAAGTCATAAGTGTTATGGACTGTCACTGCCACTGTGAAATGGACCTACAGGGTCACACACATAGGATTTAACCTAGAAGAGGAGTTTTGTCCAAAAACAATGTTTAGATTGATTACTAAAAGATTTTAGTAGTTCAATTAAACACTCAATCAATTGATAGGTCAGAATCATAATGTTCAAGGTGTTGGACTGATTGATTAGAGTATCCGATTGATTGAAACTGCAATTGACTGATTCTGCACAATCTTCACTCCCAACCAATCGGCTCATGTGATGAACCGATCGGCTCAGCTTAGTGAACCGATCGACTAAGGTGGTGATTCGATCGACTCATGAATAGGGTGAAACGATTGCTTCAAGTGTTGAAATGATCGATTCAACTGGTCCAACCAAGCAAGTTGGGAAAGTAGGATTGGTGAGAAATTTCTTTTCGTTTCACCTGCCCAATTTGATTGGAACAAGGATTGGTATTAGGTACCATTTCGAAACAAAAGAGAAAAAGTCAATCGGGAACTGACCAGGACCATGAACCGACCGGTTCAGAAGTGAACTGACCGTTTCATGGGTCCCAACTGATCGGTTGAGGTGTCATCCAACCGACTCAGATCCCCAACCGACCGTTTTAGAAATGAAACGATCAGTTCAGGTAGCGCAGTTGGTTGTTTTTTTGGAAAATCTCAAACCCTTCTACTCTTGCTTTAGTCCCTCATTGCCCATGATAGAGAACCCTGTCCCATGACCCTCCTATATACATAGGGGTATTGGGGGCTTCTCAAAGAACAACACAGTGCAACCAGTTGCTCTGTAAAGTTGTCGTTCTCTCTGGTTTTGGTAACCGAGAGAGCCTGAGCAAGTGCTACCTGATAAGGGAGGCACTACAAGGGAAAGACAACTACAGAAATCGACTGGTGGCAGGAGAGTGTGTCAATGACTAGTACGCTGACAGGAGGGTGCGACTCCTTCCAATTCCTTGAGGGACAAGGAGATTGGAGTTCCAGGTGGTCCGTGTGGACTACTTCAGAGGCGGGAGATTTCTGCCGCTCAGAGGACAACTGTCAATCCCGACGTCCCAGTGAGACCAGGATTTGTCAGTCCCGGTACGACCAAGAGCTGCACAGACACCGTCTAAGACCAGAGGTGAAGACCGAAAAAGTCGTGAGGTATTGTCGCCGACCAAGCCTCGGGACAAGGTATGATTCCAGAAACCATCCTTTCCTGTTATATAGACGTTGACGAGTTTCCTTATTCTGGGTTTGGGGAGAAGTATTTATTTGTTTCTGCTGCGTTCTCCGCCTCCCCTAAAACCCAATAGTGGTATCAGAGCCACGTCAACTGCTCTATACTTTAGGATTATTAATGTGATCGATTTTGGTTTGTCGCCTTTATTTATTGCATACAATGCGAATAAATTGGCTTTATGCATGTCCAATCCTAAATCCACAACTCCCAATTTACATGTATGACATGTAATATTAATGCACTCGATACGCGTCGCCCTTAAACGAGTTTTGTGGTGGATGTATAGCATGGTTATGGCCAATATACCCTATCTGTGTATGGTTTTATGTGGTTGCTTGCATCTCGGTCTGCGCGCCGATCTTCTTTCTCTTATTCCTGATGTAACTTGAAATAATTCGAGATTTCTTTCCTACCTTTGCTCCCCTCGAATGTAACTCGAGGTTTCTCTTTTTACAATGTAAAATAGGATAGAATTTTATTTCCTGTTATGTCAAAGAACGGAGGACATCCTGACAATAGATGAGACGATCGGTTCAAGGCGTGAACTGATCGGATGACGTTCCAGACGATCAATTCAAGGAGTGAGCCGATCGGTTAATGACCGGTTCGAGGAGAGAGATGAGTGGGTGGCGGCCATGATGAGATGCACGACGACTAGGCAAACCGATCAGTTGGAGGAGCCAACCGATCGGCTGGTGGCACCCAGCCGACTGGCCTGATGGCGAGCCGATCAGTCATGTGATGAGTTGAAAAAATCTAGAAAGGAAAAGCACAGAGTTCATCTTGTACATGTTGCATGTGATGTAGACCTAGATGACCGTGATTCCTCTTGGCTCGAGGAATCACATTAGGATGGCCATAATCATCGCTTTTATCATTTCACATGTTTTTTGTGGGATATAGCATGTATATGATATGTACTATATATTGTGGTGATTGGATATGTATATGTATATCAAACCAAATCCCTCATTAAATATTAAGTTTTAGATGCCTTCCAAATGTGACACACGTGAAAAGCTTGATCGACCAAGTGTGGGAACGCCCTAGCGTGGTGCACCGTCTATCTCGTGGAAGCGTGAAGGATGAATGTGTGGGTCTGCCCTAGTAGGGTGCATATTCATCGTGTTTACTTTGGGTCGGACTTAACAAGGTGACCTAGATAGGATCTAGCACCTTGAGGCATGGAGATGATCATGGAAAGGAGTTGCATATGACATCTTATCAAGAGTTCCATATGATGTAATTGGCAAGAGTTGCCTACCTGAGAGATCTAAGTTGTGGGTGACAACCCTAGCTGGTCCATGACTTAGATGATTTCAGGATCTTGCCCACTAGAAGGTTGTACGCTGCAATCTTCCGAATTGATTGTGAGGGCTATCAATTTGAACTAAAATAGTGGGAGCGATAATTAATTAAAGGCCTAATTATATCGTTAACTTTTCAAATCAATAAAATAAGTCAAAAATGAGTTTTTAGACTAAAATTGCATATTTCCTTTTGTAGTACAAATGACAACAAACAACAATCACTTTTCTTTGGATCGGTCTTTGAAAAGGACAAGCTAAATGGGACAAACTTTCACGACTGGTATAGGACATTGAGAATTGTTCTCACTCAAGAGCGAAAGCTCTATGTCTTGGATACTCCAATTCCAGAGGAACCTGCTCCTAATGCACCAATGGCAGAAAGGGATGCTTACAAGAAACATTTTGATGGTGCCATTGATGCAAAGTGCTTGATGTTCTGTTCTATGAACCACGAGTTGCAGAGACAACATGAGAACATGGGTGTCATTGAGATGATTCAACATCTCAGGAACATTTATGAAGATCAAGCACGACAAGAGAGATACGATGTCTCAAGGGCACTGTTCAAGTGTGTCATAATAGAAGGAGATCCAGTTGGTCCTCACATACTCAAGATGATTGGGTATGTGGAGAACCTGATAAGACTGGGATTTCCACTGAGTCAAGAGTTGGCTACTGACGTGATACTGCAATCATTTCCAGAATCCTACAATCAGTTTGTGATGAACTACAACATGAACAACTTTGATAGGCCACTGTCAGAGTTGTTGGGCATGTTGAGGACAGCCGAGACACATATGAAGAAGGACAAGCCTAAGTCTGTGATGGTGATCACTTATGGTTTCTACATCTAACGAATCCTCCTTGTATTTTACTTCTTGTATTTCACAATATGATGATTTACTGTTTATCCTTTTGGATTTTACCTAAAACGCCGACAAACAAAATGTCGGTCAGCCAAAGCTGGTATGTGGGGGAAACAATAATCATGTAAATATGTTAACAATGTAATCATTCAATTAATCATTTAACAACCAAGATTACATTTTATATATAACTCCATGATCCAAGAGTAGCCTATCCTCTGTGTTGTCCCCATTAAACCCCTCATGATCCACCTATCAAGTGAACCAGTTTCTAGGGTTGAGTCACATGGAACTACTCATAGGTAGACCACTCCTTAACTCAGGGGATGCTAAAGTGTCTCATGGAACTACACATAGGTAGACCTTGCTCTAGGATTACCCCTTTTTTAGCCTTTTCAAAGCAACAGAGGTGGACCCGGATCTAGCCATTTATATATGCACATTTATAGTGATAATCATAGTCACTTTATAGTTGCATGAAATAAATAGACATCCAAAAGTTACTTTCAAGCAACCGATAAAACTTTGGGAATCGCCGTGAAACTAAAGCGATTATTCATAAGCATAACCACATACCTAATTTGATGATTTCACAAGCATTAAGCAAATCCAACCAAGAAAGCAGTCCAACCAAGTAGTTCAACCACACAATCAAGAATCCTAAAAAACACATGTACTCTATTTACTACTCACTTTATCAAGATTCTTTCTATTCAACTTGGAATTGCTTCCTAAGGTTTTCATATCCATTTTAGGGTTTCATTAGGGTCTTTCTTCACTTTTCATCATTATAAACCCAAGTTAGGCAAAATAGCTTACAAACCCTAACGATTCTACCCTATTTCATCCAATAGGCTTAGGAACATCTTTTAATGGCCTATTATCACATATTTCAAATTAAATAGGATCTTTTCCCTTTTTACTCTAATTTAGGGTTTCTAAGTGCTTAATCATACACATATCATGAAAAACCCTAAATTATGCAGGAAAGCATCTAAATCATGTTCAAGATCATTATTAACTATTAAACAAGTTATATTTACTCAATTTCATCAATTAAGTATCATGAACTTAACCATATTGTTTGATTAGGGTTTTTAATCAAAATCATAAGCTCCTTCAATTATAATAGAACACTTTTACAAATAGGAACGAAAATAGGTTCTCTCACCAATTTTATCGTATTCCTCACATTTTTCTGAGTAAGATTCATATATTATTTATCCTCATATGATCATCCAACGAATTACTAAGATTTTTACCATTTAAAGCCTTTGTGGCCAATCCCACACTGACACGTCAGCAACTAATGTGCAAAATCGGACGGCACTCAATTAGTGGTTAAATACCACCTTGCCCTTACTTGTTACGCATACTGACCAGGGGCACACTGGTATTTTCATTCTATCATCCCTAACCTCCCGACGGAGGCAAGGCTGGATCCGTGTGATCTACCGCGATGCCTATGGCTTCCCCGCTCTCCCTCCCCCGCGGCTCCTGGGTCTCAAGGTGGGTGGAGACAGGGTGGCCCTACTGGCCCTAGACAGACCAGGCTGTGACTAGCGGAGGTCACAGACTAAGTAGCGGCTATAGTCCTATGTTTTACAGTATGAAACTACATCATGAGGAGGAGGCTTCATACATGCGGTGGGAAGCTTTGCGCTGCTGCACACAGAAGTGACCAGGTCGGGTGGACTATGTTCCTCATGCTCAAGTGCAGCGAACCAGAAAGTAGGGAGGAACTATCTCTTCCTTGCTCCCTCCCACGGGGCATAGTATTGCTGCTGAGATGGTCATCGATGCCTGCTTGTTACTTCACTTCGCAGGATATCATATATACGCCATGGACCGTATGATCCCTGAGGGAAACGAGACCTCCCATGATCTCTTCCGTGTTGCCCATGAATCCTAGGGTACGTAGGAAGAGAGTGATGGGGATGGAGGGACAAGAGTATCTCGCGAAAGAGCATGCTCTCTGACTTATATATACTCTTATGGAAATCATCGGTTGCTCTAGCACCTTCTGGAAGACATTTATAACTTCCTCTCATCGTTCTTTTGCACCTTGGTTAAATATACATGTGGATATACACACTTGCCAAAAGCCATTTCTTTTCTTGTACCATAAGTCTCCTTTCCCTCACGATAAAGAAGGGAACTTATCCTAGGGCATTCACGGTTGTGGAAGGATAGTATTAATTCCTTTCCATCTATTTTAATATATATATATATATATATATATATATATATATATATATATATATATATATATATATATATATATATATATATATATATATATATATCCACCTCCTCATTCTTCACCAAATTGTGGGATTTGACAAGGTTTAATCTTATTAAAGAAATTCTCATTGCTTTTTGGGTCATCCTTTCTTCTAAAATTTTAAAGGAAGTATATAAAGACTTAATCTACCATTGAACAAAGTTTGAGTCTAAAAAGAGAAAGGAAAACCCCTTTTTCTTCATATGCAAGTCAAAGACTTACAAGGCATATTTCATTCATTAAAATGTATCTTTTCTCTTTCCTCTCTTCCCTTGGGACTCCTTGGATCCCAAGAAATTATAGTATTTTCGAAATTCTTTTCCAAGGATATTTATTATCCTTCTAGATGCATCTAAATGCATTATTTCACATTATCTTGTTTATTTCTTATTAAAATATTTCCTTTTTGAGGATTTCCCTTTATTTCACTTTTATTTTCCTCATTGGTATTCCCTTTATCATTAGGAATTCTTGGGATATGAAATTCCACAAAGGGTAACTCAATTATACCTTTTTCCACTTACTTCGAACATTTTAACATTATTTTCACTTTCTTTCTTACTAAAGAATTACTTAATTAATCTTTTCTTTTCTTATTGCTTTTTTTTTGTAACTTTGGACTCCGTGGAACCCAGCGAACCCAAGAGGCACGAAATCCTTCTTTGGATTATCCTTCTAGAGGTTTTCATCTCATTCCTTTCTCAAATATTCAATTATTCATTCACTAATTGAATTTTCTTATTATTTGGACCCAATAGTCAATAAAGCCCACAACACAAACACCAAGGCTATTGTAAACAAAATCCATGTATTCAAAACAAATTATACCATTATTTGTTCAAATGTCTTTAATATGAGAAATTACATTTATCGGCGAATGAACCCAAAACCATGGTTGTAACAGTATGGACCTTGGTGGATCCACCCAAAGGGGTAAAACCCCTAGGGTGCAAGTGGGTCTTCACGACGAAGACCGACATGGATGGAAATGTTCAAACCTATATAAGTAGATTGGTTCTGAAAGGATTCCATCAAATTCAAGGTGTTGATCATGACGAGACCTTTTCACCAGTTGCTATGGTTAAATCCATTAGGATCATGCTTACCATTAAAGCTTATCATGACTATGAAATTTGGCAGATGGATGTTAAAACAACATTCCTTAATGGGAATTTACTTGAGGATGTGTGCATGACACAACCTGAGGGTTTTATCCATCCGAAGGAAGCCAATAAAGTCTGTAAGCGACAAAGTTCAATCTATTGGTTGAATCAAGCATCTCAGAGATGTAATCTATGTTTGGACAGAGTAGTCAAAAAGTTTGGCTTTAGTCAAAATGAAGATGAACCTATTGACCTAGAGGTTATACATTACCTATATTTTGATAATGACTTAACCATTCCATTCATATGTATCTAATATGTGTGTTTAAGATTGTTTGAAGGCATTAGGTAAATGAAAAGGATCTAAATCCAAAGCCCTATAATGGGTCAAGTTCAAGTCAAAATAGCTACAAGTGTGCCGTTTGGGATTTCTATGAAAACGACCTTAGAACATCTATGTAATCACTTGTAATGATGAATTGAATTCTAAGTTAGATGAGAAAAATGTTTGGGGCAAAAATCACCAAGTGCTAATCACTTTAGATGCAAATTAGAAAATTGATTACAGGCACTTGGTCGGTCGAGTTTCCCTGGCTTGAAACTCGACCGATCATTCTTGGTCAATTTTTTGAAGATTGCATCGGTCGAGTTGTGCTTTCACATAACTAGACCGATCATGTAATTGACCATTTCGAGCAAACTTGTTGCTAGCATAGTTGAGAGTGTTCTAAGCCTTTGATCCCCTTTCTCTCTCTACCTGCAAGTGAAATTCATGAGTATGAGTGAGATAGGTTCTTGTGTGAGAGAGCTACTCCATGTATTGATGTAAATCTCTCCTTCTACATCTTGCTACCTCCATTCTCTTTGAAGAAGAAGATTGAAGAAGTTTCTCCAAGTGAAGGAGAAGGTGTTGCTGTTCTTCAAGGTTGATGAAGGAAAGCTACTCCAGGTCTCCAAGTGAAGGAGATAGGTGCTCCATCTCTCCAAGTGAAGGAGAGAATCCAGGCAATGCTCAAGGAAGATAGGTAATCCCTTGAAGGTAGAAGACTTGAAAAAAGGAGTGGGTAAGTCCATGGTAATGGCTGAAGACTCCTAGGCTTTAAGTGGGTAAGCTCCTTCTACAGGTTGAAGATCTTTACTTAAGGTACTAAGCCCTTGGATGTGTGGTTGTTGTATCTTGTAATCTTATTATGGAATATAAGAGTACCAAGATTCCAAATCCTAGAGACTAACCCACTCTAGGTAGTGGACTGACATTGTTCCTAAGTTTAGGACATGGAACCACTCTAAACCACCTGTCCAAGTGCTTGATCTTCCTTGTCTCTTATCCTTGCTTTGAATGCTAGATTAAGACATCAAATTGCTGCATTGGTATGGCTTCTTCACTTCATATATATTGGTGGTTTAATTTTTTTGTGAAGTTTTTGAAGCTCAATTCACCCCCACTCTAGAGCCCATTGATCCCACAAGTGGTATCAGAGCAGGTCTTCTCCAAGCTACTTCAACAAGTAGGATGAGATGGGTGATTCGGCTCTTGGTTCACTTAACCTAGAAGGAAGCTTCTCCATGAGACCTCCAGTCTTCGACGGCACCAACTTTCTCTATTGGAAGAGAAGGATGCAATTCTACCTCCAAGGTGTGAGCTATGAAATGTGGAAGATTGTCCACCTCAAGTATAAAGATCCAAAAGGGGACATCACCACATGGTCTGAATCTGAAATGAAGCATGATCAACTCAACGCCAAAGCTGTGAGCATCATCTATGCTACTCTTACTCCATCCAAGTTCAACCAGATCTCTTCTTAGGACACCGCACATGAGATATGGCACAAATTGTGTGTCACCTATGAAGGAACCGAGCAAGTGAAGGAGGCCAAAGTCTACATGCTTGGTGGTCTTCTAGAGAACTTCAAGATGGGTAAGAATGAGAGAGTGGCTGATATGTACACTAGGCTCAATGTCATCTTGAATAGTTTGGCAGCATTTTGGAGTGTGATGGATAGAGGTACTATCAACTCCAAGATCTTGATATCTCTTCCTAAGAGATGGGAGCCTAAGGTTACTTCAATTGAAGAGGTGTACAAGCTAAGTGAGTTGTCAACCGATGAGAGCTGGTTGCTAACCTCCAAGCCTATGAACCTAGGCTTGACAAGCAAGAAGAGGAAGAGAAGTGAGAAGAAAAAGAGTCTAAGAAGATAAAGGACACAGCCTTCAAAGCACAAATTGAAGAAGTGGTCCATAAATAACAACTTGCCTTGAAGTCTCCCAACCCTTCCTCAAGTGAAGATGAAGGTTCCAATGAGCATGAGGCAAACTAATCAAAGGGGAAGCACTTCAAGAGCAATCCCTCCTCTTCAACTCCAAGATTCTATGAGTGTGGTAAAAAAGGCCACTACATGATTGCCCAAAGGCCAAGAAGAGCCATCATAAGAGCAGCCACAAGAAAGACAAGGAGCACAAGAGAGAAGCCTAGTACAAGAGGAAAGACAAGAAGGAGAGAAGATCCAAAGATGCAAATCATGTAGCGTGGGAGGAGTCATCCTCAAGCTCTCAAGATGGAGAATGCCATCTTGCCCTCATGGCGTCCACTAGTGAAGATGTAAATGAGGTAAGTGAGGTAATCAATGTTAATTTGCATGAGCTATCTAAGGAAACTCTCATTGATATGTTAAATGAATGCAAATCCTCTTTTGCTAAATGCAAGTCTAAAAGGAAAAGATTAGGGAAGATAATTGATGATCTTTATGCTAAAATTGATATTCTTGATCAAACTGAAAAATTGCATTTTGAGAGCATAGATTCCTTGAAAGGTAGTTTCTTGACCTTTAACTTCAATACAATGGAGTAGAGGTTGAAAATGGTGTTTATCTTAAAAATATTGGAAATCTTAAGATAGATAACCAAAAGTGCATAGATGAGCTTGATATTCTTAAAACTAAAAATATAGGACTCAAGCTTATTGATGATGCTAGGAGAGATGAAGTCTATTCTTATCAAAGAGAGATTGTTGTGCTTAAATCTGAAAATGCCTAGTTGCTTGCTCAAGTTAATGATTTATCTTCTAGGCCTATTTTTCCAAGAAATGAAGTTGCTAGCTTATCTTTAGAAAAGGATTCCCTTCTTACTAAAGCCCTCTGTCTTAAGGCAAACCTTCTACATGCTAGAGATGATCTTGCTAGTCTTTCTACTACTGTTATAAATCTTAGTGATGATAATACTAAGTTAAGATCTACTTTGGAAAAGTTTCTATCTGGAAAGAAATCCCTCAATGATGTCCTAGAACACTCTACCAAACAAATTGGTACTAGTGGTTTGGAATATGATGGGACTGCTCCAAAAGGTAAGAGAAAGAACAAACACAAGGGTAAGAAGAAGAGTGGGGAACCTACTATCTTCCATGGAGAGTCTTCCGACTCTAAGAACCCTATGGTATGTATTCATTGCAAATGTGATGATCATTACTCTACCTACTATCCTTACAAGCCTAAGGGGACCAACCCAAAGATGAAATGGGTCCCCAAGCTAACCCTAGATCCCAAAGTTTAAGTTGGGTTCTGACATCTTTCTTTCTTGCAGGTTAAAAAGAGGTGGATTGTTGATAGTGACTGCTCTAAGCATATGACTGGAGAAATCAGCCATTTCAACAAGTTCATGAAAAAGAAAGGAGGATCGGTAACCTTCAGAGACAACAAGAAGGGTAAGGTCATAGGTGTGGGTGATGTGGGCAATGAGCTATGTATTAAAAATGTGTTGCTTGTTGATGGCCTACATCACAATTTAATTAGTGTTAGTCAACTTTGTGACAATGGATATCTTTTGTTGTTTAGTTCTTTAGAATGCTTGCTTCTAGATTCCTCTCATACAATGTTATATATAAGGGAACCAGAAATGGTAATCATTATGTTAGTATTCTTGATGCTCTTAAGCCCATACTTGATAGATTCTTGGTTGTGGATAAAAATGATCTTTCTCTTTGGCATCGTCATTTGGTTCATGTGAATTTGCATCAAATGAAGAAGTTGAACAAAAAGGATTTGGTTCGAGGACTTCCTAAATTGGATTTTGATAAGGATGAGGAATGCCAACCTTGTACACAAGGGAAACAAACCAAATCCTCCTTCAAATCCAAAGGAGTCATGAGTACCAAAAGAGTTCTTGAACTTCTTCATATCGATCTATTCAGACTAATGAGAATGCAAACGGTTTGTGGCTCCAAGTATTGTCTTTTTATTGTTGATGATTTCTCTTGATATACTTCGACTTTCTTTCTCATTTCAAAAGGTGATAGTCTTGATGTTTTCTCAATTTTTTTGTAAACGGGTTGAAAATGAAGCTTCTTGCCGGATTGTTTCTATTCGCAGTGACTATGGGGGAGAATTTGAAAATGATCTTTTCGAACGTTTTTTGTGAAAAATCGGGTTACTCACACAATTTCTCTTCCCCTCGTACGCCTCAACAAAATGGGGTTGTAGAGAGGAAGAACAGGTTGCTACAAGAGATGGCTAGGACCATGCTTCTTGAGTATGATACTCCTAAGAAGTTTTGGGCTGAAGCTGTTAGCACCTCATGCTTTGTGCAAAACTGAGTTTTCACACATCCTTATGTAAAGAAAACCCCATATAAACTATGGCGTGGTAGAAAGTCGTCTATTGATTTCTTTCATGTTTTTGGATGTCCTTGTTTTGTTTTAAACATGAAGGATTCTCTTGACAAGTTTGATCCAAAATCTTATAAGGCTTTCTTCCTAGGCTGTAGCACTACTAGCAGGGCATGTAGAGTATTCAACATTGAATTGTCTAAAATTGAAGAATCTATCAATGACAAGTTTATTGAAACTAACCCTATTATTGGAAAACGTGTTGTTGTTGATGATGTTGCGGATGATTTGATTCCCATATTAAAAGGCCTCAACATCAAAAATAAAGGTAAGCATGTGATAGAAGAAGAAGAAGAAGAAAAGAAGGACCCCACTCACTGTTTTGCAAAGAATCATCCCAAGGAGTTGATCATTGGCAACCCTTTCGAGAGAGTGGGGACACGAGCTGCTCACAACAAAAAACAAGCAGATAGTGCCTTCATCTCCCAAGTAGAGCCAAAGAACATCAAAGAATCCCTTGGTGATGATGAGTGGATCCTAGCCATGCAAGAAGAGCTAGAGCAATTCCAGAAGAATCGTGTGTGGACCCTAGTGCCAAGACGAAGTGATAGAAAAATCATTGGAGCCAAATGGGTCTACCACAACAAGCTAGATGAGCAAGGAAAAGTGGTAAGAAACAAAGCAAGGTTAGTAGCACAAGGTTACAACCAATAGAAAGGTATTGACTTTGATGAAACTTATGCTCCTGTTGCTAGATTAGAATCATTTGTATGCTACTTGCCTTTGCTAGTTAAAAAAATTTCTTGTTATATCAAATGGATGTTAAAAGTGCATTTTTGAATGGTACAATCGAGGAGGAAGTATTTGTTGCTCAACCTCCGGGCTTTGAAAATGACAAGTTGCCCAATCATGTTTATTTGTTGCAAAAAACTCTCTATGGACTCAAACAAGCACCTCGAGCTTGGTATGAGAAACTAAAGAACTTTTTGTTAGATAACATGTATGTCATGGGAAAAGTTAATTCTACCTTGTTTCTAAAACACACTTCTAACCATTTTCTTATAATTCAAATATATGTTGATGATATCATTTTTGGCGGGACTGATCTTAATCTTTGCAAGGAGTTTAGTTCTCTTATGCAGAGTGAGTTTGAAATGAGAATGATGGGTGAGTTGACCTTCTTCCTCAACTTTCAAATCAAGCAAACAAAAGAAGGAAACTTCATCAACCAAGGAAAGTACACAAGTAAACTATTCAAGTGCTTTGGGATGGAGAACATGAATCTGATGGATACACCCATGTCAAACACTACCAAACTTGATAAAGAAGAAGAAGGTGAAAAGGTAGATGAGAAGCTCTATAGAGGTATGATTGGAAGTTTACTTTATTTAACTGCCTCTAGACCTGATATTATGTTTAATGTTGGCTTGTGCGCTCGCTTTCAATCTATCCCTAAGAAGTCACATCTTATTATTGTTTATAGGATTTTGAGGTAGTTAGTCTAAAGCCAAAATTTTGGACTATGGTATCCTAAATTAAGGGATTTTACTCTTAGAGCATATAGTGATGCGGATTACGCAGGGTGTTTAGTTGATAGAAAGTGCACAAGTGGCACTTGCTTCATTCTAGGACCATGCTTAGTGTCTTGGTTCTCCAAGAAACAAAGTACAGTGGCATTATCAACTACCGAAGCTGAATACATTACAACTGGGAGTTGTTGTGCACAGGTCCTATGGATGATGCAAATGCTCCAAGACTTCAACATATTTTTTGATGCTTCTCCTATCTTTTTTGACAATACTAGTGCAATCAATCTATCTTACAATCCTATATTGCATAGTCGATCCAAGCATATAGAGGTTTGCCATCATTTTCTTCGTGACCACATTGCCAAGAAAGATATCTATATCACACATGTGGACACAGAAAATCAGTTGGCAGATATCTTTACAAAACCTCTAGCTAGAGATTAATTTAATTTTATTCAATCTAAACTGCTTATAGTTGATTTAAATGATCTTGCCCTGTGATCTAGCTAGTTGTTTCTTTCCTATATGCTTGCTCATGTCTATCTTCACCTTGTTTTTCCTATATATGCTTAATTGCGCCTAAATTGCCTGTCAACATGCTTAGTTTTTTCTTGCTTTTGGGTTTTTATCAAATTTTATGTTTTATCGCGAAATAGTTCCCAATGATGAGCTAAATGTGCCTAAGTATGTTAATTATACATAATAGAATGGAAAAATGAATTTAATTGGTATGTATATGGCTAGAATCTAAGAATGTGACTGTTAGGTCAGGTTGACCTTCGGTCAAGTTTCCACTCTAGAAAACTCGACCGATCAGGAGCCGAGAGCAGTTCTTCAGTGGACAATTCAGTCGAGTTTACCACACACAGAACTCGACTGATCCACGGGCTGAGCCAACTTAAAAGTTAGGATCGACCGACTATTTTCCCTTGCACTAGAAAATAGCCGACTGATTCCTTGCCTCTAAGCCCTAATCTCTCACACCCAGCCCTAAACCTCATGTTCCTAGCCCTAGGGCGACCTAGTAACCCCATTCTTGACCTCCCTGGGCACTCGTGGTGGTGGTACTTTGGTGTTTGAGGTTTGCTTTTGCTTGTGTGCACATTTTTCTTCTTCTTTTCATTTCCATGGCTTCCCAAAGACAAAAACGTGCTGCTCCTGGCAATGCTCAAGCATCTTCCATGACTAATCGCTTGATTCCTTTTGATAACATCTCCTTTGTGTCTCTTGAGGCGGAAAATCGGTATAAGGATCTTCTTCCCCGAACTCCTTTTCCGTTACGCCCCTTGCTTGACCCAAATCGTTTTCAAGCGGTTATTAACTCTGTTTCGAGGCTTTTCGCCAACCATCACCTATATGCCCTTGTGATTGAAAGTCAAATGGACATTGCAAAAAACACCGCAGTCATTATGTATTGTTTGCTAAACAATATCGGTGTCAAATGGGCCATATATATGTTATACCACATGACCTATTTCGACACCGGCATGAACACCAAAGGCACCCATCCTCCCTACCCAGATTTGATCTGTAGTTTTTTCAAGTTTGCCACTAAGAAATGTCTCTTTTCTGACTTCCATTATCTGGTTACTAGAAAGGGTGTTTGTATTAGTGAGACCACTCTTCATAAGGTTGTCCCTGTGTTTTCTCCTGTCTCAGCTGCCCCCATCCTCCTCCACCCGTGCTGCACCTCCGCAACCACATCCTCGACCCAGCCGTGTATCCTTCCATGCATCGAATGAAACCCTCCTGGGATATATGATGTATGAATAGGCATACAAATGACAGGTTCATGAACACCTGCACTAGGATCTGTGTTCAATCATGTCTACCATGAACATATCCCGTGCTTCGCCCTATCCCACCTACCAGCCATACCCAGGTAGTGCTTATGCTTCTTATGCATATATGCATTACTTCCCTGTTCCTGAGCCTTCTGCTGCCGTTCCGCCACCATTTGTTGCTTGTAGTTCTTGTCCCGTCATCTTGCCGCTACCTACTGCCCCCCTGGCCACCCTGCTAGCTTCCTTGGGTGAATCTGCTCTGTCCTTCCCACATGCCAAGGAGCTTCTTGCTCTTGGTATGTCGTGGGCTGAGCAGAATGCCCGCTAGCCCAGTCATTCTTTTGGCCCTCCTGATAATGAGGAGATGCCCGACCTGCCTGAGGATATTGCTGATGATGAGGAAGGTGATGGCGAGGATTCTTCTGATGACGGTGATGGTGATGGTATTGGTTCTGATGCTGACACTGCTGCTCCGCCTTCTGATGGGGATGAGGACTACTACCCTGGCGAGGATGATGATACCGTAGATATAGATAGTTTAGACGTTTAGGTGGTTTCTTAGCATATAGTCTAGCATGCCAATCATATACATATTTCTAGACTCTTTTATAAAAGAAACATTCTGGCACATTCTTCTGAGCTATACTATTTCTTATCTCTATTTTATCACTTTATGGTTGTAGTTGCTTTCATGAGGACATATATCTGAGTTGTAATATCCTAGATATGCATTTTGTCTATTTAATCTATTTTATCTTATGCGTTGGTGCTATCTTGAGCTATATTTTTTATTATGACTTGGATTGTGTGTTCTCCTTTGTGGTTGTGTGCTATATGCTTTAAATTTCTGCTTACTGCCTTGCATATATGTTTTGGTTGAGTTTTGGAGAAGACCTGGTTTTTTCTCTTCTACACCCCCTATCTTTTTGATAATGTCAAAAGGGGGAGAGATATTTCAAGTGATAGATCAATCTTGAAACTCAATCATATTGCTTTCTCTTTGATATAATATGGTTTTTGCCTGTGAGATCCTTTTCTTGTTCTAATTCACTATTCTTTATGTGAACTCGCAAAGGACTACACATTACATGGATATTGGTATTGCTATGTGTAGAGAAACTAACCATGCAGGTTAGAGGAAGCATTGTTTGAGGGGGGGCAATTCACAATTGCTCGTATCATGAATCCCCCTAATTCACAAGGCAAAGGTATAACTTTCATATCCTTTTCAATATGTTTGAGGAATGGTTTATCATTGTCAAAAAGGGGGAGAATGTTGACCTAGAGGTTATACAATACCTATATTTTGATAATGGCTTAACCATTCAATTCATATGTATCTAATATGTCTGTTTAAGATTGTTTGCAGGCATTAGGTACATGAAAAGGATCCAAAATCCAAAGCCCTAGAATGGGTCAAGTTCAAGTCAAAATAGCTACAAGTGTGCCTTTTGGGATTTCAATGAAAAAGACCTTAGAACATCTATGTAATCACTTGTAATGACTAATTGACTTGTAACTTAGATGAGAAAAATGTTTGGACAAAAATCACCAAGTGCTAATAACTTTATATGCAAATTAGAAAATGGATTACAAGCACTTGGTCGGTCGAGTTTCCATGGTTTGAAACTCGACCGATCATTCTTGGTAAATTTTCTGAAAATTGCATCGGTCGAGTTGTGCTATCACAGAACTCGACTGATCATGTAACTGACCATTTAGAGTTCAAATGGTCGGTCGAGTTTTGTAAGGACAAACTCAACCGATGATTTGAATATCGGTTTTTTCGTTTACTTGATCGGTCGAGTTACCTTTATTGAAACTCGACCGATTGCACTGTATGGAATTTGTAGAAAAAAATGATGTGACTGTTGGTGAGTGTTTTGAGTGAAAATAGAGTCTTTTATTTGAACAAAAGATAGCTATTTTTGTATCCAAGTGTCCCACAACTTAAAGGGGCACCCTTAACTATAAATAGACCCTCTTGGAGTTCATTCCAAGCTACTCATTCATTGCAAACTTGGTGCTAGCATAGTTGAGAGTGTTCTAAGCCTTTGAACCCCTTTCTCTCTCTACCTTCAAGTGAAATTCATGAGTATGAGTGAGATAGGTTCCTATGTGAGAGATATACTCCATGTATTGATGTAAAGCTCTCCTTATACATCTTCCTACCTCCATTCTCTTTGAAGAAGAAGATTGAAGAAGTTTCTCCAAGTGAAGGAGAAGGTGTTGCTGTTCTTCAAGGTTGAAGAAGGCAAACTGCTCCAGGTCTCCAAGTGAAGGAGATAGGTGCTCCAGCTATCCAAGTGAAGGAGAGAAGCAAGTAAATGCTCAAGGAAGATAGGTTATCCCTTGAAGGCAGAAGACTTATTGAAAGGAGTGGGTAAGTCCATGGTGATGGTTGAAGACTCCTAGGCTTCAAGTGGGTAAGCTCCTTCTACAGGTTGAAGATCTTTTCTTGAGGTACTAATCCCTTGGATGTGTGGTTGTTGTATCTTGTAATATTATTGTGGAATATAAGAGTACCAAGATTGCAAATCCTAGACTAACCCACTCTAGGTAGTGGACTGACATTGCCCCTACGTTTAGGACATGGAACCACTCTAAACCACCTGTCCAAGTGCTTGCTCTTCCTTGTCTCTTATCCTTGCTTTGAATGTTAGATTAAGACATCAAATTGCTTCATTGGTTTGGTTTCTACACTTTATATAAATGGGTGGTTTAATTTGTTTTATGAAGTTTGTGAAGCTCTATTCACCCCCCCTCTAGAGCCCATTGATCCAACAGAACCTTGTGTTTACAAAAGAGTTAGTGGGAGCAGAATCATATTTCTCATATTGTATGTGGATGACATACTATTGATGGGAAATGACATCCCTACACTTCAGACAGTAAAAGGTTGACTGGGGAAGACCTTCTCTACGTAGGATTTAGGCGAAGCATCCTAAATATTAGGAATTAGGATCTATAGAGGTAGATCTAGAAGGCTTCTAGGACTAAGCCAGAGCACATACATTGACATGGTGTTAAAGAGGTTTAGCATGGATGGTTCTAAGAGAGGTAACTTTCCCATGTCCCATGGGGTTATGATCTGTAATGCCCAGTGTCCTAGTTCATGTGATGAACGGATGTGCATGATTAAGATTCCATATGCATCAGCAATTGGATATATCATGCACGTGATGTTATGTACTCGTCCTGATGTGTCATATTCTTTGAGCATGACGAGCTGGTATCAGTAAGATCCAGGTGAATGTCACTAGACAGTCATAAAGAACATCCTAAAGTACTTGAGAAGGACTAAGGATCAATTCTTGATATACATTGGTGAGGAAGAGCTCGTGGTAAAGGGTTACACCGATGCTAGCTTCCAAACTAACAAATATGACTATAGATCGCAATCTGGATTTGTGTTTTTCCTGAACAACAGAGTTGTGAGCTGGAAGAGTTCCAAGTAAGAGACGGTTGCAGATTCTACAACATAGGTTGAATATATTATTGCTTCTAATGCTGGAAAGGAAGTTGTGTGGATCAAGAAGTTCATTTCTAAACTTGGAGTGGTTCCAAGCACTAGTGATGCAATTGAGTTGTTTCGCAACAACAACAGAGCAATTGCACAAGCTAAAGAGCCAAGATCGCACCAATGTTCCAATCATATTCTATGGTGGTTCCATCTCATATGAGAGATTGTATAGTGAGGAGATGTGAAGATTTGCAGAGTACCTACAGAAAGCAATGTGGTTGACCCGCTCACAAAAGCACTTTCACAACAGAAACATGACAGACATGTTCGATCACTTGGATTGAGATTAATGAATGATTGGGTATAAGTGCAAGTGGGAATCTGTTTGTATGTATGCCCATAGGGACTATCATTTGATGATTTTAATGGGATACTATGTAAATGATTTGTAATACTACATTGATCATATCAATAAAGGCAAGTTTCCAATCTATATGTTTGTGTTTTATATTTTGAGATGACCACAAAATTTATAGATGTCTATAGAATAATATACTCAATGACATATGTCTTCAGGTTGATGACATGAACAGTGAGATCATATGTATGCTAAGAGTATATATTCTTGTTTTGTCCCTAATCGGTTGTTATTGTGGAAATATCCATAGACATGAATAACAAATAATATTAGAATGTATGTTGGTTGACGGAAGAGTCTCATTATCCATGATATATAGATATCAAACCAAATACATAGATACTTGTTAGAGAGCAGTCTATCGGACATACCGACCTTGAGAGTGACACATGGATACCATGATTGGTAGTTAGAGTCACATCTCATAATGATGGTGGTGATTGTGGTTCTTAGACCTGAAGTCACTACACTTATCACATGTCATTGTGGATTTGATTGGAATTGCTCCGAATCACATTGATTACTAAAATGTTTATGTAATCGATTAGAATAATATTGGAGTGACTGGCTCTAAGTGCAAGTGGGAGTCTGTTGGTATATATATGCCCATAGAGTCATCCTGAGCTATTACATGGAGTCGGATATTAATTAATCAATTAATCCAATTATTTGGTTAACTAATTAACTCCAATTAATCCATGAGCATTTTGATTAACACAGTGTTTCTATTTACTGATGGGTTTAGGAAATCCTACTTCCTTTTGTCTCCTATTTAAAGGGGTTTGAAGACCAATATCTATATAAGATATTGAGAGAGGCTTTTCTATTTACGCTCACGTACATAAACCGTAGCCGTCACCGTACTCAGGAGAGAAAAGAGAGCACCACAATACTAGCACGCTGCCGTACAGAGACGAATCCTTCCGGCTGGCTTAGGAAGCACGACGTGGAGTTCCAGTCCATCCGCATAGATGAAGTAGAGACACAGACACTGAGACACCTTAGTTCAGAGGACATCTACGACCATCTGTACGTGCTACGAGTGGCGTACATCACTGCACGAAAGAAGCACCCCCGGATCTTATTACGATGCACTCAGCAAATGGGAGAGAAGTTCTATCCATGTAGGCCATCAACGTTGCACATCATCATGCAATGTGACATCGCCGAACTTGCTCTGCGATAAGGTATATCCCGCAAACACTCTTTCTAAATATGTAGTTGTCGATGAGATCCTATTTCGGGTTGTGTAGAATTTTTTTATTGCTTCTGCCATGCATATTTTATCCACAAAACCCAATAGGAGATACCTTTCCTTGTACTGGGTACCCACTGTAAAACATGCATACACTGTCCCTTGGCGCATGTTGATGAGGTTTGATCTCTTGATTTGCTTCAGGTCTAACTTGGGAGCGGCCTTCAAGGATCTGGAGGTGGAGAGATTGAGGTTCAAATGCATCTCTATTGGAGTGAACTATCCTCCAAATTGGATAGGATGAGTCCTCTGTGCCAGTTTCTTCACCAAAATCATATGTTGGAGGAAGATAGAACCTATAAGGAGTGGCACCTAGAGGTGATCCAGTCCTTACTAAAATCTGAAGAATAAAGCATTCATTCGAAACATACTCAAAAGGCATGCTGGAATAGGTGTAAAATTTTAAATCTCAATAATGGTATTCAAAACAACCAAAGTGTAGCAGTAAAATAAAAGTAATGACTGTATTCAATTTTACAAACGTACATCATCACCTACCATATAAGGTTTACATTAATACTACATCATAAGGATCTAGTAGAGGGAAATCTAAGCCATATCAAGTTTGTCTCCAAGATTCAACTTCTTAAGCTAAGTCCATGTTGAATGCCATGTTCTCGTTGACCTACACCTAGGGTTGGAAGCATACCCCAACAAGAGGAAAAAAATAGATGACATCAGCAAAAAGATGGTATGTGTATACTAATATAGAATTGAGCAATATATCGAGTAAAAGGACATCAAGTAAAGAATGCTTCCCATAGATAAGATATGGACTACCTAATCGAGCATAAAAGAAATGAAATGCAGGCATATGATAATAAAAGAGATACTTGTCATAAATAAAACAATTAAGTTGTGCCACATAAGCACATATCATGAAATTAGGGCACATAACTCATCATCAACAACATCAACATGCATGCATATGAGATAAGAATAGCACTAGAACAATATAAAGTCAATGGCAGCCAAGCCTCATAAATTTGAAACCTGATAGAGAATGGAACATAACCAAACTCCCAAATATATAAAATATGTGGTCCAAGCCTCATAAACTTGAAACCCGGGTTAGGGACACACAACCTCCATCCCAAAAATATAATAAGGGCACATAACCCAAAACCAATGCAATTACACTATACTAGGACTATTGAATCACATATCATGCTTAATGTAGAGGCAAGTACAAAGTACAATCAGAATAAATAAGATTTCTCACCACATAAATGATAATATAAGCAACCACCACAAAAGGGGGCCAAAAGATCATATATTACCAAGTAAAGTTTCACCACGAAATAATGTATAGGATAGAGTCCAAAAGAATGTCCATCACAATAAATTTATCACAATATCAGAAACAAATAAGGTATGCCACATGAATTATGTTCTCAAAAGAGAAAGGAATATTGTGTAGGTTGATTTCCCACATGACCAAGAGAAATAATAAAATAGGTCATTACTCAATGTAGAAGAATAGAAGATGCAAACATACCTTAAACCAGAGTCTAAATGAGTCCAAAGTCAGTCTTAGATCCAAGCCTAGGTCTCCAAAAGAACCTATTATGCATATATGTAGATTCATGTTAAATTTACACCAATCTTATTAACCCTAAAAATAACTTTTTTATCATATGTGAATTAGGTTATCCAAACCTCCATATTGTAGTTTATATTTTTATGAGTTCATAACATATTTTATTTTATTTTTATGACTTATACATTATTAATTATGAGTTTTACCAGTTATAATTCAATTAGGAAAGTCCATTAAAATTCACCTTTTTATAACATTAGATTCATGCCAAAAAAACCTTACCATTAGATAGGTTATAATTTTATGATTTCAAAACATATTTTATTTTATTTTTCTGAGCTATGAATCATTTATTATGAATATTTGAAAATGGACTATTCACATAAATCCAAAAATCCATGTCAAACATAACCTAATTAGTGGTCAATCTTGCAAATTTGGCCCGACCACAACTGACCAATTCAACGCTCAACTCAGTGCAAGCTCAGCGGAAAAGAAGAACAATAGAGCACAAAAAGACCATTTTACCCCTGGTGAGAAAAACAAAACAAAACAAAAATGGAGGGCTATAGTTGGGGAAAAACTGGGTGGTTATCTTCTTATTGCAAGGAGAAGAGTTTGACACTAATCATCGATGAAGCAGGTCAGATGCAATGATCAGACTTGTGAATTCTTCAACCTAGCCATTGGGAAACAACTACTAATAAGTTCCTGACATCATATCAAGCTCAAGGATCCCTACCAACAGAAGCCAAGGTGCAAAAGACCCCAAAAAGGCTCACTACCATTACATGCATTGAGTAAACAACATAAAAAATCAATGAAGATGAAAGAAAGAAAAATCACTTGTTAATTAGATTCAATACACTCTGAAGAACCCATTTAAGTGAAAATTTTGGTGAAAGCAAACATGAACACTTCGAATTGCTACTTTAGAAAAATGAAGGAACGAAGGGAACAAAGGGTAAAATTAAAAATACCGAAAATTGAGGGTTGTGACTCTTTCAAAGGCTTCATGGAGGCACTATGGATGATTATCACCGATCTAAGTTAGTCTCACTGGTTTCTATGGTGTATACCTTGCCACGAAGTCAAGGTAATGCCCCACATGTTGGTAGATGTCTGACTCATAGGAAGGAGACCAACGATGGTTGCTTCTTAGTTCCTTAGGGTTGTGCAGAAGTACAAAAATGGATTTGTGAAGGTATAAAGGATAGAGAGGGAGAGAAGAAGGAAAGGAAGAATAGAATAGGGGAGGAACAGAGGACCATTGCGACACTTGTGGTTTGGGGGTATAAAAACCCTAGAAAATTTGAGATCAAGTGATGCAGAATAGGGTGAGGAAGCCATAGGAAAAGAAATCAGATAGAAAGGTGGAGAGGATAGAGAGAAATTAAAGAAGGAGAAAGCATTAGTTCACCATGTTTCCAAAATGAGTCAGGAATTAGGAGAGAAGACACCGGCCATGAGATCTAAGATCCAACGGCTTGGAAAGGGCCCCTATTTTGGAAAGTAAAAGAGATCCATGTGACAAATAAATAAATCAAACCTTATTCAAATAAAAAATCAAATAAACTGAATTATATACATTGTTTCCTTTTAGGTCTCTCTTCAATTGCGGGTCCAAAAAATATGCAATTAATATGAAATTTTGCACCTAGGCTAAGTAAGGCATGTATAATCCTATTTTGGTATTAGTTTTTACCTAATTTTTGATATCTTATTTAATTCCTTTAATGTAAACTATATTTTCACTTTCCTAATGTATTAAAGGCATGTAGACTCAATTAATGTGGAACTTTACCCTCAAGAAAACTCAACCATTTAGGATACTAATTTGCATTAATTTCATATCTTGAGATTATTTATCATATTATTTAATGTTTAAGGCTTTTACACAATTTCTCTCCTAAACCTTACCTAAACATTTAAGGTTGTCTAAATTAAATGAAAATTAACACATAGGCTATTTTTAATGTTTAGATCAAGAATCTAAGATTAGTTTTCTCTTTTTGAGCCATTAAATGTTTTATGTCTTATTTTGGAGGAAAATCACCGTTTCATTTCTATATAAAATAGATATGGCTATTATTATCCTAAATTTGTAAAAATTGGCCTCCAAGAAAAACATATTGAAAGAAAATGAATAAAGTTATTCTTATCATTTTAGTCTTCCTTTTATGAATTTTACATAATTAACATTTGTGGCCCATTATTATTTTAGCTAACATATTATTTCATCATTATTATTATCATTCTTCCAATTGTGACCCACAACTAAAAGGATGATATATTGTCACTGTGCATGAAATTATTTATGTTTATTATTTAACTCATTAAATTTATTAATTCCTTATTTATTTGAATCATGTAACAATATTCTCATTCATGGACATGTAGTCCTTCTATGCACATTATTTCTCTTAATCAACATTATCATATGTGGCATATTTTATTGGTCTAAAGATTATTATGGGAGCATTAGATCATAATTGTTTTCATGCATATATGTTCGGGTGATTTAAACATGTATTAACATATTAGGGCTAGAAATAACTACTATCAGGTATATCTTAAGCCTTGTTTGGCTAAGCCCAAAGAACCAAGCTCACTATCCTCCTAGACATATGATCAGGGCCAGGAGGATAGGTTTAGTTCGTTACAATAGTCCACCCCTTAAAAGGATGTTGTCATTGAAATCTAATAATTCATACTTCATAGCAACTACTCTCCACCCCTTAAAAGATTTTACTTAATTAGCCAAGCTAAAAAACATCTAGGTACTTTGATTACATTTGCATTTTTTAGTTGTGATTATTTTAGGGATTGAAGTTGTTTGTGTATCCAACTAAAAAGTCATAACCAACTAGGGTTGAGCTTTTGGTACTTGGATCTCTAACCTAACAACCCTAATGTTCACATTATCAACCAAAAATTCATAGTGTACAAAGGCTAGGTCTGCACACCTCTATATTATTCCACATATCCCAAGTCACTTATTCATAGAGAAAACTAGTGCTTAGGGTATCTATGTCAAACTAATTCTAGGGTCTCACTATCCATACTTCAAACTTCTCTTATTTGTGACTTAGATCAAGAAAATTTTCAATAAAATCCAGAGAAAACTTCTTTTGTGCATATAATATTATAATGAAAAAATTTTGATGATGAAAAACCTTGTGATGTGAAACAAACATCCAGACCAAAAATCAATATGGGGACCAAGTCACAATTTTCCATAATAAGATATCCTTATCCTACCCGTACCTCATCCTCATAACATGACGCTATCCTCACACCAATACCTCATAACATCCAAAAATACATGTCACCACTATGGTAGGGTAAGATCACCTAAAATCTAAACACATTAAGGTTTTCTCATCATGATTCTAATGTTAAACTCATATCTTTTTTTTTTGAAAAATTATTGAACTTTATTGATGACTAGCTAAGCCAGCTCGAAATTCGTCGATACAAACTGAAATGTTTTGATTAATCCAGGGGGGCTTATGAGTAAAATCTACTGCAAGAGCACGATGCAAAACATGCTTTGCTATGGCGTCTGCAACAATATTGAATTTCCTACTGCTATTTTCAAACCATTTGTCATGCCAGACGTTGGAAGTGTGCCCATTGTTAACAATTTTCATACTGAGAGCTTGGACCGTGGGAGTTTGACTCTTTAGAAACTCCAAGCAATAGAAGAGGGTCCTCTTTTGGCCTTACCATCACGAAGGTATTTACCTTTCATCACCTGAACCCAGAGTTTAGAGGGGCAGGTGAGGTAGGTCCAGACATTTTTAAGCATCAACGATCGATTCTAATCATGAGCATCTTTGATGCTGAGACCACCCACATCCTTGTGGGATGTAACCTTGTTCCAAGATACCAACGATAACTTACGTTGATCTCGGTTTCCAAACCAAATAAAGTTTCTGACATGTCTATCCAACTCATCGCAAAGGCTTGGCGAGAGGATGACAGTTTGCATTGTGTATGCATGGATGGATTGAAGTGTGGCTCTGGCTAGAGTGGTCCTGCCAGCTAGACTGAGATGCCTAGAAACCCAGCTGTTGGTTCTCGATTTGAGAGAGTCCAGTATACTTGCATGTGTAAGTTTGTTCACATGGTGATGGAGAATATGTACGCAGAGATATCTACTGAGATCCTTAGTGGAGGGGATCCCTAAGGACCTGCTTATAATGTGTTTGTCCCTGGATAAGGTGTTCTTGGAGAAAAAACACTTAGACTTAGCAGCAGAGATAATTTGGCCAGAGACTTTAGAGAAGTCCTTCATAATCTTCTTCATAATTTTTGCCTGCTCATTGGTCGCTTCACCCTATAGCAATAGGTCATCAGCGAAGCAAACGTGTGACAGGGGAGGACCATCTTTGGAGAGACAGATCAGTTTCCATGAGCCATCAAGGACCGCATTATGAATAGACGGGCTGAGGAACTCCATGCAGAGGACAAAGAGATAGGGACTTAGAGGATCTCCTTGTCGGACTCCTTGCGTCGCTTGAATAGGCTCTAGAGGCCTGCCCTCCCAAAGAATTTGTGAGGTACCTTTGGAAATAATTTGTAGAATAATATTTTGAATCTTGGCCGGTAAATTAGTATTCTATAGTGTGTCACTGATGAATGACCAATTCATACGATCAAAGGCCTTGGCTAGATCAATTTTCACAGCCATCCATTTCTTTTTCCCGATTTTGAAACGCATTAAGTGAATGATTTCTTACACAATCAGAATATTATCAGCAATCTTCCTTCCTGGGATGAAACTGGATTGGAAGGGCGAGATCCAGTTGTGTAGGAGGGGCTTAAAATGCTCCACTAGAATTTTCAATACGAACTTCAGACAATTGTTGTTGAGTGATATCAGCCTCAAGTCATTACAACTTTGTACTGGCTCTTTCTTGGGAATTATAATCATCCATACTTTGGACAACTCAAGATCAATGGATTCAGATGAGAAAATAGAGGTAGTTGGCTTGATAACAGATGAGCCCACCGTGGACCAATTCTTTTGTAGAAACTCATTGTAAATGCCATCGGGGCCAGGAGCTGCCAAGGCTTTCATGTTGAAGATTGCGGTCTTCACTTCCTGTGGAGAAGGAGTCATGCTGAGCGCAGCCAGAAGGTTATTGTTGGGGCTCTCGAATTCACCTGGATAGGATGGAATCTCATCCAGGGCAACCGGGGTGGTGGACGTCATCAAATTGTTAAAGAAGCTCCACACGTGCAGTTTGATCTCCGTAGGGTCAATGATGAGATGACCTGGTTCATCTTTGATTGCTACTATTTTATTACGGTGTCTCCTGACCTTGACAAACGAGTGGAAAAATTTCATATTGCCATCACCCGATTTGAGCCAGTCATCCTCCTCGCGAGCGAGAATTTTTTGCAAATTTTCTTGGAGCTCGATGGATCTGAGCTCATTGATGGGATTAGGGTTAGAGGGGGTGCATACCTAGATCCTGTTGATGGCATTGATGAGGGAGGCATTCTCCTTATTTTGCACCTTTGTAGAGGTAGATGACCATTTGGAAATAGCCGATTTGAAAACTGCAAGGGCATCCACATTCCGATCCCAGAAAAGGTCAAGTTGTTTGTTGAAGTCGGGGCAAAGATTCCAGTTGGCTTTTGTTTTGAAAGCAAACTGTCATTTGCGTGTTGATGCACTGTTAGACACGAGCAAGGGGTTGTGATCTGAGAGAATGCATGGCAAGACCGTGATAGAGGTATCTGCATTGTTGTCCAGCCATGCTTCATTATCTATAAGGCGGTCCAAATGTTCGAAGACGTGCCGCTTCTGGAAAGTGAACCATTGGCCTCCAGCTTATATATCGACAAGGCTAGCTTGAAGAAGGAGGTTGTCGAAGAGGATTGAGGTTGAGGAATCGAAGTAGTTGCTACCGGATTTCTCAAAAGGGGAAAGCATCGTGTTGAAGTATCCAAGGACTGTCCAAGACGATGAGATCAAAAGGGACAAGTCCTTCAGGTGATTCCAAAGCAGCGAGCGTAGGGTAGGATTAGGACTCCCGTAGATAAAGGTGATCTGGGTAGAATTGTTCACTCTGCAGTGCATGAATTGTCTGTGATTCAGGAGTATCTCCACAACGATGGCATGCTGGTCCTACATGATCCAGATGCTGCCAGAAAAACCAATGGCTTCGACTCTATGAGAGGAATTGAAGCCAATTCTTCTAATTATGGAATATGCTTTGTCACCACTACAATGAGGCTCGAAGATGGCAAACAAGGAGAGATTGAAGGTTCATTTTAGATATTCCACGTAGTTGATCTTGTCATCAGGGCACACACCTTGAATATTTTAGGAGATGTAGTTCATTTGTGGAATATTCGGGAAGGAGGGTAGACTGTCAGTTAAGGGATTATAGATTGGAGTCCAATAACAGTGCCTCTAGCCTCCTCTGTTATGTTGCTAAATAGTCAATGAGCTTCAGAGAGTTTATCACCATCTAGGGGATACGGCGCCTTATTGTTCTTTCTCGTTCGATCTAGACTGATGGGAATGGTTGGGTAGACTACCCGTCTGTTCTTGAGTAGAGGACCAACATGTCTGTTAGATTCAAGAAACTGGTTGCCAAAGTAGAAGGAAGGTATCAGAGCCTTGGCAGATGAAGATTCCTGTGATCTACCAATGGCAGTGTTTTTACTAGTCAGGATGATCGCAGTGTTATTTTTCTTAGGAACCTAGGTTTCCTGAGTTGAGGACTTCGAGTTTGAAGATGCGTCTTGAAGTTGTTTTCTTCTGGCCTTCCTATTTTGCACTGTTTTCCACTCCTCATTGTCAGGATGGAGTGGTGGGGCTGAGTTCTCTTGAGGAAGTGTCAAGTTTCTCAGGACCTCACCAAAAGGACCCGCAACAGGACCAGATTCTTGTTGGGAGGGGTTGTGTGTTGGCTTTGATTTTTTATGTTCGGGCTTCTTGGCATGCATCGCCAGCGAGAATGACACAGCAGGGATGGGTGATTCTTCTGTCATCTCTGTTGTTGAGGCAGGGATAAATGTGTGACTGCAAACGGCTTCAACAAGGCCAATTTTGCCACATTTAATGCAGATCGATGGAATGGATTCATATTCAATTATGAAGATCTCATCATTGATGTCAATATCAGGTAGGAGAGGTTTGGATGTATCAACATGTATCGCTATTCGAGCGAATTTGCCTCGATTACCCAGTGTAGTAGTAGAGTCTATACGTAGTGTTTTACCAATGACGTCGTCAATACTCCAAGGCAACTGAGTTTGGAACAGATGGACATGGAGTTCCGGTATGCGGATCCATACTACCATGCTTCTGTGGGATCGAGTCCGAGGGGCGGGAACTAGGGCACCATGACTGCACCGATAAATAATGACCAAACAAAGTCCAAGGACCGTTGGTGAGGACACTGATGTAGTCTTCTTTATTGTGCAGTTGCACAATGTAGTAACCTTTTTCAAGATCGATGATGTGGAAATCGTTGGTCAGGCACCACATCACTGTCAATCTGTTGAAGAGGACCTTGTCACCAACGTTGATCCCAATGGCCTTGAGGATCACCGCATGTTTCCAAGGTTCAATCAGGGGGGTGAAGGCCACATCTTTCACCTTGATTTTAGGCATCTTTCTAGAGGTGTCAACTATAAGGTCGTCCGCCTTTAGGATGTACATTGGGGTTGCAGGAGTGGAACTTTTGTTGTTTCCTTTTATCGCATCGCTATAGGACTTAGGGTTCACTTGACTCTCAGCGTCAACAGTCTCTTCCATGGCTTCGTCCACTGTTTTGGCCTCCGTAGGAGGATGCTGTGGCTGCTGCTCACTATTTTCTTGGTGGTTTTCATGGCTGGCGAGGCCGCAACCACCGCGACCGCTTCCGCCGCCACACCCGCGTCCTCTTCCCCGCTCTAGCAGCATGCTAGGACTGGCGCTGAAAGTTATGGGATTAATGTTAAACTCATATCAACCTTTCATAATCTAATGAAAAACATAAATCAATTCTAGAGTGAACATCTCACCTAGAGGGAACTATCCAAGGCAAGGGTTCTAATTAGGGATACAAAATTGAAATAGTTAGATTTCGACTACCATGGGCTCTAATGGGATCAACTCCCTACTAAAATTTGAAGAATAAAACATCTATTCCAAACATACTCAAAAGGTATGCTGGAACATGTGTAAAACTTTTGAGTCTCAATAATAGTATTCAAAACAACCAAAGTGTAGCAAAGGTGTGGCAACCAAGTCATAAATCAAGATTAACTAATGCAGAAGCATTTCGTTAGCAGCAAAATTACTGAAAATCACTAAAAATTAAAACCTTTTATAAAACGATCCATTACCAAGGATTCTTTAAACAAGAACCATAGTAGTATTTTTACATACTGGTCCACATGGGACATTCAATGCATCATCAAACCAAAATATTAGGTTGATTATAAAAACACTGTCTACTGACTCCTAGGACCTGAGAGTACAGAGACGACACATAGGACTTTATGTACAAAGCTTGACAACCATCATCCCCACCTAGGATATTACTGTTGTCCTTGATGTTGCTGCTGCTACTCTTCCTCTATCACAGAGGTTCTTCCTCTTTTTCTGCGTCTACCTAAAAACGTTGAATCCCATGGGGGTGAGACAATTATAGAAATTGACCCAGCGAGAAATATAACTCCCCGCCGTAAACATTATTATTGCATTTAATAGAAATAAACTGAGAAGTGGGATAATATACTTCAATAGTAGATAATTACTATCTATGCAGGTTAGAGCAACATTCCTATTCAAGTAATTCAGCTATAACTTGACAAGGCAGCATGTCTCTTATTTAATAAGGAATTTAGAGAACATAAATAACATTTATGTAATAAGAACATGTTAAACAAGATAATCATCAACCAGTGGTTCTCGTATTTCAATCTTATGCAAATACGCTACACGACTGATTATATTTTACAAACATTCTTAAACTCTGAGGAGATGAGGTATACCGCTCATAGTCCAACCGATCACTACGAAGTCAAAATTGGTACCATACAAAGTCAATGGAAGAGCTGACTTCCATGACTTCCCACATCTTGTTCAGTGTGAGATTACATGTAGGACATCTTGTATCTCTACTACATAGCTTGATAGGGTATAGTGGCATCCAGCTATAGAGTTACAGTGGTAGCTGTACTCTCTTCGCGATCAAGAGATTTCATGTTTTCCTCCATCGATCCGACATTAACCTCATCGGGAGATTAGTGATACATCCATCCCGAAAACATACAATGAAGGATTGAGAGGTTTAATGTTTACCTTCCATCAATTCCCACATTAGGACGTACGGCTATTTTTTCCCATCGACCCCCACATATTCAATAATATGCAAACTCTAGGAAATCTCATAATAAAACATGTTTCACCATCACCCTCTTCTGACGATGATGGATCTATGGCCAGAGCACTACATGAATAGCTTTCACTTGATTAATTAAGTACATTATCATATTCTTTTAGCATCAGTCAAGTTTTCAAACATAACTTATTAGGACAAATGCTTTAAAGAAACATGTATTGTGTTTATCAGTTATTTCTCAGTCTTTATCAGACATTGAGATCTTAGTTACCTCACATAAACATATGGTTCTCGGCATTCGAACCCTCAACTCATCACTGTTACCAATTTTTCAGGTAATCATCACCTTTAGGTCATCTGACCAAGGTGAACATGACACTTCCTACACAAGCATCTCATCTGGAACTTGAGGCCCATTAGCTCTCTTGTCACTTCTTACTAGGCAACAAGGCATATTATGGCACACAAAACCCATTAAATAATTTCAATAAATAAAGCATCATAGCTCATACCTGGCTATGTTCATCATCTCAGGATACCTGCATGGTTAGTGCAGATGATAATAGATATAAGGATATATCAATCATATTTCAGTTGCATGCTATCCAAGGGTAACACCACTATTCCCATACCAGGGTTAGGGTTTCCCATTTCATTTCAATCAGGGTTGCTCATCCCCTTAGTTCATATAGGACCAATGATTTATCATTTTATTATCCAGGATTAGGGTTTCATGTTA
Source organism: Alisma plantago-aquatica (assembly GCA_963693085.1). Taxonomy (NCBI): domain Eukaryota; kingdom Viridiplantae; phylum Streptophyta; class Magnoliopsida; order Alismatales; family Alismataceae; genus Alisma; species Alisma plantago-aquatica. The sequence goes on from OY856414.1 coordinate 481,128,148, forward strand.
AATAGCATAATCCATAATTAGGGTTTCACACCCCTTCACTCTTTTTAGAATTAGGGTTTACTATTCATATCACATAACCCTAGATTTAGGGGCTATGTTTAATAACCAACCATTAGGGTTTTACATCAATTTACCATGAATTAGGGTTACTCGTGTCATTACCCTAATTTCATATCACATTATATTCCTAGATTAGGGTTTCATTCAGAATTGCCCTAATTTAGGGTTTGAGTTCATCAATTAACTCAATTAGGGTTTCATGATATCTTTACCAAGGATCATACCCTAATTGTATATCACACTTACTTTAAATGTGTTAGGCTTGATTGCTACATGATTATCTTACATGTATAAATCTCTCTCTCATCCTCTTCTAGGATGTTCAGAATGATTTGATCAATTGAACTTTCAATTACTTGGGACGTTCAAATGAATTTGTCAATTGAACTTTCAATTACATTAGGTATCCAAATGGGTTAACCATTTTGAACCTCAAATGGTCTTGCCTACTTAGACCTTAAACGGTCTTGGATTTTCAGAGTTCAAACGGTTTAAAACCGTTTGGGCATATTGCCCTTGAAACCGTTTAAGCAAACCTTGCCTTGAAACCGAATGAGCTAGAAAGTGTTGAAACCAAATGAGATTGGGTCTCCAAATGGTTTGAGACTGTTTGGACCCAAACAGTCTTGAGACCGTTTGGGCTCAAATGGTCTTAAGACCGTTTGGTCCAAACCATCTCAAACTCGAATGGACCAAAAAGTCCTTTCAACACTTACATGATTCATGATTTCAATGGATGAACCGATTATCAATTGAGTCCTTCATTTATTTATCATTTTAACTATTAAATCAACCTTCAATTAGACCATCAATTAGGGTTTTGATCCCAATTGATCTAGGATTTTAACTCAAGGAACCTTCAAGTAGGGCTTGGAATCGAGTCACCATTAATGATCAACATTGTGGACTTGATTCCATTGCAACTAATGAATCATCATCAAAATTTTGATATGAACAGACCCCAAATGGTCTTGAGCTCGTTTTGATGACCTCCAACCGGTCTTGAAACTGTTTTCCCCATTCCATCCTTGAAATTTGTGGAATTCAATAGGATTTGGGTCATTGGATTGATCATCAAATCATCAATTGATTGCATTTCAATTTGGTATCTTTGGACCTTTAAATACTCAATCATACAGAACCCTAGACCTCCAAACGGTCTTGGTTAACCTCCAAACGGTCTTGAGACCGTTTGGGCTAAGTCAACCCAAACATCTCAATTAACCAAATTGAAAATCAGCACTTCTCCTGATTAGGGTTTACTAATTAATTAACCTTCAACTGATGATCCCTTTGGAATTCATTAACCAAATTTGATAGGTCATCAACCATCACCATTAACATCAGAATTACCTAATGGTCAACCATGGTCAACTCTCCCAAACAGTTTGAAACCATTTAACTTCAAATGGTTTGATAAAACTGTTTGCTTTCAAATGATTTTGGTTGAAACCGAATTAGCAACATGTTGAAACCGAATGAGATACAATCCTTTGGGAAAAGATGATGTCATCATCATCTACCTTCGTTCATGTAACTCCTAGTACATCTGATTTCATGTAAGTACCATTTGCAACAAGAAAGTAATCAATAAGATGAAGGAATCAACAAAATTGCAAGATTAATAGTTGAATAACAATGTAAAGGGGTTCAAGTTATATAACCCACCTCCAATTGATCTTCAAAGCTCCAAGCTCATGTAAAAAATGGTGGAAGTAACTTTTTCACACCACAAGGATTGTTCCTCAAGCTTTTGAGTGAAAAGGAATGGTTAGAAGTGAAGATGGGATCCAGACATGAAGAAATCATGCATTGATATATGATTTCCACCATGAAATCAAGATGAAAGGAGGTCAAGAAGCTTACCAACAGGTTGTGGGTCGTCTTCCTGCTCTCACTAGCTCCCTTGATCGTTTTTTCAAGCAAGTAGAAGAAAAGGATTCGAAAAAGTCCTTGGTTTGAGTGGTAAAGGGTGTTTTTATAAGAAAATCAATGAGAGAGAAAATGCCTTATAAAAATCTTTTAATTCCAAAAATTGTGCCACCTCTTCCTCCTCAATTCCATGCATGCAAAGATATCTTCCTTATCTCCAAATTCCCTTACATTATCCATGAATTAAGGGGAAAAAATTACGCACCTTAATCATATTATATTAATATCCCATTTTTAGTGGATATTACTTTCCATTAACTTAATGTGAGTGGACTCTCCACTCAAGTTAGATCTTTCCTGGCCTAGCAAAGGCACAAGGGTGTTCACACTTGAAAAAATCCAACCATCTCGTTTTTGGTTGAAGACCCTTCAATTAATATATTTATTTGTGCATTAATTTGAAATAAAGTTCTATTTATGCGTAAATCTTGATTATTTTAATATCAAGATTCTCTCCTTCAAAGTAGCTCAAATGAGATGCCCCTCTCATTTTCTTGCCTCTAAAAGATGCAAAGAATATTAAGGACCTTATTGAAGTGGCAAATTGCATATGGAACCCTGAGTTTTGGGTAAATTACATATTACACCAAAACTAGGTTTTAATGCACAAACATAGCTTTATCAGCTCTTCCTTGGTATTCAGGCTATCATTAGCCATACCTCTGCATCATTTTCATTACCATGATGCTTAAACCCATGAGGAACATCTTCTCATGTAACATTAGCAATTAACCCCTTAACTTGGGTAATTTGCACTTTAGTCCAAAGCAAGTAAAACATTACTTTCAACATTATTAAAAAATGTACTAAAATTGAAATATAAGTTCCTATTGACCCTTAATTACTTTTCAAAAGATAAAATCAAGCATATAATTATCTTTCTTAAACAAAACACTTAGGGTTAAAGCATAACCCAGGTCAATGATGTTACAAGTTATCCACCCCTTATAAGGATTTCATCCTCGAAATCATCAACAAAAACATTAAGAGAAGAGAGAAGGATACTTCCTCCTCATCTCTTCCTCTAGCTCCCACGTAGCTTCTTCAATGCCACGGTGATGCCAGAGAACTTTTACAAGACATATGTCTTTCTTTTTCAGCTTTTTAATTCTTCTGTCAAGAACCAACACATGTCCTTCAACATAAGATATATCATCATTTAGTTCTATCTCCACAGGTTGTAGAACTAATTCAGTGTCAGGATGACACTTCCTCAACATAGAGATATGAAACACTGGGTGCAATCTATGCAACTCAGGTGGTAACTCCAGCTTATAGGCTACCTTTCCCATCCTTTCAATGATCGGATAAGGCCCCATAAATCTAGGAGCTAACTTCCCCTTCTTTCCAAATCTTAGGATACCTTTCCAAGGTGAAATCTTGAGGTATACTCTATTTCCAACTTGGAATTCTAAGGGTCCACGACGTTTATCAACATAAGATATGTCTATCCTGAGCCGATTTCAACTGTTGTTGTATGACTTTAATCTTCTCAGTTGTTTGCTGAACCAACTCAGGACCCAGAAGTTGATATTCTCCTATTTCATACCAACATAAGGGAGATCTACAACATCTACTATATAATTCCTCATATGGTGCCATATCAATACTCCGCTGATAGCTATTATTATAAGAAAATTCTATCAATCTCAGGTGTATATCCCAACTTCCTACAAATTGAAGGACACATGCCCTTAGCAAGTCCTCCAAAGTTTGTATTGTCCTTTCAGACTGATCGTTTGTCTGTGGGTGAAAGGTTGTACTAAACCTTAATTGTGTACCCAACACTTTATGTAGTCGTTCCAAAAAATGACTCATAAACTGGGGACCTCTATCAGAAATGATAGTAGCCAGAACCCCATGCAAATGCACTATCTCATCTATGTATATCTGTGCAAGCTTCTCAGCTGTGTAGGTTGTTTTGACAGGTAAGAAATGTGTTGTCTTAGTCAACCTATCAACTATCACCCAAATGGAATCATGAATTTTGGCTGTTCTAGGCAACCCAACTACAAAGTCCATGGTTACATGATCCCATTTCCACTGTGGTATAGGCAGAGGTTGCATTGTTCCTGTGGGCTTCTGATGTTCAGCTTTAACCTGCTGACACACCGGATACTGCATAACAAACTCATCAACATCTTTCTTCAAACTAGGCCACCAATACATATCTTCTAAGTTATGATACATCTTGGTGCTCCCTGGATGCATAGTATACATTGAAGAATGAGCTTCTTCCAGAATTAACTTTCATAAGTTATCAACATCAGGTACTACCATCCTACCATGGTAACAGACTACCTGATCATCTGAATCATGGAAGCCATCTCATTTCTCACTTCCATATTCAGACCTGATCTGCTGAATCATAGTATCAGCTTGTTGTGCTTCCTTAATTTGCTGCCTCAGAGTAGGTTTCACTTGTATCTCCGCTAACATCCCGACTAACAATGACACTTTAAGTTGTACATTGTCTTGCCTCAAGGAGATAAACATATCTCTCCTAGAGCACACTAAGGAATTAAATTGTGCTTTATCTAAGGTTGGTGTTGATGACTTTCTACTCAGTGCATCAGCTACCACATTAGCCTTCCCTGGATGGTAATCAATTGTACAGTCGTAGTCCTTGATTAATTCCATCCAGCGATGCTGTCTCATGTTCAACGCATGTTGTGAGAAGATATACTTTAGATTCTTATGGTCTTTGAAAATTTGGACTGTTTCTCCATAGAGATAATGTCTCTAGATCTTCAAAGCATGGACCACAACAGCTAGCTCTAGATCATGTGTCAAATAATTCTCCTCGTGTTTCTTAAGCTGTCGAGAAGCAAAAGAAATCACTTGTTTATCCTACATCAACACACATCCTAGACCATTCTTGGATGCATCATAGAAAACTATGTACCCCTTTCCTTGTTCAGGTAACACCAGTACAGGTGCACTTGTTAACCTTTGTTTCAGCAGTTGGAAAGAATGTTGATACTTGTCATTCCAGACAAAAGGAACCTCCTTCCTGGTCAACTTGGTGAGGGGTAAAGCTATAGAACTAAAGTTCTTAATGAACCTCCGGTAATAGCCTACTAGTCCAAGAAAACTATGAATCTATGTTGGTGTCTTTGTCTGTTCCCATTGCAGGACAGATTCTACCTTCTTAGGATCAACTTCTGGTAACCAAAATTCACATTTGCTAAACTTAGCATATAACTTATGCTCTCTTAGCAAAGTTAAAGCCTGACGGAGATGCTTCTCATGTTGTTGAGCATCTCTACTATATATCAGGATGTCATCTATAAAGACGACTACACACTGATCAAGAAAAGGTTGAAAGGTTCTATTCATGAGTTCCATGAATGCAACTGGTGCATTAGTTAGTCCAAACGACATAACTATGAACTCATAGTGATCATATCTTGCCTAAAGGCAGACTTAGATATGTCACCCTCCTTGATACACAACTAATGGTATCCCCACCTCAGATCTATTTTAGAAAAGATAGTTGCACCACACAACTAATCAAACAAGTCATCAATCCTTGGCAGAGGATACTTATTCTTTATGGTGACTTTATTTAACTGTCTATAGTCAATGCATAATCGCATAGACCCATCTTTCTTCTTAACAAAGAGGACCGGAGCACCCCAAGGTGAAGTGCTCGGTCAGATAAAACCCTTCTCAAGCAACTATTGTAGGTGCCATTCTATACGGCGTTTGTGCTATTGTTTGTGTGCCCGGAATTAGATTAATCTCAAAATCAATCTCTTAGGGTGAAGGAACATCTAGAAGTTCTTCAGGAAATACATCCTCAAACTCCCAAACAACTAGAACTTTAGAAGGATGAGGGGTCTCCATAGTGGTATCTACCACATGAGACAAGAATACAAAGCATCCCTGTCTCATCAACTTCTCAGCTACCATAGCTGACACTAAATAGGTTGGAAGGATCCTTCTGTCTCCCTGAAAGATCCATGTGTCACCATCATTTGTGAACACAGCTTGTTTGGAACTACAATCCAAGACAACCTTATACTTCTCTAAGGTGTCCATCCCTAGGATTATATCAAAACCTTGCATCTCAAGTGGTATAAGATCCACTTGAATGTGATGATCAGAAAAGGAAAGATTGTAGGGAGAACACACCTCCCGCAACACTGCAGATCTCAACAAAGGGGTTTCTAGCATCAAACTATCTGATCTATGACTAACAGTCATGTTGCAGTCATAAATCACTTCTCAAGTGATAAAAGAATGCGTAGCACCCAGATCAATTAACACAGATACAAAGCAGGATGAAGATATATTAGAATAAAATAATTCCATCTGACCTGTCACAATCTGAGGGTTGACTACTACTTCGGGCTTATTCATAGCATAGAATATAGTTGTTGGTTGTTGTTGACCCTGTGCTTGGTTATTAGGTGCTGACGATCCAGCTTGGGACGATTGTCCACGTACTCTAGCATTGTTACTGAACTGTCACCTATGTGAGCCCTGCTGACTCTGCCTCTGGGGTTGAGTCACAGTTCTGACTTTCTCAAGACAATCTCTCTTCAAGTGTCCTAACCTTCCACACTGGTAGCAGTTGTAGTTTCCCAAACTCTACCTGGGTGGTCCTGTCACTGATGTTGATGCTTTACTGGAGGCTCTACTTGGAGTAAAACTATGACCCCTACCCCTACTTGACGTCCACTGTGTCGGGGCATTAAACTTTAGTGGTGGTGGTGCAGAGAATCTCGACTTTTTGAAACTCTCGAACAAGGGTCCTTGAAATTGATGATGCACTTTCTTATTACTTGTCTGTCGCTTGTCGATCACAGACCTTTCAATCCTCCTTACGGACTCCACAAAAGTGGAAAATCTTTCTCTGTTCTCCAGAGTAGACATAAGAGTGGTCAATTCAGCATTCAACCCCTTCTCAAAATGCTGAATCCTCTCCTCATCAGTGGCTGCCATGTGTAGACAGAACCACAACAGCTCCATGAACCTAGCTTCATATTCGCTAATGTTCATCAGTCCTTGTCTCAACCTCTCAAATTGAGAGATTTTCTCATCTAGATACGTCTTGGGAAAGTATTTAGCAACAAAATCACATCAGAATTCATCCCATCCGACTTCAACATCGGGTCTCTTGACTTCCTCTATGGTCCACCAATGACCCACACTCCCCTTCGGAAGATAGACAACATGTCTCACATTCTCATCTTCAGGGATCATAAGGATTCTAAAGTCTTTTTCCAGCTTAGTTAACCATGAGTCAGCATTTGCTGGATTAGTTGTGCTAGCATACTCTGTGGCTCCTGCCCTCTGAAGCCATTCAAAAGTCTTGTCAGCTCCATGTCTTTCATTGTGTGTTGGTACCCTAGGTGTCGGTAGTGGCATCCTATTTGTCATATGGGTCATGGCTGCTATAAACTGTCCAAACATATTTTGGAAAGTTGGATTCCCCATATCCACTTGGTTGAACTGGGGTTGATCAAGTACAGGCTCCTCTCTATCTTGATCTCTTGCACCTCCTCCCGATGCAACAACGTTGCTCTCAGCAGCATGTACATCATGCGATCCAGACATCTTCAAGTTCTTCTTCTCCTATATGAGCAGAAGACACTATCAGATAAACTGGAAAACACTTAGAACAGACTCAACGACCTTAATCCTATGTCTCTGTAGACTCAGTGAACCTAGAGCTCTGATACCACTAAACTTATGGCAACCAACTCATAAATCAAGATTAACTAATGCAGAACCGTTTCGTTAGCAGCGGAATTACTGAAAATCACTAAAAATAAAAACCTTTTATAAAAAGATCCATTACCAAGGATTCTTTAAACAAGAACCACAGTAGTATTTTTACATACTGGTCCACATGGGACATTTCATGTATCATCAAACAAAATCTCAGGTTGATTATAAAAACACTATCTACTGACTCCTAGGACCTGAGAGTATAGAGACGACACATAGGACTTTATGTACAAAGCTTGACAACCAGCATCCCCACCTAGGATATTACTATTGTCCTTGATGTTTGCTGCTACTGCTCTTCCTATGGCACAAAGGTTCTGCCTCTTTGTCTGCGTCTACCTAAAAACGTTGACTCCCACGGGGGTGAGACAATTATTGAAATTTCCCCAACGAGAGATATAACTCTCCGCCGTAAACATTATTATTGCAATTTAATAGAAATAAACTGAGCAGTGGGATAATATACTTCAATAGCAGATAATTACTATTTGTGCAGGTTAGAGCAACATTCCTATTCAAGTAATTCAGCTTTAACTTGACAAGGCAAAATGTCTCTTATTTAATAAGGAATTTAGAGAACATAAATAACATTTATGTATCAAGAACATGTTAAGAAAGATAATCATCAACCAGTGGTTCTCATATTCCAATGTTATGCAAATACACTACACGGATGATTATATTTTACAAACATTATTAAGCTCTGAGGAGATGAGATATACCGCTCATACTCCAATCGATCACTGTGAAGTCAAAATTAGTACCATACAAAGTCAATGGAAGAGCCGACTTCAATGACTTCCCACATCTCAGTCAGTGCAAGATTACATGCAGGACATCTTGTGTCTCTGCTACATAGCTTGCCAGGGTATAGTGGCATCTCGCTATAGAGTTACAGTGGCGGCTGTACTCTCTTCACGATCGAGATATTTCATGTTTACCTCCATCGATCCGGCATTAACCTCATCGGGAGATTAGTGATACATCCATCCCGGAAACATACAATGAAGGATTGAGAGGTTTAATATTTATCTTCCATCAATTCCCACATTAGTACATAAGGATATTTTTGCCCATCGAACCCCACATATTCAATAATATGTGAACTCTAGGAAATCTCATAAGAAAACCTGTTTCACCATCACCTGCTTCTGACGATGATGGATCTATGGCCAGAGCACTTCATGAATAGCTTTCACTTGATTAATTAAGTACATTATCATATTCTTTTAGCATCAGTCAAGTTTTCAAACATAACTTATTAGGACAAATGTTATAAAGAAACATGTATTGTGTTCATCAGTTACTTCTCAGTCTTTATCAAACATTGGGATCTTAGTTCCCTCACATAAACATATGGTTCTGGGCATTCAAACCCTCAGCTCATCACTATTACCACTTTTTCAAGTAATCATCACCTTCAGGTCATCTGACCAAGGTGAACATGACACTTGCTACACAAGCATCTCATCTGGCACTTGAGGCCCATTGATCTCTCTTGTCACTTCTTACTAGGCAACAAGGCATATTATGGCACACAAGGCCTATTAAATAATTTCAATAAATAAAGCATCATATCTCATACCTGGCTATGTTCATCATCTCAGGATACCTGCATGGTTAGTGCAGATGATAACAGATATAAGGATATATCAATCATATTTCATTTCCATGCTATCTCAGGATAACACCACTATTCCCATACCAGGGTCAGGGTTTCCCATTTCATTTCAATCAGGGTTGCTCATCCCCTTAGTTCAATTAGGACCAATGATTCATCATTTTATTGTCGAGGATTAGGGTTTCATGTTAAATAGCATAATCTAGAATTAGGGTTTCACACCCCTTCACTCCTTTTAGAATTAGGGTTTACTATTCATATCACATCACCCTAGATTTAGGGTTTATGTTTAATAACCCACCATTAGGGTTTTACATCAAATTACCGTGAATTAGGGTTACTCATGTCATTACCCTAATTTCATATCACATTATCTTCCTAGATTAGGGTTTCATTCAGAATTGCCCTAATTTAGGGTTTGAGTTCATCAATTAACTCATTTAGGGTTTCATGATCTCTTTACCAAGGATCATACCCTAATTGTATATCGCACTTACTTTAAATGTGTTAGGCTTGATTGCTACATGATTATCTTACATGTATAAATCTCTCTCTCATCCTCTTCTAGGATGTTCAGAATGATTTGATCAATTGAACTTTCAATTACTTGGGATGTCTAAATGAATTTGTCAATTGAACTTTCAATTACGTTAGGTATCCAAATGGGTTAACCATTTTGAACCTCAAATGGTCTTGCCTACTTAGACCTTAAACGGTCTTGGATTTTCAGAGTTCAAACGATTTAAAACCGTTTGGGCATATTGCCCTTGAAACTGTTTAAGCAAACCATGTCTTGAAACCGAATGACATAGAAAGTATTGAAACCGAATGAGCTTGGGTCTCCAAATGGTTTGAGACTGTTTGGTCCAAACCATCTCAAAACCGAATGGACCAAAAAGTCCTTTCAACACTTACATGATTCATGATTTCAATGGATGAACCGATTATCAATTGAGTCCTTGATTTATTTATCATTTGAACTATTAAATCAACCTTCGATTAGACCATCAATTAGGGTTTTGAACCCAATTGATCTAGGATTTTAACTCAAGGAACCTTCAATTAGGGCTTGGAATCGAGTGGCCATCAATGATCAACATTGGGGACTTGATTCCATTGCAACTAATGAATCATGATAAAAGTTTTGATATGACCAGACCCCAAATGGTCTTGAGGTCGTTTGGATGACCTCCAAATGGCCTTGAGATCGTTTGCCCCATTCCATCCTTGAAAATTGTGTAATTCAATAGGATTTGGGTCATTGGATTGATCATCAAATCAACAATTGATTGCATTTCAATTTGGTATCTTTGGACCTTTAAATACTCAATCATACTTAACCCTAGACCTCCAAACAGTCTTGTTTGACCTCCAAATGGTCTTGAGACCGTTTGGGTGACCTCCAAATGGTCTTGAGACCGTTTGGGCTAAGTCAACCCAAACATTTCAATTAACCAAATTAAAAATCAGCACTTACCTCAATTAGGGTTTACTAATTAATTAACCTTCAACTGATGATCCCTTTGGAATTCATTAATCAAAATTGATAGGACATCAACCATCACCATTAACATCAGAATTCCGAAATGATCAACCATGGTCAACTCCCCCAAATGGTTTGAAACCGTTTAACTTCAAACGGTTTGATAAAATCGTTTGCTTTCAAACGGTTTTGGTTGAAACTGAATGAGCAACATGTTGAAACCGAATGAGATACAATCCTTTAGGAAAAGATGATGTCATCATCATCTACCTTCGTTCATGTAACTCCTAGTACATCTGATTTCATGGAAATACCATTTTCAACAAGCAATTAATCAAGAAGATGAAGGAATCAACGAAATTGCAAGATTAATAGTTGAACAACAATGTAAAGGGGTTCAAGTTATATAACCCACCTCCAATTGAGATTCAAAGATCCAAGCTCACATCAACAATGGTGCAAGTAGCTTTTTCACACCACAAGGATTGTTCCTCAAGCTTTTGAGTGAAAAGGGATGGTTAGAAGTGAAGATGGGATCGAGACATGAAGAAATCATGCATTGATTTATGATTTCCACCATGAAATCAAGATGAAAGGAGGTCAAGAAGCTTACCAACATGTTGGGGGTCGTCTTCCTGCTATCCCTAGCTCCCTTGATCGTTTTTTCAAGCAAGGAGAAGAAAAGGATTCGAAAAAGTCCTTGGTTTGAGTGGTAAAGGGTGTTTTTTTAAGAAAATCAATGAGAGAGAAAATGCCTTATAAAAATCTTTTAATTCCAAAAATTGTGCCACCTCTTCCTCATCAATTCCGTGCATGAAAATCTATCTTCCTTATCTCCAAATTCCCTTCCATTATCCATGAATTAAGGGAAAAGAAATTAAGCGCCTTAATCATATTATATTAATATCCCATTTTTAGTGGATATTACTTTCCATTAAATTAATGTGAGTGGACTCTCCACTCAAGTTAGATATTTCGTGGCCTAGAAAAGGCACAAGGGTGTTAACACTTGAAAAAATCCAACCATCTCGTTTTTGGTTGAAGGCTCTTCAATTAATATATTTATTTTGCATTAATTTGAAATAAAGTTCTATTTATGCTTAAATCTTGATTATTTTAATATCAAGATTCTCTCTCCTTCAAAGTAGCTCAAATGAGATGCCCCTCTCATTGTATTTCCTCTACAATATGCCAAGAATATTAAGGACCTTATTGAATTGGTAAATTGCATATTGAACCCTGGGTTTTGGGTAAATTACATATTACACCAAAATTAGGTTTTAATGCGCAAACATAGCTTTATCATCTCTTCCTTGGTACTCAGGCTATCACTAGCCATACATCTGCATCATTTTCATTCCCATGATGCTTCATCCCATGACGAACATCTTCTCATGTTACATTTGCAATTTAACCCCTTAACTTGGGTAATTTGCACTTAGTCCAAAGCAAGTAAAACATTACTTTCGACATTATTCAAAAATGGACTAAAATTGAAATATAGGTTCCTCTTGACCCTTAATTAATTTTCAAAAGATAAAATCAAGCATATAATTATCTTTCTTAAACAAAACACCTAGGGTTAAAGCATAACCCAGGTCAGGGATGTTATAAGAGGAATAAAAAGTAATGATTATATTCAATTTTAAAAAAAGTACATCATCATCTCCCATATAGGGTTTACATGGATACTACATCATACGGGTCTAGTAGAGGAAAATCTAAACCATATCAAGTTTGTCTCCAAGCTTCAACTTCTTAAGCTAAGTCCATGTTGAATGTCATGTTCTCCGTGACCTACACTCGGGGTTGGAAGCATACCCCAACAAGAGGAGAAAAATAGCTGACATCAACAAAAAGCTAGTATGGCATACTAATATAAAATTGAGCAAAATATGGAGTAAAAGGAAATCAAGTAAAGAATGCTTCCAATAGAAAAGATAAAGACTACTCAATCAGGCATAAAAGAAATGAATTGCAATCATATGATAATAAAAGAGATACTTGCCATAAATAAAACAATAAAGTTGTGCCACATAAGCACATATCATGAAATTAGGACACATAACCCATCATCAAGAGCATCAACCTGCATGCATGTGAGATAAGCATAGCACTAGAACAATATAAAGACAATGGTAGCTAAGCCTTATAAACTTGAAACCTGATAGAGAATGGCGCATAACTAAACTCCCCAATATATAAAATATGGGGGCCAAGCCTCATAAACTTGAAACCTAGATATGGGGCACACAACCTCCATCCCAAAAATATAATAAGGGCACATAACCCAAAACCAATGCAATCACACTATCCTACGGCTACTGAATCACATAAAATGCTTAATGTAGAGGCAAGTATAAAGTATAGTCAGATTAAAGAAGATTTCTCCCCATATAAATGACAATATAAACAACTACCACAAAAGTGGGAAAAAAAGCATGTATTACAAAGTAAAGTTCCACCATGAAACAATGTAAAGGATAGAGTCCAAAAAAATGTCCATCACAATAAGCTGATCACAAGATCAGAAACAAATAAGGTATTCCACAAGAAATGTGTTCTAAAAAATGAAAGGAATATTGTGTAGGTTGATTGTCCATAGGATCAAGAGAAAGAAGAAAACAAGTCATTGATCAATGTAGAAGAATAGGAGATGCAAACATACCTTAAAACAAAGTCTAAACGTCTCCAAGGTCAATTCTAGATCCAAGCCTAGGTCTCCAAAGAACCTATTATGCATATATGTAGATCCATGTTAGATTTACACCAATCTTATTAACCCTAAAATCACTTTTTTATTATCTGTGAATTAGGTTATCAAAACCTCCATATTCGAGTTTATATTTTTATGAGTTCATAACATATTTTATTTTATTTTTCTGACTGGTAGATTATTAATTATGAATTTTGCAAGTTATAAATCAATTAGGAAAGTCCATTAAAACTCACCTTTGTATAACATTATATTCAGGAAACAAAATTAGTACCATTAGATAGGTTATTATTTTCTAATTTCAGAACATATTTTAATTTATTTTTTTGAGCTATGAATCATTTATTAAGAATTTTTTAAAATTGACTAATCACATAAATCCAAAAATCCATATCAAACATAAACCAACTTGGCGCTCAACTGAGTGCAAATCTCAGCATGGAAATGTAGAACAACAGAGTGCAAAAAGACCATTTATCCCTGGTGAGAAAAACTAAACAAAAAGACAATAAAGGGCTATAATTGGTAAAACACTAGGTGGCTATCTTCTCTTTGCGAGGAGAAGAGTTCAACACTGATCATCGATGAAGCATGTCAGATGCGACGATCAGACTCGTGATTTCTGCAAGCAAGCCATTGGGAAATAATTACCAATAGGTTCCTGACATCATATCAATCTCAAGGATCCCTACCAATAGAAACCAAGGTGCAAAAGACCCCCAAAAGCCTCACCGCCATTATAGGAATGGATGTAGCAACATCAAAAATCAATGAAGATGAAAGACAAGGGCAATCACTTGTTAATTAGATTCGATGCACTCTGAAGAACCCATTTAAGTGAAAATTGTGGTGAAAGCAAACTAGAACACTTTGAATTGCTGCTTTAGGAAAAATGATGGAACAGAGGGGGAAAAGTGGGAAATGAGTAATACCTAGAATTGAGGGTTGCAACTCTAACATAGGTTTCTTGGTTGCACTATGAGATGGTTGTCACCGATCTGAGTTAGTCTCACTGGTTCCAATGGTGTATACCTTGTTGCCGAAGTCGAGGTACTACCCTACAAGTTGGTAGATGTTTGACTCACAGGAAGGTGATCAATGATGGTTGTTTCTTAGTTCCTTGTTGCTGTGTAGTGGATGGATTTGCAAAGGTATGAAGGACAAACGGAACATGCAAAAGGAAAGGAAGAATAGAATAGGGGAGGAACATAGGACCATTACGACACTTGTGGTTTGGTTTTTGGGATATAAAAACCATAGAAAATCTGGGATCAAGTGATGCGGAATAGGGTGAGGAACCTGTAGGAGAAGAAATCGGATAGAAAGGTGGAGAGGAGAGAGATAAATCAGAGAAGAAAAAAGCATTAGTTCACCTAGTTTACAAAATGAATAGGGAGGTAGTGAGAAGACACTAGCTGTGAGATCTAAGTTCCAATGGCCCAGAAAGGGCCTGCATTTTGGAAAGTAAATGAGACCCACGTGATAGATAAATAAATCAAACTTATTCAAATGGAAAACCAAATAAAGTGAATTATATACATTATTTGCTTTTCTCTCTCTCTTCAATTGAGGGTCCAAACATTATGCAATTAATATGAAATTTCACACCTAGGCTAAATAAGGCGTGTCGACTCAGATTTTGGTATTAGTTTTTGCCTTTGGAGACTTTTGATATCTTATTTAATTCCTTTAAAGTAGACCATATTTTCTCTTTCCTAATGCATTAAAGGCATCTAGATTCACTCAATTAATTTGAAACTTTACCCTCAAGCAAACTTAAGCTTTTAGGATACACATTTTCCATTAATTTCATCTCTTGAGATTACTTATCAGTTTATTTGATGTTTCGGACTTTTACACACTTTCTCTCTCCTAAACTTTACTTAAACATTTAAGGTTGTCTAAGTTAGATGAAAATTCACATATAGGATATTTTGAATGTTTAGATTACGAATATAAGATTAGTTTTCTCTTTTGGAGTGATGAAATGTTTTATTTTTTATTTTAGAAGAAAATTACCTTTTCATTTCTAAATAAAATAAATATGGCTATTATTATCCTAAATTTGTGAAAGTTGACCGCCAAGCCAAAACATATTCAAAGAAAATGAATCTGAAGTTATTCTTATCCAATTAGTCTTCCTTTTATGAGTTTTACATAATGAACATTTGTGTCCCATTATTATTTTAGTTAACATATTATTTCATCATTATTATTATCATTCTTCCAATTGTATCCCACAACCAAAATGATGATATACTATTATTGTGCACAAAATTCTTTATGTTTATTATTTCACTCTTTAAATTCATCAATTCCATGTTTATTTAAATTATATAACAATATTCTCATTTATGGATACTTAGCCCTTCTATGCACATTATTTCTCTTAATCAACATTATAACATGTGGCATATTTTATTGGTAAAAAGATTATTATGGGAGCATTAAATCATAATTATTTTTATGCATATATGTTATGGTGATATAAAAATGTATTAACATATTAGGGTTAAAAATAACTACTATTAGGTATATCTTAATCCTTGTTTGGTTAAGCCCAAAGAACCAAGCTGACTATCCTCCCAGACATATGATCCCAAGGTTAAGAGTCTAGGTTTTGGTTCGTTACAGAACCAAAGTCCACATTCTTTTCCCCCAATTCAAGCAATTTGTAGATGAAGTAGAGCTCCACGAATTGAGTCTTCCCCTGCCCTTGGCTTGATTTGGCAAAGATGGTGTTGGTGAGGAGGCGATGCAGGATGCAAAGTAGATGGAAACTTGGTGTCAGTGATGGAGTTTGTATTCCAGCTATTATGGTAGACTTCTGGCACCTCTGCCAAAAGCTCCCATGGACTCTTGAAGTTGAAGTTGTTGGGGACGAACAGTTCTTCCCCCATTGAGCACCCGTAGATGGCATTGAACTCCCACATTGTCAGTTGATGTTCAATGTTGAATAGACGAAACTTGATGCAACCTTCCCTCCAGTCATACCCATGCTTGGGGATGATGCATTTCTCCAGTGAGGCCAAAAACTCACAGATGAGCTCCAAGAAAGTGAGCCAATCACCATAGAATGAGTGATCTCCCCCCAGGCCCTGATGCTTGTGAGAATCATCTACCCAATGACATATGTATTCAAGTTACTATCCTTGTGGATGAGATCATACAAATGTTAAGAGTACATATACATATTCTCATTATGTCCCTAATCAATTATTATTGTGGAAGGTTGATTGAAAACAATAACACATAAGATCAGAGTGCAATTTGGTTGATGAAAAAATTTCATTAATCATGATATGGCTCTATATCAAACCAAGCACACAGATACATGTTAGGGAACAATGTATCAGACAGACCCACCTTGAGAGTGAAACATGGAAACCATCATATAGTAAGTCATAGTGAGCTTTCATAGTGAAGGTGGTGATTGTGATTCTTAGACCTAAAATCACTGTACTCTTCCCATGTCGTTGGGTGCACTTTTACATCATCAAATACATTATTGAAACATGGGTTGTTATAAAGGTAATGATTGGGTGACTTTGACACATGGGTATAGACCGTGAGTGATAGATATGAGATTTCTCCCTCCTACTGGAGTATGATAGCCACTTGATAAGAGAGACTGAGAAATGCATGTGCATGCACATGTGAATCAATATATGATATTGAGGTCACATTATCTCAGACAGTATGCTCTTGGTTCAAGAAACATGAGAGGAATGTTGAAAGGATGACGATCCCATGCCTTGAGTTCACTCTGAATATTAGTGGAAAAGGAATTATATAATCACTACAACACCTTAGATAGATTGTAGGTTGAATTTTCTCTCCTACTTTCCATTCACTTGGGTAGCACTAATGTGAAACAAGGCACCTCTCCTTGCTTGTGATGTCATACGTTAGTTATGGACATTCACCGCCAACATGAAATGGGACCTATAGGGTCACACACATAGGAACTCATCTAGAAGAGGAGTTTATCTTGAATGATGATTGGATTGATTACTAAAGTGATTCGCTATTCTGATCCACACAACATATCAACGAATTGGCTAACTGGACTGCCAAATGACTATCTCACTGATTGAGATGGTCATTTGGACAGCCAGAGGGGCATCTCAATTGGTTGAGATGGCCGTTTGGGTTGTTAGGGTAATAAGAGTTCAAATTGTCTTACTTCTTCCCTTGAATAGACCAGTTCCATATGATTGAATTGACCGGCTCATCTCGACTCACTGGACGGGCGTTTGGGTGAGAGAGACGGGTGTCTCACCTAGCTGAGACGACTCAGATGGGATGAATGAAGGTTCAAGTTGTTTTCCAAATAGTTTTGATTACACATACTTGGAGTGCAAGTAATTTATATGAGGTATTAATTGGAAATCAAAATTTCCAAATTCATGTACGATTAGGAAACTGCCAAACGACAATTTGGCAGTACAAGATGACCGTGTTGCATACCAGATGACCATTTGGGAGTACCAAATAGCCATTTTGGCTGTCGTAGATTGCGATAATTCAAGATCTTCTGGCTCCTTCCACTCCTGCACAATCCCATATAGGCTGGGAACCTTAACCCTAACCCCACCTATAAAAGGAGGGGTACTGGGGCTTCCCTGAGCACAACTACAATACAGACAACTGAGAATCCTTTTCTCTAACAATTTTTGTGTTATCTAGTTGTGGTAACCGAGAGAGCACAATCAAGTCCTACCTGACAGGGATGAATAGCCAATGAGAGAGAATAATTGAGAAGTTGTTATTGTGGAAGAGCACATTGGTGACTAGTATGCCAACGGGAGGGACAACTCTTTCCTGTCCATCTTGGTGAACGTCAGGAGTTCTAGTTGGTCTGTAAGGACTACTACTCAGAGAGAAAAGTCATCTTGTATCCCGTGGTGAGATGACAAGAGTCATTGTAGAGGTTTCATAGACATCTATTCGTGATGAAAAGCAAGAGCTGCACAACCACCGTCCAAGAGCAACTTGTTAGCAGTTGCAAAGAAGTGAGTTTTGTCGCTGGACTTGCTCCAGGACCAGGTTTAATTTGCTAAAACCATCCTACCTATTTCATAGTAGTTGACGTGATCTTGCGGTTATGGGAATACAGATCGATAATTTTTTTGTTTCCACTACTATACTATGTGCCTGTATTTCCCAACACCGAGTTGTTTTGAAAATCAGCCTCTTGTCCCTGTGACTCCATTTGTATTACTGACTTTGGGGCCAGTAGTACCGACTGGTCCTCATCTTGCATACCATACAAAAGTAATCAAGTCACCTTGTTTAAATGAAAACTAATAAAATGATAACTAAAACTATTAAACTACTAAACTAAATGTAAAGAATGAAAATTGATGGGTGGGTTGCCTCCCAAAAAGCTCCCTTATTTATGCCATAGGCTTGATGATCTAAGCTCATAAGATCATTGAAGATCAATGAGGTTCAACTCCTCTTCCTTAATGACTACATCTCCCCCAAAGAAATGTTTAAGCCACTAGACATTAACAAGGAATGGCTCAACCCCATTGCTTATTTCAACTACCCAGTGGGGAAAAACCTTAACTAGCGCAAAAGGCCCACTCCATCTAGACCTCAATTTACTAGGGTGTAATTTTAGCCTAGAATTGTGTAGAAGCTCCTTAAGTCCTGGAGTGAATTCCCTATGTAGGATGTGGCTATCATGGATCTTTTTGGTTCTCTCCTTGTAGATCCTTGAGCTTTCATAGGCATCAAACCTGAGCTCATCTATCTCATTTAATTCTAACATCCTTTTTCTCCCTACAACATCCAAATGGTAGTTCAATTTCTTCAGGTCCCATTTTTCTTTGTGCTCTAACTCTACAGGTAAATGACATGCTCTCCCATAAACCAACCTAAAAGGAGTGGTTTCTACAGGTGTCTTATAGGTTGTCCTATATGTCCAAAGAGCATCATTGAGAAACATGCTCCAATTAGTCCTATTTGTTGAGACTATCTTTTCTAATATTTTCTTCTCTCTATTAGACACCTCAACATGAGATTGGATATGGGGGTGATATGGAGTACCTACCATGTGTTTCACTCCATATTTTCTCAAAAGTGCACTAAATTTCCTATTTCCGAAGTGAGATCCACCATCACTATTAATTAATTTAGGCACCTCAAACCTACAAAAGATGTGATCTTTTATGAATATGCATACACCTTGGGCATCATTAGTGTGGGTCGGAATTGTTTCCACCCAATTACACACGTAGTCAACAAAAAGTAATATGTATAAATTAGAATTTTATGACATGAAAGGGCCCATAAAATCAATCCTAAAAACTTCAAGGGCATTTTGTGTCTCTTCGAGATATTACCTGCACATTGACATGCATCACACTAAGAACAAAGTTTTATGTATATTTAAAAAGCGTTGGCCAATAAAGACCACATTCTAAAACCTTTATTGTAGTCCTAGAACTAGCGTGATGACCCCCAATAGGTAGGGAGTGGCAATGTACCAAAATATTCTCAAACTCACAATCTGACCCACATTTACTCAAAATACCATCCCTACATTGCTTCAGTTATTTGAGATCATTCCAAATGTAATACCTCAAGGAATGGAAGAATTTCTTTTTCTCCTAATATCCCCAATATACCGACAACTCTCCCCATGCCAAGTAGTTCACTATATTTACAAACTGTAGATCTTTTCTTTTCATGGCAAAGAGTTGCTCATCTTGGAATTCTTCCATAATGGGTATATACATATCTCTTTCATCCACTCTTTCAATCCTAGATAAGTGATCTGCTACTACATTCTTATTGCCTGCTTTATTTTTTATTTCAATATCAATTTCTTTCAGTAATAGTATCCATCTAATCAACCTAGGCTTTGCATCTTTCTTCTGCAACAAATATTTGATTGCCACATGATCGGTCCAAACAATGACCCTAGCCTCTATAAAATATTTACTAAATTTCTCAAAGGCAAAAACTACCACCAAAAACTCCTTTTAAGTGGTTGTGTAATTTAATTAGGCATCGTTTAAGGTCTTAAATGCGTAATAGATAAAAATGGCAACCTTGTCTCAGTGTTGGCCTAGAACAACCCCTATTGCATAATCTGATGTGTCGTACATCAGCTCAAAGGGTTAGCTCCAATATGGAGCCTGGAAAATAGGTGCAGAGACCAGTTTCTCCTTCAATACCTCAAATGGCTTCAAACATCACTCGTCAAACTTAAATTAAGAATCCTTTTCCAACAACTCAGAGAGCGGTTTGGTAATTTTTGAAAAAATCTTTTATAAAATGTAGATAAAATTTGACATGTCCTAAAAATATCCTCACTCCCTTCATCGATGATGATGGAGGTAGCTTGGAGATGACTTCTATTTTTACTAGGACAACTTCCATTTCAATATTGGACACCTTGTGTTCCAAAACAATTCCCTCACTCACCATCATGTAACATGTTTGTAGTTCAAAACCAGGTGAGTATCCTCTCATCTTTACAAAACTTTATTGAGATTGTCAAGGAAATCATCAAACTATTCATTGTACACTAAAAAATCATCCATAAATACCTCCAGACATCGCTCCACCATATCGGAAAAAATGGCTATAATTCATCTCTGAAAGGTAGCTGGTGCATTTCAAAGACCAAACAAAATCCGACGATACATAAAAGTTCCATAAGGACAAATGAAGGTAGACTTCTCTTGGTCTTTTGGCTTGATAGAAATCTCGTTGTATCTGGAATAACCTTCAAGAAAACAAAAGTGAGAGCGGATAGCGAGCCGTTCAAGAATATGATCGATAAAGGGGAGCGGGAAATGGTCCTTCATAGTGCATCATTCAAACGTCAATAATCAATACATACTCACCACCCAATCACCAACCTAGTAGAAATCAATTCATCATTTGAATTAGTTGTGACCATTATTACTCCTTTCTTAGGAATCCCCTGGGTTGGACTAACCCAATTAAAGTTAGAAATAACATAAATTATACCTACAAATAAAAGTTTTACTACCTACTTCTTTACTACCCATGATGGGGTAGAGTCTTCACTGAGGTTGTACTATGGGCTTGGCTCCTTCTTCTAGTCTGATCTTTGCTAACAGAAACCAGGGAGATCTCTTTTATGTCTGCTACAGACCATCCAAATGCTACATGGTGGTTTGTCAGAACCGCAAGTAGTTGGTCCTCTTCCTAAATGCCCAATGATGCCGAGATGATGAACGGAAGCTTCTCTTCTGCTACCAAGATAATGTACTTCAAGTGTGGCTGCAGTGGCTTCAGCTCTAGATCTAGAGGACTAAGTAAATATGAGACCAATGGTGGAGGAGGTGGTCCTAAATCCTCAATGTCTGGTGTAGTAACATGGTAGTGTCTTGAGAAACAAGACACACTCCTCCAAAGAATGACATCAAGTATAGTCATCCATCAAATTCATGAGGCATGCCTCCAAAGGCAACTGTGGATATGCTTGCACAAGAGCGGAAGAAGCTGCCTCTTCAATTGTCGCTGGGAAATGTTCCTCCTCTTCATCATCTGGATATTGAACTACCTTGGTCAAAGAAACTTCCTTTGTATTCTCCAATTTGTCCACTTCCAGTGTACCCTTGTGAACCTATGTCATTACATGAGACATATCTAGGAATGGCCTCCCAAGAAATAAAGACATCTTTCCTTAGACCTACTGAAGCATGTGACTCTGTGCCATATGCTCAGTTATTTGTGTAGACTCGGGCATCTTTATTTCAAAGCGATCTCCTTTGATTCCTAGTGTTAATCTTCCTCTTCCCATCTTGTGTATCATGTCAGCTGTGTCTTGAAATGGCCTCCCAAGTAGTAGTTCATTACCGTGTTCATCTTGCATCTCCATTACCACAAAATCTATTGGAAATACAAATCTATCCACCTGGACAAGAACATCCTCACAGATACCATATGGCCTAACCACTGAGTTATCCGCCAGTTGTATGGTCATATTGCTTTTTTTGGACTCCTTAAGACCCAACTTCTTGAAGGTAGTCAAGGGCATAAGATTAATGCTTACCCCTGAAGCACACAAAGCCTCTCCAAATTTGGTCTTTCCGATGTAACATGATATGTCTGAGAAACTTGGATCTTGCTTTTTTTGTGGCATTGTTCCTATAATGAAAGCTCTAACCTGCTCCTTCAACACCACTACATCCGAGTCAGCTATCCTCCACTTTTTATTGAGTATATCCTTAAAAAAAATTCCATATGAAGGAATCTACTCAACTGCATCTATGAGAGGAATGTTGACATGCATTTTTTTTGAAACTGTATAGAAATGTCTAAAATTGTTTCTTAACCTTGGTTGCCTTCAATATATTTGGAAAGGGCACTGGCTACACCTTTCCTTTGATGCAGTGGGATGTATGCCTTCTTCCTTGTATTCTATAGTTCATGAGTTTCTTCCTCATCCGTCTTGTCCTCTGCTACAATATTTGGCTCAGCTGTATCAACAGTCTCTGTCGGCCCTGTGTCACACGTGGCATCCATTGCTTTTAGAACAGTCTATTTGTCATTAAGCACTTTCTTGCTTCTACGAAGCAACACTGCCTTGACTTGTTGATTTCCAGATGGTATGTCAGTATTTTATGGAAACCCATGCTGACCAGGCTTCTTCAAAAGAAGCCACTTATGCTGCTATATGAGAGATTTGAGTCTCTATACTGCGAATATATGCTCATTGATTCTGTAGTTCCCTCTGAGTCAGGCCAATGATCGCTTCATTATTGCTGACCAACTTTCCTAGCATGTCCTCAATGTGGTCAATCTTGTTATGGCCCCTTTCATGTTGCTATGCATTTCCTTGATGTGATTCTTGTGATGGGTCTTGTTGGAAATTATTGAGGTCCTTCCAAGAAAATTTGGGATCCTTCCTCCAGGAATAGACATTACCCCTATAATTTTTTTGTCATTTGAACATGCTCCCTTCTTCCTCTCCTCGAGAAGAGCTTCCATCCTTGGCACATAATTTCTTAGCAATGAAGTCCAACTTCTCATTCAATGCCACCTTGGACTCTCCAACACTTTTAAGGGTTTCTGGGAATTCTCTTTCTTCTCCCCAGTACTGGTTATTAGCCATATTCTTAAGGATCTCATTACACCTAGATGGCTTGTTTTTGAGGAAGAAACATATTCCTACACTGTCAAGTGTGGTCCTCTCCCCTTGATACATCCCATAATAATTTTTTTCCTGACAATAGAGATTGATGCCATGATGAGGGACCTTCCTCAACATATTCTTCTATCTCTCTCATGCTTCTGAGTAAGACACTTCTTCTTACTGCTTGAAGTTGTATATCTTTCTGACCAACATGTTAGCCTTTTAAGGTGGGAAGTAACACTCAAAGAAAGCATCTATCATATCCTCCCATGTTTATACTGACTCAGGTGGTAAATTGTAGAACCACAACTTCATTTTGTCTCCCAGTGACAATGTGAAAAGATTCAGATATATCACATTCACCGACACTCTGTCAATTTTCACCATATCACAACTTTCAACAAAATTGATGATATGTGTCATCGAGTCTTTAATATTGTGTCTATGGAAGGCCTATGATTTGACCAATTCCACTTACCCATGAGCAATCTTGTAGCTTCTCACATTTATAGCCTATCTTTTGATTGGCTCTAGCTCAACTATTGAGGAAGACACCTTGATCTTCTCCTAAATAGTCTGTTCTTTTGATGGATCCACCATATGAGCCAGTTCGGGTTCCTCTGGTGGGGGTGTTGGAGTCCTAGGTGGTGGATTCTTAATAAATCATGGTGCAGGCCCACTGTATTCCTACGTTCTACATAGGAAATCCTCCTAAAACACACTCTATGGCGATGACGCTCGGTAATCAGTGCTTCCTTTTTGCACCATATACTAGTACCTAAAATAGTTAAAAATAATGTGAGAATGGATACTAAAGTTTGAGTAAATGATATTTCAAATTCATCTTAGAAAGAATAAAAAGAACAATAATAGGTGTGTCTTAGAGTGGTCGGGTGTGCATTTCTTCCTTATTTCTTTTAGGCTAAGATCCTATGGTGTTAAGGCCCTATTTTAGATATATTTAGTCCAATTGTTATGCATGCAAAAAGTTTATCATTTGACATTGAAACTGTGGTCCAATGACATTCTCATGCTTGTATTTTGTATGTAACATGCCTCATTTCTCTTATTATATATATATATATATATATATATATATAATACACGAGTGTACGGATCGCACAAATACACTCAAGTGTGTTTACATATCAGGACGATTTTTTGCAAAATGTAAACCATTGATCTTCACTGTCATACTATAACTAGGCTACATACAAATTTTGAACCCATTTGGATGAGTGTAAGTCACTCATCCAAGGGCAACAAAATGAACGCGCGAAACCAATTTGAAATAAATCATTTTTGCGGTCTTCATAACATGAGCTATACATATCCAAATGTTCTCAAATTTTGTGTATGAGTTGTTCATGAGATGTTTAAGAAGATCAATGGATTAGATTTGCAAAAAAAATATTGCATCATGGAAAACTACTTGAGTGTATTCCGCTCCGGATACACTCGAGTGTATTCTAGCCTGACTCTCTCTCTCTCTCTCTCTCTCTCTCTCTCTCTCTCTATATATATATATATATATATATATATATATATATATATATATATATATATATATAACTTACCAATCATACTTAGCCCCCACTTTGTGGGAACATCTATTTGTATCTTTATGGATAAGGTAAAATATTACTCATTTCTCAAAAGGCGTATAGGGGTGTAAGCAAAACCCCTTATACAGTACAAGGTCTAAGAAAGACCCCACATATCCAGAACCTCAGGTTTCACCCCTTTAAGGATACCCGGGTTACCTTTGGAAAATAAAAGAAAACTATTTACAATATTGTCAAACACTTTAAGGCTGTCGCAAGCACCCTTGCCATGGAGTCTGTTGTTTCTCTCATTCCAGACATGAAAGACAAGGCATGTGAGAACAAGGCCGGTGAATCTTCTCCATCCAAGGTTGCATCTTGTATGATTAAAGACCCAAATAAGGGCCTCATCCAAGCCGTGTGGAGAGGAGCCACCCCAGCCGCATTTAAGGGACATTCTGCTCCAAAGATACAAGGAGAACTCACATCTGAAGAGGATATGAGCATTGGTTTTAGATTCATTCTTGCACAGCAGACATCGGTTGTCCACCACCGAGTACCATTTGGATAATCGATCAAAAGTTGGCAACCTGTTCAAAATGGCCCTGTAGGACCAAAGGCTCCATTTTGGACAGTGAATTTTGTTCCATATGATAGGATCCCATAGGACTTGTGGGTTGTTCCTGTTGATACGCCAAGGCTTGGGGCTATTGGCAGTCCAACTAGTTCCGGAAAGGCTGTAATGGTCACGAACATTAGGCCATATAAAGACCATTTTCCTCCACATCTTGGAAGAGTTGTAGATAGGGGCAGCACTATGGATATCACCATATCTGCCCTTCATCCATGCAGCCCATAGGTTATCAGGCTTAATGAGCATGAGATGAACTCTTATGGTTGTTGCGTTAAGGGCAATGTCACAAGGATCGGGAATACCAAGCCCCCCTACATGCCTAGGTTGAGAAACCGTGCTCCAGGAAATGGCATGGGCTTTACCGCTCCAAAGAAAACCTACAGCAATGGATCTGAACTTATGGAGGATGCATTCGGGTAATTCAGCCATGCGGCACCAAAACTGAATTTTGCTGGCGAGAACTGATTTAATGAGGACAACACGCCCAGCCATGGAGAGTTTCAGACCCATCCACTTCTCAACAGTGCAGCGGAGATCGTCAACACAACGTTTCAAGTCAGCCCCACATCCGGTACCACCAGCAATGGGAATGCCTAAGTATTTGGTGGGGAAGGTACCCTCAGATATGCCTATTTCTTCCTTAAGCCTCCCTCTTCTAGAGGCACAAGACTTAGACAAAAAGATTTGCGACTTGATGGCATTGATGTATAGACTTGTGATGTTACCAAACATGCGTAGTGTGTGCCGCACCCCTTTAAGAGATTTAGCATGCCCAGCTATGAAGAAGAGAATATCGTCAGCAAAAATCATGTGTGCGTGCACTCTGGCACCATGGACTTTGAAAGGTTTGATGAGACCTTCCCTTTCAGCTTTATTCATAAGACTTGTGAGATTTTCCATAACCAAAGAGAAAAGCAAGGGCGAGAGCGGATCACCCTGTCTCAGGCCGTTGGAAGCTTGAAACAAACCTTTAGGGGTCCCATTAATTAGTACTGAGAAGGAAGTTGTCTCCACACATTGTTTGATGACATCAATGAATCTAGTTGAGAAGACAAAACCATTAATGGTGGACCACAATCCCTTCCAACTAACTTTATCATAGGCTTTGGAGATGTCCACCTTTATGCATGCTTTCTTAGACTACTTTTAACTTGGAAGTCAAGCAGAAATTCAGAAGCAAGTAGAGCATTATCCGCTATATCCCTGCCTTGAACAAAGGCCGATTGGTTGCTTGATATCAGATTGGGGCAGCAAGGTTTTCAGCCTGTTACAAATCACCTTGGAAATAATTTTGTAAAGCACGGAGCAACAAGTGATAGACCAAAAATCATTCATGGTAGCAGCATTATTAATTTTGGGAATAAGCTTTATGAAAGCATGGTTGGCTTGTCAAACCATCCTGCCACCAACTAAGAACCACCAGACTACCCTGCAAATATCGTCACCAATGATAGGCCAAGCAGCTTGGAAAAATTTAGCATTAAACCTGTCTGGTCTGGGAGCTTTGGAAGAACCAATGGAGAAATTGGCAGCCTTGATTTCCTATTTAGTAGCCGGTCTAAGCAGTTATCTATTCATCTCAGTAGAAACCTTGTGGGCAGGACAGCTGCTAGGTTGAGGAGAGGAAACTTCACTCAGATTGTATAAATTGGAGAAGAAATTAACAACCATGTCACCGATGTGTGCTTCTTCATCCACAAGTTCGTCGTTAACGTCAATGAGATTGTGGATATGGTCTTTCATGTTGTTCTTTTTAATTGTAGCGTGATAGATCTTAGAGTTGCGATCACCATCTTTGATCCATCTAAGCCTGCTCCTTTGCCAATAGCTAACTTCTTGTGCTTTCTCCAGTTGGAGGAGACGTTTTCTGGCCTCTTCCTCCTTGAGCATAAGCATGTCAGAAAGAGGATTAAGTCTAAGATCGGTAGCAGTAGCTTGGAAAGTAGACCTAGCTTCATTAATGAGGTTGGGTAGGTCAATAAGCTCCTTAGACCACTTCTTCGAAGCTACCTTGGTTCTTTTCAGCTTCTCTACTATAATAAACATGGGATTGCCTATGACGTTTTGCCTCCAAACCTCCTGGACCACACCAAGGAAGTTGGGCCAGGTGAGCTAGTGATAGAGAAAGTGGAAGGGACGGTTTGGTTGAGGTGTGCCCATAAGTTCAACTTCCATCCATGCGTGATTGCTGTTTGGATGCGCCCCTAATTTTACAGCAGCATTAGGAAAATGGTCCAACCAAGCTTCGTTGATGAGGCCACAGTCGAGATAGCTAGAAATTTTTCTAATGTGTACCCTCTTGTTGTGCCAAGTAGTAATTCCACCCTTCGAGTTGAGTTCAAATAGGTCAGGAGCGTCCACTGCATCATTGAATCTTCTCAGGACAGAGTCTGGGACTGGAAGCCCACCATACTTCTCACGAGCCTTCCTGACGTGGTTGAAATCGCCTATGACTAGGTGTGGGATTTCTTGCTGCGTAGTGTGGACCAGAGAATCCCACATCCTTCTCCTCTCAGATTCCGCATTGGCCCCATAGATTGTTGTGATGACACAATGGAAGCCTCCATTATTGATGCAACTAACCGTGATGGACTGATCCGTTGTGTGTATCCTTTGGATATCCCACACCAATTGATTCCACCCAACAGCAATTCTGCCACCTTCAACAAAATCCAGGTTACTAAGGTTGCCCCAACCATTGGGAAAGAGACCAGGGATCTGATCACCTACTTCTCTTCTTATCTGGGTTTCAAGATAGATAGCAATGGTAGCCTTGCTCTCCTCTATGATGTGTCGGAGGGTCCTCTGCTTAGCAGGGAGAGACGCCCCTCTGACATTCCATGTGAGGATCTTCATTTAAGACCTTCCGTTCTTCCCCCTCTTCCAAGGGAGGAGCCTCCTCTGCCTCTTCCTCGCCCGTGAGCCGCCCTCTCTCTACTCAGGCTGCGTCGGGTGATTCTTCTCGGCATAGAGAAATCAACATTATCATGTTCCTGGTTCTACAGCAGACTGAAAGGGTTTTCGGATACATCAAACCCACTCCCCTCTTCAAAGATGGCCTCAACCACACATGCTTCAATAGCCTGACCAGTGTGGTTCTGATCAGGTAGAGAACAATCGGTTCCTGTCCCAACCGCAGCTCCAGCAGACTCAGACAGCATGTCCAGATCCTTGGTGGCATTGGGGGTGATCTCCTCTTCAGTATTTGTATCTGCGTTAACATCAGGCTGGCTCTCACACGTCAAAGCAGTGTGGACGGCAGCAGGCTGATCAGTAGCTCGGGTAGCCTGGCTTTACCTCTTCTTATTGTTCCTTCTATTGGGTCTTCTACTCTTGGACCTGCCACATTCAACCGGAGGTTCCGTGTGGTCCGTTCTGGCACTGGGGCAGCACCCTGGAATATGTCCAATTACCTTGTAGACATTGCAATGATCTGGCAAGGCATCATAAATGACATTGATTTCTAGCTTATGACCATCTGGTAACTCGACCATGACGATGGAGGAAGGCTCCTTGTCAGTGTGTACCTCGACACAGAGATGTGGGGCACCTGTGTATTTTCCCTCCAGCCAGAAGTCGATGACCTTTGGGGTGCCCAGTGCAAACCCAATAATGGACAGTGCCCTCTGTGTCCAGTGATGCCCCAGATCCGGCAGGGTAAGCCACACCGGCACAGAGGTAAGGGACGCCCTTCTTACATCCACCAGCGGAGACCATTGCCTGGTTAGGACCAACTGGTTGTCGAAAAACCAGGGTCCTTGCTCGATGGAGACATTCATGTCCGCCCCAGTGGTGAACCTGGCCAAGAATAGCCCGTCTTTGAGGGTGGATAGCTGAAGCTCACCCTGTGGTTTCCAAGTGTGAAGCATCCAACCGTAGACCTATTGTAAGTGGAAATTACTCCCCAAAATCGGGACGATGATGGAGCTACGGTGGAAATCATTCAGGCCCTGGACAACCTCCCCAGAAAACTTGGTCCAAGGTCTGCTGTCATCCGCCTTGAAGAAGGGTTCTTTGGGATCTTCGGGAAGGACTATGGGTCTGTAGATTGCCCTGACCGGCCTAGTCCTGGCGACGGTGTCTGCCTAGACGCGTCCAGAGGTGACATCCGCTCGCGGGTCTGTCCATGGGAGGGAACCTGGCTCTACATTAGGCGGAGGTGTGGCGGCAGTGATGGTGGAAGAAGGGATGGAAGAGGGGGCATTGGGGGTGGAAGCAGAAGTGGAAGTGGAAGTGGAGCAGTGCGGGGGAATGGATGGGGATGGTTGAGTGGAGGAAGAGGGGTCCCTGGCGCCCCCCCCGACGGGTTGGACGCCCGCCATGACTGCCCAAATCTCTCTTCCTAGAGATGGAACAGAGCAAGACTTAGAGAGAGAGAGCACGGGTGGTTGTTACTTCTATTTGTATCTTGAAACCAATATAATGCACAATGAGATTATATGCACACACTCAAACTATGCTAACGTTATTTTATTTCCTATATTCTGGGTGATTTTCCCTTCCACCTAAGTGTAGGTACATTAGAAGACAAGGATGCACAAGGATTGTATACATGGTATTGACTGGGTTTTCCTCTACAACAAGTCTTACATGTAATTAGATTTATTAGATGTATACATTTTTATCTCACTATACCACCTTTTATGGTGAGAAACAATTGTGGATAAATCATAATGTAACTTTGTAATAGTTTTGTTTCCACTACCCATTCATGATTATGCTCTGTGTTATACATACCATTTGAGAAATAAATAAAATTCATCTTTTTCTTCTTTTTTCTGGAATATGATGGTTTGATATTTTTCAATTCAGTGAACAATGAATACGCTCTCGAGTCCCACTCTTCAGAAGCTAGGTCTGTCAATTTTGTATATGTAAATCAAGTCTGGCTCAAATTACACATTCATACATTTATTGGGTTATGATGAAGTTGGATCTTGATGGAGCTATCGATTGTAAAAGATAGTAAACAACTAAAATAGTCAAACACTGGTGAACACATGAGTTTTTGGGCTTGGATTTATCTTAATACGGCCCCACACACAAACTACACGCTAAACACAAGTGTACATATCAATGTAATATAGTCCTTAAGAGGCCCGAATGTCGAACTCAAAAAAATGTTAATCCAAAAACTACTACTAATTGTAATGCAATCATCTAGGCCGATGAAAAGTTTGATTGGAGTGTTACTTAACTAAGATGTAGAAAATAAATGTAAGATTATTGGTGTTTTGGTCTCATATGGAGTAAATTCTTTAGGATTATGATTTCACCACAATCAACATTGCAATTGACATCATAACATTAATAGGCATCTCTCCTAACCCTGGACTAAGAGACCTATATTAAGAATTACATGTTCTCACGATGTAATTCACTACCTAATCTAATATCAATCCCACTCTCGTAATTTTTATATTATTAGTTAGGTGACTTATCGAAAAATCTAGATAATATCTTCACATTCGTAAGCCTCCTTTTCAAAGGGCGATATAAAACATGTACTTCTATGAATTTCCAACCTTGACTCCCTTTTTCAAAGTAATTAAAGATCTAATTAACTATCTATGGTGATCAAGCATGGATAGTTCATGATGTATTCATAGAAGCAAGTTCATAAATTAAGAGAAATAGACATGCTTATGCATATAAGTCAATTACAATACATAATCGTGATACTCCCAGGTTCTAGGAATAGGGGGTTATCCCCACATGGTTTCGATTGTCAAATATATGAGAGAGAAGAAGAAAAATATGGGAACTATTAGTAAAACTAAAGAACCCCTGAAGAAGATGGTCTAGATGATCCCCTCTGATGAACGTGACGATTTGCTATCTTACAAATACAAATTCGTCCATTGGAGGTGTCCGAATCTCCAAGAACGTAATTTTTTTTTCATTTTCTCCTCTCCTTTCTCTCGGCTGCCATCCAACGAAATAGAATGAGATATTAGGTCTGGTCAAAATCCCTCTAAGTCATAGAAGCGACTTAGGGTGTCATTAATTGTCAACCGTCAAAATAAATATGAGTTTTAGATCTACCTGATCCCGCCTTGTCAGTACTACCGACTAGGTGTCAGTACTACCAGTGCCTTCGATAGTTGCAGTCGCATATTAAGTTGTCGGTACTACCAAGTTGATGTCAGTAGTATCGAGATTTCTCGATAAATTCTGATTCATCTCTGTGATGTTGTCGGTAGTATTGACTTCTGGGTCGGTACTATCGAGTCTTCTCAATTTCAACATATTTCATACTGAGCAAGTGTCGGTAGCACCGACAACAAAGTCAGTAGTACCAAGCTGTGTAGATTCTTATAAATTTATCTGAAATCTACAAAAAATGAAAATAATCTCTCAGATAATATTAAATCATCCAAAAATATTAAAATTATATTTATTGATACAATTAAGTATCACACGCTAATGATAGTAAATAATACACAAATTAATATAAAAATAAACAATAAGTGCACAGAAAATAATAATAAATAGCCTATAAAAATGACAATTATATGATGCATCAAATATGAAGTAAAAATTTTAGCATGACCTGCCAATGTTGTTCATGTAAATTAGGATTGGCTTGAATTATGTGATCAAGGTATTCACTGGATCGTGTTAGGTCGATCAATGCTCATCATATCTCATGTCGTTATCTAAAAAGGTCATCTCCAATAATTTAACTTTTTTGACCAGTTAATGAGTTTTCGGGCCTAAATTTATCTTGGCACGACTCAAACCATATACGAATCTAAGTTAAAATTATCTCCTGACCTTTTGATGTAGTTTAAGTAAATCAGTAGTTTAAATTTTGCGGTCAAGATATTAGTCGGATTGTGACCAAGGTCGATGCCCATCCATCTCAAGTCGGTATCTAAAAATTGATACACATCTCAAATAGCTAAATTGAAGTGACCCATGACACAACGAAAAAGAAATATATGCGGAAGTGTTACCAACTAGCATGTAAACCTAAGATAATAACTACAAGCAGATAGATGAAAGAAAAAGACCAAATTTTTACGTGAAATATCCTTATGACGTGTGAGGAAAAAGACGGACAAATCTGTTACATGAAGCAAAGATTCAAATGTTTGTATCTGGTTTTGACCGAAATAATATATCAAGAAGGAGGAACAAGAAGATACCATACCGAGAGATTCATACAGTTCTACCACTCCAAAACTTCTCAGAAACATACCCTTCTACAAAATATACAACGATAGATGATCCGAAGAATGACACCCAAATATCTTGACACTGCTGTTCTGCTTCTTTTTTTTTCCTTCCTTCTTCTTTTGCTTTCTTTCCCTTCTTCAAGGCGCTGCTTTTTTCTGATGTGGCGGCTGCCTTTTTCTTTTACTTCGGCTGCAAAGCCAATTGAGACTTTTCCCCATGGGCTGGAAACATAAGTCCAATACTAAGCATATAAAAATTTTAATCAAACATTTTCTGCTGATATGTCAATGTAGCTTTTTTAAATCAGGTCTTGCTTAAATTGCACGATAAAGACATTAGCCGGATCATTATTACCAGACCGATCAATGCTCATCCCGACTTCAATCATTATTTATGAAGAATATGAACATCTTAAATAGTTAAAATTATAAGGCAGACCAGCCTACTCGTATTTATAAAGTAGGATAGTAAAAATGTCTATTTATTGATCCTTATTGAGTTATTACTGATGTCGTTGGAATCTCGAAAATTATGCTGTATTGCCTCTTTACTTTTCATTCATTAAGAGTTGGTCCGAGTACCACGTGTCAAACTCCGCATGCCACCTACGTTTTCTGTTTAGGCTAGATCAGTGATGGCCTCATCGTGTCACTTTCTTGCCTACATAATACATATAACGCTTATAGAATTCCCGAATTTGTCACTTCCCCTTCTGCAGCTAACCGCTTCTACGAAGATCCATACACATGTCTTCTTTTGTTTGAATCGTTCTTTGTCCTTCAACGACTAATGCAAACTATTTTTGTTGCTTTCTGGATATGGCTATAGCTGTGTTGGGATTCGCGTGGAAGCCGTCCAAGCCTAAAAAAACACCACACGAGATACAACTATACCTTGTACGATAAAAGCGACAACAATCTCCCAGTCGACATGCCAAACTGACAAACAAACAATCAATAAGAGAACTGAATTGGCGTAGAAGACCACAAAATTCTAAGCAACTCTACAAAGATTACAAAGATTGTCGCTCTTCCACAATCCCATGACCACAATAGAATTCCGTACCCCACTCTCGCTCTCTTCTTTCTTGGCTGTCCGTATGCTTTCCTTTGTATTGACACATACAATGTTTGGTGCTACTCGGCACACCGATTACCCATGGTGTCTATCTCTGTTTATAGGTACAAGACATCCCCATGTAAGGAAGTAAGATAGTTACGTCTATTCTATAAGGACTAGGAGAATGACAATAGAATAAGAGAAGGAAATAATGCATGGACTCCTCGTTGGTCATTACTTTCTCTTTCCTAATGTTGCTGAAATTAATTTTAATCTAATTAGGATAAGAACCAAATCCTAACAATCTCCATCCGTTGAAGTATATGCTCCTTCAAGAATTTTGCTCCCGTTTTTCTTCTATTTGCTTCCGCCCTCAGAAGCTACTTGCGCCCTCGGACGCACTCTACCGTTGCACGCCTACGCGGAGTGCATGTCTAGACATTGCTGTCCGGACCCTTCATCTAAGAGCTCCTCAAGTTGTACAATTTGGAAAACTGTACCGCCTCCACCTGCAGCTGGAATAACTGCAACCTTCATTCCTTGGGCCCTCCATTCCATAAGTTTGTACCTTCTCTGAGCTCCACCTACTCGCTGGTACTGTGTGGTTGGTCTTGCCACATTTCCTTCTTCCAACAGTTGACAACTTCACCTCTGCATCAGTTGAATTTCATAGTGAGTCTTGCAGCCTTGCACGTGACTGCCCCTGAGAATTGAAGACATGTAGCATGTTTTGAGCTCACCTCACGTGTCAATGTTTCATCTACGCCTCTAGTGATAGAACTCCTGTCAGCTACTCCTCTTTTAGTTAGAACCTCCCCAACTAATCGATATGCTTCTTTGGACCAGGTACCCTTTATGATCACTTGTCCCTTGCATCCGACTTGCATGACTCAACCTTGCTTTGAAATCTTGCAACTGATGGATTCAAAAGCCCTCTCAGATATTAGTTTCCTCTTGAGACCGGGGACATATTGGACCCCCGAAAATATGCGATATGCTCTATCATGCATCCTAAACGTAACTGTTCCAATTCCGACGATTTGATAGAATTTGTCATCTACCAGTTAAACTGTCCCACGTGCCAGATGAAGAGATCCTTCATCAAATACACTCTTTCTGGACATATGATGTAGCGAGATCCTGAATCAAATATCCACCAATGATTGGTACTTGATTTCATGACAACCAGTGCTTCTGAATATCCTTCTGCTAATGAGCAAGCTCCACTCTTCGACTGCTTCAGCGTTGGTAATCTTTTAATATGTGGCCCTCCTCGTCACATATATAGCATACACGTCTGCCTTTGCCCTTTTTATTCTTCTTCCCGTGACCCTTGCTTTTGTAGTTGTCGTCTGTAACAACCAAAACATGACCACTCAAGGAGGAAGATTTAGATGGCTTCTTCAAAGACTCCACATCTAATAAATATGCAATTGCCTCGTTGAAGTCGAGTGTAGTGTTCTCGACAAGGATGTTCATCACCAGTTGTTCCCATGACTGTGGTAGAGATGATGCTAAGAGAACGACCTTATCGCTCTCATTGATCTTCTCCTCCATGCTAACCAGTTGTGTGACAAACTTGTTGAAGACGTTGAGATGGTCGACGAACCTTGTGTCTTTTTTAATGCGTAATTTGTACAATTGTTGTTTCAACACCCACCTGTTCGTCAGCGACTTCACCATATACAACTCTTCTAAGACCTTCCATAATTTCTTCAGTGAATCTTCATTGATCACTGAATACATTACCTCTGTAGAAAGACTCAGACGGATTGTACTAATTGCCTTGTGCTCCATCATCCTCTAGTTGCCTTCAGACATCTTGTCTGACTTTCCCCTTCAAGAGCTTTGATTATCCCTTGTTGGACTAAGACGTCCTTAACCGTGCTTTGCCACACACTAAAGTTGTTTCTGCCATCAAATTTGTCAATACGATGACTCCCCACGTTGCTAATCGCCGCCACCATGCTTCATGTGACTCTGGTGCTCATTGATCGACTCGTAGCAACCTTCACTCTAATACCACTTATTGGGATTCACGCGGAAGCCCTCCAAGTCTAAGAAAATACCACACGAGATACAACCATAGCTTGTACGATAAAAGAGACAACAACCTCCCAATCGACAAACCAAACCGACAAACAAACAACCAATGAGAGAATTGAGTTGGAGAAGAAGACTAAAAAATTCTATTCAACAACTCCACAAAGATCACAAGGATTTTCGCTCTCCCACAATCTCGTGCCCACAATAGAATTTCGTACCCCACTTTCGCTCTCTTCTTTCTTGGCTGTCTGTATGTCTTCCCCTATATTGACACACACAATATTTGGCGCTATTCGACACACCGATAACTAATGATGCCTACCTCTATTTATAGGTACATGACATTCCCTGTAAAGAAGTAAGAGAGTTACGTCTATTCTATAAGGACTAGGAGAACGACAATAGAATAGGAGAAGGAAATAATGCTTGGACTCCACGTTAGATATTACCTTCCCTTTCCTAATATTGCTGGACTTAATTTTAATCTAATTAAGATAAGAACCAAATCCTTACAAGCTGAGAATAGAATATGATATAATGACCCGTTTTATAAGACGTAATTGGATAACAAAGTGTGTGTTTGATCTTCATATTTACAATTGTAAATTCACACAACTACACCTAGTTCGTCAGGAATTACAATAGAGGTTTTATTGATATTAACTCAATATAAGTTGTAACAATAAATTGAGTTAAACAAATTCATAAAGTTATCCAAACAAGACTTGAACCTTGACCACTTACATAGAAACAAGACTATAAATACCAATTCAACTAAGAAAATCTTATTATTACATTTGAAAAATAAATAAATAAACACACACACATATAGACTTTGTTATAAATATGTAATATATATTTACGATTTGGGAAGATGGCTAGAGTCAAGTTATCTCGTGTCCTTGACACGTGACTATACATAATCGAACTAGCCCCATGCCGTATGGGCACCACAGAGGTGGATAGTTGACCATTGATGCCTAGACCACTTACCATGCTCATACATCAAAGTGATCAAGGATATTAATCACATGGCACAACTTCACCCCTATCCCATTTCTTTTCATTTTCTCTATCAATCAATTGTATTGCCATTTTATTTATGAGCTTCCCATGTTTAAATGCCATTATTGGGTGGCACATTAATGTCTCATAATTCCTTTGTGAAGCTGTTAAGCGAACCCTCCATCATCACCCTGCTGGTCTTATTTGCACTCCAATTTATCGTTTGGTAGGGATCGTTGTAAAGTCACTGCGGCGGGGCACCGTATGTCTCCCTCGGGAGTGGGGTTAAGTTCGAGTGGTAGGGCAGTAGGGTACCGACCGACCTTCTTTACAACATCAAATCTAACATAATATATGACCCATAGTCGCCTAACCCCCCAAATGAATGGTATGTAATGAATTGAACAAGGGCACTTTCCTTTACTGCCGGCCGTTCGTTTTATCTGATAACATGTAATAATGCGCATACGCAGCGCTGTGTCACACTCATGTAAAACAAATGTACGCAATAATACACACACCATCCATCCTCCTCCGTCCTTTTGCTGACACCCATCTTAACTGCCTCCTGAGTTTTGGTGCCGGCTCGTGAGGCAGGCTGTAAGAACTAGCGAAACGTTGCCCCGGTAGCTGGTGGGCGGCGACGCTTCCCGCCATCCCTTCCAATCCATCCCCAGCTGGGTACCACACAGACAATCCAACGAGAAAGGACCACCACGGCGGGGTTGGTAGCGAACGATGTGGAGTCTTCTAGTGTGGTTTAAGGAAGACGTGTGTTCAGTAGTACAGTTGTTCTGGATGGGACGTTCAATGATTGTGCTACCATTTATCATTGTGCTACCATTTATCTTCTTTGCCTTTTACTATCCTTCTTTTACTGTCACGTGCAAAAACCTTACTCTAAACTAGGGGTGAGTAAATAAAGGTCCAAATCGCAAAATCAAACCGGACTGTTCAATTTGGTCTGGTCCATTATGAGTTCGGTCCGGTCTAAAATTGGTCCAACCGTGGACCAGAGCGCCGACTGACTTTATATAAAATCTATGTATATTTGTAGGTGTATTATGCAATAAGTACAAATAAAGTACATGTATTAAATATTTGCTATTAATGTTATATAATTGTTAGAAGTAACTAAGATTATCAACTTTTTACAATTAAACAAGTTGTAAAAAATGTTAAAAAGGTTGATCACGGTCATGGCGGAGCCAGGAAATCTGGATAGGAGGGGCACCATTAAGATGAATGCTTTAAGATCCATACAAGGTAGGGCACCATGAGTAATTTTTACAAAAATCCGTGTCAAATTGGTATCAAATAGTGAGCAACTACAAAAATCTGGGTAGAGCACTTGCCTACCCAGGCCGAAGTGTGGCTACGCCACTGATCACGGTCCAAACGATCCGATCCGGTCCGGCTTCCAAATGATCCGGTCTACGGTTCATAAATTTATACAAAGTCGGTCATCGGTCCAATCGGTCCGGTGTGGTTTTGAACCAGATGCTCACCGCTACTCTCAACCAACTTAACTCTCATTTCCGATTTCCAGTTCTTAGCACTACGGCCCATGGGTAGGGGTATGATAGAGAAATAAAGAAGGCTGTTTGGAAAGCATGATGATAGTGAAAGAAAATATCTTCATGGGGAATCTATGGTAAATTTTAGGCTACTTTTGTCACCATATTAAAAAATACGGTGAATGACGGTGAAAGTATCTTCTTTTAAGAAAGTTAACTCTCCGTTAATTAGTTGGACACATATGTAAAGAGTCTTTCACAATATTTCCGTTTAAGATCTTTCCGCCAACAAATTTTGCTTTCTCACCAAAATATGCTTCCTCTTATATACTATTTCTCTACCATACTTCCTCACGCAAAATGATCCTCCTAGTAATTTTTTTTTGAGGTAGTCATTCTCAATAGAATTATTTCTTTCCCACTAAAAATATCCATTCTAAGAATTGATTTTACTTTAATTAGAATATTTGTCAAAAATGTATTTTTCATCCATGGATTTCGTTCCCTCCATAAATATCCTCCAACTAAAGAACGTTCTTTCAAATAATTTTTTCGCTAAAAGTCAATTTCTATCTAAACTCTTATTTCTATCTAAATAAACAATTATATTTTAAAAATTACTTTTCTTTTAATAATAAATTCAATAACAAAAGTTCATAATTCTAAAAGAAAAATTTTCCACCAAATGTTTTTCCTTCAAGAGAAAGTTTCCAATGGATTTATTTCTATCCAAATAAATAATGGCATTTTCTCATACAAACTCAGGTAATGGATTAAATCTATGACGCTATATTTTTTGTCAAAAGTATTATACAGATACAAAAATTGGTTCCTCTTAAATGACTATAGTTAACCTGTTTTTCCTTTAAGAAATAGTTTCCCGCTAAATTACTTTATACTTGAGTAGTGACACACTTTTATGTAAAAAGTTACACTGTACCAAATATATGTCAATACCTTTTCGTTGATTCAGAATATCACAGATTTCCATTTTTATATATTTTTTCAATGAATTGTTCATTTGTAATGATTGTTAAGAAATGGAATCCGTGTGCCAAAGATTGCCCTTTATATTTTATAAAATTAAATAGTTTGTAATTAAAATGAAATTTAATGTTGGAGAATGGCTTTGCTACTTATGTCACAAAAGATTTTTCTTCAAATTTATCTCAAATTTGAGAAATAGAACTAAATGCTTGATAAAGTTTTTTTTAAAATTCCCAGGATAAAAACATCTTTTAAGTATTATTTCATTTTTTCCCTTCCCCATGCAGGAATTACCAAATAATTTTAACAATTTTTCCTTTCCCTTCCCTATCATTGTCTCCATCCCTATCACCGTCATTGTCACCATCTATTTTGTCATCACACACAAAATGCAACTTGCTTTACTTATAATGCCAGTTATATTTTGGTTTAGTCTGATTGAAAATAGAACTTGTACCAAAGAAATATATTTAAAAAGTGAATTGAAATTGACTATAATGTTCAGTTGACTATGGTAGTTTGATGTCGGTTCTAGTACATGTTGGTTCAAAATGTGTTGCATCTGAAGAGGAGATCATATAACCACAATTAAAGGTCCTCCATAATGGTTGTAATGGAATGTCTACCTCACATCACTAAAGAGATGTCATTTTTTTCCTTCAAAATAATGACTATGATTGGGTTTTACATAGAAAATGTACAAAGAGTTATCTTCAATTTGTACTGTTTCATCTCTAATTGTTGTCATTATAGCAACTATTAACAACATATGTGTGTCACATACACCATTATATAATCAACATCATTATCACTAAACCTTCCCCGCTTTTATTCTTTGCCCAAGTCATTCATTTAAAACAAAGTGCACGAGGTAGAGAAAGATATAGCTCTCATATCCAAAATGTCAAATTTGAGATGGGTTTAAGTTAGGAGACAAAGTTTCTCTCATCTTTACGAGATTTAATCATCAACTTTCAATGGTCCATATGCATTCTTGTCCCGACCTTCATTATTGAGTTTATTATGCAAAGTAGAGTTTATTGAGCAAAGCTAGGGGTGGGCACAGTTTGTTGTCATAAAGACTAAATCTAAAACCACATACCAAAATCATCATAGTAGTTTGTGTTGGATCTAAGGGCCCTAGAGGGGGGTGAACAGAGGTACAAAATTTCTCACAAAACATATTAAACCTTCAAATAATATCAATTTTAGAGCAATAGCTAGATGTCAATTTGAAGTCCTATCTAACAAGCATAGCAAGGATAAGAGAGATTGATAGCAAGAACTTGACAAAGGGATGTAGAGTGGTTCCACACTTCAAACTAGAAGTGAGTCAGTCCACTACCTAGAGAGGTCAACCTCGAATCTTTCGTATTCAAAACAAAACAAGGACATCTGAAAATGTGGAAATACTTGATAGAAGGTTTCCTACCACGCCATAGCTCATATAGGGTTTTCTTAAGTGAAGGATTAGTAAAAACATGATTTTGCACAAAACATGAGTTACTGATAACTTCAGCCTAAAACTTCTTAGGTGTATCATACTCAAGAAGCATGGTCCTAACTATCTCCTGTAAAGACCTATTCTTCCTCTCTACAACCCCATTTTTTGAGGTGTTCAAGGTAAAGAGAAGTTGTGTACATAACCCAATTCTTGACAAAAATGCTCAAAAAGCTCATTTTCAAATTCTCCCCCATGGTCACTACGGATGGAAACAATCCGGCAAGAAGCTTTATTCTCAAATCATTTGCAAAAACTAGAGAAAACATCAAGCGCATCACTCTTGGAAATGACAAAGAAGGTCCAAGTATATCTAGAGAAATCATCAATAATAACAAGGCAATACTTGGAACCACGAAGCGATTGTGTTCTTATTGGTCCAAATACATCAATATGAAGAAGCTCAAGAGCTCTCTTAGTGCTAAGGGCTCCTTTGGATTTGAAGGAGGACTTGGTTTGCTTTCCTTATATACAAGGTTCACATTGCTCATCCTTTTCAAAATCCAATTTAGGGAATCCCTTGACTAAGTCCTTTTTGCTCAACTTCTTTAATTGATGCATATTTACATGACCAAGCTGGCGGTGTCAAAGAGAAATATTATTCGAGTTGACTACTAGGCATCTACCAACCACATGCTTAATAGAGTTAGGAACAATAACATAAAGATTCCCACTTCTAGTTCCCTTATATATAACTTGGTAGGTGAGGGAATCTAGAATCAAGCATTCAAAAGAGGTAAATTGCATAAAGTAACCATTATCATAAAGTTGACGAACACTGATTAAGTTGTGATGTAGGCCATCCACAAAGAGAACATTCTTGATACATAAGGATTCACCTACATCATCCTCACCTTTGACTTGACCTTTCTTGTTGTCCCCAAAGGTGACAAATCCTCGTTTCTTCTTTGTGAAATTGTTGAAGTGGCTTATGTCACCGGTCATGTGCTTTGTGCAACCACTATCAACAATCCATCTATCTTTTTCTTGCAATAAAGGAGAATGTCAGTTCCCAACTCAAACTTTGGGATCTGGAGTTAGCTTGGGGATCCATTTCATCTTTGGGTTTGTCCCCTT
The DNA here is from genome assembly GCA_963693085.1 of Alisma plantago-aquatica. NCBI lineage: Eukaryota > Viridiplantae > Streptophyta > Magnoliopsida > Alismatales > Alismataceae > Alisma > Alisma plantago-aquatica. The sequence continues at coordinate 481,170,377 of OY856414.1, forward strand.
AGGCTTGTATGGACAATAAGTAGAATAATGATCATCAAATTTTCAATGAGAACAAACCATAGGATTCTTAGTGCCCGAAGACTCTCCTACAAAGAAAGAGGTCTCCTTTCTCTTTTTCTTACCTTTGGCCTTACTCTTGTCCTTTGAGCCTCCGCTACAAATCCCAAACCACTAGTACCACTTTGTTTGGTAGAATGGTCAAGGATTTCATTTAGGGAGTTCTTCCCCTTGAGGAATTTCTATAGGGATGCTCTCAATCTATGGTTATCATCATTCAAAGAAATAATAGTATAAGATAAACTAGATATGTCATCCCTAACATGTACAAGATTAGCCCCAAGACATAACGCTTTAGTAAGATATGAATCTTTTTCATGAGAGATATAAGCAACATTAACACTAGTCAACAAAGGTCTAGAAGATAGATCATTTACTTGACTAAGCAACCTAGCATTTTAAGATTTTATCATTTGAATCTCTTTTAGATAGACATCTCTCTCTTCTCTATGAGCATCAATAAGTAACTTGAAATTAGCATTTTCAGATTTAAGCAAATCAAGTTCTTTAAGGCAATTTTTATTTTCTTCCTTAAGATTCTCAATGTTCTTAAGGTAGACACCATTCTCAGCTTCAACCCCGTTGTATTGGATTTCAAGATCAAGATATTGCCCTTACAAATTATCAATACTCTCAAGGTTGGCTATCTCATTCAATTCCAAAATTTCAAGCTTAGCATAAAGATCATCAATAATTTTTCCTAACCGTTTTCTTTTAGATTTACATTTAGCAAAATATGAACGGGTAGTAATAAGCATGTCAATGATAGATTCTTTAGGCAATTCATGCAAGATTACCTCACCTACCTCACCAATATCTTCACTTGTAGAGGGTATGAGATCAAAGTGGCACTCTCCATCTTCTTCAGAGCTTGAGCTACTTGAAGATGAAGTGCCGCATGAGCTGCATTCTTGTGTCTCTTCTCCTTCTTGTCCTTCCTCTTGTAGTTGTTCTCCTTCTTGTAATCCTCTTCCTTCCTTGTTCTAATCTTGTGGTGAGACTTTCTTGACTTTGGGCATTCACTCTTGTAGTGCCCCTTTTGACCACACTTGTAGCATCTCGAAGTAGAGGAGGAGGAGACTTGCTTTTCTTTGAAGGGTTTGCCCTTGATGTAGCTAGCTTCATGCTCACTAGGCCCTTCATCTTTAATAGAGGAGGAGGGAGAAGTCTGGAAAGCAAGTTGTTGTTGAAGGATGACGGCCTCCACTTGTGCTTTGAAAGAACTATCTTTGATCTTCTTGGCCTCGTTCTCTTCTTGCTTGGCTTCTTCTTCTTGCTTGTCAAGTCTAGGCTCATGGGCTTGAAGATTGCCAATGAGTTCTTCAGCTGGGATATCACCAAGGCTCCTCACTTCTTCAATGGAGGTGACCTTTTACTCCCACCTCTTTATAAGAGTTCTCAAGATCTTTGAGTTGATGACACCTCTATCCAAAGTGTTGCTCAGTGCAGCCAACCCATTGATGATGACATTGAGTCTTGACTATATCTCCGCAATGCTTTCTTTATTTTCTATTTTGAAGTTCTTTAGGAGGCTGTTTAACATGTAGATCTTTGCCTCCTTGACTTGCTTTGTGCCTTCATATGTGATGCATAACTTGTCCCAAATCTCATAGGCGGTGTCCCATGATGAGATTCAGTTGAACTCCGTGGGGGTGAGGGTTGCATAGAGGATGCTAATGGCCTTTGCATTGAGTTGAGCCTCTTTGAAATCATCTTCACTCGATGTTGCAACAACTCCGATTCGCTCCTTGTAAGGTGTGACCATCACCTTCCACATATCAAAGTTCATCCCTTGAATGTAGAACTGCATCCGCCTCTTCCAATAGAGGAAATTTATGTCGTCAATGTGACGACCATCTCGTGAAAACAAGATTAACTAATGCGGAAGCGTTCATCAAGCAGCGGATTAGCGAAAATCACTAAAATTTAAATTTTTTTGCAAAGAGATCCACACATAGGAAATCTTTTCCAACAAATGCCATTGTATATCATATACATTCTGTTTCAAACGTACATATCCTGTACCATCTTTTTCCAGAGACTACATCATCAGCTGCCTTATAAACATATATGCAGGCAACATACAAATCTCGAGGCATCAAGCCAAAACCTCAGACTGATATATCAAAAACACTGACTAAAAACTCCGAAGACCTGAGAGTATAGAGACGACACATAGGACTACTATCTATATGACTAGACATACAATATCTCCACCTGAGATCTTATTGCTGTCCCTGCTGTTGTTGTTGCTGCTGCTCTTTCCCTGTTCTAGGGTTTCTGCTCTGCCTTTCATGCATACCTAAAAATGTTTCCCACGGGGGTGAGACAATTGTAAATTGCCCCAGCGAGAGATATAACTCTCCGCCAGAAACATTGTTATAGCAGATTATGAAATTAAACTGAGCAGGGGTTACTTTTACATTAATAGGCAGAATTATTCTTCATAGAACAGAATAAGAAAATCTCCATTTTCAATAAGAGCATTGCATCTACCCATGGTAGACTCATAGTTCATCCATCTACTTGTAATGAATACAACAGATATGAATAATCATCAATGAACTATAGATATATAACAGAAATGTAACATCAGCCAAGTTCTCTAGCATAACTTATTAACACAAATGCTACAAAGAAACATGATACTTGTTACCCACATCACACATGGCTCACAAGGCCATTCATATCTTGTCACCTCTCACTAGGCAACAACTTATTCACATGGTTCACAAGGCCACTCACATCTTGTCACCTCTCACTAGGCAACAACTTATTCACATGGTTCATAAGGCCATTCACATCTTGTCACCTCTCACTAGGCAACCACTTATTCACATGGTTCATAAGACCATTCACATCTTGTCACCTCTCACTAGGCAACAACTTATTCACATGGTTCATAAAATCCATACACATTGTTACTTTTATAAAGCAACAACAACATCAACGCACAAAAAGCCAATCAACATTTATTATATAAATGTCACAGCCCAAACTTGGCTATATTCATCATCTCATCATACCTGCATGGTTATTAGGCATGATAACAGTCATACAAGATATTCATCACATCATGTGATACAATAGTAACACCATCATTCCTTAACCAGGAATTAGGGTTCACTATCAAACAGGGCTTATCATTCCCTTTTCCCCAAATTAGGGTTAGGGTTCCCCATTTCTCATTAATTCAGACCCTCTTGAGTTAACCAACTTTATCTTGTATTAAGGTATTTCCCCTCTTAATACATTCCATCACAGAATACTCACCCTTAGCATATAATGTATAGGCCACACAGTAGAATTGTCCAACTATCTCACATGATATGGACTTATCTTAGTTTAAGGCATAACTTTATTATAAAGTTGCCTATAAACAATCGCAATGATACGCCCTCAAACTAGGGTTTCACAAGGATACACCCTCAACCAGGGTTCACAATGATACACCCTCCACTAGGGTTTCACAAGGTTACACCCTCAACCAGGGTTCACAATGATACACCCTCCACTAGGGTTTCACAAGGATACACCCTCAACCAGGGTTTATAAGGATACACCCTCAACTAGGGTTCATAAGGATACACCCTCAACTAGGGTTTACTAATCATATATTGGATCCATGCATTTGTTATGCATTATTGATTAGTACCATTAAGGGTATCTCTTACCTAATTATATTAGGTTTTCAAAAAGGTTTGATCAATTGGACCTTCAATGACATGAGGTATCCAATTGAATTGGGGTTTTCAATGTTGATTCCTTCAATCATTGAATTCATGGAACCAATCATCAATTGGACCTATACTCATACTTCAATTGAGTTTAATAGGTCAACCTTAAACTGATTTGACCCTCAATTGACCCTCAATTGATCATCAATTGGGGTTTGATTCAATTGAATTAGGGTTTGGAATCGAAGATCCAACAACACTCATCAATGCAAGATTGGTTACTTTGAAACTATTGAACCATTATCCAAATTGGGTATGACCTGACCCCAAACGGTCTTGAGGTCGTTTGGATGACCTCCAAACGGTCTTGAGACCGTTTGCCCATCATATCAGTCAAATCCAAGCCATCCAATTAAGGTTTGGATCATTGGATTGATCACCAAATCAGCATTGCATTGTATAACAGCTTGGTACCATTAGACCTTCAAACACCTAACCATACTCAACCCTAGACCTCCAAACGGTCTTGGGTGACCACCAAACGGTCTTGAGACCGTTTGGATGAGCTCCAAACGGTCTTGAGACCGTTTGGCCCATCCAACCTTTGGATTCTAGTGAAAAATTATCATGGATTGGTCTATCGAGTTGATCAACAAAGCAACACTACATTGCAATATGATTAGTACCTTTGGACCTTCAATTGGTCAACTATACTTGACCCCAGACCTCCAAAAGGTCTTGGGGTGACCCCCAAACGGTCTTGAGACCGTTTGGGTGATCCCCAAACGGTCTTGAAACCGTTTGGGCTAATCAACCCAAAATCTCAACTTAACTCATTGGAATTTCAGCACTATTTTCAATTAGGGTTTGCCTAATTGAATAGCCTTCAACTCATGATTCCTTGCGAGTTAATCCCTCAAATTCGGTGAATCATTATACCACATCATTAGGAACCGTAATCCCAAACGGTCAACGCTTGGTCAACGCACTCAAACGGTCTTGAGACCGTTTGCCCAAAAAGTTCAATTAAATCAGATTGAAAATCAGCACTTAATCCAATTAGGTTTCCCTAATGGATTAGGCTTCAACTCACGATTCCTTTGGAGTTAATCCCTCAAAGTTGGAGGGTTATTAATAAACATAATTATGAACAGGAATCCCAAACGGTCAACGCTTGGTCAACCATATCAAACGGTCTTGAAACCGTTTGCTCAACCAGTTCAAGTTAATCAGGTTGAAAATCAGCACATAAATAAATTCGATAGCCTAATTGATTTGCCTTCAACTCTCGATTCCTTTGGAGTTAGTGCCTCACATTTGGAGCGTTATCAGCCTATATAATTAGGAACAAAATTCCAAAACGGTCAACGCTTAGTCAACCATCTCAAATGGTCTTGAAACCATTTTCTCCCAAACGGTTTCAAACCGTTTGCCCTTAAACGGTTTGCTGAAACCGCATAGCCAATCAAATTAAAACGATTTGGAGTAGCTATCAAAATGGTTTTGCTTGGTAATTTTCTTTGGATAAGCATCTAGGATGATGTCATCATCCCTTTCTTCGAAAAACCAAGAACAGCAACCGTTCTTGATGGAAAATGCAGCAAAGAAACAAGTGTGTATCAAATTGAAGAAATCAATCAACAAAGCATAGAGAATTGATGCAATAGCAATGTTTAAGGGTTTGAGTTATAAAACCCGCCTCCAATTGAGCTCCAAAGCTCCAAGCTCACGCCATTAATGGTGGATGAAGCTCTTGCAACTCCCCCTAGGCTCGTCCTCAAGCTTTTGATTGTAAAAGTTGGCTAGGGTTGAAGAGGAGATCGAAATAAGAAGGGATCCATAATTTATTTTCGATTTCCACCATGAAATCAAGGAGAACGAAGGTCAAGGGCTTACCCACAGGTTGGGGACGTGCTCCCTGCTCCTCCCTAGCTCCTTGGTCGGTTTTCCAAGCAAGGGGAAGAAGAAAATCCGAAAAAGGCCTTGGTTTGGGCTTGGAAATGGCACTTTTATAAGGAAATTGATGAGAGAGAAAATGCCTTATTAAAATGCATTTAATTCCAAAAATAGTACCACCTCTTCCTCCTTGGTTTGCTTGCATACAAAGGCAACTCAAATCCACCGAACTCCCTTCCATTATCCATGGATTAAGGGAAAAGAAAATAAGCACCTTAATCCATTATAATATTAATATATCTTTTTGAGTGGAAATTCTTTTCCTTATAATAAGGTGAGTGGAATTTCACCTACTTAAGATATTTTCGTTCCTTATCTCGGAAAAGGAACGTACATCCTTATTCAAAATCAACCAATAACATTTTGGTTGAAGGCCCTTTAATTAATACATTCATTTTTGCCCTAAATTGAATTATGGTTTCACTTAAGATTAAATCTTGATTATTTTAATATCAAGATTCTCTCTCCTCCAACTTAATTCAAATGAGGCACCCCTCTCATTTTATTTGCTCTAATTGATGCCAAGAAACATTAGGAACTTTATTGAAGTGGTAATTTGCATATTGAACCCTAGGTTTTGGGTAAATTGCACATTACACCAAAACTAGGTTTTAATGCACAAGGATTGCTTTACAAGCTTAATCTTAGTGCCCAAGCTTGTGAAAACCATACCACTACATCATATTCATTCTTATGATGTCTCAAAATCAAAGGAACATCTTATCATGAAACATTTGCAATTTAACCCCTCAACTTGGGTAATTTGCACTTTAGTCCAAAATAAGCAATCATTGCTTCAACATTGTTTAAACAGGACCAAAATGGAAACATAAGTTCCTCATGAGCCCTAATTACTTTTCCCAAGGTAAGATTAAGAATCTACTCAGCCTTATTAGGCAAAACATCTAGGTTTAATTCATAACCCAGGTCAGGGATGTTACAAATTATAAACCCCTAACAAGGATTTCGTCCTCGAAATCCCAGGAAAAGGAGGGACATATTATTCATTAATCATGCCCTCAAGTCTCCACATATCATATTAATATCATGGAGATATCATGAACTCTGTGATTCCATACAAAGCTCCTTTCATTAATTCAACCTCATCAATGTTTATTGTTTATGTAAGGCATAAACCCCTAACATATGATGTTCATATCATTGAAAAGAAGAAGCATAAAAGAGCATACTTCTATCATCACCCAGGAATATTTACTAAAAGAGAAACATATATATCTAATAGAGATAATTCATTCGACAATCCTTTATTTGTTTTTCTTTTTTTGAAAATATACACTGAGTAAGTTCACTAAGTATCCACGGGGCAAGTTCACTAAGTATCCACGGGGCAAGTTCACTAAGTATCCACGGAGCAAGTTCACTAAGTATTCATGGAGCAAGTTCACTAAGTATCCACGGAGCAAGTTCACTAAGTATTCACGGAGCAAGTTCACTAAGTATTCACGGAGCAAGTTCACTAAGTATTCACGGAGCAAGTTCACTAAGTATTCACGGAACCAGTTCACTAAGTATTCACGGAGCAAGTTCACTAAGTATTCACGGAGCAAGTTCACTAAGTATTCACGGAGCAAGTTCACTAAGTATTCACGGAGCAAGTTCACTAAGTATTCACGAAGCAAGTTCACTAAGTATTCACGAAGCAAGTTCACTAAGTATTCACGGAGCAAGTTCACTAAGTATTCACAGAGCAAGTTCACTAAGTATTCACAGAGCAAGTTCACTAAGTATTCACGGAGCAAGTTCACTAAGTATTCACGGAGCAAGTTCACTAAGTATTCACGAAGCAAGTTCACTAAGTATTCACGAAGAAAGTTCACTAAGTATTCACGGAGCAAGTTCACTAAGTATTCACGGAGCAAGTTCACTAAGTATTCACGAAGCAAGTTCACTAAGTATTCACGGAGCAAGTTCACTAAGTATTCACGGAGCAAGTTCACTAAGTATTCACGGAGCAAGTTCACTAAGTATTCACGAAGCAAGTTCACTAAGTTTTTTTTTTTGAAAATATTTCACTTAGCTCTTCCTATTTAATTTCATTATACTCTCTGGATTGTTTCAGAATGACTACTTGATCATAGTAATAAAAAAGATAACAATCTACGAGTTTCATACTTGCCTTATCTACAATAATCATATACCTGGCCAGGGTATACAAGTATTGAGATTAGGTAGTATGCACTTTATTTACTATCATATTCCCCACTTTTCATACCATTATACACACAGGATTTTCCATCTCTAGATTTTCTTCAGGCATCATTTCTATATCTCTCTCTTGCCTGCTCCCATGCACCTTTTACTAGTGCAACATTGCTTCTTCCTGCAGTAACCTCCTCATGTGACCCAGTCATCTTTAAGTTCTTCTTCTCTTATACGAGAAGAAGGCACTTTCAGATACACTGGATGACACCAGAACAGACTCTACTACCTTAGTCCTATGTCTTTGTAGACTCAGCGAACCTAGAGCTCTGATACTACTTAATTGTGATGACCATCTCGTGAAAACAAGATTAACTAATGCGGAAGCGTTCATCAAGCAGCGGATTAGCGAAAATCACTAAAATTTAAATTTTTTTGCAAAGAGATCCACACATAGGAAATCTTTTCCAACAAATGCCATTGTATATCATATACATTCTATTTCAAATGTACATATCCTGTACCATCTTTTTCCAGAGACTACATCATCAGCTGCCTTATAAACATATATGCAGGCAGCATACAAATCTCGAGGCATCAAGCCAAAACCTCAGACTGATATATCAAAAACACTGACTAAAAACTCCGAAGACCTGAGAGTACAGAGACGACACATAGGACTACTATCTATATGACTAGACATACAATATCTCCACCTGAGATCTTATTGCTGTCCCTGCTGTTGCTGTTGTTGCTGCTCTTTCCCTGTTCTAGGGTTTCTGCTCTGCCTTTCATGCATACCTAAAAATGTTTCCCACGGGGGTGAGACAATTGTAAATTGCCCCAGCGAGAGATATAACTCTCCGCCAGAAACATTGTTATAGCAGATTATGAAATTAAACTGAGCAGGGGTTACTTTTACATTAATAGGCAGAATTATTCTTCATAGAACAGAATAAGAAAATCTCCATTTTCAATAAGAGCATTGCATCTACCCATGGTAGACTCATAGTTCATCCATCTATTTGTAATGAATACAAAAGATATGAATAATCATCAATGAACTATAGATATATAACAGAAATGTAACATCAGCCAAGTTCTCTAGCATAACTTATTAACACAAATGCTACAAAGAAACATGATACTTGTTACCCACATCACACATGGCTCACAAGCCATTCATATCTTGTCTCCTCTCACTAGGCAACAACTTATTCACATGGTTCACAAGGCCACTCACATCTTGTCACCTCTCACTAGACAACAACTTATTCACATGGTTCATAAGGCCATTCACATCTTGTCACCTCTCACTAGGCAACAACTTATTCACATGGTTCATAAGACCATTCACATCTTGTCACCTCTCACTAGGCAACAACTTATTCACATGGTTCATAAAATCCGTACACATTGTTACTTTTATAAAGCAACAACAACATCAACACACAAAAAGCCAATCAACATTTATTATATAAATGTCACAGCCCAAACTTGGCTATATTCATCATCTCATCATACCTGCATGGTTATTAGGCATGATAACAGTCATACAAGATATTCATCACATCATGTGATACAATAGTAACACCATCATTCCTTAACCAGGAATTAGGGTTCACTATCAAATAGGGCTTATCATTCCCTTTTCCCCAAATTAGGGTTAGGGTTCCCCATTTCTCATTAATTCAAACCCTCTTGAGTTAACCAACTTTATCTTGTATTAAGGTATTTCCCCTCTAAATACATTCCATCACAGAATACTCACCCTTAGCATATAATGTATAGGCCACACAGTAGAATTGTCCAACTATCTCACATGATATGGACTTATCTTAGTTTAAGGCATAACTTTATTATAAAGTTGCCTATAAACAATCGCAATGATACGCCCTCAAACTAGGGTTTCACAAGGATACACCCTCAACCAGGGTTCACAATGATACACCCTCCACTAGGGTTTCACAAGGTTACACCCTCAACCAGGGTTCACAATGATACACCCTCCACTAGGGTTTCACAAGGATACACCCTCAACCAGGGTTTATAAGGATACACCCTCAACTAGGGTTCATAAGGATACACCCTCAACTAGGGTTTACTAATCATATATTGGATCCATGCATTTGTTATGCATTATTGATTATTACCATTAAGGGTATCTCTTACCTAATTACATTAGGTTTCCAAAAAGGTTTGATCAATTGGACCTTCAATGACATGAGGTATCCAATTGAATTGGGATTTTCAATGTTGATTCCTTCAATCATTGAATTCATGGAACCAATCATCAATTGGACCTATACTCATACTTCAATTGAGTTTAATAGGTCAACCTTAAACTGATTTGACCCTCAATTGACCCTCAATTGATCATCAATTAGGGTTTGATTCAATTGAATTAGGGTTTGGAATCGAAGATCCAACAACACTCATCAATGCAAGATTGGTTACTTTGAAACTATTGAACCATTATCCAAATTGGGTATGACCTGAACCCAAACGGTCTTGAGGTCGTTTGGATGACCTCCAAACGGTCTTGATACAGTTTTCCCATCATATCAGTCAAATCCAAGCCATCCAATTAAGGTTTGGATCATTGGATTGATCACCAAATCAGCATTGCATTGTATAACAGCTTGGTACCTTTAGACCTTCAAACACCTAACCATACTCAACCCTAGACCTCCAAACGGTCTTGGGTGACCACCAAACGGTCTTGAGACCGTTTGGATGAGCTCCAAACGGTCTTGAGACCGTTTGGCCCATCCAACCTTTGGATTCTAGTGAAAAATCATCATGGATTGGTCTATCGAGTTGATCAACAAAGCAGCACTACATTGCAATATGATTAGTACCTTTGGACCTTCAATTGGTCAACTATACTTGACCCCAGACCTCCAAACGGTCTTGGGGTGACCCCCAAACGGTCTTGAGACCGTTTGGGTGATCCCCAAACGGTCTTGAAACTGTTTGGGATAATCAACCCAAAATCTCAACTTAACTCATTGGAATTTCAGCACTGTTTTCAATTAGGGTTTGCCTAATTGAATAGCCTTCAACTCATGATTCCTTGGGAGTTAATCCCTCAAATTCGGTGAGTCATTATAACACATCATTAGGAACCGTAATCCCAAACGGTCAATGCTTGGTCAACGCACTCAAACGGTCTTGAGACCGTTTGCCCAAAAAGTTTAATTAAATCAGATTGAAAATCAGCACTTAATCCAATTAGGTTTCCCTAATTGATTAGGCTTCAACTCACGATTCCTTTGGTGTTAATCCCTCAAATTTGGAGGGTTATTAATAAATATAATTATGAACAGGAATACAAAACGGTCAATGCTTGGTCAACCATCTCAAATGGTCTTGAAACCGTCTGCTCAACCAGGTCAAATTAATCAGGTTGAAAATCAGCACATAAATCAATTCGATTGCCTAATTGATTGGCCTTCAACTCTCGATTCCTTTGGAGTTAATCCCTCAAATTTGGAGGGTTATCAGACTACATAATTAGGAACAAAATTCCCAAACGGTCAATGCTTGGTCAACCATCTCAAACGGTCTTGAAACCGTTTTCTCCCAAACGGTTTCAAACCGTTTGCCCTTAAACGGTTTGCTGAAACCGCATAGCCAATCAAATTAAAACGATTTGGAGTAGCTATCAAAACGGTTTTGGTTGGTAATTTTCTTTGGATAAGCATCTAGGATGATGTCATCATCCCTTTCCTTCGAACAACCAAGAACAGCAACCGTTCTTGATGGAAATTTCAGCAAAGAAACAAGTGTGTATCAAATTGAAGAAATCAATCAACAAAGCATAGAGAATTGATGTAATAGCAATGTTTAAGGGTTTGAGTTATAAAACCCGCCTCCAATTGAGCTCCAAAGCTCCAAGCTCACGCCATTAATGGTGGATGAAGCTCTTGCAACTCCCCCTAGGCTCGTCCTCAAGCTTTTGATTGTAAAAGTTGGCTAGGGTTGAAGAGGAGATCGAAATAAGAAGGAATCCATAATTTATTTTCGATTTCCACCATGAAATCAAGGAGAACGAAGGTCAAGGGCTTACCCACAGGTTGGGGACGTGCTCCCTGCTCCTCCCTAGCTCCTTGGTCGGTTTTTCAAGCAAGGGGAAGAAGAAAATCCGAAAAAGGCATTGGTTTGGGCTTGGAAATGGCACTTTTATAAGGAAATTGATGAGAGAGAAAATGCCTTATTAAAATGCATTTAATTCCAAAAATAGTACCACCTCTTCCTCCTTGGTTTGCTTGCATACAAAGGCAACTCAAATCCACCGAAATCCCTTCCATTATCCATGGATTAAGGGAAAAGAAAATAAGCACCTTAATCCATTATAATATTAATATATCTTTTTGAGTGGAAATTCTTTTCCTTATAGTAAGGTGAGTGGAATTTCACCTACTTAAGATATTTTCGTTCCTTATCTTAGAAAAGGAACGTCCATCCTTATTCAAAATCAACCAATAACATTTTGGTTGAAGGCCCTTTAATTAATACATTCATTTTTGCCCTAAATTGAATTAGGGTTTCACTTAAGATTAAATCTTGATTATTTTAATATCAAGATTCTCTCTCCTCCAACTTAATTCAAATGAGGCACCACTCTCATTTTATTTGCTCTAATTGATGCCAAGAAACATTAGGGACTTTATTGAAGTGGTAATTTGCATATTGAACCCTAGGTTTTGGGTAAATTGCACATTACACCAAAACTAGGTTTTAATGCACAAGGATTGCTTTACAAGCTTAATCTTAGTGCCCAAGCTTGTGAAAACCATACCACTACATCATATTCATTCTTATGATGTCTCAAAATCAAAGGAACATCTTATCATGAAACATTTGAAATTTAACCCCTCAACTTGGGTAATTTGCACTTTAGTCCAAAATAAGCAATCATTGCTTCAACATTGTTTAAACAGGACCAAAATTGAAACATAAGTTCCTCATGAGCCCTAATTACTTTTCCCAAGGTAAGATTAAGAATCTACTCAGCCTTATTAGGCAAAACATCTAGGTTTAATTCATAACCCAGGTCAGGGATGTTACAGTCAAAGATCGGAGGACGAATGGAGAAGCTTCCCTCTAGGTTGAGTGAAGCAAGCAGGTTGTTGCCCATATTCTCATCTCGTAGGAGATTGTTGGAGAAGATCCCTATCTCTGATACCACTTGTTGGATCTAAGGGCTCTAGAGGGAGGGTGAATAGAGCTATAAAATTTCTCACAAAACAGATTATACCTTCAAATTATATCAATTTTTGAGAAATAGCTAGATGTCAATTTGAAGTCCTATCTAACAAGCATAACAAAGATGAGAGAGATCGATAGCAAGCACTTGACAAAGGGATGTAGAGTGGTTCCACACTTCAAACTAGAAGTGAGTCAGTCCACTACCTAGAGAGGTCAACCTCTAGGACTTTGCAAGTGCTTTTATCTATATTATCACCAATAAGAGTTACAACAGTAGACCACCAAAGGACTTACCCATCCATCCACAAGGAGATATCCACTTTACCAAGGAGCTTACCCACTTAGATTGAGTCTTCAACCTTCGCCAAGATCTTACCTACTTAAGCTCAAGTCTTCTGCCTTGAAGGACTTTGGTTCTCCTCTTAGATCTTCAGCCTTTTCCTTCTCCTTCAGCTGGAGAGGATCACCACCTCTTCAACAACCTTGAAAAGGACCAGCCACAACTCCTTCTTCACTCGATGGAGCTTCAAATTTTCTTCATGTAAAAAGGGGATAGGGAAGTAGTGTAAGATTGAGAGCTTTACATGTACAAAAGTGGACATCTCTTACAATAAGCCTAACTCACTCACAAATCACAACACAAAGTGTAAACTAGAGAGAGGAAGGGGCTCAAGGAGTATTAGCACACTCAATGAATGTAGTGAATGAGCAAACTTGGAATGAACTCCAAGGGGTCCTATTTATAGCTGGGGGTGATCCCTTTTAGTTGGGGAATACTTAGGGCCGAAATATAGCCATTTACCTCAAAGCAATGGATCTATTTTCACCCCAAAAAAGTCACCGATGGTTATAATCACTTTTTTTATGTTTTCGATACAGTGCATTTGGTCGAGTTTTATTAAAGGTAAATCGATCGATCAACTAGAAGACAAGCCCAATTTTCAAACTATCGGTCGAGTTTGTTCTAGGGAACTCGACCAATCAGCCAAAATTGCATTTGGTTAGAAGGCCATTCGGTCGAGTTCTATGAATGCACAACTCGACTGATTTCCATCTTTAGAAAATCAATCCATGGAATTGGTCGAGATTAGAACTCGACCGATCAACATCTTGTGATTGATTTTCTAATTTGGAAATTAAGTGATTAAAACTTGGTATTAAGTGCCCCACATATTTTTCTCACCTTAGTTACAAGTCATATCATCAATACAAGTGATTACAAAATTCTTCTAAGGTCATTTGAAGTGATTTTCTTATTAGCACACTTGTATTGCATTTGACTTGAACTTTGACAATCTAGGGCTTGTGTAATTTAATCCTTTTCATGTACCTAAAGCCTGAAATCAATCTTAAATACACATATTAGATACAAATGAATGGAATGGTTAAGTCATTATCAAAATATGGACAATGTATAACGTCTAGGTCAACAGTTTGACTTTTTAAATCTTTGGCGATATCAGAATATTAGAAAGTTTGCAACTACGGATGCACGTCAGGTCAGGTCGTATCAACTTGTAATAGTGTATTACATAAGAAAGTGAGTTGTGTGCTTGGTCTAGGTCTGAAGAATGATTGAAAATTTTAGTCAATAACTAACTCTTGTAATAGGTCTAGGTTTTAGTTAGATTTACTGTGACACATCTAACATACTAAAACAAATGTATTTGAGATGTATATGACATAATATTGTACATTATCCTAATGACACACTCCTAATGGCTACACAACCAAAAGTGTGTTCACATGGGCATCCATCTCTAGAATGGACCACATAATATATGTATGAATAAAACTATAACATGAAAGATAGAGAATTAAGGCATGAACAACATGGTATAAGATTGCTAAATTAGTAACTAATAAGAACTTTGTAAGGCCCCTGACCTAGCTTAGTGCTTGAGTATGTTTTCTTTTATTATTAAGATGCTTAGAACCTTAATATAATCCTTTGATATGCTTATCTAACATGCAACAGTCTCATGTTTCACGTTTAATCCTATTTTGATGATATTTGAGTTTTGTATGTTTGTTTTGGACCAAGTTGCAATTTACCCATGTTGAGGGGTTATCTTGCAATTTGTAACATGTTGAGTGTTCCATTAATGCTTTAGCATCATGAGAGATAGAATGATACTATGGGGCACCTTTTTGGACCTTGGTTGATGAGGTGACATCATGTGGTGATGCTAGAGTTTTTAGGGTTTGCTTGGTATCGACCATGTTGAGCTTAGTGGGGTATTGCGACCTTTTTCTCAACCATGTTGGTGTGCCTTGTGTGTGTTTCGACCAACACACCTTCTTTGAGTGGTTTGTTTCTACCTTGATCATCTTGAGGTGTTTTTGGTCGAGATGGTTTGCCTTTTGAGAAGTGTTTTGACCATGTGTGGTTGGTGACCTTTTGTTGTGGTCGAGACAAGATGTCTTGGTATTTGTTTCGACCTCTAGGGTGGTGATGATCCAAGTGGTAGAGACCCCACCTAGGTTTTATCACCATAGGTTGCATGCATGCATATAGTGTTTGCATGTTGGTTTCCTTTGTGGACAAGTGTCTCTTTGGTTTTCTCTTACGTTGACACCTCAACCCTACCTTACTTCCCTCCTCCTTTGAGTATATAACCCCTTTCTCCTACATTCAAGTGATCTTTTTGGCTCTCCTTCTTCCTCCCTCTCTTGTTCTCATCCTTGGATCTTGGTGGAGCAAATAAGGGCTGATCTTGGGTGCTTTGGAGGTTGACCAACCTTGCATGTGGGGCTTTGGAGATTGATCACCTTCCTTGTGGTGATTCTTGATGGTTTCTCTTGATGGTAAAGAATTCTACCTTCTTAAGCACGTTTTTCCTTTGGAACCCTACCTTCCTTCTTATCCATTTCGGCCATTAGACCATGTTTTAACACGGTGGCTACCTTGGAGATCTTCTCCTCACAAAGGTTGTAGGATATGTTTTGACATGGTGATACCCAAGTGAGAAGACCTCTCTTCTTCCCTCTCTCATCTTGGTTCAACCTAGTATTTTTCACCCTCTTTCTTGAGCATCCTTTTGATCATGGCATTCTTCTCTTTTGAGGTGAACTTGTGTACAAAGAGTTGATCCAAGTTGGAGCATCTTCTTCTATTTTGGAGTCTGGTCTTGTACCTAAGGCGGGTTATATAACTCTCTACCTTCTTATATTACTTGCACCTTATCTGTGCTTGCATGTTCCTAGTATCATATATACAACATGATGTTAAGATGGTAGATGATGTTCTCATAATCTAGGGTTTAGGAATTTCTAGTATTCTCATGAAGTTTTCTCTCTTACTTAAACCCTAAATTCATATGCTCAATTTCTAAGTGTTCTTGAGATGGCGATCTTGCATGCACCTTGAGCTTTGGTTTTATCACCATGCAAAGTTTTTGGCCAACAAGTTTTCCTTGAAGTTTTGAGTGGTTTTCATATATATTGAGGTTCAATTTTTTTTATCTCCTAATGTGGTTATAGTTGTTGATCTTCACGGTGTTTGTTCTTGGCTTTGATGATCATGCACATATGAGTTTTGAGCATAGTGATGCTTGGATTGCCTACTATCTAACCTTTGTTTCGGTTGACACAGATGTCTACCTTGATGCTTTGATGATAAATACGTGTTGGTTTTGGTCGAGATACTTTTGAGTTGGCTTGGTTGATACATGTGTGTATGGGTTGATGTGTTTCAGTCGTAACATGTTTTGATGTTGGTTGTTACATGCTTTGACGTTATGGTTGATACCATGAGTGTTTCTTGCTTTTAGGTTGTCACCATTGACCTTGTCTCAATTGAAACTCTATACCTAATGGTTTGAGGGTCTAGATACATGTGCTAGTGTTTCTTGTTTCGGTCGTGATCATATGTGAATCGTGTTTTGATCGTGACCGTGTTTGAGGTTCGAGACATGTGTGTTGCTCTTTGTTTTGGTCATAACACATGACCATGTTTGTTTTGGTCGGGACTCTTGATCTTGTTATATGGTTGTTCGTGACACATGAGGATATTGCAGTTGCAACACATTGCTTTGTGTATGGTCAATACACATACATGTTACATGATCGTAACACATGCATAACATTTTGAGATGGTACACATGCACATGTAAATGATGTTAATACTTAGTGTTGTCAACATAATTCTCTAATCATGTTTAATTAATGATGTTCTAATTATAGTATTCTCGAAGAAATTGGGAGATGACATAATTAGGGTTTGGTGATTGATTTATGATATGGAACCCTAATCGGCTATACATGTAATCCAAAACCTAATGTTGGGAAAAATGATATGTTTGCTTGTCTTATTTAATGGTTACTGCATTATGATGTTTTCTCTTACTTGTTTATGAACCCCTAACCTTGCATGTGATATGAGTGTCATAGCTTGTGTATGCTATGGCGGTGATCATATGATATAGGATGATGGCTGAGAGCCATGATGAGACATGATGAGATTATATTGATGTGATGGGTCCTATGACCTAGTGAAGGCTTAATGCCTATTGTGAGGTGATATCCTCTAATGATGTGATTACAGGACTGATATCCCACAGTGATGTGATATTGGTGGTAGCCTCGTATGTTTGTGTGACATTGGTGATGGACTTGTGAATGGTAGTGCTATGCGTACCATGTGATGACGATGTGACAAGTTTACACCTTATACATTTTATATCTTCTGAAGTTGTTTCATAGTTATGCTTGCTAGATTGAATTAGGGTTTTGGAAGTCCACTTGTATGATAAAGCTTTAATTCACCCAATTGGTATAACTAATAAAGTGAAACCCGAATCATGTAGGTGCCCTATGCCACATATCCATTCCAATGTCAATTTTACTGTTGGATGGTGAAGCGAATCATTCCTACAGGAAATTCGAAGTGCATATTTTTGAATATGTGGGGTTGAAAGTCAAGTATCTCCTTGCATCCACAATTACAAGTTGTGTGAGATGGCCATACATGAGCTGATCTCCTTGTGATATGTGATAGGCTACAATGTAACTACATGTGATGCCTCTTTTAAGAACGACCAAGCTTGAGCATGTTCTTCTACCTCCATGACCTATACCAAGGTGGGCTTGGTGTTTATATATGGATGGCCATGCGTGAGCCAATCCTTCTGCTTGACTGTATGTTGTTGTTTGCAGTTGACTGATATGTCTTTGTAGTGTTTCTCTTGTACTGACCAAGAGGTGTTGGAGAGGTCATGGATTCTAGATCTTCCATTGACCTTGTATGGAATTGATTTTGACTTAGAAATGGTTGGTTAAATCTGGGTGGTACAACTCAAATCCTTAGGGCAATAATAAAAGACGTAATACAACCGTGTAATATATTTTGCTTAGGGTTAAATATGCTTCACATTGGTTGAACCATTTTCCTTATCTTTGTATTGATTACTTGAATTATAAGGAGGTAAGAGAAACCAACTGTTATACATGTTCTTCGTATTCCTTCTTCGAATATTAATTGTTCTACTTCTTAGTGATAACTGCCTAGTTTGTTTAATCTGCATTATCTGTTGGATACATATCATTTAGTTGAATCTGCTCAACCTGTTAAGTATGTTATGTACCTACTTAGTTACCTGTGCTTTTAATAGATGTTGATGTATAGTTATATCTCTTCCTGGGACATTTGGTCTCACCCCGTCAGTTTCCACATCTTTTAGGTGGTCGAGCACAAAGATGTAGAGATCGTACTATTGAGGCTGAGTAGCAAGAGGTGTAGTAGCTGAGTAAAGGTTGGATGAGATTCTTGTGTTTTGTAATAAAGTCCTATGTGTCGTCCCTATACTCTCAGGTCCTTGGGGGAGTTTTGTAGATGTTTTATATCGAGAGGATGTTTTGCATATATGTCTTTGTTGTACATATATGGCATGTATGTATGTGAACAAGTTACCTCTTATAACATGTTGTGGCTAGTGAGCCAGTGAACGGTGCTATGTAATAATCCTTTGGTAGGTGTTATATATACATGTGGATTTTGTGGACTTTGATGTAGTATGTTTCCACTTGAGGTGGATATGTGCAGAAAATTTTAATTTCCTATGATTTGTGGTAACCTGGTTGTTTTGTGTAATTTTGCATTCTGGTTTTGAGTAATCTCACTTTATGTGGTCTGGGGGCATCACAGTTTGATTGGTATCAAAGCTCTAGGTTTGCCGAGTCTACAGGGACATAGGACTAGGGTTTGTGTATATTCTAGTGTCCTCTAGTCTATTAATGGAAACGTCTGCTTATTCATAAGAAGAAGAGAAGACAAAATGGTTGGAGAACACGAAGAACATGCTGCTGAGAGAAGTGTTGCTGCATGATGAAGTGGTTCAAGGATGTCGGAGAGGGTGGATGCATGCCTGGGATGCCCTAGTTAGATGTTGTAGAGGTGGCCAATCCTACTTTTCAGTCACTATTTAGGTAGTTCATGGTTACGATGAGGCATATGGCGTATAGAATTCCCACATCACAGCCAGGGCAGCTGTTCCTGGTGCTGAATATTTGGGAACTAGGTAGACCTTTGAGAGGTTGAGGTGAATTGGGGTTGTGGAGTATGATGGTATGGAAGATCCAACGAATGCTGACCTTTGGTTAACAGAGTTGGAGAAGGCCTTTAAGATCCTCAACATCCCTTAGGTAGAAAAGGTGAAGCATGTTGTGTATCTTTTGAATGGGAGTGATGGAAATTGGTGGGCCATTGAGGAGGAGAAGAGACTAGGTGTTGAGATTGGTTGGGAGGAGTTTTGATGGGAGTTTGTGAATCAGTACTTTCCTAAGACCTATCTGGATGAGAAGATAAACCAGTTTGAGAGGATCCAATAGGGATCCATGTTAATCACATAGTAAGAGGCTAAGTTTATGGAGCTACTGAGTTTATTTCCTTACATGGCAACAACAGATCAAGAGAGGATAAGACATTTTGAGAAAGGTTTGAGCGCAGAGTTGACTACACCAATGTTAGATTTAGATAACTGTGAGAAGTTCACCATGTTTGTGGAGTCAGTTAGGAGGGTGGAATGATCCATAGTGGAGAAGCGTCATACGAAGGCCAAGAAGAGGCATGACCAGTATCAAGGGTAATTGTCTGGAGGCTTTATGAAGCCTAGAATTTTAGTGCCTTATTCACATCATAGATCAGCGAGTTAGTCTTAGTGGTCACCAAGCAGAGGCATATGTAGTAGTTTTATATCGGTAGTGTGGGCTCTGATCTCCAAACCACGATATAAACTTAGCGGAAGCGATTCGATAAACAGAGGAAGACAAAAATCACGGGAAATTAAAACTTTTGGAGACAAGAGCTTGAATCCTTAAAAGCTTCTTTCATAACAAGAGATAAACTATTTACATCTCATGATAATTACTTCTTGAGTAATTATATACATCAATATACAAAATCTCAAGAACTCATAACAAAAGACTCCAAGACCTGAGAGTACAGAGGACACATAGGACTGACTCTAACTACACCACATGGCAGGCTAAATCTCCACCTGAGATTTACTACTGCTCCTGGTGCTGCTGCTGCTGGGACTGGTCACCTGTAGACCGGTTCCTCCGTCTTCGACGTCCACCTAAAAGTTGAAGTCTACAGGGTGAGACAATTTTACATAATTGTCCCAGCGAGAGTTATAACTCTCCGCCAGAAGCTTTATTATATCATCAAAGAATATCTTAAGCAGTAAAGCTTTCAAAGTATTCAATAGCAGTTGCAGCTATAAACAAGAGCTCAACATTTATGAGACATGAAGAGTATAAGCACTATTACAATGTATCATCAATCAACTAACTCGTAGTTATCTCTAACAGGTATAATACGCGGTTGATTATGTTTTACAAACAATATTATGCCCTGTGGAGATGAGGCATACCACTCATACTCCAACTGATCGCTAAGAAGTCACATCAATATCATACATAGGTCATTAAGAGAGCAGGATTCTCATGACCTTCACCTTCCTCAGTCAGTAAGAGGATCACTTGTAGAACATCTTGTGTCTCTACTATTATAGCTCACCAGGGTAAACTGGTCCTTCACTAATTTAGAGTTATAGTGACGTTCTGTACTCTCTTCGTCATCAGGAGATTTCATGTTTATCTCCACTGATACGGATATCTATGTTTTCTTTGTCATCAGGAGGTTTCATGTTTACCTACTACTGATACGGTATGGGATTGTAGTGAAGGATTGACGGATTACATATCTACATCAAATTCCTACACTAGGATGTAAGGTTCTACACATCCATATACCCCACATACTCAATAGTATGTGATCCAGGAGTTCCCTTAGGAAAACCTGTTTCACCATCATTTGATCTCTGACAATGATGGGTCTATGATTAGGGCTCTACATTATACTTGATTAGTTAGGTACATTCAGTATTCATTTAACATCACACATTGTTCTTCAAACAATAACAGTAGCATAACAGCTATAAAAGGAGAATACTAAATGTAATAAGCCTAACTCACATCAAACATCATTTCTCATTATACTCATCACAAGTCATCTCTAAAGCATGACCTTGATGGTATTCATGGCTCTCACAGCCCATTATTATCATAGAATGCCACTCACAAGGTATCAAGATACTTTACTTATTCATAAAGCTATCAATATGCCTTTAATAAATATAGTATCATCATCCATACCTGGATATGATCACCTCCATATCAGAACCTGCATGGTTAATTCAACTAATAAAGGTAATTCAAAACAATGATTATACTTTCCACTCTTGTCATAAGAGCTAAGTTCTTTGATTCTTATCAAATAGAGTTTAATACTCATATAGCATGTCATCACCTTTGAATTAGGGTTTACTACTCACATCACATGTCATTACCCTTGAATTAGGGTTTACTATTCACATCATATGTCATTACCCTTGAATTAGGGTTTACTATTCACATCACATGTCATTACCCTTGAATTAGGGTTTACTATTCACATCATATGGTGAATTGAACTCCTAACATCATCATGTATGAGGAACATCATCATTGATGCTCTCCGAATAGCTTAAGATTCATCATATATCATAATTAGGGTTTCCATGATCTCACATAGGTGGATCATACCCTAATCATGCACATTCATGTGTATTGAAGGTTCTTTACTTGAGTTTCCACCCTAAAAGGGTACTTTCTCTCTCTTAAGGTACTTTCTCTCTCTTAAGATACTTTCTCTCTCCTCACACTAGTAGATGGTGATAACACCACTCTAGATCAGGTTGGGTTAAGTCCTCATGGGCTATCATAAGCCAAAACATCACTATCATGTGATTAGGGTTTGATTTGAACAAGGTATTACTCAATTGAACCCATCAAGGTATTTTGGTAATTCACCCCATTGATCACCATCATGGTTCAATTCATTAGTCACTTAATCCCTTAATATCCTAGGTTATCATTATGGTTTAGATTAGAGCATCATTGAACCATTTACACCTTCAATTGATTAAGTGAAATCAACCTTTGAAAACCTCAAACGGTTTCAACCTTCAACCTCCAAACGGTTTGAGACCGTTTGGATGAGTTGACCGTTTGGTAGGGTTGAATCCAAGACCGTGTGACCTTCAAGGTCGTTTGCCCAAACCGTGTGAGGGTGTAGACCATTTAACAAGTTTGACTTCAAGACCGAGAGGGCTTACACGGTTTGAGACCGTTTGGTGTCTCTCGATCTTGAGATCGTTTGAGTCCAAACGGTCTTGAGACCGTATGGCCTCACACGGTCTTGAGACTGTGAGGCCTCACATGGTCTTGAGACCGTGTGACCTCAAACAGTCTTGAGACCGTGAGGTCTCAAATGGTCTTGAGACCGTGAGGCCTCAAACGGTCTTGAGACCGTTTGGTCCATTTGGTCTCAAACCGTTTGGACCTTCAACATGGTTCAATGATTTCAATCGTTTATGATTATCAATGTTGAAGCCTCCAAATGGTCAAAGTCATGGTAAACATTTATAGATTGAGTCAATTAGGGTTATGCTTAACCAATTGGTCACTCAATTGACCCTCAATTGCTATCCAATTATGGTTGAAGTTGGTTCAATTAAGGTCCATCAACGTTCAACCATCAACACTCAACAATGTGAATCAACACAAGGTTGAACCCTTCAATTGAGCTCCAATTGGGCCCAAACTTGGCCCAAATGGTCTTGA
The DNA here is from genome assembly GCA_963693085.1 of Alisma plantago-aquatica. NCBI lineage: Eukaryota > Viridiplantae > Streptophyta > Magnoliopsida > Alismatales > Alismataceae > Alisma > Alisma plantago-aquatica. The sequence continues at coordinate 481,193,608 of OY856414.1, forward strand.
GATCGTGTGGATGAACTCCACACGGTCTTGAGACCGTTTTCCCAAGATTTCATCAAAATCTAATGTGATTTGATAGGAGTTGAACCTTGATTGAGTCTCAATTCAGTATTTTTGATTAATTCAATAACCCATTGAAATTGGGCCCTCAATTGATCAAATTACCTTAACCCTAGAGCTACAAACGGTCTTGGGTTGTCACCACACGGTCTTGAGACCGTTTGGATGAGTTCCAAACGGTCTTGAGACCGTTTTCCCATCCAACTTTTGTATTCTAATGTAAATTCATCAAGGTTGGATCCATTGAGTTGATTATCATATTAATACTTAATTGCAATGTAATTTGGTATCTTTGTACTTTCAATTGGTCAAATATACTTGACCCCAGACCTCCACACGGTCTTGGGTGGTTCCCCACACGGTCTTGAGACCGTTTGATTGATCCCCAAACGGTCTTGAGACCGTTTAGGTTAATCAACCCAAAAACACTTAATCAAATCATTGAGATTTCAGTACTGATTTCAATTAGGGTTTGCCCTAGTAATCATCCTTCAACTCTTATCTCGTTTGGAATTAGTCCATAAAATTTGTTGAGTTGTTAATCAACATTATTTTGAACAGTAATCTCATACGGTCAACGCTTATTCAACGTTCTTACACGGTCTTAAGACCGTTTTCCCAAAAAGGGCGATTTCAACAGATTGGAAATCAGGAGTAAATTCAATTAAAGTTGTTGATTAAAAAGACCATATCTCACGATTCCTTAGGAGTTATCATCTCAAATTCTGTGGGTGATTAGCCTACATAATTATGAACAGAAATCTTATACGGTCCACACTCGGTCAACGCGGATAAATGGTCTTGAAGACCATTTTCCCTTACACGGTCCTGAGACCGTTTGCTCACTACACGGTTTTGCAAACCGAGAGAGCAATTTGTGGAGACCGTTTAGTAAAGTGAAAAGTAGTGGATTAACTTTGGAAATAACGTCTTCATCTCCTAGCTCAAGAAAAGCAAGGATTTCTCACGGATTTGCTTGCAAGGTAGCAAAGGAAGGTAGAGAAGAAGAAGAACTATCATCTAAAAGCATAAACGAGATGTATATAACAAAGCATAGGTTTAAAGTTATAAAACCCGCCTAAAGCTTGCTCCTTGAGCTCCAAGCTTTCGAGCTCCAAGCTTTTAATGGAGTCCTTGAGTTTCCACAGGTCGTCCAAGGTGATCCTTCCAAGGAAAGTCGAGAAGAGATGGCTAGAAAGGTAGAGCTATGTGAGCTAGCCATCAATTTGACCTTGAATTCGAGTTCTAACCATGAACTTAAGCAAAAGGGAGGATTCAAACCTACCTTGCCCTCCTTGGTCGTCCTCCTGAGCTCCACAGCTCCTCTTTAGTCGGTTTGGGTGAATAGAACAGTGAAAGGAACGAAGGGAGGGTTTCCTTGCTAAGTGAAGTGGAGAGTATATATACTTGGGGTGAGATTTTCAACATAAGCTCATAAGTTCTCCATATTTTCAACTAAGTCCCTCCATCCTTCTATGCTCGTCCCTTCATATTAATTCTAAGGAGAAACCTTCTTCTAAGGTCAAGAAATGAGGGCAAGAAGATCAACCTATTAGTTAAGCATACACATAAAAGGGCTATAGCACATACACCTTGATTATTCAATCACAAAGGTGTTTTTTCATAACTTGATTAATCAATTGAAGTGACCTTTCATCATTTCTTCTCTAAATGATGACAAGAGTCTTAAAAGATATTTTAGATGATGTATTTTACAAGTTGCACCCCTCAAATTGGGTAAATTGCACTTTTCTCCAATTTAGGGTTTCTAAGCACCCGGAATTGCTTCCACAGCTGCACCTTGGTGCCCAAGCTTGGGAAATCCCTCAAACCTTACCATCATCATTCTCATGATGTCTCAACATCAGAGGAACATCTCAACATGTGCAAATTGCAATTTAACCCTTCTAACTGGGTAATTTGCACATAGGTCCCTGTATTACAAAACAATGCTACAACTTTATATAAAAAGGAGCAAAAACTGAAATATATGTTTCTGAGAAACTTAATTACATGCCCAAAGTTAATCAAAAGGATTTAATTACATATTTAGGCAAAAAACCTAGGGTTAACTCATAACCCAGGTCAGGGATGTTACAAATTATCCACCCCTTACAAGGATTTCGTCCCCGAAATCGATAAAACATATTAAGAGAAAAGGGCAGGATACTTCCTTCTCATCTCATCCTCTAATTCCCAAGTGGCTTCTTCAACACCACGGTGGTTCCAGAGGACTTTCACAAGACTTATATCTTTCTTCTTTAACCTTTTAATTCTATTATCAAGGATTGACACTGGTCCCTCCTCATAGGATATATCATCATTCAATTCTACCTCCATAGGTTGTAGAACTGACTCGGTGTCTGGGTGACATTTCTTCAGCATAGAAATGTGAAACACAGGATGTAACCTCTGTAACTCTGGTGGCAGCTCTAGTCTATATGCTACCTTTCCAATCCGTTCAATGATTGGATAAGGCCCCATAAATCTAGGAGCTAACTTCCCTTTCCTTCCAAAACGAAGGACCCCTTTCCAAGGCGAGACTTTGAGATATACTCTGTCTCCAACCTGGAACTCTAAGGGTTTACGACGCTTGTCAGCATAAGATTTCTGCCTATCCTGTGCAGTCTTAATCTTTTGTTGTATTACTTTAATCTTCTCTGTGGTCTGCTACACAAGATCAGGACCCAACAACTACCGCTCACCAGTCTCGAACCAACACAGAGGTGATCTACAACGTCTACCATACAAGGCTTCATAAGGTGCCATATCAATACTATGTTGATAGCTATTGTTATAGGCAAACTCTATCAAGCTTAGGTGTAGATCCCAACTTTCGGTAAACTGGAGAACACATGCTCTCAATAGGTCTTCTAAGGTTTGTATAGTTCTTTCCGATTGTCCATCAGTCTACGGATGAAAGGCCGTACTAAACCTTAGTTTGGTGCCTAAGGCTCTGTGTAACTGTTCCCAAAAACGACTTGTAAACTGAGGACCTCTGTCAGAAACTATTGTGACAGGAACTCCGTGCAAACGCACTATCTCTTGTATATACAACTGTGATAACCTTTCAGCAGAATAGGTTGTTTTGACATGTAAGAAATGCGCTGTCTTTGTCAACCTATCTACAACTACCCAAATGGAATCATGTCCTTTGTTTGTCCTGGGTAGGCCAACAACGAAGTCCATGGTCACATGGTCCCACTTCCACTGTGGTATGGGTAAAGGTTGCATTGTTCCTGCAGGCTTCTGGTGTTCAGCTTTAACTTGCTGACACACAGGACACCTCAGAACAAACTCTACAACATCCTTCTTCATTCCAGGCCACCAATACAGTTCCTTTAAATTACGATACATCTTGGTGCTCCCTGGATGCATAACATACATGGAAGAATGAGCTTCTTCCAGGACTAACTTCCTCAAGGTATCCACATCCGGCACTATCATCCTTCCATTATAACAGGCTACTTGGTCATCTGAGTCATGGAAACCATCTCGCTTCTCATTTCCATACTCAGATCTAATCTGCTGAACTGCAGCATCACCTAGCTGTGCTTCCTTAATCTGCTCTCTTAGGGTAGGTTTAATATGCATCTCAGCTAACAACCCGACTAAAAATGACACCTTCAACTGTACATTGTCTTGCCTTAAAGAGATAAGCATATCTCTCCTAGAGCATACTAAAAATTTTAGTTGTGCTCCATTCGTGGTTGATGTTGTTGATTTCCTACTCAAGGCATCTGCAACAACATTGGCCTTGCCCGGATGGTAATCAATTGTACAATCGTAGTCCTTGATTAACTCCATCCAACGATGTTGCCTCATGTTAAGCTCGTGCTGAGAGAAGATATACTTAAGGTTCTTGTGGTCTGTGAAAATCTGGAATGTTTCTCCGTAGAGATAATGTCTCCAGATTTTCAAGGCATGAACCACGACAGCTAACTCCAGATCGTGTGTCGGATAATTCTCCTCGTGTTTCTTAAGCTATCGGGAAGCAAAAGAAATCACTTGTTTATCCTGCATCAACACACATCCTAGTCCATTCTTGGAAGCATCACAGAACACTACATATCATTTTCCTTGTTCAGGTAGCACAAGCACAGGTGCACTTGTCAACCTCTCCTTCAACAACTGGAAAGATTGTTGACACTTATCACTCCAAGAAAAAGGAACATCTTTTCGGGTCAACTTGGTCAAAGGTAAGGCTATAGAACTAAAGTTCTTAATGAACCTTCGATAATAGCGAGCTAACCCCAAGAAACTTCGAATCTCCGTCGGTGTCTTCGGTTGTTCCCATTGTAGAACAGATTCTACCTTTGTAGGGTCAACACGAATTCCCGAGGCAGATATCACATGTCCAAGAAAAGATACCTCCGGCAGCCAGAACTCACACTTGCTAAACTTAGCATACAACTTGTGTTCTCTTAGAAAGGTCAAAGCTTGGCGAAGATGCTGCTCATGCTGCTGAGCATCCTTACTATAGATCAGAATGTCATCTATGAAGACGAAAACACACTGATCAAGGAAAGGTCAAAAAACTCTATTCATGAGTTCCATAAATGCAGCTGGTGCATTGGTTAGTCCAAACGACATAACCGTGAACTCATAGTGACCATACCTTGTCCTAAAGGAAGACTTGGATATGTCACTATCCTTAATACGAAGTTGATGATATCCAGACCTCAAGTCTATCTTGGAAAAGACGGTTGCACCATGCAACTGGTCAAAGAGATCATCAATCCTCGGCAGAGGGTACTTATTCTTTATTGTTACTTTATTGAGTTGTCTATAGTCGATGCACAACCACATTGACCCATCTTTCTTTTTAACAAACAAGACCGGAGCACCCCAAGGTGAAGTGCTCAGTCAGATAAAACCCTTCTCAAGTAACTCTTGAAGCTATTTCTTGAGTTCTGCCATCTTGGCAGGCACCATCCTATACGGAGTCTGGGCTATGGGTTTTGTATCTGGGATCAGATTGATTTCAAAATCAATCTCCCGAGGTGGTGGTATACCAGGAAGTTCTTCAGGAAACACATCCTCAAATTCCCTGACTATGGGAACTTCAGCAGGATTGGACGTTTCCTTGGTAACATCTACCACATGGGCTAAGAATGCATAACATCCTTGCCTCAACAACTTATCAGCAACCATAGCTGACACAAGATAGGTGGGAAGAATCTTTCTTTCTCCTTGAAAGATCCATGTGTTGCTTTCATCAGCAAACACAGCCAACTTGGACTCACAATCCAAGACAACTCTATACCTTTCCAAGGTATCCATCCCGAGGATTATATCAAATCCTTGCATATCAAGTGGTATAAGATCCACTTGAATGCAATGGTCAGAAAAGAAGAGGACGCAAGGAGAGCATACCTCCTGCAAAATGGCAGACCCACTCAACGGAGTCTCCAACAACAAACTATCTGCCCTATGACTAACAGTCACATTGCAGTTACGAATCACTCTATGAGTGATGAAAGAGTACGTAGCACCCAGGTCAATCAGAACAGATACAACACAGGATGTAGACATATCAGGATATAAAAGTTCCATCTGACCTGCCACTACCCGTGGATTGACCACTGCATCTGGTGGGTTCATAGCATAGAACCTTACTGTCACCTGGTGTTGAGGGGGTGATGATGATCCAGCTTGAGACACTTGTCCACGTCCTCGAGCTGCTCCTTGAGATTGCATTCTCTGAGATCCTTGTTGATTCTATCTCAGAGGCTGTGTCACACTGACAGGCCTAGAACGACAATCCTTCATCAAGTGTCCCACCTTACCACAGTTGTAGCATCTCCTCTCCTGTTGTTGTGGTCGGGGTGGTCCAGTAACTGACATCGATGCAGAACTGTGAGTCCCTTGAAGCGGTTGACTCCGTCCTCTACCTCTGCTTGGTGACCATTAAGTTTGAAAACTCGATCTGGGTGGTGGAGGGTTAGGTGCAGAGAATCTAGGTTTCTTGGAATCCCTAGATGAAGAACTCTGGAACTGTGGATATCTTCTTTGGGTTTGCCTCTTCTCAACCACAGATCTCTCTATCCTTCGGACTGACTCAATGAAGGTAGAGAATCTCTCTCGGTTTTCTAAGGCAGACACAGGGGTTGATATATCAGCATTCAAACCCTTCTCGAATCTCCTGATTCTTTCCTCATCTGTGGCAGCCATGTGCGGACAGAACCGCATCAATTCCATGAACTTAGCTTCATACTCGCTAATGTTCATCAAGCCATGCCTCAATCTCTCAAACTGAGAGATCTTCTCATCTAGGAAGGTCTTTGGAAAATATCTATTGATAAATTCCCGACGAAACTCTTCCCATGAGAACTCTACTCCAGGTTTCTTCTGCTCTTCCATGTTCCACGAGTGACCAGCACTGCCTTTGAGAAGATAGACAGCATGTCTAACCTTCTCAGATTCCGAGATAATAAGAATCCTGAAAGCCTTCTCCAACTCTGTCAACCATAGGTCAGCATCTGCGGGGTCGGCAGTCCCAAAGTACTCAGTAGCTCCGACACGACGAAGTCGTTCGAACGTCTTACCGATACCTTGTGCTTCAGGCTGGACAGGTGCCCTCAGTGCAGGCATGGGCATCCTGTCGGTTATGTGTGTCATGGCAGTCATGAACTGCCCGAACATTGTCTGTACTGCTGGGTTACCCATGTCAGCTGGGTCTAACTGGGGTGGCTCTCTTGGTGACTCTGGTGCAGGCTGTTCTATTCTTGGAACCCTTGCACCGCCTTGAGGTGCACTAGCACTACTCTCTGCCACGTACTCATCATGAGGCTCAACCATCCTTATGTATCTTCTTCTCCTGAGGAGTAGAAGATTCTATTAGATAGGGAAAGAGTACTAAAGATAGACTCGACATCCTAAGTCCTATGCCTCTGTAGACTCAACTGACCTAGAGCTATGATACCACTAATTGTGGGCTCTGATCTCCAAACCACAATATAAACTTAGCGGAAGCGATTCGATAAACAGCGGAAGACAAAAATCACGGGAAATTAAAACTTTTCGAGACAAGAGCTTGAATCCTTAAAAGCTTCTTTCATAACAAGAGATAAACTGTTTACATATCATGATAATTACTTCTTGAGTAATTATATACATCAAGATACAAAATCTCAAGAACTCATAACAAAAGACTCCAAGACCTGAGAGTACAGAGGACACATAACACTCACTCTAACTACACCACATGGCAGGCTAAATCTCCACCTGAGATTTACTGCTGCTCCTGGTGCTGCTGCTGCTGGGACTGGTCACCTGTAGACCGGTTCCTCCGTCTTCGACGTCCACCTAAAAGTTGAAGTCTACGGGGTGAAACAATTTTACATAATTGTCCCAACGAGAGTTATAACTCTCCGCCAGAAGCTTTATTATATCATCAAAGAATATCTTAAGCAGTAAAGCTTTCAAAGTATTCAATAGCAGTTGCAGCTATAAACAAGAGCTCAACATTTATGAGACATGAAGAGTATAAGCACTATTACAGTGTATCATCAATCAACTAACTCGTAGTTATCTCTAACAGGTATAATATGCGGTTGATTATGTTTTACAAACAATATTATGCCCTGTGGAGATGAGGCATACCACTCATACTCCAACTGATCGCTAAGAAGTCACATCAGTATCATACATAGGTCATTAAGAGAGCCGGATTCTCATGACCTTCACCTTCCTCAGTCAGTAAGAGGATCACTTGTAGAACATCTTGTGTCTCTACTATTATAGCTCACCAGGGTAAACTGGTCCTTCGCTATTTTAGAGTTACAGTGACGTTCTGTACTCTCTTCGTCATCAGGAGATTTCATGTTTATCTCCACTGATACGGATATCTATGTTTTCTTCGTCATCAGGAGGTTTCATGTTTACCTACTACTGATACGGTATGGGATTGTAGTGAAGGATTGACGGATTACATATCTACATCAAATTCCTACACTAGGATGTAAGGTTCTACACATCCATATACCCCACATACTCAATAGTATGTGATCCAGGAGTTCCCTTAGGAAAACCTGTTTCACCATCATTTGATCTCTAACAATGATGGGTCTATGATCAGGGCTCTACATTATACTTGATTAGTTAGGTACATTCAATATTCATTTAACATCACACATTGTTCTTCAAACAATAACAGTAGCATAAAAACTATAAAAGGAGAATACTAAATGTAACAAGCCTAACTCACATCAAACATCATTTCTCATTATACTCATCACAAGTCATCTCTAAAGCATGACCTTGATGGTATTCATGGCTCTCACAGCCCATTATTATCATAGAATGCCACTGACAAGGCATCAAGATAATTTACTTATTCATAAAGCTATCAATATGCCTTTAATAAATATAGTATCATCATCCATACCTGGATATGATCACCTCCATATCAGAACCTGCATGGTTAATTCAACTAATAAAGGTAATTCAAAACAATGATTATACTTTCCACTCTTGTCATAAGAGCTAAGTTCTTTGATTCTTATCAAATAGAGTTTAATACTCATATAACATGTCATCACCTTTGAATTAGGGTTTACTATTCACATCACATGTCATTACCCTTGAATTAGGGTTTACTATTCACATCATATGTCATTACCCTTGAATTAGGGTTTACTATTCACATCACATGTCATTACCCTTGAATTAGGGTTTACTATTCACATCATATGGTGAATTGAACTCATAACATCATCATTGATGCTCTCAGATTAGCTTAAGATTCATCATATATCATAATTAGGGTTTCCATGATCTCACATAGGTGGATCATACCCTAATCATGCACATTCATGTGTATTGAAGGTTCTTTACTTGAGTTTCCACCCTAAAAGGGTACTTTCTCTATCTTAAGGTACTTTCTCTCTATTAAGATACTTTCTCTCTCCTCACACTAGTATATGGTGATAACACCACTCTAGATCAGGTTGGGTTAAGTCCTCATGGGCTATCATAAGCCAAAACATCACTATCATGTGATTAGGGTTTGATTTGAACAAGGTATTACTCAATTGAACCCATCAAGGTATTTTGGTAATTCACCCCATTGATCACCATCATGGTTGAATTCATTAGTCACTTAATCCCTTAATATCCTAGGTTATCATTAGGGTTTAGATTAGAGCATCATTGAACCATTTACACCTTCAATTGATTAAGTGAAATCAACCTTTAAAAACCTCAAACGGTTTCAACCTTCAACCTCCAAACGGTTTGAGACCGTTTGGATGAGTTGACCATTTGGTAGGGTTGACTCCAAGACCGTGTGTCCTTCAAGGTTGTTTTCCCAAACTGTGTGAGGGTGTAGACCGTTTAACAAGTTTGACTTCAAGACCGAGAGGGCTTACACGGTTTGAGACCGTTTGGTGTCTCTCGATCTTGAGATCGTTTGAGTCCAAACGGTCTTGAGACCGTTTGGCCTCACACGGTCTTGAGACCGTGAGGCCTCACACGGTCTTGAGACCGTGTGACCTCAAACGGTCTTGAGACCGTGAGGTCTCAAACGGTCTTGAGACCGTGAGGCCTCAAACGGTCTTGAGACCGTTTGGTCCATTTGGTCTCAAACCGTTTGGACCTTCAACATGGTTCAATGATTTCAATCGTTTATGATTATCAATGTTGAAGCCTCCAAATGGTCAAAGTCATGGTAACCATTTATATATTGATTCAATTAGGGTTATGCTTAACCAATTGTTCACTCAATTGACCCTCAATTGCTATCCAATTATGGTTGAAGTTGGTTCAATTAAGGTCCATCAACGTTCAACCATCAACACTCAACAATGTGAATCAACACAAGGTTGAACCCTTCAATTGAGCTCCAATTGGGCCCAAACTTGGCCCAAACGGTCTTGAGATCGTGTAGATGAACTCCACACGGTCTTGAGACCGTTTGCCCAAAATTTCATCAAAATCTAATGTGATTTGATAGGAGTTGAACCTTGATTGAGTCTCAATTCAGTATTTTTGATTAATTCAATAACCCATTGCAATTGGGCCCTCAATTGATCAAATTACCTTAACCCTAGACCTCCAAACGGTCTTGGGTTGTCACCACACGGTCTTGAGACCGTTTGGATGAGTTCCAAACGGTCTTGAGACCGTTTGCCCATCCAACTTTTGTATTCTAATGTAAATTCTTCAAGGTTGGATCCATTGAGTTGATTATCATATTAATACTTAATTGCAATGTAATTTGGTATCTTTGTACTTTCAATTGGTCAACTATACTTGACCCCAGAACTCCACACGGTCTTGGGTGGTTCCCCACACGGTCTTGAGACCGTTTGATTGATTCCCAAACGGTCTTGAGACCGTTTAGGTTAATCAACCCAAAAACACTTAATCAAATCATTGAGATTTCAGTACTGATTTCAATTAGGGTTTTCCCTAGTAATCATCCTTCAACTCTTAGCTCGTTTGGAATTAGTCCATCAAATTTGGTGAGTTGTTAATAAACATTATTTTGAACAGTAATATCATACGGTCAATGCTTAGTCAACGTTCTTACATGGTCTTAATACCGTTTGCCCAAAAAGGGCGATTTCAACAGATTGGAAATCAGGAGTAAATTCAATTAAAGTTGTTGATTAAAAAGGCCATATCTCACGATTCCTTTGGAGTTATCATCTCAACTTTTGTGGGTGATTAGCCTACATAATTATGAACAGAAATCTTATACGTTCCACGCTCGGTCAACGCGGCTAAATGGTCTTGAAGACCGTTTTCCCTTACACGGTCCTGAGACCGTTTGCTCACTACACGGTTTTGCAAACCGAGAGAGCAATTTGTGGATACCTTTTAGTAAAGTGAAAAGTAGTGGATTAACTTTGGAAATAACGTCTTCATCTCCTATCTCAAGAACAGCAAGGATTTCTCACGGATTTGCTTGCAAGGTAGCAAAGGAAGGTAGAGAAGAAGAAGAACTATCATCTAAAAGCATAAACGAGATGTATATAACAAAGCATAGGTTTAGAGTTATAAAACCCACCTAAAGCTTGCTCCTTGAGCTCCAAGCTTTAGAGCTCCAAGCTTTTAATGGCATCCTTGAGTTTCCACAGGTCGGCCAAGGTGATCCTTCCAAGGAAAGTTGAGAAGAGATGGCTAGAAAGGTAGAGCTATGTGAGCTAGCCATCAATTTGACCTTGAATTCAAGTTCTAACCATGAACTTAAGCAAAAGGGAGGATTCAAACCTACCTTGCCCTCCTTGGTCGTCCTCCTGAGCTCCACAGCTCCTCTTTAGTCAGTTTGGGTGAATAGAACAGTGAAAGGAACGAAGGGAGGGTTTCCTTGCTAAGTGAAGTGGAGAGTATATATACTTGGGGTGAGATTTTCAACATAAGCTCATAAGTTCTCCATATTTTCAACTAAGTCCCTTTATCCTTCTATGCTCGTCCCTTCATATTATTTATAAGGACAAACCTTCTTCTAAGTTCAAGAAATGAGGGCAAGAAGATCAACCTATTAGTTAAGCATACACATAAAAGGGCTATAGCACATACACCTTGATTATTCAATCACAAAGGTGTTTTTTCATAACTTGATTAATCAATTGAAGTGACCTTTCATCATTTCTTCTCTAAATGATGACAAGAGTCTTAAAAGATATTTTAGATGATGTATTTTACAAGTTGCACCCCTCAAATTGGGTAAATTGCACTTTTCTCCAATTTAGGGTTTCCAAGCACCCGGAATTGCTTCCACAGCTGCACCTTGGTGCCCAAGCTTGGGAAATCCCTCAAACCTTACCATCATCATTCTCATGATGTCTCAACATCATAGGAACATCTCAACATGTGCAAATTGAAAGTTAACCCTTCGAACTGGGTAATTTGCACATAGGTCCCTGTATTACAAAACAATGCTACAACTTTATATAAAAAGGAGCAAAAACTGAAATATATGTTTCTGAGAAACTTAATTACATGCCCAAAGTTAATCACAAGGATTTAATTACATATTTAGGCAAAACACCTAGGGTTAACTCATAACCCAGGTCAGGGATGTTACAGGTAGGAGCCCATAGTGTTACGTCAGTTGCAGAGACGGGACTGTCTTAGCCGTGGTATGAGAATAAAACATGCTACAAGTGTGGACAGACAAGGCATACAAGACTGCATTGCCCTATAAGAGATGAGGAGGTGACCCAACATCTGAGACTGAGTCAACATGACTCACAGAGGTAGTAGTTTAGCATCGGTGGAGGTCGAGGATGTGGATAGGCATTAGAGATTGGTTCTTCTGGATAAGCCAGCAGAGGAGATGGGCGACAATAGGTGACGACTCGATTCTACACCATGAGTCATCTGGAAGGAGTGGTCAACCCACGAGTTGTGATAGGTTAGTTGGAGTTATTTCATTTTGATTTGTCTTCTTCTTGCTTTATATCTATTTTGGTTGACCTAGGTGCGACACACTCTTTTATCACTTGGGATGTGATTGATAGTTGTTCTTTGCCTGTTAGTCATAGATGTGATAGTCTTTGTTTAGAAACCCCGTTGGTTGGTTCTACATAGTTGCGGGAGGTGTGTCCTTTCTATGTCCTTTCTTTCTCAGGACATTTCATTCAAGTGGACCTCATACCACTTGACATGCATGGATTTGATGTGATCCCTACAATGGACACTTTGGAGAAGTATCATGTGGTCTAGGACTATAGTTCTAAGGTTGTGATGTTTGTTGACATTGATGTTTTGTTGATATTCCAAGGATACAGGAAGATTCTTCCGACATGTTTGGTGTCAGTGATGGTGGCATAAAAGATGATGATGCAAGGTTGTGATGGATTCTTTGCCCATGTGGTGGATACTAAGGCAAGGAGTCTGAGTATCCAGGAGGTGTCGGTTGTTTGTGAGTTCAAGGATGTGTTTCCAAATGAGTTTCCAGGTGTTCCTCCAGTTCGGGAGATTGATTTTGAGATCAATCTAGTTCTTGACACACAGACGATAGTGTAGACACCATACAAGATGCAACCAACTAAGATGGTAGAGTTAAAGAAACAGTCACAAGAGTAGCTTGACAAAGGTTTCATCAGATTGAACACAAGTCCTTGGGGTGATCCCATGTTGTTCATAAAGAAGAAAGATGGATCTATGAGGTTGTGCATAGATTACATATAGTTGAATAAAGTGACTATCAAGAATAAGTATCATTTTCCGCAGATTCATGATTTGTTTGACATGTTATGAGGTGTTGTAGTTTTCTCCAAGATAGATTTGAGGTATGGATATCACCAGTTGCGGATCAGGGTGGATGACATACCAAAGTCATCTTTTAGGACAAGGTATGGTCACTACAAGTTTATGGTTATATCATTTGGGCTAATCAATGCACCAAAAAAATATGTGGACTTGATGAACATGGTGTTCTGGCCGTATCTGGACCAATTTGTGGTGGTTTTTATAGATGATATATTGATATAGACTAGAGATATCCAATAGCACAAGCAACATCTACGTCTGTTGTTGACCCTGTTGAGACAACATTAGTTGTACGCTAAGTTTAGCAAGTGTGAGTTTTAGATGAAGAAGGTGTCATTCGTAGGACATGTGATATCTACTAAGGGTGTCTGTGTGGACATCAAGAAGGTTAAATATATGATAGAGTGGGAGAAGACAAAGATGCAGATTGAAGTTTGTAGTTTTCTGGGTTTGGATACTATAGGAGGTTCATTCAGAACTTCAGTTCAGGGGTGTTATCCCTAACAAAGTTGTTGAGGAAAGATGTGCCTTTTGTCGGGGATAATAAGTCTCAGCATGCCTTTTAGTTGTTAAAGGATAAGTTGACAAGTGCACCAGTTCTAGTGTTGCCAGAGCAGGGGAAAGGCTATATTTATTTTGTGATGCCTGATTGAATGGTATGGGTTGTGTGCTAATGCAACATAAGAATGCGATCTCTTTTGCATCACAACAGTTGAAGAAGCATGAGGAGAACTGTCACACCCATGTTTTGGAGCTAGCTAGAGTGGTTCATGCTTTGAAGATCTGGAGGCACTACCTTTATGGTGAGAAGTGTCAGATCTTCACAGATCCCAAGAACTTGAAGTGTATCTTTTTGCAACGGGAGCTGAATATGCAACAATGACGGTGGATGGAGTTAATCAAAGATTATGACTACACTATTGATTACCATCTAGGAAAGGTGAATGTCATGGAAGATGCCTTGAGTAGGAAGTCTTCTTTGTCATCATCTGTAGATAAGGCATAGTTATGTTCCTTGGTGTGTCAGAAGAGTGACATGTTGTACTCCTTAGACAAAATGAATGTGAATCTAGAGGTGTCTCTATTAGTAGGAATGTTGGCACAGTTGCAAGTGAAGCCTACATTGAGGCAGTTGATTAAAGATGCAGATCAAAGTGATAGTGTGATATAGTAGACTCGAGCAGAGCTTGGCAGCGAGAAGAGTGATGATTTCCACAAGGCAGAGGATGGGACATGGTGTTATCACAACAGAGTTGTGGTTCCTGATGTTGACAATTTGAGGAAGATGATTTTGGAAGAGGCTCCCACTTTGATGTACTCTATGCACCCAAGTGCACCAATATGTACCATAACCTTAAAGATTTGTATTGGTCGCCTGGTTTGAAGTGTAATGGGGTTGAGTTTGTTGCAAAGTGCACAGTGTGTTAGAAGGTTAAAGTGAAGAATCAGAAGCCCATAGGGACGTTGCAATTGTTTCATGTACCACAATGAAAATAGGATCATGTTATGATGCATTTTGTGGTGGGTCTACCTAGGACAGCCAAAGGTCATAACTGCATATGGGTGATAGTTGACTAGATGACAAAGTCAGCACACTTTTTGCCACTAAAGATGACATACATAGTGGAGAAGCTTGCATATATATATGTTGATGAGATAGTACATTTTCATGGTATCCCAACTACCATCATGTCTGATAGAGGTCCTCAGTTCACCAGTCACTTTTGGGAGCGCTAGTACACAACTTTGGGTACACAATTGAGGTTCAACACTGTGTTTCACCCACAGACAAGTGGAAATATGAGAGGACGATATAGACTTTAGAGGACTTGTTGATAGCTTGCGTCTTACAATTTTTGGGTAGTTGGTATGTGCACCTCATCCTGATATAGTTCACCTATAATTATAGTTACCAGGGAGCATTGATATGGTACCTTATGAGTCATTGTATGGGAGAAATTATAGGTCTCCATTGTGTTGGTATGAGACTGGTGAGTATCAACTTTTGGGTCATGGGATTGTGAAACAGACGATAGAGAAAATCAAAGTGATTCAACAACAGTTGAAAGGAACCTAGGACAGACAGAAGTCGTATGTAGATAACCAACATAGACTGTTGGAGTTCCAAGTGGGAGGCAAAGTGTATCTCAAGGTCTCTCCATGGAAAGGTTTTTGAGGTTTGGGAAAAGGGGTAATTTGGCTCCCAGGTATATGGGACCTTACCCTGTAGTGGTACATGTTGTGAAGGTGGCCTATAAGTTGGATTTGCCACCCGAGTTCCACAAGTTGCATCCAATGTTTCATTTTTCCATGTTGAGGAAGTTTCACCTTGATACCTAGTTAGTTTTACAGCCTGTGGAGGTTGAGCTTGATGAGGACGTGTCTTATGTGGAAGGTCCTATGTTGATCCTAGATAGGAGGATCAAGAAGTTGAAGAATAAGGATATCATGCTGGTTAAGGTTTTATGGCATCACCGTGGTGTAGAGGAAGCCATGTGGGATCTTTAGGAAGAGATTGTAGGAAGCACCCATCTCTTTTTGCATAGGATTTCAGGGGTGAAATCCTTATTAGGGGTTTATGGTTGTAAGGCCCCTGACCTAGATTAGTGCTTGAGTATGCTTTCATTTCTTATTAAGATTCTTAGAACCTTAATCTAATCATTTGATATGCTTATCTAACATGTGCCAATCTCATGTTTCCAATTTGCTCCTATTTTGATGACGTTTGAGTTTTGTATGCTTGTTTTGGACCAAGTTACAATTTACACATGCTGAGTGGTTATCTTGCAATTTGTAAAATGTTGAGTGTGTCCTTAGTGTTTTACATCATGAGAGAGATAATTATTCTATGGGGAACCTTGTTGGACCTTGGTTGATGAGGCGACATCATGTGGGGATGCAAGAGTTTCTAATGTTTGCTTGGTATCGACCATGCTAAGCTTGGTTGGGTGTTCCGACCTTTGTCTCAACCATGTTGGTGTGCCTTGTGTTTGTTTCAACCAACACTCCTTTTTTGAGTGGTTTGTTTTGACCGTGATTGTCTTGAGGTGTTTTCGATCAAGATAGTTTGCCTTTTAAGAAGTGTTTCGACCATGTGTGGTTGGTGACCTTTTATTGTGGTCGAGACAAGATGTTTTGGTGTTTGTTTTGACCTCTAGGATGGTGGTGACTCAAGTGGTCGAGACCCCACCTAGGTTTTATCACCATAGGTTGCATGCATTCATATAATGGTCGCATGTTGGTTTCCTTTATGGACAAGTGTCTCTTTGGTGCTCTCTTATGTTGACACCTCACCCCTACCTTACTCCCATCCTCCTTTGAGTATATAACTCCTTTCTCGTATATGCAAGTGATCTTTTTGGCCCTCCTTCTTCCTCCCTCTCTTGTGATCATCCTTGGAGCTTGTTGGAGCAAAGAAGGTTTGATCTTAGGTGCTTTAGAGGTCGACCAACCTTGTATGTGGTGCTTTGGAGCTTGATCACCTTCCTTGTGGTAATTAGTGGTGGTTTCTCTTCTTGGTAAGAGGTTCTACCATCTTAAGAAAATTTTCCCTTTGGAACCCTACCTTCCTTCTCCTCCTTTTTGGCCATTAGACCAAGTTTTGACATGGTGGCTACCTTGGAGATCTTCTCCTCACAAAGGTTTTATGCTATGTTTTGACATGGTGATACCTAAGTGAGAAGAGCTCTTTTCTTTCCTCTTTCTTCTTGGTTCGGCCTAGGGTTTTTCACCCTCTTTCTTGAGCATCATTTTGATCATGGTGTTCTTCTCCTTTGAGGTGATTTTGTGGACAAAGTGTTGATCCAAGTTGGAGCATCTTCTTCTCTTTTGGAGCCTTTGATCTTGGAGCTTGGTCCTCTACCTAAGGAGGGTTATATAACTCTCTACCTTCTTCTATTACTTGCACCTTATTTGTGCTTGCATGTTTCTGATTTATTATCTAAAACATGGTGCCAAGATGGTAGAAGATGTTCTCATAATATAGGGTTTAGGACTTTTTAGTATTCTCATGAAGTTTGCTCTCTTTCTTATACCCTAAATTCATGTGCTCCATTTCTAAGTGTTCTTGAGATGATGATCTTGCATGCACCTTGATATTTGGTTTTATCACCATGTGTTGTTTTTTGCCAACATGTTTTCCTTCGAGTTTTGAGTGGTTTTTATATGTGTTGAGGTTCAATTTTTCTCTCCTAATGTGGTTATAGTTGTTGATCTTCATGGTGTTTCTTCTAGGCTTTGATGATCATGAACATATGAGTTTTGAGCATAGTGACACTTGGGTTTCCTGCTGTCTAAGATTTGTTTCAGTCAACACATATGTCTACCTTGATGCTTTGAGGATAACCATGTGTTGGTTTTGGTTGAAACACCTTTGAGTTGGCTTGGCCGAGACATGTGCTTGTGAGTTGATGTGTTTTGGTCGTAACATGTTTTGATGCTAGTTGTGACATGGTTTGATGTTATGGTCAATACCTTGAGTGGTTCTTGCTTTTGGGTTTTCACCTTGACCTTGTCTTAGTTGAAAACCTAACCCTAGGGGTTTGAGGGTCAAGATACATGTGCTAGTGGTTCTTGTTTCGGTGGTGATCATATACGAATTGTGTTTCAACTGTGACCATGTTTGAGGTTAGAGACGTGTATTTCTCTTTGTTTCAGTCATAACACATGGCCTTGTATGTTTCAGTCGGGACTCTTGATCTTGTTTGATGGCTGGTCATGACACACAAGGATGTTGCAGTCACAACACCTTGCTTAGTGTATCGTCAATACACATACATGTTACATGGTCGTAACACATGCATAACATAATGAGATGGTACACATGCACATGTAAATGATGTTAATACTTAGTGATGTTGACATAATGCTCTAATCATGTTTAACTAATGATCTTCTAATTCTACAAAGCTCCAAGAAAGTGGGAGATGACATAATTATTGGTGATTCATTTATGATATGGAATTCTAATCGAATATACATGTAACCCTAATCCTAATGTTGGGAAAAATGATATGTTTGCTTGTCTCATTTGAAGTGGATGTCACATTATGAAGTTTTCTCTCTCTTGTTTATGAACCCCTAACCTTGCAAGTGAGATGAGTGTCATAGCTTGTGTATGAATGGTGGTGATCATATGACACAAGGTGATGGTTGAGAGCCTTGATGAGTCATGATGAGATTATATTGATGTGATGGATCCTATGACCTGGTGAATGCTTAATACCTATTATGAGGTGATATCTTCTAGTGATTTTATTTAGGGACTAATATCCCATAGTGATGTGACATTAGTGGTAGCCTTATATGACTATGTGACATTGGTGATGGCCTTGTGAATGGCAGTGCTACGAGTTCCACGTGATGATGATGACAAGTTCACACCGTGTAAGTTTTATATCTTCTAAACTTGTTTCATAGTTATGCTTGTTGGATTGAATTAGGGTTTTAGATGTCCACTTGTATGGAATTAATTCACCCAATTGGTATAACTAATAAAGTGAAACCCTAATCATGTAGGTGCCATGTGCCATAGATCCATTCCAGTGTCAGTTTTACTACTAGATGGTGAAACAAGTCATTCCTGTGGAAAACTTAGAGCACATATCTTTGAATACGTGGGGTTGCAAGTTAAGTATCTCCTTACATCCACAATTATAAGTTGTGTGAGACGGACATACATGAGCTAATCTCCTTGTGATATGTGATAGGCAATAGTGTAACTGTATGTGAAGCCTCTTTTAACAATGACCATGTGTGAGCCTGTTCTTCTAGCGTCGTGATGTGTACCAAGTCTGGCTAGGTGTTTATATATGGATGGCCATGCACGAGCCAATCCTTTAGCTTGACTATATGTCGATGTTTGCAATTGACTGATATGTCTCTGTTGTGTTTCTCTTGTACTGACCAAGAGGTGTTGGTGATGTTGTGGATTCCATATCTTCCATTGACCTTGTATGGCACTTATTTTGACTTAGTAGTGGTCAGTTGGATTTGGGTGGTATGACTCAAATCTTTAGGGCAATAGTAAAATATGTAATACATTCATATAATATATTTTTATTAGGGTTAAATACACTTCACATTGGTTGAACCCTTTGCCTTATCTTTGTAGTGATTTCATGAATTATAAGGAGGTAAGAAAAATCAAATGTTACACATGTTCTTCATATTACTTCTTAGAATATTAATTATTCTACTTCTCTATGATAAGTGCCTAGTTTGTTTAAACTGCATTATTTGTTGGATACATATCGTTTAGTTGAATCTGCTCAACCTGTTAAGTATGTTATCTGCCTACTTAGTTACCTATGATTTTAATAGATGTCGGTAGAGAGTTATATCTCTTGTTGGGACGTTTGGTCTCACCCCCTAGGGTTCCACATCTTTTAGGTGGTCGAATATGAAGAGGTAGAGATCATACGGTTGAGGCTGAGCAGCAAGAGGAGTAGTAGCTGAGTAAAGGTTGGATGAGCAGCTTGTGTTTTGTAGTAGAGTCCTATGTGTCATCCCAGTACTCTCAGACCCTTGGGGGAGTTTTTTAGATGTTTTATATCGAGATAATGTTTTGGCTATATGTCGTTGTTGTATAGATATGACATGTATGAATGTGAAATGGTTACCTCTTATAATAGGTTGTGGCCAATGAGCCAGTGAAAAGTGCTATGCAATAATCCTTTGGCAGGTGTTATATATATAGGTCGCTTTTGTGGGCTCGTATGTAATATGTTTCCACTTGAGGTGGATATGTGAAAACAGTTTGAATTTCCTATGTTTTCCGGTATCCTGTTTGATTTTTTGATTTTGCATTTTGTTTTGAGTAATTTTACTTTGTGTGGCGTGGGGCATCACAATTTAGTTGGTATCAGAGATCTAGGTTTGTTGAGTTTATATGGACATAGGACTAGGGTTTGGGTTTGTTATAGTGTCCTCCAGTCTATTAATGGCAACTTCTGCTTTTGCAAAAGAAAAAGAAGAGAAGAGAAGATGGCTGGAGAACACAAAGAACATACTACTGAGAGTAGTGTTTCTGCACCAGGAGGTGGTGCAAGGAGGCATGAGAGGGTGGATGTTGTGCCTAAGATGCCCTAGTTAGACCCTACAGTGGTGGCTGAACTTGCTTTTCAGTCCATGTTGGGGCATTTGATGGCGATGATGACACACATGGAAGACAAATGCCCACACCACAACTAAGGATAGTTGTTCTCATGGCTGAATCTTCAAGAACTGGGAAGACGTTTGAGAGGTTGAGGTGAGTTGGGGCTATGGAGTATGCAGATCCAATGATGTTGATTTTTGGTTGATAAAGTTGGAGAAGGCCTTTAAGATCCTCACCATCCCCGTGGGAGACAAGGTGAAGCATGCTATGTATATTTTGAAGGGGATTGCTGGCCATTGGTGGGCCATTAAGGAGGAGAAGAGACCATGTATTGAGATCGGTTGGAAGGAGTTCTTGTGGGAGTTTGTGCGTTGGTACTTTCCTTAGACCTATCTGGATGAGAAGATCAACCAGTTTGAGAGGATGTGGCAGGATCTATGTCGATCAATGAGTATGAGACTAAGTTTATGGAGATACTGAGGTTTTATCCTCACATGGAAATGGCAGATCAAGAGAGGATCAAACATTTTGAGAAATGTTTGCGCGTGGAGTTGACTACACCAATATCAGCTTTGGAGAGCCGTGAGAAGTTTTCCACATTTGTGGAGTCGGTCAGGAGGGTGGAACGATCCATGGTGGAGAAGAATGAGATGAAGGCCTAGAAGTGGCCTGCCTAGTATCAAGGACAGTTGTCTGGAGGCTTTAAGAAGCCTAGGTTTTTAGCACCACCATCACAACAAAGATCAATGAGTTAGTCTCAGTGGTTACCAAATAGAGGCGTAGGTCGTAGTTTTCCACCGGTAGGAGCCCATAGTGTTGGGTATGTATCGGTGACGGGGCCGTCTAGGCCATGGTCTGAGAAGAAGACATGGAACAAGTGTGGACAGACAAGGCATACAAGACTATATTGCCCTGTGAGAGATGAGGAGGTGACCCAACAACTGAGTCGAGTCACTAGGATTCATAAAGGCAACAATTTAGCAATGGTGGACGCTAAGTACATGGACAAGCATGCAAGTCGGTTCTTCTAGACAAGCCAGTAGAGAACGGGGGAGACAACAGGTAGCGACTTGATTCTACACCATCAGTCAGCCAGAAGGAGTGGTCAACCCGCAAGTTGTGAAAAGCTAGATAGAGTTATTTTATTCTGATTTGTCTTCTTCTTACATTATATCTGTTTTGGTTGACCCGAGTGTGACACACTCTTTTATCAATTGAGAAGTGATTGATAGTTGTTCTTTTCCTGTTAGTCATAGATGTGGTAGTATTCATTTAGAAACCCCGCTAGTTGGTTCCACAGAGTAGCGGAAGGTGTGTCCTTCTTGTGTCCTTTCTTTCTCAGGACATAGCATTCAAGTGGACCTCGTCCCACTTGACATGCATGGATTAGATGTGATCCTTGGATTGGACACTTTGGAGAAGTATCAGGTGGTCTTGGACTGTAGTTCCAAGGTGGCGATGTATGTTGACGATGATGTTTCATAGATCTTCCAAGGAGATAGGAAGATTCTTCCAACATGTCTGGTGTCAGCGATGGTGGCCGAAAAGACGACAAGGCAAGGTTGTGATGCATTATTAGCCCATGTGGTGGATACGACATTGAGGAGTCTGAGTATCCAGGAGGTGTCGGTTGTCTGTGAGTTTGAGGACATGTTTCTAGATGAGTTTGCAAGTGTTCCTCTGGTTCGGGAGATTGATTTTGAGATCAATGTAGTTTGTGGCACGTAGCCGATAGCACATACACCATATAGCATAACGTTAGCTGAGATGGTAGAGTTATAGAAATAGTTGCAAGAGCTGCTTGAGAAATGTTTTATCAGATTGAGCATGTCTCATTGAGGTGTACCCGTGTTGTTCTTGAAGAAGAAAGATGGATCTATGAGGTTGTGCATAGATTACAAATAGTTGAATACAATGACGATCAAGAATAAGTATCCTTTGTTGTGGATTGAACATCTGTTAGACCAGTAACAAGGTGTTGGAGTTTTCTCCAAGAAAGACCTTAGGTCTATAGATCATTGGTTGCAGATCAAGTTGGATGATATACCAAAGTCAACTTTTAGGACAAGGTATGGTCACTATGAGTTCATGGTTATTCCGTTTGGGCTAATCAATGCATCGAAAACATTTATGGACTTGATGAACAGGGTGTTCCAGCCGTATTTGGAGCAGTTCATGGTGTTTTTTATAGATGATATTTTGATATACCCTAGAGATAGACAAAAACATGAACAATATCTGTGCCAGGCATTGAACTTGTTGAGACAACATAAGTTGTATGCTAAGTTCAGCAAGTGTGAGTTTTGGCTGAAGGAGGTGTCTTTCCTAGGACATGTGATATCTGCTAAGGGTGTCTGTGTGGACTCCAAGAAAGTTGAATCTATTATAGAATGGGAGAAGCTCAAGACGCTGATAGAAGTACATATTTTTCTGGGTTTTGCAGGATACTACATGAGGTTCATTAAGAACTTTAGTTCAGTGGTGTTACCCCTAACAAGGAAAGATTTGCCTTTTGTCTGGGTTGACAAGTGTCAACGTTCCTTTTAGTTGTTAAAGGAGAAGTTGACAAGTGCATCAGTGCTAGTGCCGCCAAAGTAGGGAAAAGGATATATTGTCTTTTGTGATGCCTCAAAGAATGGTCCAGGTTGTGTGCTAATGCATGATAAGAATGTGATCTCTTTTGTGTCACAAAAGTTGAAGAAGCATGAGGAGAACTATCCCACCAATGATTTGGAGCTAGTTGTAGTGGTTCATGCTTTAGAGATCTAGATGCACTACCTTTATTGTGAGAAGTGTCAGATCTTTACAGATCACAAGAACTTGAAGTATATCTTTTCACAACAGGAGATGAATATGCCACATCGACGCTAGATGGAGTTAATCAAAGACTATGACTGCACTATTGATTACCATCCAAGGAAGGCGAATGTCATTGAAGAGGCCTTGAGCAGGAAGTCCTTTTTGTCATTATTTATAGATAAGGCACAGTTATGTTCCTTGTTGTTCCATAAGAGAGACATGTTGGTCTCCTTACGTTAGATGAATGTGGATCTAGAGGTGTCTCTATTAGAAGGATTGTCGGCACAGTTGCAAGTGAAGCCTATGTTGAGGAAGCATATTAAAGATGCACAATAGAGTGATATTGTGATACAACAATATCAAGCAGAGTTTTTTTTTTTTGAGAAATACCCGAGTCAATATTATTCAGACTGCTCTTTACCACAATAGATTTGTGGTTCCCGATGTTGACAATCTAAGGAATATGATTCTAGAAGAGACTCACTCTTTGATGTACGCTATGCACCCATGTAGCACCAAGATGTAACATAACCTTATAGATTTGTATTGGTGGCCTGGTTTGAAGCATGATGGGCAGAGTTTGTTGCAAGGTGTGCAGTGTATCAACAGGTTAAAGCGGAGCATCAAAATCCTGCAAGGATGTTACAATTGTTGCCTATACCATAGTATTAATGGTATCATGTTATGATTGACTTTGTGGTTGGTCTTCCTAGGACAGCCAAAGGTCATGATTCCATATGGGTGATAGTTGACCGGTTGACACAGTCAGTGCATGTTTTTCCAATAAAGACAACATACATAGCAGAGAAGCTTGCACACACATATGTTGACCAGATAGTGCTTTCTCCTAGTATCCCAACTACCATTGCGTATGACAGAGGTCCCCAGTTCACCAGCCATTTTTGGGATCACTTGAAAACAACTTTGGGTATGTAGTTGAGGTTCAACACTGCATTTCACCCATAGACAGATGGAAAATCTGAGAGGACGATACTGACTTTGGAAGACTTGCTGAGAGCTTGTGTCGTATAGTTTTTGGGAAGTTGGGATGAACATCTCATCCAAGTTGAGTTTTCCTATAATAACTGTTACTAGAGGAGCATTGATATGGCAGCTTATGAGGCGTTGTATGGGAGACATTGTAGGTCTCCGTTGTATTGGTATGAGACTGGTGAGTATAACCTTTTGGGTCCTGACCTTGTGTAGTAGATGATAGAGAAAATCAAAGTGATTAAACAACAATTGAAGCTGTGTGCAGATAATTAGCATAAACTGTTGGAGTTCTAGGTGGGATACTGAGTGTATCTCAAGGTATCTCTTTAGAAAGGTGTTTTGAGGTTTAGGAAGATGGGTAAGTTGACTCTGAGGTATATGGGACCTTACCCTATGGTTGCACGTGTCGGGAAGGTGGCCCATAAGTTGGAGTTGCCACATGAGTTGCATAGGTTGCATCCATTGTTTCATGTACCCATGTTGAGAAATTGTCACCCAAATACCGAGTTGGTTTTATAACATGTAGAGGTTGAGCTTGATGAGGATGTATCTTATATGGAAGGTCCTATGTTGATCCTAGATAGGAGTATCAAGAAGTTGAAGAAGAAGGCTATCGTGTTGGTTAAGGTTTTGTGGCATCACTGCGGTGTAGAGGAAGCCACGTGGGTTCTTGAGGAAGAGATGTGTAGGTACCCCTCTCTTTTTGCATAGGATTTTGGGGAAGAAATTGTTGTTACGGGTTTTTATGGTTGTAAGGCCCCTCACCTAGCTTAGTGCTTGAGTATACTTGATTTGCTTATTAAAATTCTTATAACCTTATGCTAATCCTTTGACATAATTATCTAACACGTGACAATGTCATGTTTCCAGCTTGGTCCTATTTTGATGATGTTTGAGTTTTGTATGCTTGTTTTGAACCAAGTTGCAATTTACCCATTTTGAGGGGTTATCTTACAATTTGTCACGTGTTGAGTGAGGCTTTAGTGCTTTAGCATCATGAGAGAGAATGATGATATGGGGTTCCTTTTTGGACCTTAGTTGATGAGGTGGCATCACGTGGTGATGCTAGAGTTTGCTTAGCATCGACCATGTTGAGCTTGGTTGGGTGTTGCGACCTTTGTCTCGACCAATGTAGTGTGCCTTATGTGTGTTTCGACCAACACACCTTCTTTGAGTGGTTTGTTTTGACCTTGATGAGCTTGAGGTGTTTTTGGTTGAGATGATTTAGATTTTGGGAGGTATTTTGACCGTGTGTGGTTGGTCACTTTTTGTTATGGTCAAGACAAGATGTCTTGGTGTTTGTTTCAACCTCTAGGGTGGTGGTGACCCAAGTGGTCGAGACCCCACCTTAGTTTTATCTCAATAGGTTTCAGCATGCATAAAGTGGTTGCATGTTGGTTTCCTTTGTGGACAAGTGTCTCTTTGGTGCTCTCTTATGTTGACACCTCACCCTTACCTTACTTCCCTCCTCCTTTGAGTGTATAACCCCTTTCTCCTACATGCAAGTGGTTGTTTTGTCCCTCCTTCTTCCTCCCTCTCTTTTTCTCATCCTTGGATCTTGGTGGAGCAAAGAAGGGCTGACCTTGGGAGCTTTTGAGGTTGACCAACCTTGCATGTGGTGCTTTGGAGCTTGATCACTTTCCTTGTGGTGATTCTTGGTGGTTTCTCTTCTTGGTAAGTGGTTCTACCTTCTTAAGCATGTTTTTCCTTTGGAACCCTACCTTCCTTATTCTTCTTTTCGGCCATTAGACCATGTTTTCACATGGTGGCTAGCTCGGAAATCTTCTCCTCACAAAGGTTGTAGGCTATGTTTTGACATGGTGATACCCAAGTGAGAAGAGCTCTCTTCTCCCCTCTTTCTTTTTGGTTCGACATAGGGTTTTCACCCTCTATCTTAAGCAACTTTTTGATCATGATGTTCTTATCTTCTGAGGTGATCTTGTGGCCCAAGTGTTGATCCAAGTTGGAGCATCTTTTTCTTTTTTGAAGCCTTTAATCTTGGAACTTGATCGTCTACCTAAGGCAGGTTATATAACTCTCTACCTTCTTCTATTTCTTGCAATTTTTTTGTACTTTCATGTTCCTGATTTCATATCTAAAACATGATGTTAAGATGGTACATGATGTTCTCATAATCTAGGGTTTAGTACTTTTTAATATTCTCATGAAGTTTTCTCTCTTTCTTAAACCCTAAATTCATATGCTTGATTTTGAAGTGTTCTTGAGATGATGATCTTGCATGCACCTTGAGCTTTGTTTTATCACAATGCAAAGTTTTCAGCCAACATGTTTTTCTTGAAGTTTTGAGTGGTTTCATTCTGTGTTGAGGTTTTATTTCTCTCTCCTAATGTGGTTATAGTTGTTGATCTTCATGGTGTTTGTTTTGGGCATTGATGATCATGAACATATGAGTTTTTCACATAGTGATGCTTGTATTTATTACTGTCTACCCTTTGTTTCAGTCGACACATATGTCTACCTTGATGCTTTGATGATAACTGTAATGCCTGGGCCCACTGCCTTAGGCTCTAGTAGAGTTTCAGGAATGACGACTGGCCCCACAAACCACCACTAGCCTTACCTGCATGCTTTTTCCTTGCTCACGTGCAAGTCGGGGTGAACTTCCTGATTGGTCACCCATCCTAGTACTACTCCAAGCTGAGCACGCTTAACTATGGAGTTCTTTAGCGATGGGCTACCAAAAAAGGAGGTGCACCTTGGTGATATAGGTAGTCCAATCATTTCTTTTAAGATCATCTTATCCAAGGCCTCAAATCCTGGGACGTTGCAATCTCCCCCACTTAGACTCTTGACGTCCTCGTGAAGGCTCAACTATATGGCCTCATAATCATCCCCATTTCAGTGCTGACCCAAATGGCCCATGTACACCCAACTCTCGATCACAGCTACCAACGCAAGGGAGGCTCCATCAACTTGGATATCCCTTTCCAACATGCCTAGACACTACCATCGTATGGGCGGCTCTATCAACTCGGATAACCTTTCCAACATGTATGGACCGCACGGCTCAAAGACTGGCATGCCACAGGCCCATGTGGGCTCCACCTACTGGAGGGGAATTGGCTCTAATACGATTTTGTAATGCCTGGGCCCACTGCCCTAGGCTCTAGTAGAGTTTCAGGACTGAGGACTGGCCTCACAGACCACCACTAGCCTTAACTGCATGGTTTTTCCTCGCTCACGTGCAAGCCGGGGTCAACTTCCCGACTAGTCACCACTACAAAAAAACTATGATTTAGCTACAGTTATTATACCTATATATGTCATATTTGTAGTTAGAAGTAATTTTTCTTTACATATGTAAATTTTGTAACCAAACCAAATGTAATTATTTATAATAACTACAAATTGACTACAATTGACTAAATAGTAATATTACTCTTCTTGACTCACCCTCCCTGGACCCCGACCCATTTCAAATAGTAAAATACTCCCATACTCAAACAAAAATTTTAACTCTGCCGCACACCCACTCCTTATTTGGGTATTGGTACAACCCCTCTTCTCCCCCAATAACACACGAACCTCTGTCAGGCTTTAGCTCTTCTGCCCTCGTCCACTCCGCTAGCACCCCCTTCTAAAAATACCACCCCCAACCACGATCTCTTCCTCACAACCTATTCTCCCCCTGCACATCCCGAGCCCTCATTTCCATGGCACTCTCACCTTGTTCTTCACCCCACACCTCCATCTTCTCCCGTCTGGTATTTACTAATTTCCGGACTGATACTCACAGAGTGCCGATGGGAGGTGGGGAGACGACGGTTGTCTATTGGTAAGGGGATCTCCCAGCTAAAATAGGTCTCGTTCTTAGGCAAGGAATGAGATGTGTGCTCAGCGGAAGCAAAGCCTATCAATTTGATGCCTAATTCATTGATCGGGTGTTCCTATATACATGATGCCCCCTCTGTGGGTCACATAAATACCATGCAAACCTTCATTGTATGATGCTCAAGGACCCGATTCCTGAATGATTAGTGGCAATGGCCGCCTTATGTGCTTGCTTCCCCTGTCGCGGTTCCAACTATGGGTGGTGTGAATTGAGCAGACATGGTCCGTGTTGGCTGGAGGGGCTCACGTGTATCACAGACAACCAGGGGGAAGTAGTTGGAAGGATCATATATGAGGAATCAAAAAAGAGGAGAGGGCTAGGTTGAAGCATAGACGCTCAAGAACAGGGGTCGGAGTTACTTCGATTTTGGGCCCCCTCTTCTCCCGCTCACAGTAATGAGGTAACATTCCCATGCCTCGTTAGCTAATGTCTTTGAGCTCATTGATTTTTTGTCAATACCTCACTGCATGATTGTTGTTTAATGTGGCTATCAACAAAATTCTCCTACTCTTTAATGTATGAAGAGTTTCCACCATTCAATTCAGTTTTGTATTTCAGCTTGACAAGTAACATAATGGCACATTAGCACGATTATGATCAAAACACCTACTGTATTCAGTCTCAATGCACAAATAGATCTTATATAATTCTGTTCAGATCTGGCTATTTGGTCTATCCTCAAATTTAGTCTCCTATAGACATTAAATGTCTGCTTAATTGAACCATTAGAATGTTAATTTATCGTTGATTTTCCAAGTAGCTGAGATTCGATCCATTATCATGTTAAACATTTCAATTTGGTAGGTTTGTTACAATTTTTTCCTCAGATGCAGTGCTAACGGCTAAAGAGACAATGCTTTTGATCTCTACATTCAGTACCATTGGAAGCAAGCCAAAAGGGATAGTGACGTATGCTCCTCATTTTGCTGTGTTTTGTAGTACTTAGCTATAAAACCTTAAGGCTTGTATCGAGCTCTAAATCATCTAGATATTTTCTTTTCATGTATGTATATCCAGATCAAGGGATATATGGATGAGAGTGATTCCCTAGCACCAAACTTCACCACCAACCATGGTTGACAAAGTATTAATTACTCTTACCCTGAGATCTTTAATTACATATTTCTTGCACAGACATTTATAGTCTTTCCTTGTTTGTTACACATGTCTAGTTCAGTGGATGAGAATCATTACTCCATAACACAATTGTTAGCATCAAATATTCATTATTATAGCTAATAGAGTTTTTTCTTCTAAATTGACTCTACAACTAAGCCACTTCTAATTTAATAGTGCAACAAACTCAAATTCTTACTTCCATTTCCTACTTAATAGAAGATAGCATAACAATGGTGACTTTGTCCCTGATTTCTAATGCTTTATCATTGATTGTTCAAGTCATGACTCAAAATCCTAGTTCTGGTCGTGTCAGATGCCCATCCTAAATGCACTCCATTTCATGCCCAATAGGGAATATCTACCATTCCTGTAGTTTACAACGCTGGATCTTTAGAACTTTTGATTTGTCATATTCAGTTGACATCTTTCTTTTAATTTTCTCTTATTTGAAGAAATTATTTAGTATGCTTCACCCTGATTAGTTTGTAGGTGGCCAAGTTGTAGATGACACTTGTTTCTACTTTTGATTCCATAGATGATCATCTACATAAATTTTAGTTAGTATGCTCTTAGTCCATGTCGCAAGATTGTTGTTCCCATAATTGAGTCGGCGACCACATATTGGTAACTTGCAAAATCAAAATATAAAGTGATAATTTCTCTTTGTTGCAAACTTACAAAATCCAATCATTAATCAAATATATCAATGGATACAGTTTGAAGATTCAACCGCGACATCACACTGTTAATGGTTGCTTAAAAAAGGAAAAGAATCTTATGTATGAATATGGTCATTTTTTTAAACATTGTGATATGGTTACTTGTTAAGGGGTGAAACCTTCGTGTACTTATGTGAAATATACTTCTTGTTTTGAAGATGCATTGAGAGGTGTGTTTCTATTATTAACAATTCATCTCAAATATTGGTTAGATCTATCTTTTTTGCCAATTACCTTCTTCTCTCCTAATTTTTTGTAGGTATATTGTCTGATTATTAGTCTATTTCTCCTTGCTTCGCTACCTTTTTTGTTGTTTGGAACTGACTAGTAATCATGAGTTTCAACTATCTAATTGTAGTATCATGGCCTTTACAATGTCCAAAAAATAAGATGTGAAGATGTTGTTGTGGATACCTTGTCTTCTTTACCTGATGTTAGTGGACAATGTTGGTACTGGCTTGCCTTCTGAAAAGGAGAAGAAAGTTGGGCTCTCTTCATATAGAGAAGACTTTATCAAGGTATGAATCCTGACATGGAGTGTATATATATGTCTATTAAGGTATGAATCTTAACATGGAGTATATATGTATCGCTCATATGGCTTTTGATAAGCTTTTGTGTCAACATACACTTTCAAATAAGTTGTAGCATATTCCATTTAGCATTCGACTTAGGATAATTCAACATTTCAGTTGCAGTCAATTTTCTCCATGGTTGGAGGTAACGGATGACACTTATAAGTTGGTAGTTAGGATTATATATTTTGTACATATCTTGTGAATGAGGCAGAACATAGTTTGATATATTCATCCAATTCTTCAATCTTTGCAACATAGATCATTTCTAATCAATCATGTCGATGGATTTCTTGACATAGAAGGTGTCTCTTATCATATATAAGAAACCTCAATCTAACAGGCCAATGCTATCAAAAAGCAGCACTGGAATGTTGGGATTCAAGATCTATGAGTTTGACGCCACCTTAGCACCAGAAACATCTGCAAGTAACTTGGATTCAACTTTCTGTCATATCATGGTTTCCTACAAGTTAACAATCTTTTTTGGTGAGTTCACATATCACAACCATAGATAATGTATGTAACTAGTTGAGAATTGTCATGCAGTATTTGCTTAGTTCTTCAAATTCTTTTTCTTATACATAGTTATCAGTTCGCACACCTATTCTTTGATAAGAACACTTTTATAATTATTTAGTCAAATAGTTATCCTTGCTATGTATTTCAAACTTATTGAGGATCACCAAATTTTTGTTCACATGATACACCTTGAGGTAGAGCAATTGAGGGTTGGAACTTTTGAAACATAGGGGAACAAGGTTATATTGGGAATTTTGCACTCTACTTTTTGTTGGCATTCGACAAACTATAGTAGCATCCATCGATTTAAGATATTTTCACAAATAAACCTCAAATTCAAGATTAAGCCTTACATGATACTCGTTAATCATACTTACTTATATACTCATCATTCCTTGTCACTTTCCTTCCTTTTTTGGGTCTGTGAGTTCATATTAAGGTCTCTGACACAAACAAAATAAGAGGAGGCTTATATTTAGAGCAATGAGTTGTATGAGATTTCCATATAACAATAAGTAAGGCACACAACAGAAGGATGAAACTTTCCCATGCGACATTTTGCTAGTGATATCACACACTGACCTTTTTACAAGTCAAACAGATGTTGTAAGGCTAGTGGGGATCTCCATGTTTATATAGGGTACAAAAACGAGACATCAGGTCGTAGAAAAATGGTTTAATTGTGGGGTGGTGAGTAATTGGTGACAAGCTCCCTGTTGTATAGGAAACAACATATAAGAAATGAGATATTGATTCCCAGAAGAAAATGAAACTAGATTATAGGGTGGTGTTAGACACCTAGTTTGTAAATGTTGTTGTTTAATACCAAAACTAGATTCATATGTTATTCCAATAAATAGTAGCCTCTGACATTCCATCTCCTCATAAGTAAAGTATCTTTTAAGAATATTAGGCTTACATATGGCCTGACAGTGGTACTATCTAAGATTCTAAGGACCCTTTGGTTATGGTTTTAGTTAGGTTACGGATCACATTCTAAGACATTTATTTTGTGTTCTTCATGCAAAGGAATTTTTTATAATCTAACACAATGTTTTAAGAATCTTGAACAATATTTATTCAAACAGAATGAAGTTCATTGTTTATATCAAAAATTTTAAATATCAACATTGTGTATCAATCAACAAATCCCCTTCATTGTGCCCCTTCCTCTTTTTCATGGTGAAAGGAGGGTGGAAGATGGGTGTGTAGGATTAAGCAACAACAAGTTTCATTTTGTGTAAGGCCCATGAAGAATTTATCACCATTTGTACATTTTGGTAGTGCACAACACATTATTGATGTAAACATTGTTATAAAACATTCCTAATTTAACCTTTTAAGATGACTGGAATTGGTTTCCAGTCATGTTGTGGTTCTGGTTTTGTCTATGGTTTTTAATAAATCATTAATGTTTATTTATAGGGGGGATACATTGTCTTCAAATTCCATAAAATCATGAATATTTCTTTATGGTGGGAATTAAGGGTTGTTTTAACAACATGTGGTGGGGGAGGTGGGAAGAACCAGGAAAGGCAAGTAATGAGCATTCAAGTGGTAGGTATAATAATCAAGGCCTTCACAAAATTGAATTGTGTCCCCTCTCCGACATCTTCAACAAAATCAGCACAAATCCACCCTATCATTAGATCTCTCTCTCACTCTCCATAACTCTCTCACTCACTCTCACCCCACACCATCACCCCACCTTGCCACTCATCCATTATCCCATGTATGATTAAAATATTCAGACCCCAACCTTGTATGTTGGCATATAGTGATAAAAAAACTTCAAGTTGTACTACATACATCCCATATGCACTTCTTTGGCACTAATGAAAGGTGGTGACGATATTTATCATGAACAGTTGGTGTATTAGTAGCTTGATGGGAAGTATTTGACTGTCATACACAAGGTTTATTGGGAAAATGAGAGCAAACCATACTGGTTAAGCTACAGTGTTGCCATATTGGATGTTGAAGCCTCCGCCAACTATGGTTTCCTTGTACTGAATTGTTGGCAACTATAGTTCGTTAATCGTTGGTAGAGAAATGAAAGCTTGATAGATAGTGTTTGAAGACTCAAGTTGCATTTCCGCCACTATAGTGTTGACCCTTGTAATCAATCATCATGTATTAGGTTACAAAACCACCATTACAATTTGATAGATATGGATCTAAGAAACACAAGGGGAAGTGCATTGAATTTTTAATTCAGACTTTAAACCATAGTTGTCAGGGATATATGACAACAATGACTAACATATGCATATAAATATATATGTCATGCAATTTTCATAAGGGACAACTTGTACATACTAATTTGGGTATGGAAGTAACACACATGAAGTTCTGCACCATACCCTTAAAAGGGCATCACAATGGGGGTTGGTGTAGTAGACTTGAAGTCTAGTTCATCTCTTTTTTAAGGGGTACATGGAAATTAGGCTATGTAAAAAAATTATACAATTGCATGATTGTATTCACATGTACTTTGCCTATTCATGTGCATCACATTAGTTGTATTCATTTTCTAGTCTGTGCGCCTCAAATTCCGGTAGTGGAAATGACCATAGTCATGTGCCCAGTGCCCCTGTGAGTACTCATTTCCACCGATATTCTCATTGTAGAAATGTTAGTTATTATTCTAGAACTATTCATCTGGCACTACATGAAATACAAGAAGAACAAATATAAGGATAAAATTGATGTGGACTCTCACATCCTAACATGATTTGGGGCTCAATTAAGATAAGACTGTGGACTTCCATTGCAAGATTGAGTGCACTTTTTTTTGTCTCCAACTCAAGTGTCATCTATTAAATTTAGCTTCCATGGATGGTGGCACCCCGTGCCTAGATGAGTCATTGGTTATTGCATCCTAATAGTGTATAATAAAGGTGGCGTTCTATTTTTAGTTAGGGTTGTCATGCTGCTGACTAAGAGGTCGTTTATATCAGTTATGGTCGTAATGCTTTTGACTGTGACGGTAACTCGTTGAGGAATTGTTTGATACAATAAGTAACCACTGTATCATTTTCAAGACTCCTTTGATACAAAAACTATGAGCTAACTTGTGTATCATTTATACTAACTCTATTTAATGTGTTAATACTAGTGCATGTAATAACTGCTAAAGTATTGATATGCATCACCAATTCCAAACAGAAAATTGCAATCAAATGACTTGGTTGTGGACTCTAGGTCCATGCATGTGGTGAAACTAATTAAACTCAATAGTGAGAAAAGAATAGAGTAGAATCTAGCTAAGTAGATACTTTCCCAGTAAGTATATATGTAATCAATTAGTTCCCACAAACTAATAATTATACATAAGCATTATCAACAATTTAACAGTTCAACAAGGATCTCATGTATTTAAGTTAGAAATCATAATAAGGATAACTTGTAAGAAGTGTAATGTCTAGCAGTAGCACTGGAAGCATCTGATCCATTATCTATGTGTTTGAGTTGCGCTAGGTACTACTGCTCAATTTTTTGGTGCAAACACCTCGATTAGTTTTATGTCAATCTATTTCTAGAAGATCCAACCCCACCATTCAGCTCCACCGTAAATGTTTATCCCACTACTAATGGTGGGTCATCTTATAGTTATTACGTTCAATTTGTTCAGGATGTTGGGTGGATAATTGATTTTATAAGAAGTCTGGTTCCATATCATCAACAATTCAGGTTAAGTTCTTAACAAATAATCTGGATTAACTAAAATCCTCAGTAACATCCTAGTGCTTCTCTTAGATTAGTAATACTTTTAAGGGATGTTGTTTGGATGGATGAAATTTGTTTTAATGAGTTCATTTTCTTTTTCTTTCATGCATAATCTTCATTTGATTATATTTGACATACATATGAGTAATAATCTATAAATGTTTTATGGCTAGGTCTATGTTCTAGTTGCATCATCCTAACTGGATGAGGTTGCTAGATCCTCAATGACCATTGTATGTTTCTTTGATAGCATCTTTGGTGCTTTTTCTTGAATCATGACATTTATTAATGATCCAGAGGCTATGCCTTAGCTACAGTGGCTATGACTTATCCTAGACTTGATGCAATACAATTCATGAATCCATGCTTCTTTGTGGCCTCAATTTGCCCACTCATTAGAAGGGTCCCTGAAACAGATGAACTACCTTCCAATATTGTAAGGTTATTGTTACGATATTCTAGGAATATCTTTATTATTTCCTATTTATTTAGACTATTTTGATGTTATTTCTTTCTTTTTAGATCTTATTATTAGAAGATAGAATTTCCACTGCGACTATATATTGTAATTTGGGTTCTCATTACTGGGAAGCAAATTCACAATTCAGTTTTTGCTCTCTCCCTAAATTTTCTCATGGTATAAGAGCTAGGTTACAAAACCTAGACCTAAGCACATCCTAATACCGCCGCCGCCGCTCAGATTTCCGTCATCCTCTTCACTACTGGTTTGCCATGGCTCTGCCCAAGGATTCTTTGATCATTGTCTAATCACCATTCTATCTGCATCCTTCGAACCATCCCGGTTTATCTCTTTGCCCGATATCGTTCAAGGGTGATAATCATGATGATTGGGTCCTAGACTTTTGTAACTCAGTCGCCACCAAAAGAAAGCTCAGATTTTTGGATGCACCGTCCCTATGCCAGCTGCTGACGCTTAAGATCATCCGACGCTTGAAGACTGGCATGTCGTTAATGCTATGCTTGTCGGGTGGGTAATGCAATCGATTGATCCATCCCTTCGACCCTCTATCACATACTTTCTCGATGTCAAGCAACTTTGGGACGATGTTCGTCAATGATTTAACATTGGTAACAGTCTGAGAAAACTTCAACTTTGCACTCAGATCGGAAGTTGTCGTCAACCTGGTCGAACCATTATTGATTATTTCAATATGCTCAAGAAATTTTGGGAGGAACTTGAGAACTATGTTCCGTCCCAGAATTTCTCTTGCGGGAAGTGCTCCTGTTCTGTCAACAAAGATTGGATCAATGAATTCACGGAGGAATGAGTTCACCAATTTTTGATCGGCTTGGATGACTCGTTATTTGGCTCTCTGCGCTCCGATCTCCTGGCTCAAGACCCTCTCCCACCCTTAAATCGCATGTACGCTCTCGATGTTCAGGAAGAACGTTTAAAGACCTTCGTCTCCATCTGTGAACAACCCTTAGAGACGGTTGCGTTCGCTGCGCGTCATCAACCATCTACGCCCAATTCTGCACCACCGTCGTCTGCCTCTTCGTCCTACTTGGCGCCTACTGATAAAAGCTATGTGCTTTGTTCGCACTGTGGGTGCTCAGTTCATGATAAAAGTTCTTGTTACAAGCTTATCGGTTATCCCGTTTGGCTAAAGGAGAAGTTGGCAGCCAGGGAATGTGGCAAAGCCAACAAAATTCAGCGGCAATCGGCTTCAGTGAATGCTACTTAATCAGTTTCTGTGCAGCCCTTGTCTGCACCCATCTTTGCCGTTGATCGCGCTGCCTTCGGTCCCGCTTTTTCCTATGAGAAATGGACTGTAGTGATGAATATGTTTTCTTTTCTACAAACTCAACCCAGCAAGTCTGGTGAGTTTCTTGATTAGATCCTGGATTCAGGTGCTTCGCTCCACATGACGGGTGATTTCTCTCTTCTCAGCAACATGTTACCCATCCCATCAGTCTCGGTTAAGCTGCCGAATGGTAGTATATCGACGCATTCTCAGTAGGCCCGCATTCTATTTGGCACTTATTATATCAATTCTATTTTATATGTGCCTAATCTTGACTACAATTTGATATCTAGTGCTCAACTATCTTGGAGTTTGCAATTGCTTGTTATTCTCAGTCCTAGACTCTATGTTCTATAGGAAATCAGTTCGTGGATGGTGATTGGTGTGGGTAAAGAGCATGGCGGGGTTTACTGGCTTCAAGCGATGTTTGTTCCTGCGCGCGCGTCTGCTGCTCAGTCTGTAGGTGTTTTGGTTTTGACTTGGCATCATCATCTTGGGCATCCTTTTGCTTCTATTTTGTCTTCTATTTCTAATTTTAGCATAGATAAATAGTCATTAGACATCATTGCACCTTGTAGTCTTTGTTTTAAAGCAAAATAGACTAGTATGTCTTTTCCGAAAAGTTCTAATAAAGCTACTACATTGTTTGAATTGGTTCATTGTGATGTTTGGGGGCCTTACAGTACTCCATCTTATTCTGATGCTTTCTCTTTCTTGACCATTGTTGATGGCTACTCACGTGTTTTTTGGATCTATTTTCTTCATGCTAAGTTAGATGTTGCTCAATGTTTTCGTTAGTTTTGTGTGTTTGTGCATACACGATTTTTCTCTCAAGTCTGCCGAATAAGAGCGGATAATGGGATGAAATTCTTGCCTCTGCGACCGTATCTTGCTGATCACATCATTATTTATAAGTGTGTGGCTACTCCGCAATAGAATGGCTGTGTAGAACTCAAGCACCGCCACCTACTGAATGTGGCTCGCGCTTTGCGCTTTCAGGCCGATCTCTCTATTGACTTTTGGGGTGAATGTGTCTCTACCGTTTCTTACTTGATTAATCATACTCCATCTCCACTTCTCAACAATTGTTCGCCCTATGAGCTCCTGTACCATTGACCGCCTCCCTACAACCACATTCGAGTCTTTGGTTCTCTGTGTTTTACAACTCAAACACCCAATTTTAAAGACAAGTTTGCTTCTCACAGTAGGAAGTGCTTGTTTATTGGATATCCGCCTAGAAAATGTGCTTGGATCCTCTATGATCTTGAAACTAAGGAGCATTTTGCTAGTTAGGATGTTGTTTTCTTTGAGGACTTCTTCCCATTTCAGGCCCTGAATCTGGCTCAATCGTCTCCTACAGACTCTCCATCAGCTCCGTCTCTATCTATTTATGATGACACACCTTTGCTAGTCAGGGGGAGTCTCGATGATTCTCTTCCGTCTTCACCTCCTCATCCTGGTTTGTCGTCTGACGCTCTGTTGGTTTCAGACTCATCCTCCCCGGATACTCCTGTGGTCTACTCATTTTTGACACCACCAGATCCACCAACCTCGGTCTGTCAGAGTCACCGTGTTTGACATCCTCCTTCCAGATACTGAGATTACATCTACAGTATAGTGCTCTCGATAAACCCCCATGCTTCGTCACCTTCACCCACGCCACAATCATCATTCTCAAGTACATCTCATCTGCTAGCCAATTATGTCAATTGTGCTAATTTTTCGCCTTCCCATGTTCGATTTTTAGAAGCAGTGACTACTAAAGATGAGACTTCCTCCCATCATTCTTCCGTCCAGCATTCGGTCTGGCATGATGCTATGCAGGCCGAACTCGCTACTCTAGATTGCAATGACACATGGACATTTACTTCGCTTCCTGCTGGCAAGAAACCCATTGGGAGCAAATGGGTTTATCGGATTACTTATCACTCCAATGGGATAGTAGAGCTCTATAAGGTGATTAGGCGCGACTGGTTGTTCTTGGGAGATGTCAAGTGGAAGGGCTTGACTATGGGTAAACTTTCACATTTGTGGCCAAGATGACCACAGTTTGCGTCTTTCGCTCTGTTGCTGCCATTCAACAATGGGAGCTCCATCAGATGGATGTTCATAACACTTTCTTACATGGTGATTTAGCTGAAGAAGTCTATATGCAGCCTCATCTCAGTCTTCAGAATGTTCCACCGGGTCATATTTGTCTCTTGCAGAAGTCTCTCTATGGACTTAAACAAGCGCCACACAACTGGTTTGCCAAGCTCTCTCAGGCTCTTCGATGGTTCAGCTTTCAGCAGAGCAAGACTGACTATTCTTTGTTCTCTTACACGAGTCCATTTGTTGTCTTACATGTGCTTGTATACGTTGACGATCTTATTATTTCTGGTAATGATCCGGCTACTATCTCTCGCTTCAAGGCCTATCTCAGCTCGTACTTTCATATGAAGGATCTGGGCTTACTGAAGTACTTTCTGGGTATCAAGATTGCACGCAATTCCACCGGTTTGTTCCTTAGTCAGTGTAAGTATACGTTGGACATACTCTCTGAGGTGAGTCTATTAGCTGCACGGTCGTCTGGATTTCCGATGGAGCAAAAATCATTGTCTTGCTGCATCGACCAATCCACTTTATGATTCGCTAGATCATTATCGTCGCCTTGTCGGGAGGCTGATCTATCTCATTATTACTCGTCCAGAGTTGTCCTATTCTGTGCATACTTTAGCATAGTTTATGTAGGCACCTAAGGTCGATCATTGGAATGCGGCGATACGCGTTTACACTACCTGAAGGGCCATCCAGGTCAAGGCTTATTCTTGTCTGCCACGAGCTCTCTATAGCTTGTTGCCTACTGTGACTCGGACTGGGCATCATGTCCAATTTCTCGTCTCTCAGTGACTGGTTACTTTGTCATGTTGGGTCACTCTCTGGTATCTTGGAAGACCAAGAAGAAGCTGATGATTTCTCACTCATCGGCAGAGGCCGAGTATCACTCTATGGCTTCGACTTGTTGTGAGCTGGTTTGGTTGAAGTCATTACTTCGTTCTCTTGGTGTTTGTCATGACACACCATGTCACTTTTCTGTGATAATCAAGAAGCTCTTCATATTGCTGCAAACCTGGTATTCCATGAGCGAACTAAGCACATTGAGATCGATTGTCACCTTGTCCGTGATCACGTTCAGTCTGGCACCATCACTATGTGCCATATTCCTACCACTGATCATCCGGTAGACCTATTCACTAAGGCTCTCGGTTATGCTCAATTTCATCTTCTTCTGGGCAAGTTTGGCATCATTGATCCGCATTCTCCAACTTGAGGGGGAGTGTTATGATATTCTAGGAATATCTTTATTATTTCCTATTTATTTAGAGTATTTTGATATTCTTTCTTTCTTTTTAGATCTTATTATTAGAAGATAGAATTTCCGCTACAATTATATATTTTAATTTGGGTTCTCATTTTAGGGAAGGAAATTCACAATTCATTTTTTGCTCTCTCCCTAAATTTTCTCAGTTATGCAAAACATGAGTTTTTTATTCTATGACCTTTTCAAGATAAGCTAGTTTTAATATATATAGTCCACACTATATTTGACTCATGGATATTATAATATCTTGTAATTGGATGATCACTAAAGAATGGATAAAATATAAATGAATATGATGAGTATTGGTTGAACAAGGGTCAGAGCATTTTGAGGGACATAGAAACTCTTGCAGTCATCCAACAAGGGTTTAGTCTGGAAAAAGTATGTGGTGCAAATAATTTTTATTTTTCAATTCATTGAATCTTTTCAAAAATAGATTATTGACCATCATATGATGTTTGATATTTCTTGTGAAAAGTTTCATCATATAGTTTTTTAGTGTCTTGTGCCAATTCAGGACATTCACCACCAGTAGTCCATGTGCATGATCCATGGTTCATAACTAGAACTGAAACCTTGAACACAGATCATACCATGCCATATTTGGACCCAACCACCTCTATTGTGCATCTACCATCCACACATTAGATACTTCTCTTGATGACTTAATGATAAAACCAAGGTGGTACCATGTGCCTTGTTCTAAAACCATTTGCAATGTTCCCAAATTGGTGAAATATCACCCTCAGCCAAGGTGATACTTCAATAGTGCTACAACACTAGGTTTTGCTGATTCATAGTACTCAAAATATCTCCTCAGTGCCTTTTTTCTCCAGGATTCTCTACTGTTGTTGGAGTACAAGGTATACTTTTCAAGTATCTCCACATGGATGTTCAACTTTCACATGCCTGCACAATACTCTGTAAATTCAACATAGGAGAAATTGTCTTGCCTATTCATATTCAGATGATCTCTTGTAGTTTCTACTTTGGTTCAACCATTGACTTATCCTATATAAAGGGGAAAAGCTAGTTTTGCGACATGGAATTTATCATACAAAGGCCAACTGGAAAGACCTAAACCGATCTCGACTTTCATATATACCTTCTTGAACTGATCAATGCAATTTTCATAGAGATAACTTGTTCCACATATGTAAGCAAGATAACTCCTATCATGACAACAATTTGCATGCAAGTATATCAATCTAACGCCATAAGAAACAACACCAAACCCCCACATCCACTGGTGTCATCATCGACATCTATTGTTGCTTCTTACATGTACCAAGCTCAACCATAGTTGAGTCACAGTGTCACAGACAATCAAACTTTTGCAATTGTAAGTATAACTGCCCACTTCAATGATCCACCGTCATTGTGTCATTGAAGTCTACATGTCTACAAATATCTCCTAGTGTGCTTAGCTAGTGCAACTCTATTGTTTTTCATGGTCAGAGGGTTTAAGTGATATCTTTGTATCCTTCATAATGGATTTTTTGTAAGTTCTAGGTCATATGCGGTTGGATCCATTTAAAAGTGTGGGTATGTATAAGCTTCAATTTGGAACATACTGAAAACATAACCTCACAAACACTTTTTTAACAAAATAGATAACTGTCCCTTTCAGGTATAAAATCTATTTCTGATTAAATAATGTACCTAGAATTCTGATTTTGAAATGTCTTTTCATGTTTATGAAGGCCACATCCTTCCCATTTCAAACTGTAGCATACTAAAGTCTAGATTTATTCTTGGTTGAATTATATTTTAGCTGGTCAAATAGACTGATTGAATGGAGAATTTCTTTCACCTCCTTATTGATTGCAAGTTTCCCTTTTCCATCTATTTCAATGGCCTAATATGATTTCTAGAACTGGCTGCAAGTTTTCCCTATACCAGCCATTTTAATGCCACCTTGGCCCTGTGCTTATTCGGTAAGAGTTCACTCTGACTCCTTTGAGAATGCAATTCTATTGCAATCAATTAACTACCTATCTTAGTACTACCTAATTCAGTTGGACATGTATGTTGCAGTATGGGAATCCCAAAACAAACGAAATCTAGTGATGAGGACAAAATAGATGCTTTGTGGGTTGAGATGCCTGTTTAAAATTGTCCAGGTCCATGGTGGAGAGTGGGACTGCTAAAGCAAAATCACGAACCTAATTTGTTAATATTGTTTCTCTCCTTCCTTGGGATGGGAAATCAACCTTGTTGTGGCACTTTCAGCCACCCCCACCTACACAGTCTAATAGTCACAACATATGTTTTGTTCTTCCTCTCTCACCACTAAGACCAGCATCCCACCACTATTTTACACATCCCATCTCATCCAACTAACATTGTTGTGCCACCTCCACAATAGCTCGTCATTCACCCAATAACCACAACACCGATGCATTGTGCAACAACACAAGCATCATTGCAACCACACCGACAGCTAACAATCATCACAGGTTATTGGGTGACCTTGGTTTAAATCACGATTCACTTTGTCCTTTGAAAAGATAAGCTTCTGCTTGATATGTTGATATGTTGGAATGATTCCGAGTTTTAAAATTTATTCATTTGAACCCCAATTCTCTGGTAATGAAGCTTTGTTTGGTGAAATATATTGATTAGCTTGTTTCTAGGTTTATAAGAATGGGTCAATTTGGGTTTGCCTTCATATGTTGTATGTACATTTTGGCTGCTGATCCATTGTTTTCAGGGTTCAGTTTGGTGCAATCCATGAATCATTTTGCCATTTGAAAAGGAAAGCTACTGCTTGTCTCCTTATGTTGTAGGTTATCCACATTATGTACTCTATACCTTCTCTAAACTTATTTTTTAATAGGATAAGAAACAAAAATTGGAGGTCAGGTTATTGGGTTGGAATGTGAGTGCCTTGATTTGGTAAGTATCATTTTAGTGCATCTTATGGGATAAGG
This sequence comes from Alisma plantago-aquatica, assembly GCA_963693085.1. Taxonomy (NCBI): domain Eukaryota; kingdom Viridiplantae; phylum Streptophyta; class Magnoliopsida; order Alismatales; family Alismataceae; genus Alisma; species Alisma plantago-aquatica. The sequence goes on from OY856414.1 coordinate 481,236,354, forward strand.
ATTTGCATTTTTATCACTTTGAATGGTTGTAAATTATTGGAATTATAAGTTCTTTTAAGGTTCAAACTCCTTTACTTCTATTTCATATTATTAAATGATTTCTGAATAATCTCGACTTTGAAGGGGGCCTATGCAAAGGCTTATCCTTCCTAATCTAAAGGTGATCTAGCTAAGAACCGAGCAATGAATTTTAACTTCTGTAAACAAAACCTACAGTAGCAAGAAATAAAAAGAGTGACGTTTCTTAGTATCTTTTGCATTCCCTTTTATCTTCCAGATCGTTAATAGCCTTAGTTCATGTGGGTAAACCTGATTTGAGTGTAATCTTATCCAATTCCATCTTTATTGCTTTCATTATTGTGTTGTGGGTAGCTAATGCCTCAACAATTTCCATGTCTGTTGTAAATTGTAGGTTTTGAAAATAAGCTGCTCAAAGTTTTCCTTTGAAGTCTTAGAAAGCTGAACAAAACCCCCCACATTTGAATGTTGTGTCCGTATTGATTTTTACAATGCATTGACATGGAAGTTGCCCTTTTTAAGTATTCACTTATGTGCTTTCCTTTGACTGAATATTGACAAGAAAATAGGTGGCTTTCTTAATACCAACATATCTAAATATATGTTTGAGTGTCATTGATGCATAATGCTAATATAATTCTAGATTTTAATCATGAAGTTTAACATATATCTTGGAATCTGAATACATTATTTTTCACATTTCTAATTAGAGTAGGGAGATACATGTGAGGAGCATTTTAAGATTGTCCACCAATGATTCCCAAAAATATGCAGCTTTTAGACATGGTGCCTTTTCCCAAAATTCTAGTCAGAACCTAGAGTAGGATGTGGTTTGAAAACAACTTGTTTCAAAACAATTATCATAGATTTTTCTTTGGGTAAGGATGTATTGAAACATATTTTTATTGTATTTATGCACTACATTGAAAATTAGATCTTACTTTTGTAACTTTCTATCCCCTTCCCTGTATTATGATGAGTTTAATCACATATTTGCAGGATTATACATTCTTGCTGCATTTTGCAAATATTGTGCAAGGTGATAATAGTCTGTAGTATGCATATTGTTGATTTCAAGAACTCTAAAACAGCCACATTGGGATCAAAGGTGAGAATCCAAAATTTAGTTTTTTTCTAAACCAATAATTATAAACCAGTGGTACATACATAACAGTAGAAAAGAGCAATCAAGTATATAGTTTTCAGCTGCATTTGAAAAAGTTAAACAATAACTATGTGATATTAAGATGAAAAATATTGTTTGTTAGAAAAAAAACATTAGAGAAAGTAGAGAGATCTTCTCACATATCCAAAATGGAAGAAAATATGGAAAACATGTAATCCAGGGACAACTGTGTTGGTATTTCAAGAACAACACTCAAATTGGGAAGTACTACTGTCCATATTTTATGGTGTATAGGTTACAGTGTAGTAATAGAACAATAAAATGTTATAAGAGGCCTCTCATTTTTTTCCCATTACTTAATAGGAAGTATAATTACTACTATAGATGAATGAAGTTATCTTATGTTCGTCCTCACCATTATCATCTTTGTAAAAGGCAACTCCCATGTCAAAAATTGATTCCATGACGTGTTCCTTGAAAATTACTTCAAGTTGTTGATATATAGAATGGAAGACCATCCTCCTTATGTGTTTCCTTATTCTGATTTATATCATACCTTCTAATTTATTTTTAGTTACTAAAACTGATGTAATCTTATAGGTCATTCTTGTTATTTCAAGAATACGAAATGGCCTATAGGACATGCAATAAAATCATGCTCTTTGTTACTTCATTGTTGTTGATCAAAGTTATCTTTAAAATTGTAACATCCCTGACCTGGGTTATGAGTTAACCCTAGGTGTTTTGCCTAAATATGTAATTAAATCCTTGTGATTAACTTTGGGCATGTAATTAAGTTTCTCAGAAACATATATTTCAGTTTTTTCTCCTTTTTATATAAAGTTGTAGCATTGTTTTGTAATACAGGGACCTATGTGCAAATTACCCAGTTAGAAGGGTTAACTTGCAATTTGCACATGTTGAGATGTTACTATGATGTTGAGACATCATGAGAATGATGATGGTAAGGTTTGAGGGATTTCCCAAGCTTGGGCACCAAGGTGCAGCTGTGGAAGCAATTCCGGGTGCTTGAAAACCCTAAATTGGAGAAAAGTGCAATTTACCCAATTTGAGGGGTGAAACTTGTAAAATATATCATCTAAAATATATTTTAAGACTCTTGTCATAATTTAGAGAAGAAATGATGAAAGGTCACTTCAATTGATTAATCAAGTTATGAAAAAACACCTTTGTGATTGAATAATCAAGGTGTATGTGCTATAGCCCTTTTATGTGTATGCTTAACTAATAGGTTGATCTTCTTGCCCTCATTTCTTGACCTTAAAAGAAGTTTTGTCCTTAGAATTAATATGAAGGGACGAGCATAGAAGGATGGGGGGACTTAGTTGAAAATATGGAGAACTTATGAGCTTATGTTGAAAATCTCACCCCAAGTATATATACTCTCCACTTCACTTAGCAAGGAAACCCTCCCTTCGTTCCTTTCACTATTCTATTCACCCAAACTGACTAAAGAGGAGCTGTGGAGCTTAGGAGGACGACCAAGGAGGGCAAGGTAGGTTTGAATCCTCCCTTTTGCTTAAGTTCATGGTTAGAACTCAAATTCAAGGTCAAATTGATGGCTAGCTCACATAGCTCTACCTTTCTAGCCATCTCTTCTCGACTTTCCTTGGAAGGATCACCTTGGCCGACCTGTGGAAACTCAAGGACGCCATTAAAAGCTTGGAGCTCGAAAGCTTGGAGATCAAGGAGCAAGCTTTAGGCGGGTTTTATAACTCTAAACCTATGCTTTGTTATATACATCTCGTTTATGCTTTTAGATGATAGTTCTTCTTCTTCTCTACCTTCCTTTGCTACCTTGCAAGAAAATCCGTGAGAAATCCATGCTGTTCTTGAGCTAGGAGATGAAGACGTTATTTACAAAGTTAATCCACTACTTTTCACTTTACTAAACGGTCTCCACTAATTGCTCTCTCGGTTTGCAAAACCGTGTAGTGAGCAAACGGTCTCAGGACCGTGTAAGGTCAAACGGTCTTCAAGACCGTTTCGCCGCATTGACCGAGCGTGGACCGTATACGATTTCTGTTCATAATTATGTAGGCTAATCACCCACAAAATCTGAGATGATAACTCCAAAGGAATCGTAAGATATGGCCTTTTTAATCAACAACTGTAATTGAATTTACTCCTGATTTCCAATCTGTTGAAATCGCCCTTTTTGGGCAAACGGTCTTAAGACCATGTAAGAACGTTGACTAAGCATTGACCGTATGAGATTATTGTTCAAAATAATGTTGATTAACAACTCACCAAATTTTATGGACTAATTCCAAACGAGCTAAGAGTTGAAGGATGATTACTAGGGCAAACCCTAATTGAAATCAGTACTGAAATCTCAATGATTTGATTAAGTGTTTTTGGGTTGATTACCTAAACGGTCTCAAGACCGTTTGGGGATCAATCAAACGGTCTCAAGACCGTGTGGGGAACCACCCAAGACCGTGTGGAGGTATGGGGTCAAGTATAGTTGACCAATTGAAAGTACAAAGATACCAAATTACATTGCAATTAAGTATTAATATGATAATCAACTCAATGGATCCAACCTTGAAGAATTTACATTAGAATACAAAAGTTGGATGGGAAAACGGTCTCAAGACCGTTTGGAACTCATCCAAACGGTCTCAAGACCGTGTGGTGACAACCCAAGACCGTTTGGAGGTCTAGGGTTAAGGTAATTTGATCAATTGAGGGCCCAATTGCAATGGGTTATTGAATTAATCAAAAATACTGAATTGAGACTCAATCAAGGTTCAACTCCTATCAAATCACATTAGATGTTGATGAAATCTTGGGCAAACGGTCTCAAGACCGTGTGGAGTTCATCCACACGATCTCAAGACTGTTTGGGCCAAGTTTGGGCCCAATTGGAGCTCAATTGAAGGGTTCAACCTTGTGTTGATTCACATTGTTGAGTGTTGATGGTTGAACGTTGATGGACCTTAATTGAACCAACTTCAACCATAATTGGATAGCAATTGAGGGTCAATTGAGTGACCAATTGGTTAAGCATAACCCTAATTGACTCAAGCTATAAATGGTTACCATGACTTTGACCATTTGGAGGCTTCAACATTGATAATCAGAAACGATTGAAATCATTGAACCATGTTGAAGGTCCAAACGGTTTGAGACCAAATGGACCAAACGGTCTCAAGACCGTTTGAGGCCTCACGGTCTCAAGACCGTTTGAGACCTCACGGTCTCAAGACCATTTGAGGTCACATGGTCTCAAGACCGTGTGAGGCCTCACGGTCTCAAGACCGTGTGAGGCCAAACGGTCTCAAGACCGTTTGGACTCAAACGATCTCAAGATCGAGAGACACCAAACGGTCTCAAACCGTGTAAGCCCTCTCGGTCTTGAAGTCAAACTTTTTAAATGGTCTACACCCTCACACGGTTTGGGAAAACGACCTTGAAGGTCACACGGTCTTGGAGTCAACCCTACCAAACAGTCAACTCATCCAAACGGTCTCAAACCGTTTGGAGGTTGAAGGTTGAAACTGTTTGAGGTTTTCAAAGGTTGATTTCACTTAATCAATTGAAGGTGTAAATGGTTCAATGATGCTCTAATCTAAACCCTAATGATAACCTAGGATATTAAGGGATTAAGTGACTAATGAATTGAACCATGATGGTGATCAATGGGGTGAATTACCAAAATACCTTGATGGGTTCAATTGAGTAATACCTTGTTCAAATCAAACCCTAATCACATGATAGTGATGTTTTGGCTTATGATAGCCCATGAGGACTTAACCCAACCTGATCTAGAGTGGTGTTATCACCATCTACTAGTGTGAGGAGAGAGAAAGTATCTTAAGAGAGAGAAAGTACCTTAAGAGAGAGAAAGTACCCTTTTAGGGTGGAAACTCAAGTAAAGAACCTTCAATACACATGAATGTGCATGATTAGGGTATGATCCACCTATGTGAGATCATGGAAACCCTAATTATGATATATGATGAATCTTAAGCTAATCTGAGAGCATCAATGATGATGTTCCTCATACATGATGATGTTATGAGTTCAATTCACCATATGATGTGAATAGTAAACCCTAATTCAAGGGTAATGACATGTGATGTGAATAGTAAACCCTAATTCAAGGGTAATGACATATGATGTGAATAGTAAACCCTAATTCAAGGGTAATGACATGTGATGTGAATAGTAAACCCTAATTCAAAGGTGATGACATGTTATATGAGTATTAAACTCTATTTGATAAGAATCAAAGAACTTAGCTCTTATGACAAGAGTGGAAAGTATAATCATTGTTTTGAATTACCTTTATTAGTTGAATTAACCATGCAGGTTCTGATATGGAGGTGATCATATCCAGGTATGGATGATGATACTATATTTATTAAAGGCATATTGATAGCTTTATGAATAATTAAAGTATCTTGATGCCTTGTCAGTGGCATTCTATGATAATAATGGGTTGTGAGAGCCATGAATACCATCAAGGTCATGCTTTAGAGATGACTTGTGATGAGTATAATGAGAAATGATGTTTGATGTGAGTTAGGCTTGTTACATTTAGTATTCTCCTTTTATAGTTGTTATGCTACTGTTATTGTTTGAAGAACAATGTGTGATGTTAAATGAATACTGAATGTACCTAACTAATCAAGTATAATGTAGAGCCCTGATCATAGACCCATCATTGTCAGAGATCAAATGATGGTGAAACAGGTTTTTCTAAGGGAACTCCTGGATCACATACTATTGAGTATGTGGGGTATATGGATGTGTAGAACCTTACGTCCTAGTGTAGGAATTTGATGTAGATATGTAATCCGTCAATCCTTCACTACAATCCCATACCGTATCAGTAGTAGGTAAACATGAAACCTCCTGATGATGAAGAAAACATAGATATCCGTATCAGTTGAGATAAACTTGAAATCTCCTGATGACGAAGAGAGTACAGAACGTCACTGTAACTCTAAAATAGCGAAGGACCAGTTTACCCTGGTGAGCTATAATAGTAGAGACACAAGATGTTCTACAAGTGATCCTCTTACTGACTGAGGAATGTGAAGGTCATGAGAATCCAGCTCTCTTAATGACCTATGTATGATACTGATGTGACTTCTTAGCGATCAGTTGGAGTATGAGTGGTATGCCTCATCTCCACAGGGCATAATATTGTTTGTAAAACATAATCAACCACGTATTATACCTGTTAGAGATAACTACGAGTTAGTTGATTGATGATACACTGTAATAGTGCTTATACTCTTCATTTCTCATAAATGTTGAGCTCTTGTTTATAGCTGCAACTGCTATTGAATACTTTGAAAGCTTTACTGCTTAAGATATTCTTTGATGATATAATAAAGCTTCTGGCAGAGAGTTATAACTCTCGCTGGGACAATTATGTAAAATTGTCTCACCCCGTAGACTTCAACTTTTAGGTGGACGTCGAAGACGGAGGAACCGGTCTACAGGTGACCAGTCCCAGCAGCAGCAGCACCAAGAGCAGCAGTAACTCTCAGGTGGAGATTTAGCCTGCCATGTGGTGTAGTTAGAGTCAGTCCTATGTGTCCTCTGTACTCTCAGGTCTTGGAGTCATTTGTTATGAGTTCTTGAGATTTTGTATCTTGATGTATATAATTACTCAAGAAGTAATTATCATGAGATGTAAACAGTTTATCTCTTGTTATGAAAGAAGCTTTTAAGGATTCAAGCTCTTGTCTCGAAAAGTTTTAATTTCCCGTGATTTTTGTCTTCCACTGTTTATCAAATCGCTTCCGCTAAGTTTATATCGTGGTTTGGAGATCAGAGCCCACAATTAGTGGTATCAGAGCTCTAGGTCAGTTGAGTCTACAGAGGCATAGGACTTAGGATGTCGAGTCTATCTTTAGTACTCTTTCCCTATCTAATAGAATCTTCTACTCCTCAGGAGAAGAAGATACATAAGGATGGCTGAGCCTCATGATGAGTACGTGGCAGAGAGTTGTGCTAGTGCACCTCAAGGTGGTGCAAGGGTTCCACGAATAGAACAGCCTGCACCAGAGTCACCAAGAGAGCCACCCCAGTTAGACCCACCTGACATGGGTAACCCAGCAGTACAGACAATGTTCGGGCAGTTCATGACTGCCATGACACACATAACCGACAGGATGCCCATGCCTGCACCGAGGGCACCTGTCCAGCCTGAAGCACAAGGTATCGGTAAGACGTTAGAACGACTTCGTCGTGTCGGAGCTACCGAGTACTTTGGGACTGCCGACCCCGCAGATGCTGACCTATGGTTGACAGAGTTGGAGAAGGCTTTCAGGATTCTTATTATCCCGGAAGCTGAGAAGGTTAGACATGTTGTCTATCTTCTCAAAGGCAGTGCTGGTCACTGGTGGAACATGGAAGAGCAGAAGAGACCTGGAGTAGAGTTCTCATGGGAAGAGTTTCGTCGGGAATTTATCAATAGATATTTTCCAAAGACCTTCCTAGATGAGAAGATCTCTCAGTTTGAGAGATTGAGGAAGGGCATGATGAACATTAGTGAGTATGAAGCTAAGTTCATGGAATTGATGTGGTTCTGTCCGCACATGGTTGCCACAGATGAGGAAAGAATCAGGAGATTCGAGAAGGGTTTGAATGCTGATATATCAACCCCTGTGTCTGCCTTAGAAAACCGAGAGAGATTCTCTACCTTCATTGAGTCAGTCCGAAGGATAGAGAGATCTGTGGTTGAGAAGAGGCAAACCCAAAGATGATATCCACAGTTCCAAGGTTCTTCATCTAGGGATTCCAAGAAACCTAGATTCTCTGCACCTAACCCTCCACCACCCAGATCGAGTTTTCAAACTCAATGGTCACCAAGCAGAGGTAGAGGACGGAGTCAACCGCTTCAAGGGACTCACAGTTCTGCATCGATGTCAGTTACTGGACCACCCCGACCACAACAACAGGAGAGGAGATGCTACAACTGTGGTAAGGTGGGACACTTGATGAAGGATTGCCGTTCTAGGCCTGTCAGTGTGACACAGCCTCCGAGACAGAATCAACAAGGATCTCAGAGAATGCAATCTCAAAGAGCAGCTCGAGGACGTGGACAAGCGTCTCAAGCTGGATCATCGACACCCCCTCAACACCAGGCGACAGCGAGGCTCTATGCTATGAACCCACCAGATGCAGTGGTCAATCCACGGGTAGTGGCAGGTCAGATGGAACTTTTGTATCCTGATATGTCTACATCATGTGTTGTATCTGTTCTGATTGACCCGGGTGCTACGCACTCTTTCATCACTCATAGAGTGATTCGTAACTGCAATGTGACTGTTAGTCATAGGGCAGATAGTTGTTGTTGGAGACTCCGTTGAGTGGGTCTGCCGTTTTGCAGGAGGTATGCTCTCCTTGCATCCTCTTCTTTTCTGACCATTGCATTCAAGTGGATCTTATACCGCTTGATATGCAAGGATTTGATATAATCCTCGGGATGGATACCTTGGAAAGGTATAGAGTTGTCTTGGATTGTGAGTCCAAGTTGGTTGTGTTTGCTGATGAAAGCAACACATGGATCTTTCAAGGAGAAAGAAAGATTCTGCCCACCTGTCTTGTGTCAGCTATGGTTGCTGATAAGTTGTTGAGGCAAGGATGTTATGCATTCTTAGCCCATGTGGTAGATGTTACCAAGGAAACGTCCAATCCTGCTGAAGTTCCCATAGTCAGGGAATTCGAGGATGTGTTTCTTGAAGAACTTCCTGGTATACCACCACCTCGGGAGATTGATTTTGAAATCAATCTGATCCCAGATACGAAACCCATAGCCCAGACTCCGTATAGGATGGCGCCTGCCGAGATGGCAGAACTCAAGAAACAGCTTCAAGAGTTACTTGAGAAGGGTTTTATCTGACCGAGCACTTCACCTTGGGGTGCTCCGGTCTTGTTTGTTAAAAAGAAAGATGGGTCAATGCGGTTGTGCATCGACTACAGAAAACTCAATAAAGTAACAATAAAGAATAAGTGCCCTCTGCCGAGGATTGATGATCTCTTTGACCAGTTGCGTGGTGCAACCGTCTTTTCCAAGATAGACTTGAGGTATGGATATCATCAACTTCGTATTAAGGATAGTGACATATCCAAGTCTGCCTTTAGGACAAGGTATGGTCACTATGAGTTCACGGTTATGTCGTTTGGACTAACCAATGCACCAGCTGCATTTATAGAACTCATGAATAGAGTTTTTTGACCTTTCCTTGATCAGTGTGTTGTTGTCTTCATAGATGACATCCTTATCTATAGTAAGGATGCTCAGCAGCATGAGCAGCATCTTCGCCAAGCTTTGACCTTGCTAAGAGAACACAAGCTGTATGCTAAGTTTAGCAAGTGTGAGTTCTGGCTGCCGGAGGTATCTTTTCTTGGACATGTGATATCTGCCTTGGGAATTCGTGTTGACCCTACAAAGGTAGAATCTGTTCTAAAATGGGAACAACCGAAGACACCGACGGAGATTCAAAGTTTTTTGGGGTTAGCTGGATATTATCGAAGTTTCATTAATAACTTTAGTTCTATAGCCTTACCTTTGACCAAGTTGACCCAGAAAGATGTTCCTTTTTCTTGGAGTGATAAGTGTCAACAATCTTTCCAGTTGTTGAAGGAGAGGTTGACAAGTGCACCTGTGCTTGTGCTACCTGAACAAGGAAAAGGATATTTAGTCTTCTGTGATGCTTCCAAGAATGGACTAGGATGTGTGTTGATGCAGGATAAACAAGTGATTTCTTTTGCTTCCCGATAGCTTAAGAAACACGAGGAGAATTATCCGACACACGATCTGGAGTTAGCTGTCGTGGTTCATGCCTTGAAAATCTGGAGACATTATCTCTACGGAGAAACATTCCAGATTTTCACAGACCACAAGAACCTTAAGTATATCTTCTCTCAGCACGAGCTTAACATGAGGCAACGTCGTTGGATGGAGTTCATCAAGGACTACGATTGTACAATTGATTACCATCCGGGCAAGGCCAATGTTGTTGCAGATGCCTTGAGTAGGAAATCAACAACATCAACCATGAATGGAGCACAACTAAACTTTTTAGTATGCTCTAGGAGAGATATGCTTATCTCTTTAAGGCAAGACAATGTACAGTTGAAGGTGTCATTGTTAGTCGGGTTGTTAGCTGAGATGCATATTAAACCTACCCTAAGAGAGCAGATTAAGGAAGCACAACTAGGTGATGTTGCAGTTCAGCAGATTAGATCTGAGTATGGAAATGAGAAGCGAGATGGTTTCCATGACTTAGATGACCAAGTAGCCTGTTATAATGGAAGGATGATAGTGTCGGATGTGGATAACTTGAGGAAGTTAGTCCTGGAAGAAAGTCCTGGAAGAAGCTCATTCTTCCATGTATGCTATGCATCTAGGGAGAACCAAGATGTATCGTAATTTAAAGGAACTGTATTGGTGGCCTGGAATGAAGAAGGATGTTGCAGAGTTTGTTCTGAGGTGTCCTGTGTGTCAACAAGTTAAAGCTGAACACCAGAAGCCTGCAGGAACAATGCAACCTTTACCCATACCACAGTGGAAGTGGGACCATGTGACCATGGACTTCGTTGTTGGCCTACCCAGGACAAACAAAGGACATGATTCCATTTGGGTAGTTGTAGATAGGTTGACAAAGACAGCGCATTTCTTACCTGTCAAAACAACCTATTCTGCTGAAAGGTTATCACAGTTGTATATACAAGAGATAGTGTGTTTGCACGGAGTTCCTATCACAATAGTTTCTGACAGAGGTCCTCAGTTTACAAGTCGTTTTTGGGAACAGTTACACAGAGCCTTAGGCACCAAACTAAGGTTTAGTACGGCCTTTCATCCGCAGACTGATGGACAATCGGAAAGAACTATACAAACCTTAGAAGACATGTTGAGAGCATGTGTTCTCCAGTTTACCGGAAGTTGGGATCTACACCTAAGCTTGATAGAGTTTGCCTATAACAATAGCTATCAACATAGTATTGATATGGCACCTTATGAAGCCTTGTATGGTAGACGTTGTAGATCACCTCTGTGTTGGTTCGAGACTGGTGAGCGGCAGTTGTTGGGTCCTGATCTTGTGCAGTAGACCACAAAGAAGATTAAAGTAATACAACAAAAGATTAAGACTGCACAGGAAAGGCAGAAATCTTATGCTGACAAGCGTCGTAGACCCTTAGAGTTCTAGGTTGGAGACAGAGTATATCTCAAAGTCTCGCCTTGGAAAGGGGTCCTTCGTTTTGGAAGGAAAGGGAAGTTAGCTCCTAGATTTATGGGGCCTTATCCAATCATTGAACGGATTGGAAAGGTAGCATATAGACTAGAGCTGCCACCAGAGTTACAGAGGTTACATCCTGTGTTTCACATTTCTATGCTGAAGAAATGTCACCCAGACACCGAGTCAGTTCTACAACCTATGGAGGTAGAATTGAATGATGATATATCCTGTGAGGAGGGACCAGTGTCAATCCTTGATAATAGAATTAAAAGGTTAAAGAAGAAAGATATAAGTCTTGTGAAAGTCCTCTGGAACCACTGTGGTGTTGAAGAAGCCACTTGGGAATTAGAGGATGAGATGAGAAGGAAGTATCCTGCCCTTTTCTCTTAGTATGTTTTATCGATTTCGGGGACGAAATCCTTGTAAGGGGTGGATAATTTGTAACATCCCTGACCTGGGTTATGAGTTAACCCTAGGTGTTTTGCCTAAATATGTAATTAAATCCTTGTGATTAACTTTGGGCATGTAATTAAGTTTCTCAGAAACATATATTTCAGTTTTTGCTCGTTTTTATATAAAGTTGTAGCATTGTTTTGTAATACATGGACCTTTGTGCAAATTACCCAGTTAGAAGGGTTAACTTGCAATTTGCACATGTTGAGATGTTCCTCTGATGTTGAGACATCATGAGAATGATGATGGTAAGGTTTGAGGGATTTCCCAAGCTTGGGCACCAAGGTGCAGCTGTGGAAGCAATTCCGGGTGCTTGGAAACCCTAAATTGGAGAAAAGTGCAATTTACCCAATTTGAGGGGTGCAACTTGTAAAATAAATCATCTAAAATATCTTTTAAGACTCTTTTCATCATTTAGAGAAGAAATGATGAAAGTTCACTTCAATTGATTAATCAAGTTATGAAAAAACACCTTTGTGATTGAATAATCAAGGTGTATGTGTTATAGCCCTTTTATGTGTATGCTTAACTAATAGGTTGATCTTCTTGCCCTCATTTCTTGACCTTAGAAGAAGGTTTGTCCTTAGAATTAATATGAAGGGACGAGCATAGAAGGATGGAGGGACTTAGTCGAAAATATGGAGAACTCATGAGCTTATGTTGAAAATCTCACCCCAAGTATATATACTCTCCACTTCACTTAGCAAGGAAACCCTCCCTTCGTTCCTTTCACTGTTCTATTCACCCAAACCGACTAAAGAGGATCTGTGGAGCTCAGGAGGACGACCATGGAGGGCAAGGTAGGTTTGAATCCTCCCTTTTGCTTAAGTTCATGGTTAGAACTCGAATTCAAGGTCAAATTGATGGCTAGCTCACATAGCTCTACCTTTCTAGCCATCTCTTCTCGACTTTCCTTGGAAGGATCACCTTGGCCGACCTGTGGAAACTCAAGGACGCCATTAAAAGCTTGGATCTCGAAAGCTTGGAGCTCAAGGAGCAAGCTTTAGGCGGGTTTTATAATTCTAAACCTATGCTTTGTTATATACATCTCGTTTATGCTTTTAGATGATAGTTCTTCTTCTTCTCTACCTTCCTTTGCTACCTTGCAAGCAAATCCGTGAGAAATACTTGCTGTTCTTGAGCTAGGAGATGAAGACGTTATTTCCAAAGTTAATCCACTACTTTTCACTTTACTAAACAGTCTCCACAAATTGCTCTCTCGGTTTGCAAAACCGTGTAGTGAGCAAACGGTCTCAGGACCGTGTAAGGGAAAACGGTCTTCAAGACCATTTATCCGAGTTGACCGAGCGTGGACCGTATAAGATTTCTGTTCATAATTATGTAGGATAATCACCCACAAAATTTGAGATGATAACTCCAAAGGAATCGTGAGATATGGCCTTTTTAATCAACCACTTTAATTAAATTTACTCCTGATTTCCAATCTGTTGAAATCGCCCTTTTTAGGCAAACGGTCTTAAGACCGTGTAAGAACGTTGAATAAGCATTGACCGTATGAGATTACTGTTCAAAATAATGTTGATTAACAACTCACCAAATTTGATGGACTAATTCCAAACGAGCTAAGAGTTGAGGAATGATTACTAGGGCAAACCCTAATTGAAATAAGTACTGAAATCTCAATGATTTGATTAAGTGTTTTTGGGTTGATTAACCTAAACGGTCTCAAGACCGTTTGGAGATCAATCAAACGGTCTCAAGACCGTTTGGGGAACCACCCAAGACCGTGTGGAGGTCTGGGGTCAAGTATAGTTGACCAATTGAAAGTACAAAGATACCAAATTACATTGCAATTAAGTATTAATATGATAATCAACTCAATGGATCCAACCTTGAAGAATTTACATTAGAATACAAAAGTTGGATGGGCAAACGGTCTCTAGACCGTCTGGAACTCATCCAAACGGTCTCAAGACCATGTGGTGACAACCCAAGACCGTTTGGAGGTCTAGGGTTAAGGTAATTTGATCAATTGAGGACCCAATTGCAATGGGTTATTGAATTAATCAAAAATACTGAATTGAGACTCAATCAAGGTTCAACTCCTATCAAATCACATTAGATTTTGATGAAATCTTGGGCAAACGGTCTCAAGACCGTGTGGAGTTCATCCAAACGATCTCAAGACCGTTTGGGCCAAGTTTGGGCCCAATTGGAGCTCAATTGAAGGGTTCAACCTTGTGTTGATTCACATTGTTGAGTGTTGATGGTTGAACGTTGATGGACCTTAATTGAACCAACTTCAACCATAATTGGATAGCAATTGAGGGTCAATTGAGTGACCAATTGGTTAAGCATAACCCTAATTGACTCAATCTATAAATGGTTACCATGACTTTGACCATTTGGAGACTTCAACATTGATAATCATAAACGATTGAAATCATTGAACCATGTTGAAGGTCCAAACGGTTTGAGACCAAATGGACCAAACGGTCTCAAGACCGTTTGAGGCCTCACAGTCTCAAGACCGTTTGAGACCTCACGGTCTCAAGACCGTTTGAGGTCACACGATCTCAAGACCGTGTGAGGCCTCACGGTCTCAAGACCGTGTGAGGCCAAACGGTCTCAAGACCGTTTGGACTCAAACGATCTCAAGATCGAGAGACACCAAACGGTCTCAAACTGTGTAAGCCCTCTCGGTCTTGAAGTCAAACTTGTTAAACGGTCTACACCCTCACACGGTTTGGGAAAATGAACTTGAAGGTCACACGGTCTTGGAGTCAACCCTACCAAACGGTCAACTCATCCAAACGGTCTCAAACCGTTTGGAGGTTGAAGGTTGAAACCGTTTGAGGTTTTCAAAGGTTGATTTCACTTAATCAATTGAAGGTGTAAATGGTTCAATGATGCTCTAATCTAAACCCTAATGATAACCTAGGATATTAAGGGATTAAGTGACTAATGAATTGAACCATGATGGTGATCAATGGGGTGAATTACCAAAATACCTTGATGGGTTCAATTGAGTAATACCTTGTTCAAATCAAACCCTAATCACATGATAGTGATGTTTTGGCTTATGATAGCCCATGAGGACTTAACCCAAACTGATCTAGAGTGGTGTTATCACCATCTACTAGTGTGAGGAGAGAGAAAGAATCTTAAGAGAGAGAAAGTACCTTAAGAGAGAGAAAGTACCCTTTTAGGGTGGAAACTCAAGTAAAGAACCTTCAATACACATGAATGTGCATGATGAGGGTATGATCCACCTATGTGAGATCATGGAAACCCTAATTATGATATATGATGAATCTTAAGCTAATATGAGAGCATCAATGATGATGTTCCTCATACATGATGATGTTATGAGTTCAATTCACCATATGATGTGAATAGTAAACCCTAATTTAAGGGTAATGACATGTGATGTGAATAGTAAACCCTAACTCAAGGGTAATGACATATGATGTGAATAGTAAACCCTAATTCAAGGGTAATGACATGTGATGTGAATAGTAAACCCTAATTCAAAGGTGATGACATGTTATATGAGTATTAAACTCTATTTGATAAGAATCAAAGAACTTAGCTCTTATGACAAGAGTGGAAAGTATAATCATTATTTTGAATTACCTTTAGTAGTTGAATTAACCATTCATGTTCTGATATGGAGGTGATCATATCCAGGTATGGATGATGATACTATATTTATTAAAGGCATATTGATAGCTTTATGAATAAGTAAAGTATCTTGATGCCTTGTCAGTGGCATTCTATGATAATAATGGGCTGTGAGAGCCATGAATACCATCAAGGTCATGCTTTAGAGATGACTTGTGATGAGTATAATGAGAAATGATGTTTGATGTGAGTTAGTCTTGTTACATTTAGTATTCTCCTTTTATAGCTGTAATGCTACTGTTATTGTTTGAAGAACAATGGGTGATGTTAAATGAATACTGAATGTACCTAACTAATCAGGTATAATGTAGAGCCCTGATCATAGACCCATCATTGTTAGAGATCAAATGATGGTGAAATAGGTTTTCCTAAGGGAACTCCTGGATCACATACTATTGAGTATGTGGGGTATGTGGATGTGTAGAACCTTACATCCTAGTGTAGGAATTTGATGTAGATATGTAATCCGTCAATCCTTCACTACAATCCCATACCGTATCAGTAGTAGGTAAACATGAAACCTCCTGATTACGAAGAAAACATAGATATCCGTATCAGTGGAGATAAACATGAAATCTCCTGATGACGAAGAGAGTACAGAACGTCATTGTAACTCCAAAATAGCGAAGGACCAGTTTACCCTGGTGAGCTATAATAGTAGAGACACAAGATGTTCTACAAGTGATCCTCTTACTGACTGAGGAAGGTGAAGGTCATGAGAATCCGTCTCTCTTAATGACCTATGTATGATACTGATGTGACTTCTTAGCGATCAGTTGGAGTATGAGTGGTATGCCTCATCTCCACAGGGCATAATATTGTTTGGAAAACATAATCAACCGCGTATTATACCTGTTAGAGATAACTACGAGTTAGTTGATTGATGATACACTGTAATAGTGCTTATACTCTTCATGTCTCATAAATGTTAAGCTCTTGTTTATAGCTGCAACTGCTATTGAATACTTTGAAAGATTTACTGCTTAAGATATTCTTTGATGATATAATAAAGCTTCTGGCGGAGAGTTATAACTCTCGCTGGGACAATTATGTAAAATTGTCTCACCCCGTAGACTTCAACTTTTAGGTGGACGTCGAAGACGGAGGAACCGGTCTACAGGTGACCACTCCCAGCAGCAGCACCAGGAGCAGCAGTAAATCTCAGGTGGAGATTTAGCCTGCCATGTGGTGTAGTTAGAGTCAGTCCTATGTGTCCTCTGTACTCTCAGGTCTTGGAGTCTTTTGTTATGAGTTCTTGAGATTTTGTATCTTGATGTATATAATTACTCAAGAAGTAATTATAATGAGATGTAAACAGTTTATCTCTTGTTATGAAAGAAGCTTTTAAGGATTCAAGCTCTTGTCTCGAAAAGTTTTAATTTCCAATGATTTTTGTCTTCCGCTGTTTATCGAATCGCTTCCGCTAAGTTTATATCGTGGTTTGGAGATCAGATCCCACAAAAATAAGTTAAGGTGCTGAATTTGTTTTGTTTGATGTTTAGTAGTTGACTAAACTGAATGTGAGCACATTCTTATGTCTTCTTTACTCAGATTTGTACACAAATAGTTACTAATTCTGTTTGCACAACAATTGTAGAGTATAAAAATAAAGTGGAAAAGATTTCTGGTCAGATTTCGAGCCTTATGTTGCTGATCTTTTGATTAGATTTGTTGTAAATTTCGAACCATATGCTCATTTTGGGATGTCTTCTGCATTCAAACCTTCAAGGGGTTATTGGATCAGATGTCCATGACTATGATGCTCTTCTTAGTAGGTATTGTGTACTGGATTATTTTCATTAATTTCCTTGGACTACTTACTAGATTGTATTATTCCTGGGTGGAAAATTCTGTTTTGTCTTTCATGTTGGATGTTGACACTTAGCTAAGTTACACTAAGAATGTGTTCATTTTCCCCACAGGTTCTGAACTGAATTTGAAGCATAGGAGCCCAAGACCAATCCACCAATATCAAGGGAGAATCATTAGACCGTAGAAGCACGAGCATGCATACTTTCTGACATGGAAACATCACCTTCTGCAAGCCTACATGACAAAAGTCCAAAAAGTAAGAAACTGAAATCAAGTAGATTCCATATCATGAAAAGAAGTAGAATGTTGGAAAGTATCAATGCCAACTGCATCAGAAATGGTCGTGGTCATTCCCTTTTTTTCAACATGTACCCGATTGTCGGAGATTGCATTTTAGATTTTTGAGATTCCATCTGAGAAAATTTTGTGTTATCGCATTCATTAGAATTCAGAAGAGCCCCTTTTTCAAGGTAAGTCAATTCTCCACAATGCTCGAAGTTTTCTGTGCAGTGTGAATCATGCCAATCAAGGTGTTTTTGACTTGTAGGTGTAGCTAACTCTGGACTCAAATTCACATCAGATGTAAACGTAACAGTTCCATATGATTGCTGGTCATTCAGTGCTAGGTCATTCCTATCTATTGTTGGACCTGAAGGCTGTAACTCATTGTTTATCAAATCAAGTGAGATAGTAGAACTTTCCTATATTTCTGTTTTGTAGACTACATAATAAGAAACATCTTTTTCTTCACTCACATGCTCACAAAGTTCTGCATTTAAAGTAGACTTTCTGCACCCTGACACATCTGCATTTCTATCATTGGATGTGTTTTCATTACAATTTGAAATTACCGTTTCAACAGTGTGTCGAACATCACAGTTTGGACATCACAATCACTAGATAAAGAAGGAGCCTTCGGTGTGTACAATAACCCAGATCTTCACAACTTCAAGAGCCTCTCTTTAAATCTACGTTCACACATGTATCTACAATAACTAGTTGGTAAGATATATTAGTTAGTTCAAAACATAACATTTTAGTTAGTTCAAAACATATTAGTTAGTTTAAAAAAAACATAACATATTATAGTTGGTAAGTATTCTATTTCCAAAAAGCGTTGCTTCTCAGGATTCCTTGTTGAATGATACCATTTTTCATCTGTACACGTGTTTGTTTTGTAGCAGCTAGGGAACTTCCCAGTCAGTAGCTCGACATCGATAATCTTCACATTATAACCAAGATGAATCATCCCAAAGTAAGCACACTGTGTTTACTGGAGTCAGGAATATATTCCTTGTTTTGTGACTTGTCAGTTTTGCTATGGTGTATAAACCAGATATCACACGACATGAGATATTCTTTTCTATTTGATTTTGAGATATTATAAATGCATATACATTTGCATATAGTGGGTGTTTGAGTTTCTGATGTTTCTTTTGATACTCAGGTTTTTGTTGTTGCAATTTCAAAGAGGAAGCAAATTTTCCCATCTAACACTGAGATACTTTGTGGGGGGCGACAGAATGCTCTGCATCTTGGTAACTCTGGTCGAGATTCCAACATTATCAGGCACCTCTGCCACATAGATAAATTCAGGTAAAGAGCTTATTGAGAAGACAACATTAGTACACTGATGTCTTTGGCTAGACATAACATCTATTTTTATATGCAGATACTTGGACAAGGCTTGCATCAAAGTTCAAGATGGGATCAACATGAAGGAGAGTCTGGAGACTATGCTCAATATCCGAGGTCAAGCAAGTAAAATTGGTACATTCAGTCATCCCAATCTTCACCTGCACCATCATCTTCAACATGATCCTAGAAAAACTCCAGACCTTCTCCGTCCAACAAGGCAGTGGCATTCCAAGCCATCCCATACATCATGGTCATCATCCTGCCCCACTCTATGAGACTTGCTTCGTCCCTCTCACGTGAAGGATCACACACCAAGAATCCGGCATTCTGCAGCGCATTGGTGTCAGCAAGTTTTAGCTGAAATAATTGATTCTAAGATAAGAGAAAGAACATCTTCACAAGAGGGAAACCCTGATCAACCAAGTCAAGATTGTCTTGTTTATATTTTTTAATCCAACGCATGC
Source organism: Alisma plantago-aquatica (assembly GCA_963693085.1). NCBI lineage: Eukaryota > Viridiplantae > Streptophyta > Magnoliopsida > Alismatales > Alismataceae > Alisma > Alisma plantago-aquatica. The sequence continues at coordinate 481,255,739 of OY856414.1, forward strand.
TCTTCTTTGTGATGGTGCAACGATGACAATAAGGATGTTAAAACTGGCCGAGAAAGACAAAACTCTTTCGCAAAGATGTTAGTAGACCACTAAGTCATTGATATATGTTTATACTTTTTTTTATACACATTGTGTAATAGGGGTAAGGTATACATCCTCCCCATGTTCATTCGACGCTTCATTATAAATGAAAGTAAGATTGTTGGCATTATGAGCATAACTTTCTCTAAATACTACAATGTTGATACTAAAAGTGCTTGTGTACTAACAAATTACACAATATATATATATATATATGTATGTATGTATATATATATATATATATATATATATATGAATATATAGTTGAGCTAAGCATATATGTATGTGTACTAAATGACACTACATATGTATCTAGATGCATAATCAATTACTTATACATTTATATAGTAACTGCTGCCTTTCCCTACACATTAAATACATATAACATGTATTAACTTCATATTTTTGCTACACACTGACTATATATGCAATTGTAGTCATACATTTAGCTATACTTATACTTATATTTAAATATGTAAGGAAAATATCTAACTACACTTCCAGATACATATGAATTTGTAGCGAATGGATAATGTAACTAAATATTTGAAAAATATAGTTAAAGGTTTTATTTATACGAGCATATACTATAATTTTTATGTGTAAATAAATATGTAGTTAAAGCCTTTAGCTATAAAATATGGGGTTTTCATTACAATTTTTTTTGTAGTTAATGACAATTGTTTTAGTAGTGCACCCATCCTAGTACTACTCCAAGCTGAGCATGCTTAACTATGGAGTTCTTTAGCAATGGGCTCCCATAAAAGGAGGTGCACCTTGGTGATATGGGTAGTCCAATCATTCCTTTTAAGATCATCTTATCCAAGGCCTCAAATCCTGGGACGTTACAATATCCATGTGTTGGTTTTGGTTGAGACACCTTTGAGTTGGCTTGGTTGAGACATGTGCATGTGGGTTGATGTGTTTTGGTTGTAACTTGTTTTGATGTTGGTTGTGACATGATATGACGTTATGGTGGATACCTTGACTGGTTCTTGCTTTTAGGTTGTCACCCTCGACCTTGTCTTAGTCAAAACCCTAACCTGACTAGTTTTAGAGTCAAGCGACATGTCCTAGTTGTTCTTGTTTCGATTGTGATAATATGTGAATTTTGTTTCGGTCGTGACCATGTTTGAGGGTCGAGACATGTGTGTTTCTCTTTGTTTCAGTTGTAACACATGACCATGTCTGTTTCGATCAGGACTCTTGATCTTGTTTGATGGTTGGTCATGACACATGAGGATGTTGCAGCCGCAACACATTGCTTAGTGTATGGTCCATACATATACACGTTACATGGTCATAACACATGCATAACATAATGAGATCATACACATGCACACGTAAATGATGTTAATACTTAGTGTTATCGACACAATGCCCTAATCATGTTTAATTAATGATGTTCTAATTCTAGTATGATCCAAGAAAGTGGGATATGATATACTTAGGGCTTAGTGATTGATTTATGATATGGAACCCTAATCGGATATACATATCACCGTAACACTAATGTAGGGGAAAATGATATATTTGTTTATGTCATTTGAAGTGGTTGTCATATTATGATGTTTTCTATCTCTTGTTTATGAACCCCTAACCTTGCACCTGAGATGAGTCTAATATCTTGTGTATGCTATGGCAGTGATCATATGACACAAGGTGATGGCTGAGAGCCTTGATGAGTCATGATGAGATTATATCGATGTGATGTGTCCTATGAACTGATGACTTCTTAATACCTATTATGAGGTGATATCTTCTAGTGATGTGATTAAGGGACTAATATACCACAATGATGTGGCATTGGTGCTAGCCTTGTATGGCTGTGTGACATTGGTGATGGCCTTGTGAATGGCTGTGCTATGAGTTCCATGTGATGATGATGTGACAACTTCACACCTTATACATTTTATATCTTCTGAAGTTGTTTCATAGCTATTCTTAATAGATTTAATTAGGGTTTTGGATGTCCACTTCTATGATAAATCCTTAATTCACCCAATTGGTATAACTAAAAAAGTGAAACCCTAATCATGTAGGTGCCTTGTGCCAGAGATCCATTCCAATGTCTGTTTTATTGCTAGATGGTGAAACGAGTCATTCCTATGGGAAACTCCGAGCGCATATATTTGTATATGTGGGGGTGCAATTCAAGTATCTCCTTACATCCACAGTTACAAGATGTGTGAGATGGCCATGCATGAGCTGATCTCCTTGTGATATGTGATAGGTAGCAATGTAACTACATGTGATGCCTCTTTTAAGAACGACCATGTGTGAGCCTATTCTTCTAGCATCATGACCTGTACCAAGGTGGGATAGGTGTTTATATATGGATGGCCATGTGTGAGCCAATCCTTCAAATTTACTATATGTTGATGTATGTAGTTGAAGGATATCTCTACGTTGTTTCTCTTATACTAACCAAGAGGTGTTGGAGAGGTCATGGATTCTGGCTCTTCCATTGACCTTGTATGGCACTGATTTCAACTTAGTAGTGGTCATTTGGATTTGGGTGGTATGACTCAAATCCTCAAGACAATAATAAAAGATGAAATACATTCGTGTAGTTTATTTTGCTTGGGGTTAAATACACTTCACATTGGTTGAACCCTTTGTTTTATCTTTGTACTAAGTTCCTAAATTATAAGGAGATAAGAAAAATGAACTGTTATACATGTTCTTCATATTCCTTCTTAGAATATTAATTTTTCTATTTCTCAGTGATAACTACCTAGTTTATTTAATCTACATTATCCATTGGATATATATCATTTAGTTGAATCTACTCAACCTATCAAGTATGTCATCTACCTGCTTAGTTACATGTGCTTTTAATAGATGTCAGCAACAAGTTATATCTCTCAATGAGAAGTTTTATCTCACCCATGGGTTTCCTCATCTTTTAGGTGGCCGAGCACAAAGAGGTAGAGATCATCCTATTGAGGTTGAGCAGCAAGAGGAGCAGTAGCTGAGTAAAGGTTGGATGAACTGCTTGTGTTTTGTAGTAGAGTCCTATGTGTTGTCCCTGTACTCTCAGGTCCTTGGGGGAGTTTTATAGATGTTCTATATCGAGACAATGTTTTGGCTATATGCCTTTGTTGTACAGATATGGCATGTATGTATGTGAACAGGTTACCTCTTATAACAGGTTGTGGTTAGTGATCCAATGAATAATGCTATGTAATAATCCTTTGGTAGGTGTTATATATGCAAGTGGCTTTTTGTGGACTTTAATGTAATATGTTTCCACTTGAGGTGGATATGTGCAGACAGTTTTAATTTTCTATGTATTTTGGTAACCTGGTTGATTTGTATAATTCTGTATTTTGTTTTGAGTAATCTCATATGTGTGGTGTGGAGCGTCACAATGTTAGTCCCATATATCAACTGTAATGACCCCACTTCCCGGTAACCCCCAATTAAGGAAGACCAAGAAGTCATAGGCATTATCCCAAAAATAGGATCAATGGTTTGCAAATAATAAAAAATAATTAATAAATTCTATGAAAGATTAAACTTAAAATTGGAGTAAATAGACTTTTGTCCCCGCTCCATTTCTGTCTTCCCCCTGCGAATGCGATTTGGGAGCTTAGGGCTTTATCATCTCGCCTCCTGGGGCTGAGATCGGGCGTCCTGGTCTATCCAGCTACAGTTCAGGTTAGTTGGGGGTGATACTACCCGGTTCTGTTATGGCATAAGAAATAACAAGACAGTGTGAGGAGCTAAGGCTTGAAGATGAAGACATCACCATTTTCTCAGAGGAGGACGAAGAAGAATAGAAGGTGACAATGGAGCTGGCGCTAGCTGCAAAAATAAAAGTTGATCTACCTATTAACTTTAATGCTTTCAAGAGGATGATGGAACTCATTTAGGGGCTGAGAAGGAAACCAATGTTCAAACAAATAGAATATGTAATCATCACGATCTAGTTTGGGGAAAAAGAAGATAAAGAAAGAGTTATGGAGAGATCACCGTGGAGCTTCGACAACAACCTAGTTATATTGAAAGAAATAGAAGGATCAACACAACCATCTGAACTGATCTTCAACGAATCACCCATATGGCTGAGATTGTACAACCTGCCAATGGGGTACAAATCATCCAAAGCGGTGGCTACCATTGCAGGGAATATGTGAAAATTTGTGGAAGTAGATGAAGAGGAAACAACATGGGATAGGGCGTGAAAAGAAAAGGTGGTTATTAACATAGATAACTCGCTCAAAAAAAAATAGAGAATGAAGGATGCTAAATGGAAGATGCTGGAGATAGACATCAGGTATGAAAGGCTACCTAATTTCTACTATAAATGTGGGAGGATCGGTCATGTGTTGTATGATTGCAGGGAAAAGGAAACGGAGGAAGAAGGAAAATGGGGAGCGAGGCTGTGAGCATCACTGAGAAGATAGAGTAGAGCAAGCAGAGAGGGAGAGGAGTACGAGAAGTGTAGAAAGAAACTCGACTGGGAGGAAAAAAAGGAGGAGAACAAACGAACAATAGTACAAAAAAGAAGAAGGTTGTCCACGATAGCAAAGGAGAGCCAACCAGGGGAAGGAGAAGGAAGCAAAAGGGCTATTAAAAGCTCAGAAATTACTGCAAGATAGATGCTAAGCAACAAATGTAGGGAAACAACTTTTACTACGGACAAAGGGAAAGACAAAGCTAAATAGAATGGGACCACATGAGGAATAAAGATCCCAGAAAGCAGACCAGACAAAAGCACTCACAGGGAGGAGCACGATGTCCAGGGAAGTATTCCTACCATCTCTTTATTCGACTCCATACTGTCATCCCTTCAAGATAGTAGTAAAGGCATTGAAAGCTCACCAACCAAGGTCACCATACCACAAAAGATAAAAAATAAAGCAAGTGCGTACAAGGTGCTCGATATGGGGCCACATAGCGAAAACAATCACAAAAAAGAGAAGCAGAACAAACCAAACAAGAAGATAAGAAAATACAAAATGCAAAGGGCAACAATTGTGACAAGGAGATAAATAGAAAACAAAAAGATAAATATAGGGGCAAAAAAACCGAAACAAACAAAAATAGGAGGAATAGCACCTACAGTGAAACAAGGCAGAGAACAAAAAATACAGAAGGGAGAAGAGAGAAAAATGGTTTGGGCAAAATACCCCAAACAAGTAACGGGACCTGATGGTAATCTGGCCCGTGGAGGGAAATGAAACTCATCAGCTGGAATTGTCAGGGTGTGGGCAACCGTAGCACATTCCGCACCCTCCGACACTTGTGTTGGAGGGAACACCCAGATATAGTGTACTTAATGGAAACAAAGATAAAGGACAAAGATTTGAATGAAATAAGAAAAAAATGTGGCTTTGATAACGGTGTGTGTGTAAGCAGTAGGGGCAGAGCTGGAGGCTCAGGCTTGTGGTGGAATGATGTGGATGTTAGTGTTCTCTCCTACTTAAACCACCACATCAATGCTATTATCAAAGGCAAAGGGAATAATCCAGATTTGCAATGTGTGGGCATATATGGTTGGTCGGAAAAACAAAACAAAATCAAGACGTAGGAGCTCATCACAAATATTAAGAACAACAATAACCTTCCGATTATTTTCATGGGGGATTTCAATGAGATAAAGAGAAATTATGAAAAAAGTGGAGGCATTATTAGAGAGGAAAAATACATGAAAAATTTTAGAGAGATGATTGACACTTGTGAGCTTATGGACACTGGATTTAAAGGAAATCCATTTACCTGGGTGAGAGGGAAAAAACCTGATACAACTATCATGGAAAGACTTGATAGAGTGTTGGCTTGTAGAAACTAGAGCAATCTATACCCAAAGGCCAAGGTCATTCACCTCCTTATAAGGATCTCTGATCACACCCCTATTCTGTTAAAATGTAAGGATGGTGATAATTGAACGAGCAAGAGCAGAGATTTCAAAGTAAAATAATTTTGGCTAAAAGACCCACAGTGCATAGAGATTATTAAAGAAAATTGGGCAGCAAAAACTGAAGTATATCAGCAAATAAACCACTGATCGAAGGCTCTTTTAGATTGGGCAAAAATGAAGTTTGGGGCAACTGACGAAAAGTTAAAAAAGGCTGAACGAAAGTTGCTGCATGACCAAGCTCTCCCTATGACTACTGATAATATAAAAAACTGCAAGGATCTTTGTGAAGAAATAAATGAGCTTGAGATGGTAAAGGAGACCTATTGGTTCACAATGGCAAAAGTAAAAGAAATGAAAGACTAAGATAAACACAAGTTATTTCCACAATACGACATCTCAAAGGAAGACACAAAATACAATTAAATGTCTTATGAATGATGAAGGGGTGTGGAAGCACAATGAAAAAGATATTGGAAACATTGTCATAGATTATTACAACTCTCTATTCAGGTCCAATGGAAGTGAGGAAACTGACACTACCCTAGAAGGAATACAATGTATGATCAGCCCAAACACAAATGAGCAGCTAGAAAAGGAACCAAATGAAGAAGAAATAAAGAATGTCATCTTTGCTATGCACCCTAACAAAGCCCTGGGGCCCGATGGCTTTCATGCCAACTTCTTTCAGAATTTGTGGTCTATCATTCGCAAGGATATTGCATCCTACATCAAAGGATGGTGGAAAAATGAAAAAAACTTGAAAGAGATAAATGAAACCAACATTGTGTTGATTCTGAAATGCAAAGAGACAACTACCATGAATGATTTCGACCTATCAGCTTGTGCAACACCATCTACAAGATAATCTCCAAACTTCTTGCTAACAGAGTGAAGCCCTTACTCAATGATAGTATATCCCCCAATCAAAGCGCGTTCATTCCAGGAAGACTTATCACTAACAACACGCTCACTGGTTTTGAAACCTTCCATTCTATGAAGAGAAAGACTAAAGGCAAGAAAGGGCAGATGGTAATTAAACTTGATATGAGTAAAGCATATGATAGAGTGGAGTGGAGTTTTATTGTGAGAATCATGGAAAAGATGGGTTTTGGATCTCTTCGGTGTAAAAAAATATATGAATGTATGAGCTCCGTAACTTTCTCCTTTATTATAAATGGCAGTAAAAGGGGCCACATAACACCTAAAAGAGGGATCTGCCAAGGCGATCCCATTTCACCTTACCTCTTTCTCTTTTGTGCAGATGTGTTCTCTACTATAATCAATAGAGAAGTGGTGAAAGGCCAAATAAAAGGGGCCCATGCTTATAGAAATGGGTCGCATACTACCCACCTCTTCTTCGTGGATGACAATATCCATAATGAGCCTCCATAACGAGCTACTACGAGAGGGCTTCTGGACAGAAAATAAACTACAATAAGACGGAGATTTCTTTCAGCAAAAATACCTCTGAAGACATGAATAAGAGTATCCTTGATCGGCTCCAAGTAAATCAGGTTGAAGCTCACGAAAAGTATCTAGGACTCCCCACCATTATTGGTAGACAAAAAATGAAGGTGTTCAGTGAGCTAAAGAATAGAATATGGAAGAAGATAATAGGTTGGAAGGAAAAAATATTGAGCCAAGCAGACAAAGAAACACTGATAAAGTCCATTGTCCAAGCCATACCTACTTATATGATGAGTGTTTTTTGCATCCCAGATAACATTATCGATGATATCAACCTGATGCTAGCTAATTTTTAGTGGGGCACCCAAAACGACAAAAGAAAAATGCACTGGAAGTCCTGGAGTAAGATCTACCTCCCAAAAAAGGAAGGGGGGTTGGGATTATGTGATTTAAAGGTTTTCAATCATGCTTTTCTGGCTAAAAAAGCATGGAGCCTTCACCATGAATCAAAATCCATTGTTGTAGTAGTTTTCAAGGCCAGATATTACACTAGTAATGATTTACTTACTGCAAATCGAGGTCATGATCCGAGCAACTGCTAGAGAAGTATTTGGGGTGCTAAATATCTTCTTGTTGAGGGACTGAGGTGGAACATATCCATGGATTCCAAAATCCACATCTGGAATGATAGATGGATCCCCGGAAAGCATAGTGTTGTGTCACAAAGTTTAGAGGATAGCAGAGATCGACCTATTTGGGTGAAGGATCTCTTGAACAGCTTGGATGAGTGGGAAATTACTAGACTGAAGAATCTATTCTCAGAAGACATGATAAATGAAATCCTAAAGATTCCCACAAGCATGTGGGGAAAACCTTCGCTCTACTGGTATCGTACCCAAGATGGCATGCTCACTGTTAAATCTGCCTATTTTCCGGGCGTCCTTGGCCATCAGAATACCATTTACAGGGGAAGTTTTATCGACCATGACATGTGGAATAAAGTGTGGAAGAGCTCAATGCATCCCAAGATGAATCACTTTTTGTTTATATGTATGACACATGCCCTCCCTACGAAATGTAACCTTCAAACCAGACACATCAATGATAATAGCATTTGTGATGTGTGTTTAAACTCAGATGAATCAACTATTCATATCGTGACCCAATGCATTCATGCTGAGATGATTTGGAATGAACCTAAGAACAGAGGGTTAATTAGCGGCGCACCAACTAGTGACTTTGGTGATCTGCTCAACTGGATTCTAAACAAAGGGGACAATAGTATTCTTGTCGATTTCACAGCCATCTTATTGGTGGCTTGGATATGCAGAATCGAGAGTATCTTCAGTAGCAAGAACATACAACCATGCTTGACAACACACATCATTCTCCACTGGGCTCATAGATTTGTGGACTTAAGACTCCAGGATAGGATTATTAAAAGAACCACAGTGGACAGAAAAGAGTGCAAATGGAGAGTACCACCTATGGGCTGTACAAAAATCAACGTAGATGCAACATTCATAGCTGATCAAAGGGTGTGTCTAGATGCTATTTTCAGGAATCATAATAGCGAGGTGTTTTCTATGGCCACAAGAACATGTGAATGTAGGATGAGTCTGTATATATCTGAAGCCCAGGGGATCAAGTTTGGCCTAAAAATTGCAAAAGGCATGAATCTCAACCTGATTAAAGTGGAGACCGATGCTAAGAATGTGTGGCAGAAAATCATGAAACAAATGGGGGGTTTAAGCCTAATTGAATTATTGTTCAAAGACATAAAAATTCAGGCCAACATGTTCAGTTCAATTTTTTTCTCTCACACCCTTAGAGAAGGGAAATCTATGGCAAACCGGTTAACAAAAATGGGCCTGGGAGAGGAAAGGGAATTAGTTATCACATGTAATTTCCCAGTATTTGCTGAAGAGCACATTGTATCATCTAGTGATTAATACAATGGCTCTATTTTCATCTCAAAAAAAAAAAACTGGAGTAAAAATTTCTTTTCACATACCTTTCAAAATTAGGAAACTGGAACTTCTACCCTCAATAGAATTCTAGCTATCTAAATCCTCCTTTATAAATTAAGTTTAATCTTCACAAGTTCTACTTTATTGTTTGTAAAATTATAGATAATCCTAAAACACCGACAAACAAAACGTCAATCAGTATAAATGAATATACCAGTATGTGGTGACAACCAAAACATTATACATAAATTCTAACAACATAATCACATCAAATAGTTGTTAACAATGCAAGATTACATTTTTCAATATAACTTCTCAACTGCTTTTACTCATCATCTGGGATACCCTCTCTAGGGTTAAGTCCTTGCAAGTGACTTTAAGGGTACCTTCTCCATTCTACGTTTGGTACCTGGGCTCACCTCTCTAGGTGCCCTATGATCTTCCCTTCGGGGCATGACCACCTTGACCTTCCCTCAAGGGCTTGGTCTCTTATCTTACATCCAGAGATGGTATGTAGGTTCGACCAAGTCATATGTATACTTAAATAATGATAATCATATTCACTTTAAAGATTTTAGAAATAAAATCATCCAAGTAGTTTCTTTCCATTACAATCGATAAAACATCGGGAAACACTGGGAAACTAATGTGTGTAATCATAAATAACCACATACCTGATTAAGAGATTTCACAAGATATATGTCAATCAGGAAATCCAATCCAAGAAAGCAAGTCAACCACACAAAAGCATGGAATCCTGGAAAATATATGCAATATATTTACTACACACTTAATCAAGAACTTACTTTATTGACTTGGAATCACTTTCTAGGGTTTCTAATCCAAATTAGGGTTTCATTATGGTTCCTTTAGATCTATTTAGAACTTTCCTCTTTCACATCAACAAAACCCTAAAATAGCAATTCTAGGTGTAAAACCCTAATTATTCAACTTAATCATATTAACACCTTCATATCATCTAATAGGCTTTGGATCATCCTAGCATCAGTTTTATACAAAGGATTTTGAAGTTCATCTCATTAACAAACATTAACCCTATATTAGGGTTTCTAAGCTCATAAATACACATTAAACATATAAAACCCTAAATTAGGTTATTGAGCACATGGATCGTATGTTTAGACATCATAATGTCTTTTTATTAACAACATGTTAATATGCTCATAGATCATCCATATTAATCTTCCCAACTTCATTGAACATCAAATTAGGATTTTCTTAGTTATAAAAGCACTAAAGCTAGCAACTTTAAGCACTTTTAGAACTATGAATAGATTTATGCTCTAAAACTATTTTTAATGGATTCCTTGTATTTTTCTGATAAAAAATCATATATAGCATGTCTTATTCTGAGCTACCAATAATTAGTTATGAAATCGCAAAGAAATTACCTTTAGGGCCAATGATAGCGCGCCACATCAGCACTATGGACCGCTCTACTCTTTTCCATATGGACTCCGACCAACCAATGGTCTTCGGCCCTCTCAGTGATGCATCTTGCTCATATTGCAGCATGGGCAGGGCACGCAAAAACGCATCTTCCCTCCACGCCAAAGGATCTGGCGCCTAAAGTGCCCGGGGTAGAGAAGACTTTTTGCCCAATGTCATCCCCGTTGCTGTAACATCACGAGACCTGCTTCTCACATTAGCAAACAATAGTTAGTCGTCAAGTTGAGTTTGCACTCCTCCATGTCTGGGCGACAGAAGAAGCTAGCCAGACCTTTGACAGACTCTGCGGAAGTTTTCGGCCTACCGAGATTTGTCGGAGATGGGTGGGATCGGTGGGATGAGAAGGATGTGCGTTGGCGAAGTGGGAGTACCAGGCTCAAGGGGAAAGGTGTTGCCCAATCCAAAATTGATCGCACAATTGAGATCGCTAGGAGTATTTGGTCATCTTGGAGGTTATTGTACCTCTGTTGGGGACCAATGACCCTCCTTTTATAGGTGGAGTCCCCCCAACAGGGTCCTGCTGCCATTAGGATTTGGGGAAACTCCTAGACCTTCCCAAACTACCAGAAACTTAGGTCAGATAGGTACGGAATTTGCTCCCGAAGCTATTGGAACTATTTCCAAATCCGCACGTCAAACACACAGCGAGAGAATCTAAATCAAACAAGACTTCACCTATTACCAGTTCTTCTCAACTTGATGAAGAGCATACATCATTGGATCAACCATCCAACGACTGTAAGGCCTTGGAACATATTGAATTGTGACATTTAATGCCATCCTTATCACTTTAGGAAAACTTACAAAATTCATATCTCTGAATCAGTTTATCATTTTAATCCCAAATTTTAGGAGAAAGTCCATGATAACTTAAACTACTTGTGTGTCAAGTTTGTGACTCAAACTCAAAAGTATGAGAGACTTTTCTTCATATGCAAGTTATCTCTTAATAAGGCGTATTTTATACATATTTTCTGTCTTTTATTCTTTTATATCATTTATTTTGATTCCTTTTACCATTAGAAACCATGTGGACACAAAATATCATCCATGATTATTCCATTATCCATATTTCCACATATCTCTTATCTTTTCCTCATTATCTCAAATATCCTTCTTAATAATGCATCATTTAATTTCTCCTTTTTCTTTTAATCATATTGGACTCATTAACATATTATGATCCACAAAATCACAAGCACAAAGGAAATATTGCAAAGGAAATCCATTCAATACACATAAATCATACAATTTCCATAATCATACATTTATTGGGGAAATTGCATTTCTAGCTATATGAACCCAAAAATTGGGGTTGTAACATCCTTCCCCTCTAATAGGATTTTTCCCTAAAAATTCCACCAAACACACACACAATTCAGGATAAGACTTTTCCATTCCCATCATTGGCTCCCATGTGGCTTCATCCTCTCTATAGTGCTTCTGAGGAAACTTTATCATCTTATATTCTTACATCTGAGTTCTCTCTCACCTTGGTATCTCATACCCTCACAGGTGACTCAGGATATGTCAACCTCTCTTGAGGCTCAATAGGTTTAATGCTCAACACATGGCTCGGGTACATCACATAGTGCTCTAGATCGGATTCACGGAACACATCATACATCATATTATCCTGAGGGGTGAGGCTAAACATAAGCATATCCACCAATCCATCTTAAATGGACCCAGGTATCGGGGACTCAGCTTTCTCAGCTATAACTCAGAGGGGTCGAGTTTTCATAACACATGTTCTCCCACAGTGAATTGAATATCAGTATGCTTCGCATCAACATACGACTCCTAACGCCCCTGGGCTTTCTCATCCATTGCTCGATCAAAGTGACTTCATCTGCACCCACTGTGGTTTCTATAACCTTCACAAGGTCCTCTTACCAACATCATCCTAATGAAGTGGGTACTGACACATCTTTCCTTATAGAGATTCTTACATCCTGTTACTGGCTATAGTGGCTATCATCACAAGCAAACTCTACTAGGGAAGGAACTACTCCCATGTATCACCCTGAATGAGCACACATGCTCTCATCAGACCCTCTAAAGTCTGGATCATACTCTCTCAATTGTCCATCAATTAGGGGTGATAAGCTATACTCAACTTCAATCCATCATTGAGTCCTTCTTATACCTACTTCCTCCACATGGAAGTAAACTTAAGGTCATACTCAAGAACCTTTGACCTTGGAGCACGGTGTAGTTGAACTATCTCTCTCTCTCTCTTATATATATAGTTCAATAAGATCTATCACACTGACAGAGCTCTCTGTCTCAGGCAATGGATTAGGTCAACTTGTTAAGGCGATCTACCATAACCCATATTGCATCATGACCTCTCTTGGTCCAGGGGAGACCCACCACAATGTCTATGGTGATCTAATCCCATTCGCTCTTGTGGAATCTTCATTATCTGTAGCAACTCATTGGGTTACTGGTGTTCAACCTTCACCCTCTGGCATGTATGACAACTGGGCACATGCAACACTATAACCTTCTTCATCTCCGGTCTTCAAAGTACTACTGAAAAATTTAACTATCTCAGTAGTACCAAGGTGTACATGTACTTAAAATCATGAGCTCCTACATGTCATGATTCCTCAAGGTTGACTTCTCAAAAACCCTAAAACACTCTAGTATGGTTTCATCACCTTCCTTTCCTGAGAGGTGCATCTGAGGTTTTTACAACCATCCTTCTATCTCATCAAGCTCTGGGCTGGCTAATTGAGTATCCATCAACTTTACCAATAGGTTTGGTTGTATTTGGGTGTTAGCCATACAAGTCTCATCTTCTAACAAACTTAGGGTTCACCTAGCAACCTCTTCTAGACTCTCTATTGTCTAAACAAGACAGTTGTACATCTACGCTATATTCCACTGAGAACATCTTATTACCACATAAGCTTCCCTACGTGCTAGGTAAGCGTGAAGACATAACACTTCATATACTCCACTCATAATCCTCATCTCAAGTTTTAGATCTAAGAGAGTCAAACAAACTTCAAGCTCGCCATCTCAATTATCAAACTCAAACTCATAACTCATAAATTCCATACTACTTCCAGGGTGGTATGTCATCATATTACCTTTATTCTCCTTATGCCTTTATATCACCTATACGATATACTCTCAAAAAGGATGTGGTACTTCCTCTATACTCAAACATCATAGAAACATTTCAACTCATATCACTTTTATCCTTAATATATGGCATACATTTTTCCCCTTCTCTCACACCCATAATCAGGGGAAATAAGCATTTGGATACAGCCCAAATACAGAGATCTTCCCATTCCAAGAGTAGAGATGGTGCATCACACATCACCATTACACTTTTAAGTTTGAAACATACATCACACATCTCCACATCATGAATATATTCAACCTATGTTTACATCCATGGAAAGGATGCTCCCAAAAAATCTTGTGTCTACATATTACACATACATACATAATCCTTAGTCCTTTCCTAAAGTTCTCAAGGGTTCCAGTACTTTTGGGGTCATCCCTCTTCCCTTATTTATCCAGGGAGTGCCTCCATAATTTTCCCTTTGGGTCCCATGAACTCATGAAGGTGATCAATCTCCTAACCCAGGGTCCTCATGCAAAGATAGCTATTACCTCTTGACCCTACGGTCTTGTGCATCTAGGGAAAAAACAACTCCTACTCCCATCGGTCTTATCTCTACCTGACCTGAGTATCGACTTAGGATTCTATCATGGTACATATCAAACTTGAATCCTCACCCGTATCTTCATCATCTCTATGGGCATGCATGGTTAAACTTACATCCTTCCATAGGGATCATGGTGAGCTACCTATCTTGATCTGGCCCCATATAGGTTACCTCCATGGCAACATATCCTCATGCCCCTTAGAGATGGTAACCCCAGGGTCTATAGATTTGTGCTCACTATGTGATCTCCACTTAGCTCATCAAGATCCTATGAGAGACTTCTTTTGGTTACCTCAAACCTAACTAAAAGTTGGTACTCACCCTAAGAAGGATCCCTTCCCAACATGGAAGAAAAACTATCTCTTGATAGTAACAAAGGTCACAAATGTCCTTACTTCCTAGGTTTACATCATCATGTGCATGCTTAGCCCTATCATGCTACTTATACATGTAGTTAACAAGAACACAACCTACTAAGCCATTCTAAGCTCCTTGGAATATCATACTTGTTCCTTATTCCTCGAAGTTGGCTAATCTCATACATATGTCACCAAGATGTGTGAGGGGTTCATCAAATATATACCTTAGTCTAAGGGGGTTTCCTTTTCCTCTAAACATGAGAGGTTCCATGCTCGAGTTCCATGAACTCATATAGCCTTGTGATCATCATATGCATCAGGTACTACTACTTCCCCTCTTAGGTCTAGGAACCCCATGTTCACTTCATATGCATTAGCTTTCTAACAGCCTGCTCAGTTGTTCCACCATGAATCGAACCTATACCAAATATGGCATATACTTCTTAACACTCTTCCATGTGCACAACCCTTAGAGTCTTACACAAAGCCAATAAACTGGGTGTGAGGCCTCAGAACTTGGTACCATACCTCTTCAGGGTCTAAGGAACTCTCCTTTCTACACCTAGTAGGTAGGTACCTATAATATCTATACATTGGTTTGAGAAGCCTCTTCTCATTCTAGGGTTTGGTTCCTCTAAAGTCAACCATGGAATGAAAATCCTCTAAGGATTGTGCATGAGCCAACCACATACATTTACTTGGGGTCGTCCATTCTAGTCCATATCATACCCAACTTCTCATGATTCTTCATGTCTCAGAGTCTAGGTTTCAAACCTTTTTCCTCGTGTCTCGCTCTCTCTCTCTAGAGCTAACCCTACAATTGGTCTTACCACTGGAGGTTCTCTCTCAAAGATGGGCCGAGCTGTCAACGATACATGTCTATCCCTACTTGGGTGAAACATACTGTCAAGACCTACGTCCGATCCAGATCAGCCAAAGATCTACATGCTCACCTCATAAACTATCTGACATAACCCTTCTGGCCTAGGTCTCAACCTACTATTAGCCTTTCTTCCACTCTCTAATAGGTAGGCACATACCTCTTTTATGTTCATATATGCCTGTTAGGGTTCCTATACGGTCACCATCCACCTTCTCAATGAGGGAGTGATCCCTCATCCTATTAGGTACGACCCACCCAAGGTCGGGTCTCCACAAGGCACTAGAGTTCAAGCAAGCACTCATAGTCTATGTTTCTCATGGGTACTCAAAGCCTCCATGTAAAGTGTTCATGACTAACCCACGTACTTGAGGGTATAGAAGACTAAGGTATTCAACTCATCTTGTCATCTCTTTCTCTAACTACCACTTAGGGTTTGGGCTAGAATCGTTTCCAGAGGATGCGTCCTATCTCTTCCTCTTCTTGGAGGCTTCTTCCTCCAAGGCTAACTATCCCTTCATCCTCCTACACGAATGTCTAACCTCAAAAACTCTCCTGAGGGCATGACAACACACGCCATGCAACCTAAGCATGTAACTAATCTTTAGTTTATGCTTAACTATTAAAATTTATGTCCATGACATCTTGTTTACATGCTTTTCATTATTTGGGGGAGGATTCCTGAATCCTTATTACCCTTTTCCCAAACACAGAAGGGGTGTGGAGAGAGAGAAACCCTAATCACTTAGAGTTATACTTGAATCAAGGTTGAGAAGGGAATAAGACATATGAGAAATTTTTAGAGGTATCTTACTTTGAGTCAAATCCTCTAATTTCGGTTAGGCAGTCACACAAAATCTGGGAGTCCTCATAGACTGACTAGCAGGGTAGAGGAAAATATTGCCAACCCCCAGATTGTGATCCTTTTCTAGACACCTCCATTATTAGAAAATCCTCTAATAACTCCCTTGGGTTCTAAAGAGTTTGTATAATTTTATAATTATTAGATATGAAATGAACAACCATGTTCTGATACCAATTCTAATGACCCACTTCCCGATAACCCCCAATTAAGGAAGACCAATAAGTTAGAAGTGTTATCCAAAAAGTAGGATCAATGGTTTTGCAAATAATAAATTCTATAAAAGACTAAACTTAAAATAGGAGTAAAAATTTCTTTTCACATACCTTTCAAAATTAAGAAGCTGGAATTTCTACCCTTAGTAAAATTTTAGCTATCTAAATCCTCCTTTATAAATTAAGTTTAATCTTCACAAGTTCTTCTTTACCATTTTTCCAATTTTAGATAATCCTAAAACATCAACAAACAAAACATCAGTTAGCATAAATGAATATACCGGTATGTGGTGACAACCAAAACATTGCACATAAATTCTAACAACATAATCACATCAAATAGTTGTTAACAATGCAAGATTACATTCTTCAATATGACTTCTCAACCACTTTTACTCATCCTCTGGGATACCCTCTCTCGGGTTAAGTCCTTGCAAGTGACTTTAAGGCTACCTTCTCCATCCTGAGCATGGTACCTGGGGTCACCTCTCTAGGTGCCCTGTGGTCGTCCCTCTAGAGCTTGACCACCTTGACCTTCTCTATAGGGCTTGGTCTCTTATCTTACATTCAGAGATGGTATGTAGGTTTGAGAAAGTCATATGTATACTTAAATTGTGATAATCATATTCACTTTAAAGATTACATAAATAAAATCATTCAAGAAGTTTATTTCCATTGCAATCAATGAAACATCGGGAAACTAAAGTGTGTACTCATAAATAACCACATACCTGATTAGGAGATGAAACAAGAAATAAGTCAATCATGCAATCCATTCCAAGCAAGAAAGTCAACCACACAAAAGCATAGAATCCTGAAAAGTATATGCAATCTATTTACTACACACTTAATCAAGAACTTACTTTATTGACTTGGAACCACTTTTTAGGGTTTCTAATCCGAATTAGGGTTACATTATGGTTCCTTTAGATCTATTTACAACTTTCCTCTTTCACATCCACAAAATCCTAAAATAGCAATTCTAGGTGCAAAATCCTAATTATTCAACTTAATCATATTAACACATTCATATCATCTAATAGGCTTAGGATCATCCTAGTATCACTTTTATACAAAGGATTTTGAAGTTCATCTCATTAGCAAACATTAACCCTAGATTAGGGTTTCTAAGCTCATAAATACACATTAAACATATAAAACCCTAAATTAGGCTATTGAGCACATGGATCATCTGTTTAGACATCAAAACGTCTTTTTATTAACAACATGTTAATATGCTCATAGATCATCCATATTAATCTTCCCAACTTCATTGAACATCAAATTAGGGTTTTCTTAAGTATAAAAGCATTAAAGCTAGCAACGTTAAGCACTTTTCGAACTATGAATAAATTCAAGCTCTAAAACTATTTTTAATGGATTCCTTATATTTTTTTGATAAAAAAGAATATATAGCTTGTCTTATCCTGAGCTACCAATAATTAGTTATGAAATCACAATGAAATTACCTTTAGGGCCAATGTTAGCGTGTCACGTCATCTCTATGGCCCACTCTACTCTTTTCCACATGGACCCCGACCAACCAATGGGCTTCGGCCCTCTCAGCGACACAGCTTGCTCAGCTGGCAGCTTGGGCAGGGCACGAAAAGATGTGTCTATCCTCTACGCCAAAGGATATGGCGCCTCAAGTGCCCAAGGTAGAGAAGACATTTTGCCCAATGTCATCCCCTTCGCTGGAATGTCGCAAGACCTGCTTCTCACAATGGCGAACAACATTCAACCATCAAGTTGACTTTGCGCTCCTCCACGTCTGGGCGGCAAGTGCAACCAGCCAGGCCTTCAAAAGACTCTTCTGAAGTTGTTGGCCTATCAAGATTCGTCGGAGATGCGTGGGATTGGTGGGATGAGAAGGATGTCTGCCGATGAGGTGGGAATACCAGGTTCAAGGGGAAAGGTGCTGCCCAATCCAAAATTGATTGCACAAATGAGATCGCTAGGAGAATTCAATCATCTTGGAGGTTATTGTACCTTCGTTCAGGACCAACTACCCTACTTTTATAGGTGGATCCCCCCAACAGGGTCTTACTGCCATTAGGATTTGGGGAAACTCCTAGCGCTTCCCAAACTACCAGAAACTTAGGACAAATAGGTGCAAAATTTGCTCTCGAAGCTAATTGAACTATTTCCAAATCTGCACATCAAACACATAGCGAGAGAAATAGAACAAGACTTCACCTATTCCCAGTTCTTCTCAACTAGATGAAGAGCAGTGATCGTTGGATCAACGATCCAACGGCTGTCAGGCCTTGTATAACAACATATTGAATTGTGACATTTAATATCATCCTTAGCACTTTAGGCAAACTTACAAAATTCATATCTCTTAATCATTTTATCATTTTAATCCCAAATTTTAGGGGAAAGTCCATGACGACTTAAAATATTTGTGTGAATTTGGGAATCAAACTCAAAAAAATGAGAGACTTTTCTTCATATGCAAGTTATCTCTTAATAAGGCATAATTTATGCATATTTTCTCTCTCTTGTTCTTTTATATCATTTATTTGGATTCCTTTTACCATTAGAAACCATGTGGACTTGAAATCTCATCCATGATTATTCAATTATCCATATTTCCACATATTTCTTATCTTTTGCTCATTATCTCAAATTTCCTTCTTAATAATGCATCATTTGATTTCTCCTTTTTCTTTTAATCATATTGGACTCATTAACATATTATGATCCACAAAATCACATGCAAAAAGGAAATATTGCAAAGTAAATCCATTCAATACACATAAATCATACAATTCCCATAATCATACATTTATTGGGGAAATTGCATTTCCAGCTATATGAACATGAAAATTGGGGTTGTAACATCAACCCATATGGATTATCTTTGCATGTCATTAGATATCATCAAAGTAGGAGTTGAATACTATAATATTGTTGGTATGTATTCCCAAAGAGACAATAATGTGATGATTCTAATGGCATATCTTGTAAATGATTTGATTAATAATAAATAGGTAGGATTCCAATTTATTCTATGTAATTCAGTTATGAGATAATGATGCAACATTATAAATGTCTAGAGAATGATATTACTCAATGATGTATGTCTTCAAGTATTAACATTGGGGAAATGAGATTATATAGATGTTAAGAGTACATATACATATTCACAATATGTCCATGATTGGTTGTTATTGTGGAATGTTTATAGACAACAACGACACATAAGATGAGAGTGTGAGTTGGTTGATGAAAGAATCTCAATAGTCATGACATGACTATGTCAAACCAAGAACACAAATACATGTTAGACAATAGTTATCAAACAGACCCACTATGAGATTGACATATGGAAGCCATCATCATGGAAGTCATAGTCAGTTCTCATAGTGATGGTGGTGGTTGTGGTTCTTAGACTTGAAATCACTACACTCTTCACATGTCATTGGGTACGCTTTGACATCATTAAATGCAGTCCTAAAACATGGGTTGTTATAAAGATTGGATGACTTCAAAACATGGGGACATACTGTGAGTGATAGAAATGGGATTTGTCCCTCCTTCAAGAGTTTTCTATTCTAGGACTCTTTATTAGTGATACTGAGAAACACATGGCCATGCACATGTGAGTGAATATGTGATATTGAGCTTACATATATCTCAAACAGTCTACTCTGGTTCAAGAAACAATATTGAATGATGAAGAGGATGACTTCTTCATGCCTCGAGTTCACTATGGACATCAATGACAAAGGAACTATACAAACACTACAACACCATACACATATTGTAGGATGAAGTTGTTCTCCAACTTTCTATTTACTTGAGTAGCATTGATGTGTGACTAGGCATCGCTCATTACTTGTGACGTCATAAGTTGTTATGGACATTCACTTCCAACTTAATATGGGACCTATGGTGTCACAAATATGTCTTGATCTAGAAGATGAGTTTAATCTTGAATAATTATTGAATTGATTATTAAAGTACTTAGGTATTCAATTCACACAACATATCAGCTAGCTATGTTGCCAAATGCTTGTCTCACAGGTGAGACGGCTGTTTGGAGTGCCAAACGGTTGTCTCAAGGGTTGAGATGGGTGTTTGGAATGTCAAGCTGATTCGATCATCAATGACATTTTCTAGAACAAAAGTGGAAAGAGAACTAGGTTACACATGGAGATGATATGGTAGATTATGAGAAACACTAGGGAAGGTAGGGGAAAGCTTGTGAGAGTAAAAAACTAGAGGAGTTTATTTTTGGATCGAAATGAAGGAAATCTTATTCGATATGGGATAAGGTATATATGGTTTCGTTAAGGAAGATTTTTCCTTTCTTTTGAACTGAGAGGTCTTAATGATAATGATGTATGTCAAATTTCAGGGGATGATGAGATACATATGGTATTCCAAATATCAAGGGGGTAGGTTTGGTGTGTCTTTGGATGAGGAGGTGGTGTGTCATAATTGGAATGTGAAAGGGATACCAATCAATATAATGAACCAATAAAAAGGTTTCTTTTTCATGTGGGTCCATGGAAAACATGCACGAACAAAGGGGATTTACATATTGATTATGAGGATTTTTTGTCTAAACTATTTTAGACCCATAATGTCAAAGGATATAAGAATAATAGAGTGATGATAACATGTTTGCATAGTTTAAAATTTGATATATCTGATAAGGTTTTATTTTGTATTTTACTAGCTAATAGGATTTGGTGAGAGGAAGGAAGGAATTTTCAAGGATAAGAAGACCCTCTAAACAAGCAGACCTCTTAGTGAAAGTTTTACATGTGATTAATTTTTTTTCCAGGCCAAAATCATGATGTTTAAGATTTTGTTGACACCTTATGATTAGGAAAGTCAAAGTAAGTGATGGTTATATGAGTTGCACAAGAAATAAAAGTTTATTTAATAAAACTAAGGATTCATCACCTAATAGACCACAATGGTGGAATGTTCCAAGAGTTGTGTGACTTGATGTGTTTTAGATTGTGTTACTTTTTTTGAATGAGTGGTCTAGATTGTGCTCAAAGTGGTGGTTGTGAAATGATGGAAAGATATGGAACATAAGTAAATTTAGTATTTTGATGTGATTTTTTTAATTGATGTTGTGAATGCATCTATTTAGGTAAGTAACTTTGGTTGGGAGAAACCCTATTGTTGGGTGTCTTCTAAACACTTTTAACGCTAAGAAGAGTTGGTTTATGTAATCTTGACCATATAGAATGTGGTATTCCTTGGAGGAAGGTGAGTCTATCACCACTATTTCCTTTGAGGATTCTTATCTTATAAATTAATAGAATGAACCCCTACTAAAAGTACTAAAGTTTACTTGAGGAACTTCTTGAGCTTGATCTAGAATAGAGTTAGTGAAATGCATAGGATAAATGATGAGAAAAATAATTTCATCATTTAGGTAAGATTTTCACCTTGCAATTTCCTCGTCATTAGAATCATGTAGCATTCTAGGTCTGAAGTGTTGAGCGTAATGGAAATTATCTATGTTGGTGTTGATTTTTGTTACCCAAATCATCATTCACTGGTAGGTTGATCATCCATGATCATTCCTAAATGAAGTACATAAGTGATTCTAAAATCACCAATAAGTTGAAACCAACAAGCAACATAGGTAAAATACTTAGAGTTGTCACAATCAGTAAGTTGGGGTAAGTTATGTTTTCATAGGAAAGCGTGATCTGAACTCTTGAAACCATGTTTGTCTATTTCCTTGGGGATAATAGAACTCTCTGGATGGGCCAATATCATTAGTATTGATGATAGAAAGTTCTTGGATGTAAAAGATGAATGTAACTTGGAACCTTATGCTTGGGGTGTTGTAGTGGTGTTTTCGAAGTTGGAGCAAGGATGACTAGGGGTGAGAAGTGGTTATTGCCCCAGTATTATTTGAAGGAGAAGAGTATGATGTTAATGTTTTTGTTGTGGTGGGAGATAAAGGTTAAAGTGGCATAGGTGTTTCAGTTTTTTTATGGGGGGTAGGTAGCAACTAGTGCCTTTCCCATGTAGAGTAGACCACACATCATTTCTTGTAAGGGAACCTTGAGTTTTTATTGAGTGAGGGCCAATAGGAGAGAGAGTGTGTGTCACCTATGATAAAAATGAGGGAGAATCATAACATTGTAGGAGATGGTGGAAAGAGGAGACTAATAAACTGTCATACCTAACCTACATGGGGAGGATTGAAAATGATCCACCAATGGGTGAAATAACGGGCAATGATTGGATGGTAGCAACCATATGAGAGGAGGTCATAAGTACTAGTGGAGGAAGGTTTGATGTGTAATAGATAGGAGTAGTGCCAGTCCTTGCCTTGGCATGGAAGAACCAAAGGGAAATGCTACCAATTATACTCCATAAGTTGGGATAAGTATATATTCTATAAGAATTGTACATGAGACACACATTTTGCTTAAAATTACTTGAATATTATTGTTTGTTTAGAATATCAAATCTATTTACATGTATTCCCACACTTTGCTTAAGCCCCTTTTATTATATCAGTATGAATATCATCTCCTCTTGAGTTAGATTAAATTACTGATGATTAGAGTCCAAAATGGTATAACATATTACCAAATATCCTTTTATATGATATTTTAGATAAATTATTATCAATAAGCCTCGATTAGGAGCTACTTTCACAAATTCACATATCAATGAGTTTTGACCTCAATTTGACTCTCTAGATTCTTCTTTGATTTAGAATATGAAAGAATTAATGAAATGCAAAATATTGAATCATTATTGATTAACTAGATGGAATAAAAGACTTAATTAATCACTTAGCATACAAGTAATGCAGTAATATATCAGATGATTTAATAAGAAGAAAGTACTATTAAAATTGGACTCATTATATCATAATTAGCTTGTCTTTCAAATTTCATGTCATCTAAAAATGTTAGGCCACTCAGTTACACTAGTAGTGGAAGACATTCAATAGTCTATGTTAATTGAAAAAATACATTTTTTTAATTTTTGAATGTTCTATCTTATAGTTGCCACACCCTTTATTTTTCCTTAACCTCTTATATCCAATATCTAGTGCACACCCACCCATTTTTAGATCTGATTCAATGGCCTATGTGTTGTATTCAACCCCATGCCCATTACAACAAGAAACTGACAAGATATCCTTGATCACTACTGCTTTTCTCTCTCATCCTTGTCATGTGATTTCATCGACTCAAAATTTTAAGCATGATCACTTGAGCAACCAAGTCCTTACTCGCCCCCTCCCTTGCCAAAAAGAAGAAACCTCCAATTTTATCAGTAACCTTCCTTCCACCTAATGATTACATAAGCCATCACACTAAATCACATGCCAAGGTTGTGGGTTATGAATTAAATGAGTTCGTACAAGAGTTGGAACATTAATGAAATTACAAGAAATGGGTAGTGGGGCTAGTCCCCACATCCTAGTGAAACAAATACTCCCACGACATGGCAAGATTAATATCACTAGAAGAGGAAGAGGAAACAATCACAGTCATCATGGAAATAAAAGCGGCTTGGCATGGTGTGTGACGATTGACTTCCTTCTTCCTTTATCTTCCAGGAACTAACTGTGGCTTACAGCAGAAGCATGCGAATGGACCTCTATGGAAGGTTGCGGAAGGAAAGAGATCTATCGATCTGTGCTTGAGGTCAATAGGCATCGCCAAGCTAGGGAGATAGAACTAGCTTGGTCGATAGGTCTTGTCCTTGCTCTGATCTCAACGACATCCTTTCGACGTTTTTGTCTCAAGAATTTCTTAGATGAGTTGTATGGCTACACTAGGGGCCTATTTATAGGGTCAAGGCTGTCGACCTCTTTCCATCGATGTCGACCATTATTATCAATCGATGGGTCTATCGGTCGATGGATTTTGGACTTCCAGCCATCGGTCTTGGACATCAATGGGGTTTTCGACCTTAAGTGACAATAAGGCTATTGGTTGAATTTGTGGTGGTCGATGAGAGTGTCGACAACATTATCGACGACGTGATGATTTTCTTGTTAGTTGTTGGCTGATGATGATGTTGAGCAGGGGGTTGACAGAGGTGTCGACCTTGGTCATTGATGAGTCTGAGTGTTGTTCCTCTTGGGTTTTGACCAGGGAGGTCGATAAGGATGTCAACCTCTTGTATATCTTGATTTGTTCAACTATTTTAATTTCAATTGGCATGTCGATCGACAGGTCAAAAGTTTCCTTAGACACAAAAGTTGTGTATGGATCTGCCTTCTAGAAGTGCTCAAAATATGTTTCAGTCTTAGGCTTTGCCCCACACCCTACGAGAGGCATCTTCCTCTTGACTCTCACCCACTGAAGGGCAGTGGGACCTCCTAGGCAAACTTGCTGTAGAGTGATAAAATTCAAAACCTACAAAGGGAGTCAAGAAAAGTATTAGATTCCTACAAATTAACATAAAAACTAAGTACATCAACACAAATCTATTCTTGAGGAAACTAAGCTATATGTATGCTAAACTAGACTAATAATGAGCTAAAACTAGGATGCATATGTATTCATTAGTTATAAACCACCACCAACCCTATCATGAATCTCCTCAACCTCCAATTGTGGCACCATCCCGTAAGACGCTTCCGCACATTTAGTTTTATCAAGGATAACATTGATCTCTCTTTCACTACAAAAACCACCTTCTACCAAAGTGAAGGTTAGAGGAGCAACTAGACTCCCATTCTTTCTTTTATGCATGATATCATGTCATATTTTATAGTAATGGTAAAGTTCTACAAGGACTTGAAAATTCCATCTCCTTTTACTTTTTGTAGAAGCTGTAAGTATATAAGGATTATTTTAACATAGTACTTGTTGGTATACGTGCCTAGAGAGCCAATGATAATGATGATTGTACTGGGTCATCATGTACTTGATATGATAATAATAATATAGGTAATTTCATCTATTACATTTCTCACACTCATGAGATGATGACACAAACATGATAGATGTTGAAATAATGATGTTACTCGATGACATACATCTTCAAGTTGAGGACATGAACAATAAGATCATATGTATGATAAGAGTAAATACATTCTTGCTAAGTCTCTACTTAGATATTATTTTGGAAGAAAAATAGAAGACAATAATACATAAGACTAGAATGTTCCTTGATTGATGATAGTGGTGATTGTGGTTCTTAGACCTCAAGTCACTACACTCATCACATGTGGTTTGATGAACTTTGGAACCATCCATGATCTTGAATAAGGGTTTCCATAAAGGTGGTGCTTGGGAACATTGTGACACATGGGGATTGATTGTGAGTGATATAGATGGGATTTGTCCCTCCTACTAGAGTTGATATCCTGTCCACTTGATAAGCGAGACTAAGAAATGCATGGCCATACTCATGTGAGTCAATATGTGATGTGTGAGCTCACATGCATCTCTATAGTCTTCTCTAGTTTGAGGAACATAGATTTAATGTTAAGAGGATGATGATTCCATGCCTCATGATCAATCTTGATACCAGAGACAAAGGAACTATACGATCATGATAACATTCATCAAACATTGTAGGTTGAAGTTGTTCTCCAACTTGCCAATTACTTAGGTAGTAATGATGTGTTTCTAGATATTTCTCATTGCTCGTGATTTCATTATCCGCTTATGGGAATTCACTAACAACGTAACATGGGACCTATAGGGTCACACCCATAGGATGCACTTGGAATAAGAGTTGACTCATGGATATTATTTCACTTAGTTACTTAAACTGTTTAACTAATCAAATTAAGCAAACACTAGTTTTTGAGTCTACCAACTGGAATGTCTAGTTGAATGACTTGTATGCCAGCTGATAGCTGGAATAGCTAGTTTACCAACTGGACATCTTTCGTCATTGGCTGATGTAACTAGCCAGACAACAGGTTGGAGTGTCCAAATGAACAACTATACATTGTTCCTAGCGGATGGTAAAAAAAACTCAATCGAATGATTAGAATGTTTGAACTAACCAATTGGATGTGAATGAAATAGTTTGACTATATCGAACAATTAGTGACATGCATAATGATGTGCATTAATCATTACAATAAAAGCCAATGTTATTGCACTGTTAACTACAAGCTAATTCACCGATTGGATAGCCATGTCGACTGAGTGGTTGTGCCATTCGATCGAAGCAGCCACATGCACTAGATGTCAAACCATGAGATCTTCCCTTTCATATCCCCTAGGTTTTGTAAACCCTAGCCCATTCACTCCTATATAAGGTGGAGGTATCCAAGGCTCTAGACGCACCTTTTCTCTGTTGGATCCTACTATGGGTGATTGGATGCTTTCTGTCCAGCTTTAGAACCTTTCTTAGCCTTGCCTTTGCCTTTTGACTTTCCCTTTATCTTGCTAATAATCATCACATACTTGATCTTGTCTTTCTTCATTTGTGCTTCAGCTGTCCTCGACATGCCTAACAATTATGACAACGGCTTGTCAAGATTGTTCATGTTGTAGTTCATGACAAAATGACTATATGATTCAGGTAATGATTGTAGAATCACATCAGTGGCCAACTCTTGACCTACGGGAATTTCCATCTTGGATAGGCTTTCCACGTACCCAATCAAAGTGAGTATATGGGTGCCAACTGAGTCTCGCTCTTTCATCTTGCTCCTGAACAAAGCCTTGGAGACATCATATCTCTCCTGTCTTTCTTGATGTTGATACATGTTCTTGAGATGTGTTACCATCTCCATGACATTCATGTTCTCATGCTACTCTTGGAACTCATAGTTCATTGAGCACAACATCAGGTACTTGACATCCACAACATCATCAAGGTGCTTCTTGTAAGCATCCTTTTCAGCCTTGGTGCATTTGCGACGGGTTCCGCTGGCTCTGGTGTTTCAAGGACATAGAACTTACGCTCATGTGTAAGACCAATTCTCAGCATCCTAAACCAGTTTTGAAAGTTGGTTTCGGTAAGTTTGTCCTTCTCAAGGACCAATTGCAATGAGAAAGTGTGAGTGTTGTTTGCCATTTGATTGCTACAACAGAAAAATTTGCATTTAGTCCAAAACATTTTGACTTGTAAAGATGTGATAAATGAGATAAATTAGGTGCTTTAATTAATTATGCTCCCACTATTTTATTCAAATTGATAGCCCTCACTATAAACTTGGAAGATTGCAAAGTACAACCTTCTAGTGAGCCAAGATCCAAAATAATTGGATCAATGCCCAACCAACGTCGGTGTCAAAGACCAAATACTAAGGTAGACAACTTTTGCCAATTGCATCATATGCAGCTCTTGGATACATGATCATGCACAACTCCTTGCCATGATGCATTTGTTTGACTCTAGGTACTTGATCCTATCAAGGTTCCCTAGTTAAGTCCAACCCATAAGCCAACACGATGAGTGTGCACCCTGCGGAGGCAGACCCACACACCCACCATGACACTTCCATGAGATGGATAGTGTACTATGCGTAGGCGTGCCCACACATAGTCGATCAAGTTTTTCATGTGTGCTACTTTATGGAAGGCAACTAAAACTTAATATTAATACATATGCATATCCAAACACCACATACTTATAGTACGTATCATATACTACTATATTCACAACCACAAACGATAGACATGCAATCACAAACACAAATACATCGGTTATGTCCATACTATTGTAATCCTTTGGAGGAACAAAGGATTACAGTCCACCTATGGTCTTATGCATCTCATGCAACACATGTGAATCAACATGTAAGCCTATAAGGATCAACATTACAATGAACAACTTCATGGATACATCGTGAGGTTGGAGCTTCAAGTTGCTTCTTTGAATTGGATCTTCTTGTTGCTTCTCCATGGACGCTCCTTGGAGTTGGATCTTCAGGCTACTTCTTGGAATTAGATCTTCATGGTGCTTCTCCATGGACGCTCCTTGGAGTTGGATCTTCAAATGGCCTCCTTACATCAAGTTTACAAAGACTAAAACTAATCCTATCTCTATTACATCATATGAGTACAAATATAAAGGGAAAGAATTAATTACACTTTGAAATAAGAGATGAGGCTCGTCATGCAAGCTGAATACTTTATATAAAGGATCCATATGCAACCATTATACATCGATAGCATTCACAAACAAACATATCCACAAGATTGACATCCACATTCATTCACAACATTCACAAAAGGGGATACTAGGTCATGATTGTGCATGCATTCACAACATAAAACAAAATTTTAATGGCGATGTGTATGTTATCATAGGTATATCTACATATACGTATATACATATTAAAATTGTAGTACTTTTAATGTGGGACATTCCCCATTAAATAATTTTTTGACATCCACGCAGACTATGCGGGGTACACAGGGGCAGCGCCCCTAAAAGGTCTACGAAATTTTACTTCCGTGCACTTAAGAAAATCAGTATTTTCCATAGTCGAACCCATCCAAAACATCAGAAACAGAAGCCTACAGTGTATGCGGAATTAGGTTTAGATTTGTATATTACCAATTTTAATTCACATTGTATGCAACATAGAAAATAGTATACAGCGATTCGATCATATCGAAACGAATCCTAATCCGCTTGATTGCCAGCTCTATGTAGGACAACCATTGATGGATGGAGTCCACTCAGCCATTTGTAGATGAGATATTCTCAACCATCATTGGATGATATTTGTTCAACCATTAGTGGATAGTTTAGAGAGCTCATTGGTTGTCACCTTCCTCGATGTTGGTCTCTCATTAGCAGATACACACATGGTGACTATTGATGGTTATCAAGATGATCATTGGGAATCGACTAACAAAAATGTAGAAATTTCATCTGTCATCATGCAAAACTTGCCATCAGTCCTTGATAGGTGGGAATTCTATCAATTGACAAGAAATGGAATTGTTTAATGATGGGAACACACAATAATTCATTATGAAACAAACGACTAGGGTGGAGGGGCTATTGTTGTGTGGTTTAGGGCATGTGTTGATGAATCATGGACCGATGAAGGGATGGATCATTGAAAATTTGATCCATTTATTAAAAATTTATTTGTCCCTCTAGTTTTTTAGAGAGATCACTGTCTCTATGCTGGTACAGGGATATGAAGCCAAAACCTTCCATGAAAATTCAAGAATTTGATCGAAAATGATACAAATTAACAAACATTCAAGGAAACCTAAATGGAAGCTAATCCTAAGGTAAAATGAGAAACTAAATGTAAAGTTAAGATGAAAATAAAACTAAAATTAGGATGAATATGCATTCCCTCAGAGCTCATATATAAAGAAGATAATGTTGTTTGACGTAATTTTACTGTGCGTTGAAACGCAAGTGAATGCGTCGAGTAGTACATGCCTTTGTGAGGCCCGAGTCAAACTCAGGGATACTGGGAATTTTTGGAGACTCCTACTAACTAATCGTGATCAGCTAAGCCGATTAACAAGTTGAGAGTTGTTGTTAAAATTAAAATAAAATAAAAACAAAACAAAACAAAACAAACAATCGATTAAATGTTGGTTTAATCAATTCAAAAGGGTATCTTTAGGATTGCGGTTTCACCGCGGGTTTTCATTGTATTAGATTTTATATAATGCCTCAATTTTATCTCTCTATTCGGGTAGTGTCCTGAATACAGAATTGCCCACTGTCGTGGTGCAATTCACTACCTACGTCTAGGTCGGTTCCACCGTCATAGTAACCTATACCCTAAACTAGGTGCATTATAAACGATCTCTCAGTATCCACCATTAATTTTACACCACCTTGTTCAAGGGATTTGTCGATTAATGTGAATTCTATCTCTTTTC
Source organism: Alisma plantago-aquatica (assembly GCA_963693085.1). Taxonomy (NCBI): domain Eukaryota; kingdom Viridiplantae; phylum Streptophyta; class Magnoliopsida; order Alismatales; family Alismataceae; genus Alisma; species Alisma plantago-aquatica. The sequence continues at coordinate 481,286,331 of OY856414.1, forward strand.
AACTGTTAATCCTTCTTTCAAAGTGATTAAGGGCATTAGGTTATTATTATGGTGATCAAGCATAACAATATCTTGAGAAAACGAAATTATACCACGGATTTAAGAGATAAAATATGAATTACTATTATAAATTTGTCATACAATGAGTTCCCGATCTACTCCCGGTCCTAAATACGAAGGGGATTAGCCTCGCATATTCATCTCAAGCAAGTACATGGTAGATATAGGGGAAATCATATGAAAAATGTGAAATGAGAGGTGAAACCCCTGAACGGAGAAGAACCGATTGATCCTCCGCGTAGAACACGTGCTCTCCCGCCTTCCGGTGGTGGAATCCATCTTCTTCGGTGTTCGGATCAACTGGTATGAGCTTTTGGCCTCCGTTCTCCTCTCTACTGCTCCTCGGTACTCTGTGCAATGGCTAATGAGATCTCCCTCACGTCCGGGTGGCCGTCATTAGGTATATCTCCCTCATTAGGTCGCTAATTAACCATGGTCGTCCGATTCAGATCATTCCAAAGCAAACGCATATCTTACGGTGTCAATACCATCGACGCGAGTCGATGGTATCGACTCAGTATGGTAGCGGCAACCCTTCTTTCTTTTCGTCTAAGTGCCTGATGTAATCTCGATACCATCGACGCGGGTCGATGGTATCGACGAACCTGTAGCGATGGTTTTATCATTTTGCGTCAATGTAGCCTTCGTGCATCGATGGTATCGACTTGGTGTCGATACTATCGACTGCTTCCTCGGCAGTAACCTGTTGGTAGCTCGATACCATCGACATCCCTGTCGATAGTATTGAGTCTTTGCTGATACTCACGGTTGGCAACCTGTGGTCCGGTTGTTGGTATTGACTTATGTCGATGGTATCGACGGAAGCAGATACTTGTTTTCCCTGAAATTCAAACACGAAACCACATGAATGCACACAAATAATAATATTTTGACAATTAATGCTCAAAATGATGAAATAAAGGGGATTTGACATAAAATAGTAGCAAAGACCAAAGTGGATGAATTATGCAACATTAACCATAAAATGACTAATAAAAGCATAAAACACATATCAAACAGGTCTATAAATGCGACTCAAAATCATTGCATCAAACTCCCCCTCCGCTTGAACGTTGCTCGCCCTCGAGCAACTAATCCTTAGAATAGAATTGCTAATGTCAATTGAAGAACAACACACCACAACCAACATCCCATATGACTCCCACCGGACATTCACATACCGGCCCTCTCTAACCACAGAACGGTAATTACCCTGAAGGCGACAGTAATCATCCATAAAAGAAATTGACCTCAAAACTGATGAACACTATCACATAAGGCAGTTAACATAATAAAACTCGTCGGTTCAGACTTGGTGCATCTTGTGATCTCCTATACTACATTGCTCGCCCTAACTACCATCTACATGGAAGCAGTTCTCTTGATATACCTTAGTGAGGAGAAATTCACGGTGGCCTACCAATCCGAGCAACGGGTGGATGAAGATGGGTGGTTCATGGAAGAAAGTGGAAGTATTATACAGTTTCAACATGCATAAAACAAAAATGTCCTAAATGGTGCAAATGCACATGAAAAATGCCCTAATGCCTAAAATTGGGTGGAATGATGCATGTACTAACCATCCATCTCTAAATGAGATGGACATCTAATTAAGCTACATCATGTACTCAATTATCTTGAAATGCAGGTGATATTAAGTTCCTTTCTCCTTCTTATTCTAATTGCTTCTACATAACTCTTTTCTTCTTCTTTTTTTCTTCATTATGCAGATTTTTCAGATTTTTCTCTTTTTTTTCAACCCTTATATCCATAATTGATAATGAATATTTTATTGGGCTTATTTTTCTTCATACTCAGAAATTTGCACTATTTAGAAGGTATGGAACAATTTAATTCACCATTGGAGAAAAATTGAGATACATGATATACTTTATGCATGAAAATTATGAATGCAACTACATGGCATGCACCTAAGGGTAATGTGCATGTATCACTATTCTACTTTTTTTTATATATGCAAAACATATGGAAATAAATTCAATGCAGGACCTATCTATATGCAATGCTTTCAAAGAAGTTAAAACTATAAAGTACTTCCAATTCTTGTGGTGGATTGTGAAAAGTAAAGAGGTGGAAAGATCATAAGACTAGATGACTGAACCTTAGAAAGATATTATGTGTCCCTCCTTACTGACCTATGTAGTAGTTAAGAGGTTTCTCTCTCTTACATCCAATTAGAGTCTCATTACCATTTGGTCAGTTTAGGCTCAAACAACCATTTTCGTACACTTTCATGAATAATTAGGAGTACAGTTGTGAAATTTTGTTTTAAAGTTGACAAAACCAATCATTTTCGTGGGATATGTGCCCAAGGTTAAACAAGACAAGCTTTCCAAACACACAAAAATTTTAAATTTCCCTTGATTTTCCCATGCACAATTAATGAGATGACACAAACTTTATGACATCCACGATTACACTAGATAGAATGTGGATCCTACAAAAACTAAAATTGCAAGAAACAAATACCAAGAACAAAAACAATAAAGTTAAAAACTAAAACAATAAAAGATAAAGCTATTCCATCTACCCCCTAAGCTTGAATTCGACTATGGCCTCATAGTCAAAAACAAACTTAAAGATTGGAACAGTGATACCGGATCACTCCTGTGGTGGTGGAGGCGGGTATTGCGGCGCCGTGGGGTCCCAAGGCGGGTACTTCCCCTGGAATGTCAGATCATACTGGGGCATCGGTGGAGGCTGTGGATACCCCCCAAAATAATTCTGGCTCCAATAATGATCGAAGAACGGCTGTTGTTGCACCTCCATCCTGTGCAACCTATCATGGATGTTCTGCTGATTCTCGAAAAGAAGGCGCTCATTCTCAAAAATCGCCTGTTGATTGACAAAGAGTCGGTTGGTAGTATCTTGAATACCGACATGGATGGCTGTGTGGCTATGCTGGGTCTGTTGGATGTCTTGCAACATCGCGTACATGCCCTGCATCGAATAGACATCCTCGCTCAGCTGCGAGGGCGGTGGTGGTGGAGGCATAGGATGTGATGATGAAGATGCACCTGGATGCATCCGAGGACGCTTCTGTGGTGCCACTCGTGCTCGAAGAGGTGTAAATGCCTCCTCTTCCTCCTCATCCTCGTCGTCATTTCCGTCGTCGCCGCCGTCGTTGCCACCTTCTTCATCGGAGTCGGCGATGGCTATGATTGGCCATCGTAAGTGTTGTGCCCCATCGATGTTGAAGACTAGATCAGGCAGCGTGCACTCTTGGTAGTCGTAGTTGACGTGGAAATGCGCATACGCCACACCATCTCGAAGAAGTAGGAGATTGGACAAATGTAGATGCTGCAAGTTCACCTTGATTCTTGTAGAGAGAGGAGTCAGCTGCTCGAGATTCAGCCCCAGGTAGATGGACAACTTGGTGATAAGCCCGCCAAAGTGAATTGGGGCTTTCCTCATACTCCTCTTCACATCCAATACTCGCTGCAGAAAGAAGGCACCCCAATTGCATTCTTGTTTCTTCAGGAGTTTATACAGAAAGAATAGGTCTGACCCCTGAAATTTGCTGAGGGCCAGATCACCCCGAGCATTAATAACTGTGGAACTGAGCATCCGGTGCAAGATCCAGACGAAAGGGTGCTCGAAATCGGCCACTGCGGCATTGTGGTAGCTCATCAACTTTCCTTGCGGCACCGTCACCAGCTCGGAGAAGATGGTGTCGTAGTCGGTGCGGTTGTCCGGCTGCCGGTAGTCATACTGCGAATGGTTCCAGTTGAAGATCCTATTGAACTGCTTGAGTGTGAGGGTGTAGTCGTGGTTGTACAGCCGAAAAGACACCCGGCCCTTGACCCACTCACGATCGGTAGCTATTATGTCGTTTGGCACGACACAGACGTCCAGCGACGCCATGAACTCTGCCACCAACTCTTTGTACGTCGGCCAGTCATTGAAGAATGGCTGACCATCAACATGTAATCGTAGCTCATCGGGCATTTACCCCGTGTGACGGGCTTGCCCCTGCAGAACGTAGGCCAAGTTGGCCTCAAATCTGAGATCTCGGATCATCTCCCGGTCCACATATCGGGTGGGCTCGATCTTCCTCCGCATGATCTCCTCGTAGATCTTCCGGACCTCTGAGGAAGGATGGACAAGTCGGGGACGTGTGATCGATGATGGTGGTGGTGGCACGAATTTCAGGATGTCCATCGGATTCGCGTGTGAGGAGGAAGCTCCGGCCACATGCACCATGTTTGCGACGAGAAATGGGGATCAGAAAGAGAGCTCGGTGAAGATTGGAGAGTTTAATCTCCGCTCGATGAAGACCTTCGCTCGATGCTGCTCGTCGTCGGGCTTGGACAGCTCGCGGGATCGCTCGGCACCAGAGAAGGAGATTTCTCTAAAAGCGTGACGTCAACTGACGCAATCACTCCCCTTAAATAGATGTGGCCGGCGCCACTGTTGACCCGTCGATACCATCGACACTTGTCGATGCTATCCGCCCCCTCGCTGGTATCGACGGTCGTCGATGGCTGGATCTTGAAACCCAGATCACTGACGTGTCGATACCATCGACATGGGTCGATGGTATCGACACTGTACCCGGATCGACCGTCTTGATGTCACGATCGCCGTTGATTTGTTCATGCAGATCGGTGACGTGGATGGTCGATACCATCGACGCGGGTCGATGGTATCGACTTTTCTTCGTTGCAACACCTCCGCTTTGCATTTCAACCTGTAGATGTGTCGATACCATCGATGTGGCCATCGATGGTATCGACTTTCCTGAGTTGATTTCTTCTGTAAATCTCCAGAGATCTCGATGCTATCGATTGGCATGTCGATACCATCGACCTTATATTTGTGATATGCATGTAGGTATGTCGATACCATCGATGAGTCCGTCGATGGTATCGACGCAGTGCGATTCTTGCAGTCGTCAACCTGTACCATGGTCGATACCATCGACCAATGTGTCGATGGTATTGACTCTGCCTCAGCCTGCACAAAGAACAAACCGATCATAGTATCTTTTTTACACTAAAAATTAAACCAAAACAAATCAACCTACAAATGTACATGAACTAAACTAAGGTACCGATGGTTGGGTTGCCTCCCAACAAGCGCCCTTATTTAACGTCTTAGGCTAGATGACTTTTGGGCACCTCATGCATCCAAAAGTGAAATGAGTTTGACCTCATTCACCTTCCTCTTGTAATTTTCACCAAAGTAGAGCTTCAATCTTTATCCATTCACCAAAAACGTGGTCTCACCATCACGCACCAAGATTGCGCCGTGTGGTTTGACCTCTTCTACCACGAACGGACCACTCCATCGGGATTTGAGCTTCCCGGGATGCAACTTCAGTCATGAGTTGAACAACAATACACTATCTCCTTTCTTGAACGTGCACAACTGGATGTGGCGATCGTGGATTAACTTGGTGCGCTCCTTGTATATCCGCGAGTTCTCGTATGCCGTCATCCACAGCTCATCTAACTCATTCAATTCAAGCAATCTCTTCCTCCCCGCTCCATCGTAACTCAAGTTGAGCCTTCTAAGCGCCCACTGTGCCTTGTGCTCTAACTCTACCGGTAAGTGACAAGCCTGACCATACACTAACCTAAAAGGCGTGGTGCCTATAGGTGTTTTGTAAGCCGTCCTGTACGCCCACAATGCATATGGTAGTAGGGCACTCCAATTCTTTCTCGTAGACGTCACCGTACGCTCCAAAATCTTCTTAATTTCATGATTGGATACCTCCACCTATCCTTGAGTCTGTGGGTGATATGGGGTACCTATGTTGTGTTTGACCCCATATTTCTTCAACAATGCCGAGAACTTCTGATTCCTAAAATGCGTACCCCCATCACTGATGATCATTCGGGGCACTCCAAACCTGCAGAAAATGTTTTCTTTCACGAACCTGCACACTACAGTGGAATCATTAGTCCTTGTGGGTATTGCTTCTACCCACTTCGACAGATAATCAAATGCTAAAAGAATATATAAATTTGAATTTGAGGACACAAAGGGTCCCATGAAATCTATGCCCCACAGAACAAATACCTCCACTTCTTGGAACACATTTAGGGGCATCTCCTGTCTCTTTGAAATATTACCTGCTCATTGGCAGGAATCACATTGCCTTACAAACTCGTAGGCGTCTCGGAACAAGGTTGGCCAATAAAGGCCACTCTCCAAAACTTTAGCTGCCGTACGAGAGCTCGCATGTTGTCCTCCCATAGGTAGTGTGTGGTAATGACAGAGAATGCTCTCGTACTCCACCTCAGGCACACACCTGCGTAAGATACCATCCCTGCATTGCTTAAGAAGAATCGGTTCATCCCAAAAATAATATCGTAAAGAATGGAAAAATCTTTTCTTCTCTTGATATGACCAATCTTTCGGGATGATCCCGCAAGCCAAATAATTCACAATCTCAACGAACCAAGGGTCTTTTTAATTAACTTTTAAAATATGTTCATCCGGAAATGTCTCGGTTATGGGTATATGTAAATCTTTTTCATCCACCCTCTCTAACCTAGATAGATGATCCGCCACAACATTTTCAATCCCATCTTTATCCTAGATTTTGATGTCAAATTATTGTAAGAGCAAAATCCACCTAATTAATCAGGCTTTGCGTCTTTTTTCTCCATTAAATATTTAATTGTGGCATGATCAGTCCAAACGACTACTTTAGATCCAACTAAATATTGCTGAAAATTTTCAAAAGCGAAAACAACGGCGAGTAATTCTTTTTCAGTAGTTGTATAGTTTAATTGGGAGTCATTCAAAGTCTTTGAAGCGTAGAAAATCATGGCGGGTTTATTGTCCACCCGCTGCCCCAACATGGCTCCTACCGCAAAATCAAAAGCGTCACACATGAGTTCGAACGGTTTAGTCCAATCTGGCGTTTGAACAACCGGTGCAGAAATCAGTTTCTCCTTCATCACGTCGAACACATGTAGACATTTGTTATTGAAATCAAATACAGCGTCTTTCTCAAGCAGTTCGGATAGAGGTTTCACGATTTTTGAAAAATCTTTTATAAACGGACGATAAAATCTGGCATGTCCCAAGAAACTCCTTACCCCTTTAACAGAATTTGGTGGGGGCAAATTGGAAATAACTTCAATTTTTATCGGATCCACCTCTAAACCTTTGATAGACACCTTGTGTCCTAGCACTATCCCCTCAGTCACCATCATGTGACATTTTTCCCGGTTGAGGACCAAATGTGTGTCCTCGCAGCGCTGTAAAACTTTGTCTAGATTATAGAGACATTCGTCAAACGATGCACCATACACCGAAAAGTCATCCATAAATACCTCAAGACAACGTTCTACCATGTCAGAAAAGATAGCGAGCATACAACGCTGAAAAGTCACAGGTGCATTGCATAAACCAAAAGGCAATCGGCGATACGCGAAAGTCCCATAGGGACAAGTGAAAGTAGATTTCTCTTGGTCCAAAGGATCAATTGAAATCTGGTTGTACCCCGAGTACCCGTCAAGAAAATAGAAGTGCGATCGGCCGGCAAGACGCTCTAGAATTTGATCGATAAAAGGTAAAGGAAAGTGATCCTTTAGCGTAGTAGCATTCGGACGGTGGTAGTCAATACAAACTCACCACCCGATTACCAATCGGGTGGTGACAGGTTCATTTAAAATATTTCGGGTGACAGTAATTCCCCCCTTTTTAGGGACTACCTGTGTGGGACTCACCCATGTCGAGTCTGGTATTGCGTAAATGATACCTGCAACAAGAAGTTTAATAACCTCCTTCTTCACAACCTCCATCATGCTTGGATTGAGACGTCGTTGAGGTTGAATCATGGGCTTGGCTCCCTCTTTGAGCCGAATCTTATGCTGACACAATGTAGGGGAAATCCCCTTAATATCTGCAACGGACCACCCAAAAGCTCCCCGGTGGTTTTTCAGCACTATCAACAATTGTTCCTCCTTATCCGCACTCAAATAAGCAGAAATGATCACAGGTAACTTGTCTTCCTCAGCTAGAAAGACATATTTGAGATGCGGTGGTAGCGGCTTTAATTCTAACTCCGGCGGGCTGACCAGAGATGATTGAAGCGGCGGGGGAAGTTCACCTAAATCTTCATAATGCCTCTCATAGAATCATGGAAGCATCTGAAGCATTTTGGCGCACTCCTTGAGTGATTCTCTCTGCATCCAATCATGTGTAATATTTACCAAACAAGCCTCTAATGGTAATTCAGGATATGCCTCAAAAATAGAAATTGCAATAACATCATCTTCCGTAGAAGGTGGAATGTCCTCATCCTCATCATTAGGGAACCCTACAGCTTTACACAGAGATACTACCTTGGTATATTCCATGATGTCCACAGCCAAAGTTCCATTGTCCACTTTACTCATCACATGAGCCATGTCCAGAATTGGCTTCCCAAGACAGAGTGAAATATTATTATCCAGATGTTTTACCACACGGTATTGTTCCTTTGCTTTAAACGACACAGTACTAGAGGGCATGACCATCTCAAATCGGTCATCGGCTATACCCAAGGTCAAACGACCTCTCCCCATCTCTAAAATCATGTCGGCTGTAGCTTGGAAAGGACGTCCAAGTAATAGCTCGTTGACATGTTCATCCTACATCTCCATGACTACAAAATCTGCTGGAAAAACAAATTTGTCCACTTTCACTAACACATCTTCATAGATTCCATATGGCTTTACCACTGAGTTGTCTGCCAATTGAATAGTCATGTTGCTTGGCCGTGACTCCTTCAATCCCAACTTTTTGAATGTAGAAAGGGGCATCAAGTTGATGCTTGCCCCTGAGTCACATAATTCTTCACCAAATTTGACTTTTCCAATATAACAAGAAATGTTAAAACAACCTGGATCTTGACTCTTTGGCGGCAAAGTGCCCATGATGAAGGCACTCACTTGCTCTTTGAGCACGACAACCTCTGTATCCAGAATTTTCCTCTTCTTGGTAATGATCTCCTTTAGAAATTTCCCATAAGACGGGAATTTTCTCAATGGCTTCCAATAGAGGAATATTGACTGAAAGCTTCCTGAAACTGTCCAAGAACTTCTTAAATTGTGCATCTACCTTCCTTGCCTTAGCACTGTTTGGATACGGGATCGGGACCGCTTGTGCCCTTTGATGCGGTGGCACATAGGGTGTCTTTTTCTGAGGTCCTTCCTCCTCTGCAACATGTTCTTCAGTATCATCCACGGCTGCATCATCAACCTGCCCTATAACTGGTGCGGGCAGCTCCTCATTGGCTTCACCTTCTACTTCAGCTTGTGGTGTGCTTGTCGCCTCGGCCCTTGGATTTAGAAATTTCTTGCCGCTTCTTAGCAAGATGGCCTTTGCCTGCTGGTTTCCCCCTGGAACATTGGTGTTTCCCAAAAAACCTGGATGTGCCAGTTTCTTTAAACTGGCTATCTTTGCTGCCATCTGTGCCATAGATGTCTCAATGGTCCTCATTTGCGCCCCATGGCTCTGCAGTGTTTGCCCAAACTGATTCATAAACTCCCCTTGCTGTTTAATTTGCTGGCCGAACGTAGTCATGAGTTCTTGATTTTGCTTTATCACCTGATTGAGCAGCTCTGTGCTCTTATCCTCTGTTACTGGCTGGGGTTTGGCATCTGGATCCTGCTGGAAAATTGTTTGGATCCTTCCACGAGAACTTCTTGTCTTTTCTCCATGCGTAGTCGTTGTTCCTGTAACCTGGCTGCTGCCGCATAAATTTCACTTGAGCCTCGTCCACGGACTCAGTATCCTCCTTTGCAAGCAATTTCTTTGTGAGAAGATCCATCTTCTCATTCAGTTCTTTTATTGCCTTAGATTCTCCTACTGGTCGGACCTGCTCCACGACGCCTCTTTCGCCCCATGATTGTTTCCTAGCCATGTTCTTTAATATCTCCCAACACCTGGTGTCCGTGTTGTTCAAAAAGAATCCTGACCCAGCTGAATCAAGGTTTCTCCTATCGTGCTCGGAGAGAGCAAAATAGAAGATCTTTACCTATGTTTCTTTATCCAGTCTGTGATGCGGGCACCGTCTCAGCATGACCTGAAACCTCTCCCAGGTCTCAGAATATGTCTCACTTGCCTGTTGGGTAAAGTTATGGATCTTCCTGATCCTGTCATTGGTCTTCTTGGGAGGAAAGAACCTCTCAAAGAAAACCTCCACCATATGGTCCCAGGACTCCAAAAATCATCATCTAAATTGTGTAGCCATTCTTGCGCGGCTCCTGCCAATGAACTCGGGAAAAGCTTAAGATAAAGTGCAACCTGTGGAAACATGTCGATTTTAACCATGTCACAGTTCTCAACAAACTGACTTATGTGCGCCACGGGGTACTCATTCTTGAGCCCATGAAAAGCATTGGACTTCACCAGATTTATCAAAGTCGGATCAATCTTATAGGTAGGTATGTTGATTGCTTGCTTCTTTATAGGCCCTTTTGACGCGGATGCGGAAGAAGCCTTTATCTTCTCCCATATAGTCTATGGCTCGGCCATCTATTCTTGTTCGAGTTCGGAATCGACTTCCTCTTACTTCTCTTGCTCGTAGTAATTCTCGTCTTCAGGTCCCGACAGCGGAACCTCAGGTGCGCGATCCGCGTAGTCAGTACTACGTGTCTGCACCATGCACAGTACCTGAAATGGGAAAATTCGAGTTCAGTACAGTGCTTTGACGAGTATAAAAATTATCGAACAATTTAAAAATATTTGACGTTATTTCAAAATAATAAAAAAAATTGTGGCCTAGAGTGGCCGCTTGTAGCACTCAAAGTGCCAACAATTCGATGTATCCCCGGCAACGGCGCCAAAAACTTGACACAATTTTACTGTGCGCTGAAACGCAAGTGAACGCGTCGAGTAGTACAGGCCTTTGTGAGGCCCGAGTCGAACTCAGGGATACTGGGAATTGTTAGAGACTCCTACTAACTACTCACGATCAGCTAAGCCGATTAACAAGTTGAGAGTTGTTGTTAAAATTAAAAGAAAATAAAAACAAAACAAAACAAAACAAAACAAACAATCGATTAAATGTTGGTTTAATCAATTCAAAAGGGTATCTTTAGGATTGCGGTTTCACTACGGGTTTTCATTGTATTAGATTTTATATAATGCCTCAATTTTATCTCTCTATCTGGGTAGTGGCCTGAATACAGAATTGCCCACTGTCGTGGTGCAATTCACTACCTACGTCTAGGTCGGTTCCACCGTCGTAGTAACCTATACCCTAAACTAGGTGCATTATGAACGATCTCTCAGTATCCACCATTAATTTTACACCACCTTGTTCAAGGGATTTGTCGATTAATGTGAATTCCGTCTCTTTTCAACCGTTAATCCTTCTTTCAAAGTGATTAAGGGTATTAGGTTATTATTATGGTGATCAAGCATAACAATATCTTGAGAAAACAAAATTATACCACGGATTTAAGAGATAAAATATGAATTACTATTATAAAGTTGTCATACAACGAATTCCCGGGCTACTCCCGGTCCTAAAGACGAAGGAGATTAGCCCCGCATGTTCATCTCAAGCAAGTACATGGTAGAGATAGGGGAAATCATATGAAAAACATGAAATGAGAGGTGAAAACCCTAAACAGAGAAGAACCGGTTGATCCTCCGCGTAGAACACGTGCTCTCCCACCTTCTGGTGGTAGAATCCGTCTTCTTCGGTGTCCGGATCAACTAGTATGAGCTTCTGGCCTCCGTTCTCCTCTCTACTGCTCCTCGGTACTCTGTGCAATGGCTAATGAGATCTCCCTCACGTCCGGGCGGCCGTCATTAGGTATATCTCCCTCATTAGGTCGCTAATTAACCACAGCCGTCCGATTAAGATCATTCCAAAGCAAACACATATCTTACGGTGTCGATACCATCGACGCGAGTCGATGGTATCGACTCAGTATGGTAGCGGCAACCCTTCTTTCCTTTCAGCTAAGCGCCTGATGTAATCTCGATACCATCGACGCGGGTCGATGGTATCGACGAACCTGTAGCGACGGTTTTGTCATTTTGCGTCGATGTAGCCTCCGTGCGTCGATGGTATCGACTTGGTGTCGATACTATCGACTGCTTCCTCGCCAGCAACCTGATGGTAGCTTGATACCATCGACATCCCTGTCGATAGTATCGACTCTTTGCTGATACTCACGGCTAGCAACCTGTGGTCCGGTCGATGGTATCGACTTCCGTCGATGGTATCGACGGAAGCAGATACTTGTTTTCCCTGAAATTCAAACACAAAACCAAACAAATTCACACAAATAATAATATTTTGACAATTAATGCTCAAAACGATGAAATAAAGGGGATTTGACATAAAATAGTAGCAAAGACCAAAGTGGATGAATTATGCAACATTAACCATAAAAATGACTAATAAAAACATAAAACATATATCAAACAGGTCTATAAATGCGACTCAAAATCATCGCATCATTGTTCATTCCTCGCCTGCCTTTCAAAGAACTCAATGGTGAAAGAGTGGATAGAAATGCAAGTACCCATTCATTTTTCATATCCTTTAATGCCCATCATTAGATTATATAAACTCAAATGAACTTTTTCCCTTCCCTATCCTCACCTCTTTCCCTATAAATAGTACATAGCATTGAAAAATGTCTTATATTTTTTTCCTAATTTTTCTTTTAGTTGTGTTATGCAATATTATTTTATCATTGTATTCATATGATTAGAACCATTTAGAAAACAACTACAACCATGTATGTTCTCTATGACATACTCATAAATGTAGGAGATTTTGCTAATGAACATATATATATATATATATATATATATATATATATATATATATATATATATATATATACTTTTTGACTGGTCTACATGAGGAAATATCGACACTTAGATTGACTGATATCTTAATATTTGGAGGGAAACATGCATGCATGGATTCAACTAGTGGTAGGTTTGAGGGTTGGGGCTTTTAATATGTGATAGATTGTCATCAAAGCCATCTCAACCAAAGTTGTCGTGTATGAGAAAGTGTGAATATACAATCATTATGGATTTATACTCCCTGGTTTTGATATTTTTTTATTCTAAGCACCAAAAGATGTGGAGGTTCTCAAGAAGGACCAATAACTTATGTGTGGTTATATTTAGAAATCTAAGTCTATGGATATTGTGTTTCAAATTCTTCCATCCGCAAAGGAATGCATGTGTTGCTTGTTTCCCATATGCCCTCCATCTTAACGTACTTGTAACTTCCATTGTAAGTATCATTTCCCTCGACACCCATTGTCTAAATTTGGATTGTGAAAGTATCAAATCCATTGAACATAGCTATCTGAAGAAGAATAACTACCATTTCAAATATTATTTTGCTATTAGTTTTTCTTGAATGGTAATATGTATAATATCATTAGTATGTAATTCAAAATTGCTCGTGGCCTGGCTCTTATACCGTATGGTCTCCCTTGTGGTACTTTTTCTGTTCCGTAAGAGAATGGAAGAATTGCCTATGATTTGAAGTAGGGTCATCGCTTCACTTGGTCTTTCTTCATAATTCCCACCCCAATCTAATGTAATTGCAGAGGAGAGATCGAAGAGGGTGGGGCATCAGTACGTGATGTTTAGCTATCCCAAAATCCGATCAATGTCAACCTCACTAATATGTACTTCAATGCAATTTTCTTATAAATTAACCAATATGTAATAAATATTGATTTTATTGTTTCTTTGTTATTTTATTGTTAGATAGCTCGAGATAAGGGAAACCATTTGGAAATTTGTTTCTTTGATCAGTGGTTGTCTCCAGTAACCTTGGTTATCGCTAAACTTGTAATTTATTTAAAGTTTTGTGTCATTAAATATACGTTGATTATTCTTCTCATTATTGTTAGAATAGCATGATCAAATACTTGAAGATCCATGGTGAGTGCATCAGGTCCACGACTGTTTGAAGTTGCACATGAAGGAAAATCATCACAAATAAGCAAAAATTACCATATAATAGACAACAAGACCTCATATGGAGACAGTCAAAAGCTAATGACCTGATGAGGAACAACTACAATTTTACAAGATATGCATGGTACGGTGTTTCTTGCTTCAAGTAGAGTATAAATTACCACATAAATTGAACAAATGAAGCAAACTACTCCTACGTTAACAAAGCACCAAGTCGATAGGAGAATGGGGGCTTGGAAATAATAAGGATTGTCAAGTTCAAACCAACGCATAAGACAGACCGTCACAATCACCTTTTTATAGAAACAGAGACCATGTCGATAAAATTGAGTGACGATATGTCAAGCAATAAGGTAACCAGATAGAAACCCATATCAGGCGTGGGACCTATATCGGGTGTGGGTTGTTGCTTTGGGTAGGGTAACGTCGAGATAGTTTATAACCTAGCAGCCAAATAGGTGATAACTGCTGAAATATCATTATGCTCTAGGTCATTGCACTCGAGCTAGGGCCTCACCTAGCACTCAAGAACATGAACCATATTTTTTGATCAGAGAAGTCGAAGATGCAAAGTAATAGGTTAAAGAGTGTGAAGAGGTGGCTAGGAAGACTACACTACTAAAAAAAATTCTTACGTGACATTTAAGTATGTCACCTTTAGTTTAAAAGGTGATGTGGTTGGTAATCATCTATTAAATGGCTGTCATCTTTTGAGTGTAATCTATGAACTATGTAGGCTTTGAGAAGTATGTCACCAATGCTTATTAAAGATTACATACATCATTGTCACCATCTTTATAAACATTGATAAGAAATAATGTCACCTAATATATATAAGATGACATGCTTGTACATAAAGTATGCATGAGACAAGTCATCAAGTGACACACACACATAAATAGTTAATCAGAACCAACTACAACATATTTTAAAAACATCCATAAATGAAACATTCACAAACCAACTCATATATCTATTGATTCAAAAAAATCAACTATAAAGGAGACGATATTATAACATCCATAGATAAAAGCTTCATAAACCAACTCGTGTTTATTGATTTAACCAAAATATTTGTTTACAAAGGGAAAGATGTGATCTTTTTCCCCAAAACTACAAAGAATGATACAATTCAAAGGATAATTAGTATTAACATTGTTTCCTATATGTGGCATGCTTTCTTTGTAATTATTATTTGACAAAATCACAAGATCCAAGCAGAAGTTGTTTGTAGAAGCATAGCATGCCACATACATGTTTTCCAGTATTCCATTCATTATCGTTCATCCTTAGTTGGATCCTTTAGGTTCTCAATACTCAAAATAGCTCCATTAGGAGGAGGATGGTAAAAGAATCAAAAGTCGAAGTTGTCACTGTTGTACCACTGTTGTAATTGAAATGATGAGAAATCTGGAAAAATAGAAAAGAATGCCATGTTTGCACCTTTCTATTGCTTGGTTCTTAATTTCTACATAAAAACCACCAATATAATATAGTTAGCCAATACGATTACAGAAAATAAGTTGTAGATTCCATATCTAATTAGTTTGCTAATATATCTACAAAATTAGATTTCTATTTATGTTTTCACACGGAAAACAAGGTTGTATTGGTGCACAGAAACATAATTTCAAAGTACCTTTGTCTAAGGCATATGTTTCAGTCTTAAGATTCTTTCAAAATGTCTTATTGTGAGTGCAACTTCGTTGCCCTGGTTACCTTATCATATTAGGCCATGCTGATATAGTTGAAGTCCACGAAGGATTTGAAGATCTCATTGCATCTATAGGTAGATTGCATACTAAAATCGTCTCCTACAATCTTGACCAGGCCCCCACATTCCTTTAAATATACCATCCTCTTCATTGAGCATTTTCAACTGCAACTATAATAGCACACTTGGCAGTTTTCTTAATCATGGAGTAGTCACTTGCTTTCTATAGTTATATGCCCTACATGGTACGTATGTAAGTAAAATTAGGAGAAAATAAAGATCTCATCTTATCCTCCTTTAGGAAATAAAAGAACCATAGGAATCATAATGAAATATGGATATTTAGGCAGCACCATACCTAAATAACTGTGAGCAAAACTAGAGCTACTACAACAAGTCGTATATCTGGACAAGGTAATTATTTTAAGCGCTTTTGATACCCTTCTTAGAAAAGAATCTTCATATATAGCTAGTTTTTCTTCCTGCAATACAAAGACAAGGTTAATGCTGGCACAAGAAAGTAAAAACATGTGTAACACAGATAGTGGAGCCAACTTGCAACCAGAAATGGACTACAACTCACACCTCTCATAAGAAATTGTGGAATCCAAGCAGCACTGAGGAATAAACTATTTGACATCTTACCAGTAGACGATGGTATGTGAAATCAAAGAAAAGAAAAGAAGTGAGAGTGGAATATGCGATCTCAGTGAGCTCAGTCATAGTGTGTGTGATCTAGTAAGAATGTATAAAAGATGCTACAATTGCCATTCTACATACCAGTGAGTTTGAGCATGAGAGATTGGAAGGGGAAGATCAACATTTAACATTGTCTGCTGAGGCATCAGTGGAGGAATTTGAAGGTTGACAAACCTGACTGGAGTAGTAAGACGGAACCACCGTGGTTGTTGGCCAGAGCATGCACAAAGTTAATTGTTAGAATCCTTGAGACAGGTACATGATTGAGATGTCTGGTCCTCAATTGCAGCACCTATGGGTCTGCCAATTGGGGAAAGTAATAGAGATGTTTAAGGAAGTAAAAAATAGGAGAGACCAGTTGGTACCTTAGAAGGAAGGAAGACCAGGAATTGAATTTCAAAGCGTTATTGCTCCGCAATTCCTGAGAACTTCTAGTTTTTGGCAAGGTCACCACTGCCGATTTCCGGCTACGGCACCACTTCCATTTAGGGAATCGCTCCCAATTTTCGGCTATGACACCCTATAGGGGCAGACTCCTCGACTACAATGGAGGCTTCGAGCTTGCTAGACGAAATCCTGGAGAGGGTGACAAAGTGGTTGTTCGTGAGAGCAGGGATTTGTGGAGGCGAGTAGTCAGGGAGTGGGGCAGGAGTCTGACCGTGGCAGGGAGTTTGTGAGAAGTCGGGGGAAGGGGGTACAACCGTGCGTGTTGTATGGGGGATGTGTGAGATTATGCAGCTGATTTAAAAAAAAAATGTTTGCTATATCTTTAACTGAAATATATAATACTAAGGTCCCCTACAAAAACAAAAAAATATATTTCATCAAATATCCTGTGTCAATTGCATGTAAGTCCCTTGCGACTCAAGTAACTTGAAAATCATTCTTTGCATTTATTTTATAGTTTGCATTTCTTTCAGAGATAAATTTGTTTTCAATGCTTATAATTAAGATTATACCCCATAGAAGATATGGGAGGAGAAATATGCATCTAGGGATGATTATTGGATCGGGCCGTCCCGATGTGACCCATGTCCTGACCTGCACAACTCGATCCAGGCCCGATCCATGTAATTTACATGGGTGGGCCAGACCTAAGATTTTGACCCAGATATTTATATTAGTCAGGCCACGGCCAAGGTAAACCTAGGCCCGAAAAGCTAGATACCCAGATTAATCATATACATTTGTATATGTAACCACATGTTTGTATATGATATGTATCTTTTGTAAGATTCATTTGACTACAAACTTTCAAAACTACATTTAAATAACATATATTAGTCAGTCATATTAATTACTATAAGATCAATGCACTAGAGTAAATCTAGGACACACACATTCATTTTTTATGTAACATGTTCATTAATTTATACAAATTAAATCTAAAAGATTGATTTTCTTCTACTTACATGTGTTCCAAAAATCACTTCAGTCGCAACATTACTAGATCATAAATTAAAATATAAATGTGCATATTCTATTTGATGTTAATTGTAAAAATCTCATTGGCATAAATAAATGGGTTGTGATTGTGATTCTAAATGTGTGTGATTTGTATTCTATGTGTTTCATCCATTGAATTTATGTAACAATTTGTAAGTGTATTAGTTTCTCTAATATACATATAGATTACACGTACCTATTAGAATGCATATTAAAAACTATGTTAATATTTTGTCTTATGTATATGTTGAAATATCTTCATTTACTATGTTATATGGGTCGGCCTGAATCCGATCCGAAACCCAGCTATATTATGTGGGTCGGGTATGGGCCAAGTTTTTTAACATTACCCAAGTGTAAACCCAGATTGAAATCTGGTTAAAAATATGGGTTTGGGCATGGACTTGCCAAAACCCAGGTGACCCGACATGATGCCCATTCCTACTGCATCGGTGAGACAGTTACCAACTTCCTAGCTGAGGAAATGTTGGTGTCACCGCTGATAGAAGGCATGGAAATGGGGAATTGGGGTATCTGGGATGATATGGATCTTGACTCTCCAAAAACAAGTGAGTGTTGACTAGGAAGTGGTGTGGTGGCGAAAAGTGTCCACAATATGAGGGACTACCAAGAGGAAGGCGATGAGTTCATATGTGTTATGCATACCAATAGAGGTTCTCAGTTGGTCGATATAGAAGATGTAAATTTAGAACATGGAGGTGAATTGGAAATAAATCATGATAGTCTGGGTGCTATCGAAAGTCTGAGCGACAATGGAACCACTCAAGTTTTACACAAAGGTGTTGCTCATGACGAGGGTGGATTATCCTAGTGGGATTAAGATCTCACTGCATATGTGAATGGAGAGAAATATATTGTGGAAAGAGATCAACATAGTCTGCTATTTTTGTAGAGATTTTATTACTTGCTTCTAGAGATTGCAACACTCGCTTGTGGGTCTGGAAACACTCACTTGTAAGGTTTTATCTCTCACTAGCTAGACTTGCAACACTCACTTGCGGGGCTTGCAACTCTCACTAGTTGGTATTATAGCACTCACTTGAGGGGCTTTCATATCTCTCTATCATGAAACTGTCACATATCATGACAACTCCCTTTAAATGCATTTGTGAGGAGTCGTGACTCATATCATGAGAGTTTCCTCTCACAAAAACTCCCTGTAAAATTACTTATGAGGAGTCATGACCCATATGATGACAGTGTTCTTTCACAACAAGTCCCTAGAAATATATATATGTGAGGTGTCATGGTCCATATCATGGTAGTTTCCTTTCATAGAAATTCCTAAAAATACTGTTGGGAGGAGCCATGGATCATATTATGAAGTGCCCTGTCATAGAAAGTCCCTGAAAATGCATTTGGGAAGCTTCAGGGCCAATATCATGATGAATGTCATGTCACAACAAGTCCCTAAAAATGCATTTGGGAGGATCCACAACCCATATAATTATTGTGTTCTCTTATAAAAAGTCCTTGGAAATGCATTAAAGAGGAGCCTGAGCCCAAATCTTGATAGTGTCCTCTCATAGAAAGTCTCTAAAATACATTTTGGTGGATTTAGGGACCATATCATGATGAATTTCATCTCACATAAAGTCCTTAAAATACATTTGGAAGTTCCACAACCCATATCATGACAGTGCCTCTCACAACAAGTCCTTGGAAATGCATTTTGGAGGTGCCAGGGCCATATCTTGGTAGTGTCCTCTCATAGCAAGTCCCTAAAATTATATTTAGGAGTAGCCACATCCCATATCATGATAGCATCCTCACATAACAAGTCCTTGGAAATGAATTAGGGGTGAGGCAGGACCCTTATCACGATAATTTCCTCCCACTTCAAGTCCCTAAAACTGAGTTTGTGAGGATCTAGTGTTCATATCATGACGATGTTATCTCATAGCAAGTCTCTAAAAATACCTTTGGTAGGAGACATGGCCCATATCATGAAAGTGTTCTCTCATAGAAAGTCCCTAAAAAAACATTCAGGAGGTATCAGTGCCGATATCAAGGCAAATGTATCTCATGGAAAGTCCCTAATAATGCATTTTAGAGGAGCCACAACCCATATCATAATGGGGTTCTCACAAAACAAGTCATTGGAAATGCATTAGGGAGGATCAAGCTGGTGACTAGTACACCAACGGGAGAGACAACTCTTTCCTATTCATTCTAGTAGAACGAGATGAGTTCTTGGTGGTCCATGTGGACTACTTTATAGGCGAGGAGGTTGTTTCCTGCCTTTAGGAGGACAATGTCATCCTGTTGTCGATGGTGGAGACTAGAAGCTACTATAGATGTCGTTCAAGTGAAATTAAAAAAAAGTTGCACAACTATGATGAGGAGATTGTCACTAGACTTTCTCCAAGACCAGGTATATCCTCAAAACCATCCTTTCCATTATATAGTTGTTGATGCGATCTACTGTTTAATGGGGAAGATGACAAGTAACCTTTTTTTTGTTTCTGCTGCAATCATGACAATATCATCTCCTAGAATGTCCCCAAAAATGCATTTATGAAGAGTCGGAACCCATAATATGAGAATATCCTCCCACAACAAGTCCCCAAAAATTCATTTTCAAGAAGTAACGACGCATATCATAACAATGTCCTCTCACAACAAGTATGTGAAAATGCTTTTATGAGGAGCTAGGGCCCATATCATGACAGTGTCCTCTCACAAAAAGTCTTTGAAAATGTTGATATGTGTATAAATGTATTTTCCTTTCAACTATTCATAAAGGAGACATGTATGAGTTTGGGGACGATAACAACATGATCAATCGAGTGCTCACAACAGTCATTAACTATTTGTAGCAATTGC
This sequence comes from Alisma plantago-aquatica, assembly GCA_963693085.1. Taxonomy (NCBI): domain Eukaryota; kingdom Viridiplantae; phylum Streptophyta; class Magnoliopsida; order Alismatales; family Alismataceae; genus Alisma; species Alisma plantago-aquatica. Next base: position 481,307,032 of record OY856414.1, read on the forward strand.
TACTAGGAGTGGGTGGGTCTACGCAAGTCATTGCCAAGAAGAAATTTTCCTCATAAGATAAAGGCACATTAGCAATATAAATAAAATTGTTATACATACAAAAATGAAAATAGGTTTTCCTGGATGCCTTAGTTTTCAGCTCTGGTTTTTTTGTGCCCACGAGGTGTCTCCCACACAAATTGAATGGTGAGCAGACTGGACAAAATGGATGTTTTTGCAAGTGAAATCATGGAAATTAACTACCTACTTCACATTTGTCACCTTGTGATCTATGACTCATATCATGACATTGTGTCCTCTCATAGTATGTCCCTAAAAATGCATTTGAGAGGAATATTGTAACATAAGTCCAAGCATTACGACACTTGTCCTTCAGAGTGAGGTACCAGGAGAGGGTCCAAGGCCCATATCATGATAGTTTCTTCTCACAGTAAGTCCCTAAAAATGCATTTTGGGGGTGTCAGGGGCTATATCATGATCATGTCATCTCACAACATGTCCCTAAAAATGCATTAGGGATGTATTAGGGCCCATATCATGTCAAATGCCATATTAGAGATAGTCCTTAATAATGCATTTGGGAGGAGCCATGACCCATGTCAAAACATTATCCTCTCAGAAAAAATCCCTTTAAATGCATTTAGGAGGTGCCACGACCTATATCACGACAAGTCTCGTCTCAGTGTAAGTGCTTGATAAGGCATTTGGGAGATGTCATACCCCATTTCATTAAAAGTGTCCTCTCACAACAAGTCCCTAAAAATGCATTTGGAAGGTGATAGATCCCATATCATGATAGTGCCCTCTCAGAGCAAGCCTATAAAAATGTGTTTGACAGGTGTTGGGGCCCATAAAATGACAAATCTCATATCACAACAAATCCATAATATATATTTGGGAGGAGTCACAACCCATATTATGACAGTGTCCTCTTACAAAAAGTCCATGTAAAAGCATTAAGGAGGATCTAGGGCCCCTATCTAAACAATGTCCTCTCAAAACATGTCTCTTAAAATGCATTTGGGTGGAGTTGGGGCCCATGACAATTTCCTCATATAGCAAGTCCCTAAAAATACATTTGGTAGGTGCTAGGGCCCATATAATAACAATAACAGTGACCTCTCACAATAAGTCTTTGAAAATGTATTTGTTAGGATCTGGGGCCCATATCATGAGAATGTCCTCTCATAGCGAGTCCCGCCTAATGCATGTGTGAGGAGCCATGGCCCATATCATGCTAGTGTCCTCTCACAAAAGGTCCAATAAAATGTTCCTGGGAGGAGCTAGGGCCCATGTCATGATACTATCCTCTCATAGTGTGTCCCTAATACGTGTATATATGTATTGTCCTCTTAAGTATTCACAAAGGGACGTGTATGAGTTTGGGAACAATCAGAGCATGATTGGTTGGATTCTTGCGATAGCTATCGCTCATTTGAAAGAATGTTGATGGGGGTGAGGTCTACGTAATTCACTGCCAAGGAGAAACTTTCCTAGCAAGACAGAGGTCCAATAGCCTTATAATGATCACAAAAGAGAAATTTACAAGTTTGAGGACGATTGTCATGACAATATCCCTTTATGAATGAATCTCATAATGACTTAAATGACTCTCAACAACAATTTCTCTTACTCAACTCCTTTATAAATTTTCAAATAAATGTATTGATATATCCCCGTAAAAATGTGTTTGAGAGGAGTCATGACCCATATCATGACACTGTCCACTCACAAAAGTTCTAAGACCCATATCTCACAACATAACATCGCTACTGTCTCCACGACACACATCGTGACCATGATAGAACGTGATACAATGGCGTTAAAGCAAGGCGTCATGACCAGTGTTACACATAGGATTCGCGAACAACCCACAAAACAACATCGTGACCCACCCTCATAGAATAATGTCATGACCACATCAAATGTAGTGTCGCGACCAGACCAAAATGAAGTGTCACATCTAGAAGCAAAACAGACCATCACTGTGGGCTCCGATCTCTAAAACACAAAATAAACTCAGCATAAGCATTCGATTAACAGCGGAATACGAAAAAAATCACGAAAAATTAAAACTTTTCGAGACAAGATTTTGAAATCATAAATCTTCTTTCATAGAAGCAAGATAAACAATTTACATCCCTGTTAAATCACTTCTTGAGTGATTATATACAACCAGATACAAAATCTCAAGATTGAACACCAAAATCTCAGATCAACTGACTCCAAGGACCTTAGAGTACAGAGATGACATAAGACTCTCTAACTAAAAGACTGGACAGTCAGAATCTCCACCTGAGACTCACTACTGCCCCTGGTGTTGTTGCTCCTGGTACTGCTCTCCTGCAGACTGGTTCCTTCATCCTCGACGACCACGTAAAAAGTTGAAATCTACGGGGTGAGACAATTTTAAATAATTGTCCCAGCGAGAGTTATAACTCTCCGCCAGAAGCTTTGTTGTAGCATATAAGGAACACATAAGCAAGGTAATCTAAATTACTCAACAGCAGATTGGATATTATGTAAAGCAACTGCAATATGGAGAACATGTAAACCAATGTAAACTATGTAACATCAATCATTATGTCTCGTAGTTCAGCCATAGCAGATATGCTATGCGGCGGTTTATGTTTTACAAACATTATTATGCCCTGCGGGGATGAGGTATACCGCTCATACTCCCACCGATCACTAGTAAGTCGCATCGGTATCATACTAGGTCATCAAAAGAGCCGGATTCTTATGACCTCATCTTCCTCAGTCAGAGTGAGGATCAACATGCAAGACATCTAGTGTCTCTGCTACTATAGCTTACCAGGGTATTCTGGCACTTCGTTATTAGAGTCACAGTGGCATTTTGTACTCTCTTCACTATCGAAAGATTTCTTGTTTATCTCTCATCGATGCGGTATAAAAGATTTCCTCGGGAGAATAGTGTTACATCACCTGGCATAAACATATAGTGAAGGGTTGATGGATTAAGATACGTCTACATCAATTCCTACACTAGGATGTAAGGATATTCACATTCATATTACCCCACATACTCAAAAGTATGTGATCCAGGAGTTCCCTTAGGAAAACCTATTTCACCATCATTTAACTTCTGACAATGATGGATCTATGATCAGGGCTCTACATGGTATGATTATACTTGATTAGTTAGGTACATTTCAGTATTCTATTAACATCATACATGTTCTCAAAGATTTAATAATTAGAACAACAGTTATGAAAGTAGAATACTAAATGTATCAAGTCTAACTCACATCAGTTATCATTTCTTAATCATCTCATCACAAGAAATCTAATTAGCATGATCTTGATGATACTCATGGCTCTTTCAACCTATCATCTCATATGATTCCACTTAAGTTTAGGCAACATAGCATATCACTATTCATAAAGCTAATAACATGATTTCAATGAATATGATATCATAATCCTTACCTGGATATGATTATTCTCTTATAAGAACCTACATGGTTAATTCAATTAACAACAATAAACAATTCATATCAAGAGTTGTACCTTCATGCTTAAAGGCATAACCTGGAATTAGGGTTTATTGTACATTTCAGCACATCACCCTCAATTAGGGTTTACTATTCACATTACATGTTATTACCCTAAAAATAGGGTTTATTATTCACTTCATAGTGAATTGAGCTCATAGCATCATCAAATATGAGAAACATCATCATTGATGCCTTCAAATTAGGTTAAGATTCATCAATTATCATAATTAGGGTTTTCATGATCTCACATAGGTGGATCATACCCTAATCATGCACATTCATATACATTGAAGGTATTTTACTTGAGTTTCAACCATAAATGGCACCTTCTCTCTCCTCTTACCAATAGATGGCGATTACATCACTCTAGATTAGGTTAGGTCAAGTCATCCTTGATTAACATGAGTTAAATCACCACTATCATATCATTAGGGTTTGCTTGATTAAGGGGTGTTGTCTACTTGAACCCTTCCAGGGCACATTGGTAAAATACACCATTGACCACAATCATGGATTAATCTATTAATCACTTTACCTCTTAATGTCTTTGGGTATGATTAGAGTTTAAGTTGAACCATCATTGACCCATTTAAACCTTCAAAGCACTAAGTAATCACAACCCTAAAGTTTCCAAACGATTACACACTTTCAACCTCCAAACGGTCTTGAGACTGTTTGGATTGACCGTTTGATATAGTTGACTTCAAGACCGCATGTCACTCAAGACCGTTTGAGTGCATTGACCGTTTGAGAGTGTTGACTTTGAAACCGTTTGGATGAAATGACCTTGAAACTGCATGAGTTGAAACAACCTTGAGATCGATTGGACCAAATGATCTTGAGATCATTTGAGCCCAAACGGTCTTGAGACCATTTGGATTCAAAAGTTCTTGAGACCGTTTGGTCCAAATGGTATCAAAACCGCATGGACCTTAAAGGTGCATCAAAGGTTATAATCGATTAGGGTTATCTATGTTGAAGCCCTCAATTGGTCACATCCTTGTTAATCACTTATCAATTGGGCTAATTAGGGTTATATTTAACCAATTGGACACTCAATTGACCCACAATTGACAGCCAATTAGGGTTGAAACCGATTCAATTAGGGTTTGTGATCACTCAACCATCAATGTTCATTAATGTGAATCAAATTGAAGTTGAACCCATCAATTGACACTCAATTGGGCCCAAACACGGCCCAAACGGTCTTGAGACCATTTGGACACCCTCCAAATGGTCTTGAGACCGTTTGCCCAAAGATTCATCAAAATCTAAGTCAATTTGATAAGGGTTGATTCCTAATTAGATCTAAATTCAGCGTTTTTAATCAATTCATCTACCTATTGTGATTGGATCCTCAATTGACCAAATTATCTTAACCCTAGACCTACAAACAGTCTTGGGTTGTCATCAAACGGTCTTGAGACCATTTGAGTGAACCCCCAAATGGTCTTGAGACCGTTCGGGCCCTTCAACCCAAAGTTCACCAAAATGGGTCATTGAAAACAACAATTCAACCCGATTAGGGTTTAGGGGGTTGAAGTGCCTTCAACTTGTGATTGGTTTGCAATTAGGTTACAATTATTTGTAGATGATTAATTCAACATGTGTATATAAGACCTCTAAATGGTCTTCCCTTGGTCAAACCTACCAAACGGTCTTGAGACCGTTTGATTCTAAACGGTCTTGCAAGACCGCATGAAATCAAACGGTCCTGAGATTGTTTGATTTCAAACGGTTTGCAAACCGTTTAGACCAAATGGTCCAAGGTCATTTGGTAAAGTAACCTAGGAAATCATGCCCATCATCTTCAACCTTGGAACAGGTCGGTTACTTCATGATTTTACTTGCAAAAGTGCAAGGAAGAGTGGGGAAGAAGAACTTAACTACTACTTGCAAGAATAACGATATGCATAATAAAGAAAGAGGTTTAGAGTTATAAAGCCCACCTTATGGTTGTTCCTAGAGCTCCAAGCTTCCAAGCTTCAAGCCTTTAATGGCGTCTTGAGATCCACATGTTGGCCAAAGGTGTTTCTCCAAGGAAAGGTTGGGGAAAGTCGGCTAGAACAAGAAAGCTAAGTAAGAAAACCATGAAACCAACCTTGTAATTCACTTTCCTCCATGAATCCGAGCGAGGTGATGGTCTCTTCTTACCTTATAATAGGTTGGTCATCTCCCTGAGCTCCAAAGCTTTGCCTCAAGTTGGTTGAGCAAGATGATAAGTGAGAAAGAAGAGGAAATGTTCCTTTGTTTGCAAAGGAAAGTTGTACATATATCTTTAGGTGAAACTTCAACATAAGGACATCTAATTTCTCAATTTCTCATATAAGTCCCTCCTTTCTTCTTTGCACATCACATCTCCTTATTTCTAAGGAAAAACTCCTTCTAAGACCAAGATGTAAAGGCAAGGAAGGTCAACTTACTACCTAGTTGCACATATAAGAGGGTCCCATTACTCATAACTTGGTGATTCCATTACAAAGATGTTCCTTATTATATGATTATTCAAATGAAGCGCCCCCTTCATCATTATTACTCTAAATGATGTCAAGAGTTATTAAAGATATTCTAAAAGGTATATTTTACAAGTTGCATCCCACATTTTGTGTAAATTGCACTTTACTCCAAAACTAGGGTTTTAAGCACAAAGATTGCTCCTCAAGTTGCATCTTAATGCCCAAGCTTGGAGAATCCATCAAACCTCATCATATTCACTCATATGATGTCTCATCACCAAAGTAACATCTCAACATGTGAAATTTGCAAGTTAACCCTTCTAATTGGGTAATTTGCACATAGGCCCCTGCTTTACAAAACAATACCACAACATTATTAAAAAGGGACATAATTGAAATTGTATGTTCCTCAGGAACTTAATTACATGCCAACAGATAATCACAAGTATCTAATTACATATTTAGGCAAAACATCTAGGGTTAGTTCATAACCCAGGTCAGGGATGTTACAAATTCTCCACCGCTTACAAGGATTTCTTCCTCGAAATTGATAAAATATATTAAGAGAAAAGAGTAGGGTATTTCCTTCTCATCTCTTCCTCTAGTTCCCATGTGGCTTCTTCGACTCCACGATGATTCCATAGGACTTTCAAAAGACTTATATCTTTGTTTTTTAGCTTTTTAATTCTATTATCAAGGATTGACACTGGTCCTTCCTCATAAGTTATATCATCATTCGATTCTACCTCCATAGGTTGTAGAACTGACTCGGTGTCACGGTGACATTTCCTCAACATAGAAATGTGAAACACAGGGTGTAACTTCTGCAACTCTGGTGGTAACTCTAGTCTGTAGGCTACCTTTCCAACCCGTTCAATGATTGGATAAGGCCCCATAAATCTAGGAGCTAACTTCCCTTTCCTTCCAAAATGAAAGACTCCTTCCCAAGGAGAGACCTTGAGGTACACTCTGTCTCCAATCTGGAACTCTAAGGGTCTACGACGTCTGTCAACATAAGATTTCTACCTATCTTGTGCATTCTTAATCTGTTGTTGAATTACTTTGATCTTCTCTGTAGTCTGTTGCACAAGATCAGGACCTAACAGCTGGTATTCACCGGTTTCATACCAACATACTGGTGATCTACAACGTCTACCATACAATGCTTCATAAGGTGCCATGTCAATGCTATGTTGATAGCTATTGTTATAGGCAAACTCTATTAAGCTTAGATGTCAATCCCAACTCCCTGTAAACTGGAGAACACATGCTCTCAGCAAGTCTTCCAAGGTCCGTATAGTCCTTTCCGACTGTCCATCAGTCTATGGATGAAAGCCTGTACTAAACCTTAACTGGGTTCCTAAGGCTCTGTGCAACTGTTCCCAAAAACGACTCGTAAACTGGGGACCTCTATCTAATACTATAGTGATAGAAACTCCGTGCAAACACACTATCTCTTGAACATACAGTTGTTAGAACCTTTCAGCAGAATAGGTTGTTTTGACAAGTAAGAAATGCGCTGTCTTCGTCAATCTATCAACAATTACCCAGATGGAATCATGTCCTTTGCTTGTCCTGGGTAGGCCAACCACAAAGTCCATGGTCACATGGTCCCACTTCCACTGCAGTATGGGTAAAGGTTGCATTGTTACCGCAGGCTTCTGGTGTTCAGCTTTAACTTTCTGACACACAGGACACCTAAGAACAAACTCAACAACATCCTTCTTCATCCCAGGCAACCAATACATATCTTTTGAGTTTCAATACATCTTGGTGCTCCCTGGATGCATAGCATACATCGAAGAATGAGCTTCTTCCAGGACTAACTTTCTTGTTCCAGGACTAACTTTCTTAAGTTATCCACATCCAGAACTATCATCCTACCATGATAACATGGCACCTGGTCATCCGAGTCATGGAAACCATCTCTCTTCTCATCTCCATACTCCGATCTGATCTGCTGAACTGCAACATCAACCTGCTGTGCCTCCTTAATCTGCTCTCTTAGAGTAGGGTTAATATGCATCTCAGCCAACAACCCGACTAACAACGACACCTTCAACTGTACATTGTTTTGCCTTAAGGAGATAAACATATCTCTCCTAGGGCATACTAAAGAGTTTCGTTGTGCCCTTTCATAGGATGGTGTTTCTAATTTCCTACTCAGAGCATCTGCAACTACATTGGCCTTCTCTGGATGGTAATCCATTATACAGTCATAGTCCTTGATTAACTCCATCCAGTGACGTTGCCTCATGTTAAGCTCGTGCTGAGAGAAGATGTACTTAAGGTTCTTGTGGTCTGTAAAAATCTGGAATGTCTCTCCATAGAGATAATGTCTCCAGATTTTAAGGGCATGAACCACAACAGCTAACTCCAGATCGTGTGTCGGATAATTCTCCTCATGTTTCTTAAGCTGCCGGGAAGCAAAAGAAATCACTTGTTTATCCTGCATCAACACGCATCCGAGTCCATTCTTGGAGGCATCACAGAAAACTACATATCCTTTACCTTGCTCAGGTAGCACAAGCACAAGTGCACTTGTCAACCTCTCCTTCAACAACTGAAAAGATTGCTGGCACTTATCACTCCAGACAAAAGGAACATCTTTCTGGGTCAACTTGGTCAAGGGTAGGGCTATAGAACTGAAGTTCTTAATGAACCTTCGGTAGTAGCTAGCTAACCCTAGGAAACTACAGATCTCCATTGGTGTCTTCGGTTGTTCCCATTGTAGAACAAATTCTACCTGTTTAGGGTCAACATGAATACCTGAGGCAGATACCACGTGTCAAGAAAAGATACCTCTGGCAACCAGAACTCGCACTTGCTAAACTTAGTGTATAGCTTGAGTTCTCTTAGCAAAGTTAGAGCCTGATGAAGATGTTGTTCATGTTGCTGAGCATCTCTACTATAGATCAGAATGTCATCTATAAAGAGAACAACACACAGATTGAGGAAGGGTTGGAAGATTCTATTCATGAGTTCCATAAATGCATTTGGTGTAATAGATAGTCTAAACGACATAGCTATGAACTCATAGTGACCATACCTTGTCCTAAAGGCAGACTTGGGTATGTCACTATCCTTAATACGAAGTTGATGATATCCAGATCTCAAGTCTATCTTTGAGAAGACGGTTGCACCATGCAACTGGTCAAAGAGATCATCAATCCTCAGCAGAGGGTACTTATTCTTTATTGTTACTTTATTGAGTTGTCTGTAATCAATGCACAACCGCATTCATCCATCTTTCTTTTTAACAAACAAGACTGGAGCACCCAAAGGTGAAGTGCTCGGTCGGATGAAACCCTTCTCAAGCAACTCTTGAAGTTGTTTCTTGAGTTCTGCCATCTCAGCAGGTGCCATCCTATACGGTGTCTGAGCTATGGGTTGTGTATCAGGGATCAAATTGATTTCAAAATCAATTTCCCGAGGCGGTGGTATACCTGGAAGTTCTTCAGGAAATATGTCTTCGAATTCCCTGACAACAGGAACCTCAGCAAGGTTGGGACTCTCCATGGTAGTATCTACCACATGGGCCAAGAATGCATATCATCCTTGCCTCATCAGCTTCTCAGCAACCATAGCTGACACAAGACAGGTGGGTAGAATCTTTCTCTCTCCTTGAAAGATCCATGTGTTGCTATCATCAACAAACACAGCCTGCTTGGATTCACAATCCAAGACAACTCTATACCTTTCCAAGGTATCCATGCCAAGGATTATATCAAATCCGTGCATCTCAAGTGGTATAAGATCCACTTGAATGTGATGATAAAAAAAGAAGAGGATGTAGGGAGAGCATACCTCTTGCAACACAACATACCCTCTCAATGGAGACTCAAGCAACAAGCTATCTGCCCTATGACTAACCATCATATTGCAGTTAAGAATCACTCTTCGAGTGATAAAGGAGTGTGTAGCACCCAGGTTAATCAAAACACACACAACATAGGATGTAGACATATCAGAATATAACAACTCCATCTGACCTGCTACAACCCATGGGTTGATCACTACATCAGGTGGGTTCATCGCATAGAACCTCGCTGTCACCTAAGGTTGAGTCGGTGTTGACGATCCAGCTTGGGACGCTTATCCACATCCTCTAGCTGCTCCTTGAAATTGCTTTCTCTATGATCCTTGCTGACTTTGCCTCTGTGGCTGTGTCACACTAACAGGCCTAGCCCTGCAGTCCTTCATCAAGTGTCCCACCTTCCCACAGTTATAGCAGCTTCTTTCCAGTTGTTGTGGTCTTGGTGGTCCTGTGACCGACATCGATGTTGAACTGTGAGTCTCTTGTAGTGGTAGGCTTCGTACTCTACCTCTACTTGGTGTCCACTGTGTCTGAGCACTAGATCTGGGTGGTGGAGGTGTAGGTGCAGAGAATATAGGCTTCTTAAAGTCTCTAGATGAAGAACCCTGGAACTGTGGATATCTCTTATGGGTTTGCCTCTTCTCGGCTACGGATCTTTCTATCCTTCAGACTGACTCAACGAAGGTAGCGAACCTCTCCCAATTTTCTAGGGAAGACATGGGAGTAGTCAAGTTGGCATTCAAACCCTTCTCGAACCTTCTAATGCTCTCTTCTTCTGTGGCAGCCATGTGCAGACAGAATCGCAACAACTCCATGAACTTAGCTTCGTACTCGCTAATGTTCATCATGCCTTGCCTCAATCTCTCGAACTAAGAGATCTTCTCATCCAGGAATGTCTTTGGAAAGTATCTGTTGACAAATCCCCGACGAAAGTCTTCCCACGAGATCTCCCCTCCAGGCCTCTTATGCTCTTCCATGGTCCACCAGTGACCAGCACTTCCTTTAAGAAGATAGACGGAATGTCTAACCTTCTCAGCTTCAGGGATGTTTAGTATTCTGAAGGCTTTCTCTAACTTGGTCAACCACAGATCGGCATCTATGGGGTCAGCTGTTCCAAAGCATTTGGTTGCTCCGACACGACGAAGTCGCTCGAACATTTTATCGATACCTTGTCCTTCAGGCTGGGCAGGTGCCCTATGTTGGGTTGTAGAGGAGGCAGAGAAGCAGCGGAAACAAAAAAAAAATTCTCCCCAAACCCGGAACAAAAGGAATCGCGTCAACATCTATATAATAGGAAAGATGGTTTGTGAATCATACCTTGTCCCGAGGCTTGCTCGGCGACAATACCACGCGCCTTGCACGGTCTTCACCTCCGGTCTTGGACGGTGTCTGTGCAGCTCCTGGTCGCATCGGGACTGAAGACTCCTCCTCCTACCGGACTGTCGGATGACAGTTGTCCTCCTGAGCGGCAGTGTCCTCCCGCCTCTGAAGTAGTCCACACGGACCACCCAGAACTCCACTCTCCTTGTCCCACAAGGAAGTGGAAGGAGTCGCACCCTCCTGTTGATGTACTAGTCGCCAACACACTCTCCTGCTGTCAATTGCAACTGCAGTTGTCCTTCCCTTGCTGCACCTCCCTTTGTGGGAAGCACTTGCTCGGGCTCTCTCTCTCGGTTACCAAAACCAGAGAGAACGACAACTTTGCAGAGCAATCAACTTGCACTGAGTTGTCCTTTGAGAAGCCCCCAATACCCCTATATATATAGGCGGGTCATGGGACAGGGTTCTCTGTGCCTGACAATACGGGACTAAAGCAGGAGTAGAAGGGTTCGGGATTTTCCACAAAAAGCAACTGTCTCGCAACCTGAACCGATCGGTTCACAAGTGAACCGGTCGGTTGGGGACCTGAACCGATCGGTTCACCACTGAACCGATCGTTTGGAACCCTTGAACCGATCGGTTCACTCATGAACCGGTCGGTTGGGGTTCCAGGTTGGTTCCCGATTGACTTTTCTTGTTTCTTTCCCAATTGGTATCGAATACCAATATAATTCCCAATCGAATTGGGCAATTGAAACGAAAGGAAAATTCTCACCAATCCTACTTTCCCAAGTTGCTCGATTGCACCAGTTGAACCGATCGGTTCAACACTTGAACCGGTCGTTTCACTCTGTGCATGAGCTGATCGGTTCAACAATTGAACCGACCGGTTCAGCAACCTCAGCCGACCGGTTCATCACATGAACTGATCGGTTGGAAATGCAGATTGTGCAGAATCAGTCAAATGTGATTTCAATCAATCCGATACTCCAATCAACTCGTCCAACACCTTGAACACTATGATATTGAGCTATCGATTAATTGAGTGTTTAATTGAACTACTAAACTCCTTTAGTAATCAATCTAAACATTGCTTGTGGACAAAACTCCTCTTCCAGGTTGAATCCTATGTGTGTGACCCTGCAGGTCCATTTCACGTTGGCAGTGAAGGTCCATAACACTTATGACTTCACAAGCAAAGAGTGGTGCCTAGTCACACATCAGTGCTACCCAAGTGAAAGTAGAAAGTTGGAGCACAACTTTCATCCTACAATCCGTGAATGGTGTTACAGTGAATGTATGATTCCTTTGTCACTGATATCCAGAATGAACTCAAGGCATGGAACAATCATCCTGTCAATGTTCATTCATTTCCTTGATCTCAGAGTAGACCGAGTGAGATGTGTATGACATCAATATCACATATTGATTCACACGTGCATGCGCATGCCTTTCTCAATCCTACTCATCAAGTGACCAAGGATATCAAACTCCCTCAGGAGGGATAAATCCCATATCTATCACTCACCCCTCAAAAGCCCCAAGTGTCAAAGCCACCCAATCATCACCTTTATAACAACCCATGTTTCAGGACTGCGTTTGATGATGTCAAAGTGTACCCAACGACATGTGTTGAGTGCAGTGATTTCAGGTCTAAGAATCACACTCACCACCATCACTGTGAGAGCTGACTGTGACTACCAAGTCATGGTTCCATGTGTCACTCTCACGGTGGGTCTGTACGATACCTTGTTCTCTAACAAGTACCTATGTGCTTGGTTTGATATCACTATATCATGACTAATGAGATTCTGTCATCAACCAACACACAATCTAGTCTTTAGTGTTATTGATGTCTATGGTTATTTCCACAATAACAACCGACTAGGGACTAAACAAGAATGTATACTCTTAACATTCATATGATCTCATCGTTTAGGTCATGAACCTAAAAGCATATGTCATTGAGTAATACAATCTTTAGACATCTATCATGTTACACCATCATCTCAGAAATAGTTTAAACATATAGATTGGAAATTTCCTTTATTATTATTCAAATCATTTACAAAGTATCCCATTACAATCATCATATGACTTGCTCTATGGGCATACATACCAACAGACTCCCACTTGCACTTAGAGCCAGTCACCAAGGAAACGCAGTCCTTGTGACCTAGCATGACCATCATGCTTCTGCTGAGAAAGGGCCTTAGTCAGTGGATCAGCTATGTTGTCTTCAATTGGTACTTTGCAAATCTTCACATCTCCTTGCTGTACGATCTCTCGTATGAGATGGAAGCGCCGCAGTATGTGCTTGGACCGCTGATGTGATCTGGGCTCCTTAGCTTGTGCAATAGCTCCATTATTGTCACAATAAAGCTCAATTGCATCACAGCTACTGGGAACTATACCAAGTTCAGAAATGAACTTCCTGATCCATACAACCTCCTTTGCTGCATGCGAAGCAACAATATACTCGGCCTCTGTAGTAGAATCGGCAACTGTTTCTTGCTTGGAACTCTTCCAGCTCACAGCTCCATTATTAAGGCAAAACACAAATCCTGACTGCGATCTGTAATCATCTTTATCGGTTTGGAAGCTTGCATCGGTGTAACCCTTTACAACCAACTATTCCTCACCGCCCTACACAAGAAACTGATCCTTAGTCCTTCGCAAGTACTTGAGGATGTTCTTCACAGCTGTCCAGTGAGCATCCCCGGGATCTGACTGGTACCTGCTCGTCATGCTGAGAGCATACGAGACATCTGGGCGTGTGCACAACATAGCGTACATGATGGATCCGATGGCTGATGCATATGGGATCCCATTCATACGCTCCCTCTCTTCACAAGATTGGGGACATTGAGATCTAGAGATGGTAACTCCATGTAGCATAGGGACGTTGCCTCTCTTTGAGTTCTCCATGCTGAACCGCTTCAGCACCTTGTCAATGTACGTGCTCTGACTTAGTCCGAGAAGCCTTCTAGATCTATCTCTATAGATCTTAATTCCTAGAATATAGGATGCTTCTCCTAAGTCCTTCGTTGAGAAAGTTTTCCCAAGCCAAGTCTTTACCTTCTCTAAGGCTAAGACATCATTTCCCATCAAAAGTATGTCATCCACATACAATATGAGGAATGTGGTCGAGCTCCCACTAACCTTCTTGTACACACAAGGTTCATCTTCATTTTGAATAAAGCCAAACATTTTGACTTCTTCATCAAATCGAAGATTCCAACTCCGAGATGCTTGCTTCAATCCATAGATTGACCTTTGCAGTTTATAGACTTTATTGGCATTCTTTGGATCTACAAAACCCTCAGGCTGTGTCATATACACATCCTCATGAATATTCCCGTTAAGGAATGCGGTTTTAACATCCATCTGCCAAATCTCATAGTCATAGTAAGCTGCAATAGCAAGCATGATCCTGATGGACTTAATCATGGCAACTGGAGAAAAGGTTTCGTCATAGTCAACACCTTGAATTTGTTGAAAACCCTTTGCAACCAATCTGCCTTTATAAGTTTGCACATTGCCATCCATGTCGGTCTTTTTCTTGAAGACCCACTTGTACCCTATGGGTTTTACCCCTTCGGGTGGTTCCACCAAAGTCTATACTTTGTTGGAGTACATGGATTCCATCTCAGATCTCATGGCTTCAAGCCATTTCTCAGAATCTGGTCCCTCCATAGCCTCTACGTAGGTAGTTGGATCATCATCTATGATCAACTCTCCACCTTCCTGAGTTACAAGGTATCCAAACCTCTCAGGTTCAAGGCGAGTCCTACTAGATCTACGAGGTCCTTGTGTTACTTGAGGAGATTGAGATTCCACAACACCTTGTGAATCTACATTTTCCTCTTGTACATCTATCGGTTCAATGTTTTCTTGTTGGGCTTGAACCTCTTCAAGCTCTATATTCCTCCCACTGCTTCCTTTGGAAATGAATTCCTTCTCTAGGAACACAGCTGTCCTGGCAACAAACACTTTGTTGTCAGTAGGGTGGTATAAGTAATATCCCCTCGTTTCCTTGGGGTATCCAACAAAATAACATTTATCGGATTTGGGTCCAAGCTTATCAGGAAACATTTTCTTGACGTAAGCTTCACAACCCCAAATCTTCAGAAAAGACAAATCGGGACGCTTCCCGTACCATATCTCATATGGTGTCTTTTGAACCGATTTAGATGGTACACGGTTAAGCATAAATGCGGCGGTTTCAAGAGCATGACCCCAGAAAGAAATTGGAAGATCAACAAAACTCATCATTGATCGCACCATATCTAACAATGTGTGATTCCTTCTTTCAGACACACCATTATGCTGTGGTGTTCCAGGCGGAGTCCATTGTGATACAATACCACGGGCTCGCAGAAGGTCCTCAAACTCTTGGCTCAAGTATTCTCCACCTCGATCGGAACGAAGTGCCTTAATACTTTTACCAAGCTGGTTCTGTACTTCATTCATGAAATCCTTGAACCTTTCAAGGGTTTCTGACTTATGTTTCATCAGGTACACATAGCCATACCTACTGAAATCATCAGTTAAGGTAATGAAGTACTGACACCCATTTCTGGCATTAGTTCTAAAAGGCCCACATACATCAGTATGTATGAGTCCTAATAGATCACTAGCTCTCTCACCTTTACCTGAAAAGGGAGTCTTGGTCATCTTGCCCAACAAACAAGATTCACATGTCTCTATTGATTCATAATCAAAAGAGTCTAGATAACCATCTTTATGGAGTCTAGCAATGCGCTTCTCATTTATGTGCCCTAGACGACAATGCCAGAGATATGTTTTGTTTGAGTCGTTGAGTTTTTGCCTTTTGGTGTTTACGTTGTATACACTTGTCTCTAAGTCCATCAAGTATAGACCATAAGACATAGGGGCACTGCCATAAAAGATCCCATCTTTAGAAATGGAACACTTTCCATTCTTAATAAGAAATTCAAATCCATCTTTGTCCAAACAAGAGACGGAAATGATATTCCTATTTATGGCAGGTACATAATAGCAGTTCTTCAACTCTATTATTAGCCCACTAGGTAGAGTTAACTCATAGGTTCCTACGGCACTGGCGGCAACTCTTGCCCCATTAGCAACACGTAGTTCAACCTCGCCTTTCCCCAAAGGCCTACTTCTCTTAAGATCCTTCACATTTGAACAAATGTGAGATCCGCATCCGGTATCAAGTACCCATGACGAAGAAGTAGTAAAGTTAATCTCTATAACGTATACACCAGAAGTAGAGATCTCTATCTCTGACTTCTTCTTCCATTGTTCCTTCCATCCTCTCCATGTAGAAGAAATTGGTTTGGCGAGAGAACACTTCTCTCCCTTACCTTCTTTCTTCTTCACCAACGCATTAAGCGTACATAGAGTGGATTCTAAGGCTCCTGGTATATCTGGATTGTGCAGAACACTTCTCACAGTCCTCAACCAGTTATGGAATTTATTCTCAATTAATTTGCCCATTTTAAAAGATGATTCTTTTGCCATTCTACAAGAGAAAATTTGCATTTGTCAAAACCCTTTTGATTTGATTTGAATAAAATTTGACAATAGTTAATTAGGCCTTTAATTAATTACCGCTCCCACTATTTTGACTCAAATTGATAGCCCTCACCATCAATTCGGAAGATTGCAGCGTACAATCTTCTAGTGGGTCAAGATCCTGAAATCCTCTGAGCCATGGACCAACTAGGGCTGTCACCCACAACTCAGATCTCTCAGGTAGGCAACTCTTGCCAATTGCATCATATGCAACTCTTGAAAGATGTCATATGCAACTCCTTGCAATGATCATCTCCATGCCTCAAGGCGCTAGATCCTATCTAGGTCACCTTGTTAAGTCCGACCCAAAGCCAACACGATGAACATGCACCCTGCTAGGGCAGACCCACACATTCATCCTTCACGCTTCCACGAGATAGACGGTGCACTACGCTAGGGCGTGCCCACACTTGGTCGATCAAGCTTTTCACGTGTGTCGCATTTGGAAGGCATCTAAAACTTAATATTTAATGAGGGATTTGGTTTTTATATACATATACATATCCAATCACCACAATATATAGTACGTATCATATACATGCTATATCCCACACAGAACATGCATAAACGATAAAAAGCAATGATTATGGCCATCCTATTTGTGATTCCTCGAGCCAAGAAGAATCACGGTCATCTAGGTCTACATCACATGCAACCTGTACAAGATGAAATCTGTGCCTGCCTTTCTGGGTTTGATCAGCTCATCTCTATGACTGATCGGCTCGCCATCAGGTAGGTTGTTCGGGTGCCACCAGCCGATCGACTGGCGCCTCCAGCCGATCGGTTCACCAGTCATCGTGCATCTCCTCATGTCGCCACCCACTCATCTCGTTCCTCGAACCGGCCGTCTGGATCACCAACCGATCGGTTCACTCCTTGAACCGATCGTCTTCAGGTTGTCCGCCGTTCTTTGACATAACAGGAAATAAAATCTATCCTATTTTACAATTTGATTGTGAAACCCCGAGTTACATTTGGGGGGAGCAAAGGTAGGAAAAGAATTCTCGAATTATTTCGAGTTACATCAGGAATATGAGAAAGGGAATCGGTGCGCAGACCGAGATGCAAGCAACCACACAAACAACCATACACAGATATAGGGGTTTATAGGCCATAATCATGCTACACATCCACCACAAAACTCGTTTAAGGGCGACGCGTATCGAGTGCATTAATATTACATATCATATATGTATATTAGGGATTTGTGGATTGGACATGTATAAAGCCGATATTATTCGCATCGCATGCAATAAATAAAGGCGACAAACCAAAAATCGATCATATCGATAATCCTAAAATATAGAGCGGTTGACGTGGCTCTGATACCACTGTTGGGTTGTAGAGGAGGCAGAGAAGCAGCGGAAACAAAAAAAACATTTCTCCCCAAACCCGGAACAAAAGGAATCGCGTCAACATCTATATAATAGGAAAGATGGTTTGTGAATCATACCTTGTCCCGAGGCTTGCTCGGCGACAATACCACGCGCCTTGCATGGTCTTCACCTCCGGTCTTGGACGGTGTCTGTGCAGCTCCTGGTCGCACCGGGACTGAAGACTCCTCCTACCGGACTGTCGGATGACAGTTGTCCTCCTGAGCGGCAGTGTCCTCCCGCCTCTGAAGTAGTCCACACGGACCACCCAGAACTCCACTCTCCTTGTCCCACAAGGAAGTGGAAGGAGTCACACCCTCCTGTTGACGTACTAGTCGCCAACACACTCTCTTGCTGTCAATTGCAACTGCAGTTGTCCTTCCCTTGCTGCACCTCCCTTTGCGGGAAGCACTTGCTCGGGCTCTCTCTCGGTTACCAAAACCAGAGAGAACGACAACTTTGCAGAGCAATCAACTTGCACTGAGTTGTCCTTTGAGAAGCCCCCAATACCCCTATATATATAGGCGGGTCATGGGACAGGGTTCTCTGTGCCCGGCAATACGGGACTAAAGCAGGAGTAGAAGGGTTCGGGATTTTCCACAAAAAGCAACTGTCTCGCAACCTGAACCGATCGGTTCACAAGTGAACCGGTCGGTTGGGGACCTGAACCGATCGGTTCACCACTGAACCGATCATTTGGGACCCTTGAACCGATCAGTTCACTCATGAACCGGTCGGTTGGGGTTCCAGGTTGGTTCCCGATTGACTTTCCTTATTTCTTTCCCAATTGGTATCGAATACCAATATAATTCCCAATCAAATTGGGCAATTGAAACGAAAGGAAAATTCTCACCAATCCTACTTTCCCAAGTTGCTCGATTGCACCAGTTGAACCGATCGGTTCAACACTTGAACCGGTCGTTTCACTCTGTGCATGAGCCGATCGGTTCAACAATTGAACCGACCGGTTCAGCAACCTCAGCCGACCGGTTCATCACATGAACCGATCGGTTGGGAATGCAGATTGTGCAGAATCAGTCAAATGCGATTTCAATCAATCCGATACTCCAATCAACTCGTCCAACACCTTGAACACTATGATATTGAGCTATCGATTAATTGAGTGTTTAATTGAACTACTAAACTCCTTTAGTAATCAATCTAAACATTGCTTGTGGACAAAACTCCTCTTCCAGGTTGAATCCTATGTGTCTGACCCTGCAGGTCCATTTCACGTTGGCAGTGAAGGTCCATAACACTTATGACTTCACAAGCAAAGAGCGGTGCCTAGTCACACATCAGTGCTACCCAAGTGAAAGTAGAAAGTTGGAGAACAACTTTCATCCTACAATCCGTGAATGGTGTTACAGTGAATGTATAATTCCTTTGTCACTGATATCCAGAATGAACTCGAGGCATGGAACAGTCATCATGTCAATGTTCATTCATTTCCTTGATCTCAGAGTAGACCGAGTGAGATGTGTATGACATCAATATCGCATATTGATTCACACGTGCATGCGCATGCCTTTATCAATCCTACTCATCAAGTGGCCAAGGATATCAAACTCCCTCAGGAGGGACAAATCCCATATCTATCACTCACCCCTCAAAAGCCCCATGTGTCAAAGCCACCCAATCATCACCTTTATAACAACCCATGTTTCAGGACTGCGTTTGATGATGTCAAAGTGTACCCAACGAAATGTGTTGAGTGCAGTGATTTCAGGTCTAAGAATCACACTCACCACCATCACTGTGAGAGCTGACTGTGACTACCAAGTCATGGTTCCATGTGTCACTCTCACGGTGGGTCTGTCCGATACCTTGTTCTCTAACAAGTACCTATGTGCTTGGTTTGATATCACTATATCATGACTAATGAGATTCTGTCATCAACCAACACACAATCTAGTCTTTAGTGTTATTGATGTCTATGGTTATTTCCACAATAACAACCGACTAGGGACTAAACAAGAATGTATACTCTTAACATTCATATGATCTCATCGTTTAGGTCATGAACCTAAAAGCATATGTCATTGAGTAATACAATCTTTAGACATCTATCATGTTACACCATCATCTCAGAAATAGTTTAAACATATAGATTGGAAATTGCCTTTATAATTATTCAAATCATTTACAAAGTATCCCATTACAATCATCATATGACTTGCTCTATGGGCATACATACCAACACCCTAGGTGCAGGCATGGGCATCCTGTCGGTGATGTGTGTCATGGCAGTCATAAACTGCCCGAACATAGTTTGAACAGCTGGGTTACCCATGTCAGCTGGGTCAAACTTAGGTGGCTCCCTGAGTGGCTCAGGTACGGGCTGCTCTATTTCTAGATTCCTTGCACCTTCGCGAGGTGAAGCGACGCTACTTTTTTCCACATACTCCTCATGTGGCTCAGACAACCTTGGTTATCTTCTTCTCCTAAGGAGCAGAAGACTCTATTAGATATACTGGAAACACTAAAGATAGACTCGACATCCTAAGTCATATGTCTCTGTAGACTCAGCGAACCTAGAGCTCAGATACCACTTAATTGTGGGCTCCGATCTCCAAAAGACAGAATAAACTCAGCGGAAGCATTCGATTAACAATGAAATACAAAAAAAAATCACAAAAATTAAAACTTTTTGAGACAAGATCTTGAAATCATAAATCTTCTTTCATAAAAGCAAGATAAACAATTTACATCCCTGTTAAATCACTTCTTGAGTGATTATTTACAACCACATACAAAATCTCAAGATTGAACACCAAAATCTCAGATCAACTGACTCCAAGGACCTGAGAGTACAGAGACGACATAAGACTCTCTAACTAAAAGACTAGACAGTCAGAATCTCCACCTGAGACTCACTACTGCCCCTGGTGTTGTTGCTCCTGGTACTGCTCTCCTGCAGACTGGTTCCTTCGTCCTCGACGACCACCTAAAAAGTTGAAATCTACGGGGTGAGACAATTTTAAATAATTGTCCCAGTGAGAGTTATAACTCTCTTCCAGAAGCTTTTTTGTAGCATATAAGGAAAACATAAGCAAGGTAATCTAAATTACTCAACAACAAATTGGATATTATGTAAAGCAACTGCAATATGAAGAACATGTAAACCAATGTAAACTATGTAACATCAATCATTATGTCTCATAGTTCAACCCTAGCAGATATTCTATGCGGCTTTTTATGTTTTACAAACATTATTATGCCCTGCGGAGATGAGGTATACCGCTCATACTCCAACCGATGACTAGTAAGTCGCATCGGTATCATACTAGGTCATCAAAAGAGCTGGATTCTTATGACCTCATCTTCCTCAGTCAGAGTGAGGATCAACATGTAGGACATCTAGTGTCTCTGCTACTATAGCTTACCAGGGTATTCTGGCACTTTGCTATTAGAGTCACACTAGCATTCTGTACTCTCTTCGCTATCGAAAGATTTCTTATTTATCTCTCATCGATGCGGTATAAAAGATTTCCTCGAGAGAATAGTGTTACATCACCCGGCATAAACATATAGTGAAGGTTTGATGGATTAAGATACATCTACATAAATTCCTACACTAGGATGTAAGGATATTCACATTCATATTACCCCACATACTCAAAAGTATGTGATCTAGGAGTTCCCTTAGGAAAACATGTTTCACCATCATTTAACTTCTGACAATGATAGATCTATGATCAGGGCTCTACATGGTATGATTATACTTGATTAGTTAGGTACATTTCAGTATTCTATTAACATCATACATGTTCTCAAACATTTAATCATTAGAATAGCAGTTATGAAAGTAGAATACTAAATGTATCAAGTCTGGGTGACATTTCCTCAGCATAGAAATGTGAAACACAGGGTGTAACTTTTGCAACTCTGGTGGTAACTCTAGTCTATAGGCTACCTTTCCAACCCATTCAATGAGTGGATAAGGCCCCATAAATCTAGGAGCTAACTTCCCTTTCCTTCCAAAACGAAGGACTCCTTCCCAAGGCGAGACCTTGAGGTACACTTTGTCTCCAATCTGGAACTCTAAGGCTCTATGACGTCTGTCAACATAAGATTTCTGCCTATCCTGTGCAGTCATAATCTGTTGTTGAATTACTTTGATCTTCTCTGTAGTCTACTGCACATGATCAAGACCTAACAGCTAGTATTCACCGGTTTCATACCAACATACTGGTGATCTACAACATCTACCATACAATGCTTCATAAGGTGCCATGTTAATGCTATGTTGATAGCTATTGTTATAGGCAAACTCTATTAAGCTTAGATGTAGATCCCAACTCCCTGTAAACTGGAGAACACATGCTCTCAGCAAGTCTTCCAATGTCTCTATAGTCCTTTCTGACTGTCCATCAGTCTATGGATGAAAGGCTGTACTAAACCTTAACTGGGAACCTAAGGCTCTATGCAACTGTTCCCAAAAATGACTAGTAAACTGGGGACCTCTATCTGATACTATAGTGACAAGAACTCCGTGCAATCACACTATCTCTTGAACATACAGTTGTGATAACCTTTCAGCAGAATAACTTGTTTTGACAGGTAAGAAATATGTTGTCTTCATCAATCTATCAACAATTACCCAGATGGAATCATGTCCTTTGCTTGTCCTGGGTAGACCAATTACAAAGTCCATGGTCACATGGTCCCACTTCCACTGTGGTATGGGTAAAGGTTTCATTATTCCCGCAGGCTTCTGGTGTTCAGCTTTAACTTGCTGACACACAGGACACCTTAGAAAAAACTCAGCAACATCCTTCTTCATCCCAGGCCACCAATACATATCTTTTAAGTTTCGATACATCTTGTTGCTCCCTGGATGCATAGCATACATCGAAGAATGTGCTTCTTCCAGGACTAACTTTCGTCTTCTAGGACTAACCTTCTTAAGTTATCCACATCCGGCACTATCATCCTCCCATGATAACATGCCACCTGGTCATCAGAGTCATAGAAACCATCTCTCTTCTCATCTCCATACTCCGATCTGATCTGCTGAACTGCAGCATCAACCTGTTGTGCCTCCTTAATCTGCTCTCTTAGAGTAGGCTTAATATGCATCTCAACCAACAACCCGGCTAACTACGACACCTTCAATTGTACATTGTTTTTCCTTAAGGAGAAACATATCTTTTCTAGGGCATACTAAAGAGTTTAGTTGTGCCCTTTCATAGGATGGTGTTGCTGATTTCCTACTCAGAGCATCTGCAACTACATTGGCCTTCCCTGGATGGTAATCAATTGTACAGTCATAGTCCTTGATTAACTCCATCCACGGACGTTGCCTCATGTTAAGCTCGTGCTGAGAGAAGATGTACTTAAGGTTCTTGTGGTCTGTAAAAATCTAGAATGTCTCTCCATAGAGATAATGTCTCCCGATTTTAAGGGCATGAACCACAACAGCTAACTCTAGATCGTGTGTCGGATAATTCTCCTCGTGTTTCTTAAGCTGTTGGGAAGCAAAAGAAATCACTTGTTTATCTTGCATCAACACGCATCTAAGTCCATTATTGGAGGCATCACAGAAAACTACATATCCTTTACCTTGCTCAGGTAGCACAAGCACAAGTGCACTTGTCAACCTGTCCTTCAACAGCTGAAAAGATTGCTGACACTTATCACTCCACACAAAAGGAACATCTTTCCGGGTCAACTTGGTCAAGGGTAGGTCTATAGAACTGAAGTTCTTAATGAACCTTCGGTAGTAGCCAGCTAACCCTAGGAAACTACGGATCTCCGTCGGTGTCTTCGGTTGTTACCATTGTAGAACATATTCTACCTTTTTAGGGTCAACACGAATACCCGAGGTAGATACCGCATGTCCAAGAAAAGATACCTCCGGCAACCAGAACTCACACTTGCTAAACTTAGCGTATAGCTTGTATTCTCTTAGCAAAGTTAGAGCCTGATGAAGATGTTGTTCATGTTGCTGAGCATCTCTACTATAGATCAGAATGTCATCTATAAAGACAACAACACACTAATCGAGGAAGGGTCGGAAGATTCTATTCATGAGTTCCAAAAATGTAGCTGGTGCATTAGTTAGTCCAAACGACATAACTGTGAACTCATAGTGCCCATACCTTATCCTAAATGCAGACTTGGGTATGTCACTGTCATTAATACGAAGTTGATGATATCCATATCTCAAGTCTATCTTTGAGAAGATGGTTGCACCACACAACTGGTCAAAGAGATCATCAATCCTCATCAGAGGGTACTTATTCTTTATTGTTACTTCATTGAGTTGTCTGTAATCAATGCACAACCACATTGATCCATCTTTCTTTTTAACAAACAAGACCGGAGCACCCCAAGGTGAAGTGCTCAGTCAGATGAAACCCTTCTCAAGCAACTCTTGAAGTTGCTTCTTGAGTTCAGCCATCTCAGTAGGTGCCATCCTATACGGTGTCTGAGCTATGGGTTGTGTATCAGGGATCAAATTTATTTCAAAATCAATTTCCCCAGGCAGTGGTATACCTTGAAGTTCTTCAGGAAATACGTCTTCAAATTCCCTAACAACAGGAACCTCAGTAGGTTTGGGACTCACCATGGTAGTATCTACCACATGGGCCAAGAATGCATAACATCCTTGCCTCATCAGCTTCTCAACAACCATAGCTGACACAAGACAGGTGGGTAGAATATTTCTCTCTCCTTGAAAGATCCATGTGTTGCTATCATCAACAAACACAACATGCTTGGATTCACAATCCAAGCATACTCTATACCTTTCCAAGGTATCCATCCCAAGGATTATATCAAATTCTTGCATCTCAAGTGGTATAAGATCCACTTGAATGTGATGATCAGAAAAGAAGAGGATGCAGGGAGAGCATACTTGTTGCAACACAGCAGACCCTCTCGATGGAGTCTCAAGCAAAAAGCTATATGCCCTATGACTGACCATCATATTGTAGTTATGAATCACTCTTCGAGTGATAAAGGAGTACGTAGCACCCGGGTCAATCAAAACATACACAACATAGGATGTAGACATATCAGAATATAACAACTCAATCTGACCTACTACAACCCGTGGGTTGATCACTACATCAGGTGGGTTCATCGCATAGAACCTCGTTGTCGCCTGAGGTTGAGTCGGTGCTGACGATCCAGCTTGGGATGCTTGTCCACATCCTCTAGCTGCTCCTTGAAACTACCTTCTCTATGATCCTTGCTGACTTTACCTTTGTGGCTGTGTCACACTAACAGGCCTAGCCCTATAGTCCTTCATCAAATGTCCCACCTTCCCACAGTTATATCAGCTTCTTTCTAGTTTTTGTGGTCTTGGTGGTCATGTGACCGACATCGATGTTGAACTGCAAGTCTCTTGTAGTGGTAGGCTTCGTCCCCTACATCTACTTGGTGTCCACTGTGTCTGAGCACTAGATCTGGGTGGTGGAGGTATAGGTGCAGAGAATATAGGCTTCTTAAAGTCTCTAGATGAAGAATCCTGGAACTGCAGATATCTATTATGGGTTTGCCACTTCTCGGCTATAGATCTTTCTATCCTTCGGACTGACTCAACGAAGGCAGCGAACCTCTCCCGGTTTTCTAGGGCAGACACGGGAATAGTCAAGTTGGCATTCAAACCCTTCTCGAACCTTCTAATCCTCTCTTCTTCTATGGTAGCCAAGTGCAGACAAAACCACAACAACTCCATGAACTTAGCTTCATACTCGCTAATGTTCATCATGCCTTGCCTCAATCTCTCGAACTGAGAGATCTTCTCATCCAGGAATGTCTTTGGAAAGTATCTGTTGACAAATCCCCGACAAAAGTCTTCCCATGAGATCTCCACTCCAGGCCTCTTTTGCTCTTCCATGGTCCACCAGTGACCAGCACTTCCTTTGAGAAGATAGACGACATGTCTAACCTTCTCAGCTTCAGGGATGTTTAGTATTCTGAAGGGTTTCTCTAACTCGGTCAACCACAGATCGGCATCTGCATGGTCAGCTGTTCCAAAGTATTTGGTTGCTCCGACACGAAGAAGTCGCTCGAACGTCTTACCGATACCTTATCCTTCAGGCTGGACAGGTGCCCTAGGTGTAGGCATGGGCATCCTGTCAGTGATGTGTGTCATGGTAGTCATAAACTACCCGAACATAGTTTGAATAGTTGGGTTACCCATGTCAGGTGGGTCAAACTGAGGTGGCTCCCTGAGTGGCTCAGGTACGGGCTGTTCTATTTCTAGGTTCCTTGCACCTTCTTGAGGTGCAGCGACGCTACTTTCTGCCATGTACTCCTCATGTGGCTCAAACATCCTTAGCTATCTTCTTCTCCTGAGGAGCAGAAGACTCTATTAGATATACTGGAAACACTAAAGATAGACTCGACATCCTAAGTCATATGTCTCTGTAGACTCAGCGAACCTAGAGCTCTGATACCACTTAATTGTGGGCTCCGATCTCCAAAACACAGAATAAACTCAGCAGAAGCATTCGATTAACAGTGGAATACGAAAAAAAAATCACAAAAAATTAAAACTTTTTGAGACAAGATCTTGAAATCATAAATCTTCTTTCATAAAAGCAAGATAAACAATTTACATCCCTGTTAAATCACTTATTGAGTGATTATATACAACCAGATACAAAATCTCAAGATTGAACACCAAAATCTCAGATCAACTGACTCCAAGGACCTGAGAGTACAGAGATGACATAAGACTCTCTAACGAAAAGGCTGGACAGTCAGAATCTCCACCTGAGACTCACTACTGCCCCTGGTGTTGTTGCTCTTGGTACTGCTCTCCTGTAGACTGGTTCCTTTGTCCTCGACGACCACCTAAAAAGTTGAAATCTACGGGGTGAGACAATTTTAAATAATTGTCCCAGTGAGAGATTATAACTCTCCGCCAGAAGCTTTGTTGTATCATATAAGGAAAACATAAGCAAGGTAATCTAAATTACTCAACAGCATATTGGATATTATGTAAAGCAACTACAATATGAAGAACATGTAAACCAATGTAAACTATGTAACATCAATCATTATGTCTCATAGTTCTAACCTAGAAGATATGCTACGTGGTTGTTTATGTTTTACAAACATTATTATGCCATGCGGAGATGAGGTATACCGCTCATACTCCAACCGATGACTAGTAAGTCGCATCGGTATCATACTAGGTCATCAAAAGAGTTGGATTCTTATGACCTCATCTTCCTCAGTCAGAGTGAGGATCAACATGTAGGACATCTAGTGTCTCTACTACTATAGCTTACCACGGTATTCTGGCACTTTGCTATTAGAGTCATAGTGGCATTCTGTACTCTCTTCTCTATCGAAATATTTCTTGTTTATCTCTCATCGATGAAGTATAAAAAGATTTCCTCAGGAGAATAGTGTTACATCACCCGGCATAAACATATAGTGAAGGGTTGATGGATTAAGATACATCTACATCAATTCCTACACTAGGATGTAAGGATATTCACATTCATATTACCCCACATACTCAAAAGTATGTGATCCAGGAGTTCCCTTAGGAAAACGTATTTCACCATCATTTTACTTCTGACAATGATGGATCTATGATCAGGGCTCTACATGGTATGATTATACTTGATTAGTTAGGTACATTTCAGTATTCTTTTAACATCATACATGTTCTCAAACATTTAGTCATTATAACAACAGTTATGAAAGTAGAATACTAAATGTATCAAGTCTAACTCACATCAGTTATCATTTCTTAATCATCTCATCACAAGACATCTAATTAGCATGATACTCATGGCTCTTTCAGCCTATCATCTCATATGATGCCACTTAAGTTTAGGCAACATAGCATATCACTATTCATAAAGCTAATAACATGCTTTCAATGAATATGATATCATAATCCTTACCTGGTTATGATTATTCTCTTATAAGAACCTGCATGGTTAATTCAATTAACAACAATAAACAATTCATATCAAGAGTTGTACCTTCATGATTAAAGGCATAACCTGGAATTAGGGTTTATTGTACATTTCAGCACATCACCCTCAATTAGGGTTTACTATTCACATTACATGTTATTACCCTAAAAATAGGGTTTATTATTCACTTCATAGTGAATTGAGCTCATAACATCATCAAATATGAGAAACATCATCATTGATTCCTTCAAATTAGGTTAAGATTCATCAATTATCATAATTAGGGTTTTCATGATCTCACATAGGTGGATCATACCCTAATCATGCACATTCATATACATTGAAGTTATTTTACTTGAGTTTCAACCATAAATGGCACCTTCTCTCTCCTCTTACAAATAGATGGTGATTACATCACTCTAGATTAGGTTAGGTCAAGTCATCCTTGATTAACATGAGTTAAATCACCACTATCATATCATTAGGGTTTGCTTGATTAAGGGATGTTGTCTACTTGAACCCTTCAAGGGCACATTGGTAAAATACACCATTGATCACAATCATGGATTAATCTATTAATCACTTAACCTCTTAATGTCTTTGGGTATGATTAGAGTTTAAGTTGAACCATCATTGACCCATTTAAACCTTCAAAGCACTAAGGAATCACAACCCTAAAGTTTCCAAACGATTACACACTTTCAACCTCCAAACGGTCTTTAGACCGTTTGGATGGCTTGACCGTTTGAAATAGTTGACTTGAAGACCACATGAAACTCAAGACCATTTGAGTGCGTTGACCGTTTGAGAGTGTTGACTTTGAAACCGTTTGGATGAAACGACCTTGAAACCGCATGAGTTGAAACGACCTTGAGATCGATTGGACCAAACGACCTTGAGATCGTTTGAGCCCAAATGGTGTTGAGACCGTTTGGATCAAACGTTCTTGATACCGTTTGGCCCAAACGGTCTTGAGACCGTTTGTCGCCAAACGGTCTTGAGACCGTTTGGTCCAAATGGGCTCAAAACCGCATGGACCTTAAAGGTGCATCAAAGGTTATAATCGATTAGGGTTATCTATGTTGAAGCCCTCAATTGGTCACATCCTTGTTAATCACTTATCAATTGGGCTAATTAGGGTTATCTTTAACCAATTGGACACTCAATTGACCCTCAATTGATAGCCAATTAGGGTTGAAACTGATTCACTTAGGGTTTGTGATCACTCAACCATCAACGTTCATTAATGTGAATCAAATTGAAGTTGAACCCATCAATTGACACTCAATTGGGCCCAAACTTGGCCCAAAAGGTCTTGAGACCATTTGGACACCCTCCAAATGGTCATGAGACCGTTTTCCCAAAGATTTATCAAAATCTAAGCCAAATTGCAAAATCTAAGGGTTGAACCCTAATTAGATATAAATTCAGCACTTTTAATCAATTCATCAACCTATTGTGATTGGGCCCTAAATTGACCAAATTATCTTAACCGTAGACCTAAAAACGGTCTTGGGTTGTCACCAAATGGTCTTGAGACCGTTTGAGTGAACCCCCAAATGGTCTTGAGACCATTTGGGCCCTTCAACCCAAAGCTCACCAAAATTGGTCATTGAAAACACCAATTCAACTCGATTAGGGTTTAGGGGGTTGAAGTGCCTTCAACCTGTGATTGGTTTGCAATTATGTTACAATTATTTGTAGATGATTAATTCAACATGTGTACAGCAGACCTCTAAATGGTTTTCCCTTGGTCAAACCTACCAAACGGTCTTGAGACCGTTTGATTCTAAACGGTCTTGCAAGACCGCATGAAATCAAACGGTCCTGAGATCGTTTGATTTCAAATGGTTTGCAAACCGTTTAGACCAAATGGTCCAAGGTCATTTGGTAAAGTAACCTAGGAAATCACGCCCATCATCTTCAACCTTGGAACAGGTCAGTTACTTCGTGATTTTACTTGCAAAAGTGCAAGGAAGAGTGGGGAAGAAGAAGAACTTAACTACTACTTGCAAGAATAACGATATGTATAATAAAGCAAGTAGTTTAGAGTTATAAAACCCACCTTATGGTTGTTCCTAGAGCTCCAAGATTCCAAGCTTCAAGCCTTTAATGGCATCTTGAGCTCCACAGGTCGGACAAACGTGTTTCTCCAAGGAAAGGTTGGGGAAAGTCGGCTAGAACAAGAAAGCTAAGTAAGAAAACCATGAAACCAACCTTGTAATTCACTTTCCTCCATGAATCCGAGCTAGGTGATGGTCTATTCTTACCTTAGAACAGGTTGGTCATCTCCCTGAGCTCCATAGCTTTGCCTCAAGTCAGTTGAGCAAGATGATAAGTGAGAAAGAAGAGGAAACATTCCTTTGTTTGCAAAGGAAAGTTGTATATATATCTTTGGGTGAAACTTCAACATAAGGACATCTAATTTCTCCATTTCTCATATAAGTCCCTCCTTTCTTATTTTCACGTCCCTTCTACTTATTTCTAAGGAAAAACTCCTTCTAAGACCAAGAACTAAAGGCAAGGAAGGTCAACTTACTACCTAGTTGCACATATAAGAGGGTCCCATTACTCATAACTTGGTGATTCCATTACAAAGGTGTTCCTTATTATATGATTATTCAAATGAAGCGCCCCCTTCATCATTATTACTCTAAATGATTTCAAGAGTTATGAAAGATATTCTAAAAGGTATATTTTACAAGTTGCACCCCACATTTAGGGTAAATTGCACTTTACACCAAAACTTGGGTTTTAAGAACAAAGATTGCTCCTCAAGTTGCATCTTAATGCCCAAGCTTGGAGAAGCCATCAAACCTCATCATATTCACTCATATGATGTATCATCACCAAAGGAACATCTCAACATGTGAAATTTGCAAGTTAACCCTTCTAATTGGGTAATTTGCACATAGGCCCCTGCTTTACAAAACAATACCACAACATTATTAAAAAGGGACAGAATTGAAATTGTATGTTCCTCAGGAACTTAATTACATGCCAACTGATAATCACAAGTATGTAATTACATATTTAGGCAAAACATCTAGGGTTAGTTCATAACCCAGGTCAGGGATGTTACAATCATGACTGAAACAAGACCAACGATCACAACCAAAACAACATCAACTATCTCAACCTCAAATGCACATGATGCAAATCTTTCTCAACCCAAAACACAAGAGAAATGACAGTCTTGAACAAAACAACACCCAACGACCCATATCATGATAGTGTCCTTTCACAACATGTCCCTTCAAATTCATTTGGGAGGTGTCAGGGCCCATTTCAAGTCAAATTTTATCTCGCATCAAGTCCCTAAAAATGCATTTGGGAGGTGCCATGACCCATATCTCACAACACAACATCACGACTACCTCCACAACGCACGTCGTGACCGCGATAGAACGTGATACAACAACATTAAATCAAGGCATAAAAACTAGTGTTACACATAGGCTTCGTGACCAACCCACAACATAATGTTGTGACCCACCCTCACAACACAACGTCACGATTGCATCAATCGTAGTGTCACGACCAGACCAAAACAAAGTGTCACATTCAGAAGAAGAACAGACCATAACAACTAAAACAAGGCCAACCATCACAACCAAAACAAAACCAACTGTCTCAATCTCAAACACACATGGTGCACATCTTTCTCAACCCAAAACATAAGAGAAACGACAGTCTTGACCAAAACAAGACCCAACAACCCGTATCATGATAGTGTCATTTCACAACATGTCCCTTCAAATGCATTTGGGAGGTGTCAGGGCCCATTTCAAAGCAAATGTTATCTCAAATCAAGTCCCTAAAAATGCAATTGGGAGGTCCACGATAGAATGTGATATAATAGCATTAAAGCAAGGCGTCATGACCACGATAGAATGTGATACAATAGCATTAAAGCAAGGCCCATATTTAACAACACAACATAGCCACTATATCCACGACGCACGTCGTGACCATGATAGAATGTGATACAATAGCATTAAAGCAAGGCGTCATGACCATTATTACACAGTCTTCACGACCAACCCATAACACAATGTCGCGACCCACCCTTACAACACAACTTTGCAACCGCAACAAATGTAGTGTCGCGACCAGATCAAAATGAAGCATCACGTCCAGAAGCAGAACAGACCATCACGATTGAAACAAGGCCAACTATCATAACCTAAACCATCCCAAGTCCTTGAAAATACATTTGGGAGGTGTCATGGCACATATAATGATAATGTCATCTCACAATAAGTCCTTAAAAATGCATTTGGAAGGTGTCAGGTCCCATATCTTGACAATGTCCTCTCACAACAAGATTATGAAAATGATTTGGAAGGTGTTAGGGCCCATATCATGACAAATTTTATCGCACATCAAGTCCCTAAAATGTAGTTGGGAGGTTCCGTGACCCATATCATGATAGTTTCCTTTCACAACATGTCCCTTAAAATGAATTAAGGAGGAGCCATGACCCATGTATTGACAGTTTCCTCTCATAATAAGTCCTTGAAAATGCATTTGGGTGAAGTTTGTGCCCATACCATGGCAATGTCCTCTCACGTCAAGTCCTTGAAAATACATTTGGGAGGTGCCATCACACATATGATGAAAATGTCATCTCAAAGTGTGTCCTTAAAAATACATTTGGGTGGTGTCAGGTCCCATATCATGACAATGTCCTCTCACAACAAGAGCATGAAAATGCATTTGGGAGGTGTCACGACCCATATCATGACAAATGTTATCTCACATCATGTCCCTAAAATGCATTTGCGAGGTTCCATGACGAATATTGTGATAGTGTCCTTTCACAACATGTCCCTTCAAATGCATTTAGGAGGATTCATGGCCCATATATTGGTAGTGTCCTCTCATGATAAGTCCCTGAAAATGCATTTCGGTGACGTTTGGGCCCATACCATGACAATGTCCTCTCATGCCAAGTCCTTGAAAATACATTTGGGAAGTGCCATCACACATATAATGACAATGTAATCTCAAAGTTGGTCCTTAAAAATGCATTTGGGTGGTGTCAGGTCCCATATCATGACAACGTCCTCTCATAACAAGTTCATCAAAATGCATTTGGGAGGTGTGAGGGTCGATATCATGACAAATGTTATCTCACATCAGGTCCCTAAAAATGCATTTGGGAGGTTCCACGACCCATATCATGATATTGTTCTTTCACAACATGTCCCTTCAAATACATGAAGAAGTATACATGGCCCATATATTGGTAGTGTCCTCTCATAATAAGTCTCTGGAAATGTATTTCGGTAAAGTTTGGACCCATATCATGACAATGTCCTCTCATGCCAAGTCCTTGAAAATACATTTGGGAGATGTCACTACACATATGATGACAATGTCATCTCATATTAAGTCCTTAAAAATGCATTTGGGTGGTGTCAGGTCCCATATCATGACAATGTCCTCTCACAACAAGACCGTGAAAATGCATTTGGGAGGTGTCAAGGCCCACATCATGACAAATGTTATCTCACATCAAGTCCCTGAAAATGCATTTGGGAGGTGCCACGACCAATATTGTGATAGTGTCCTTTCACAACATGTCCCTTCAAATGCATTAAGGAGGATAGATGACCCATATATTGGTAGTGTCCTCTCATAATAAGTCCCTGAAAATGCATTTCTATGAAGTTTGGGCCCATATCATGACAATATCCTATCACATCAAGTCCTTAGAAATACATTTGGGAGGTTCCATCACACTTATGATGACAATTTAATCTCACAGTAACTCATTAAAAATACAATGGGTGGTGTCAAGTCCCATATCACGACAACTTCCTATCATAACAAGTTCGTCAAAATGCATTTGGGAGGTGTCAGGGCCCATATCATGACAAAGGTTATCCCACATAAAGTCCCTAAAAATGCATTTTTGAGGTGCCACTACCCATATCGTGATAGTGTTATTTCACAACATGTCCCTTCAAATGCATTAAGGAGGATACATGGCCCATATATTGGTAGTGTCCTCTCATAATAAGTCCCTAAAAATGCATTTCAATGAAGTTTGGGCCCATATCATGACAATGTCCTCTCACGCCAAGTCCTTGAAAATACATTTGGGAGGTGCCATCACACATATGATGACAATGGCATCTCACAATAAGTCCTTAAAAATGCATTTGGGTGGTGTCAGGTCCCATATCATGACAACGTCCTCTCATAACAATTCCATTAAAATACATTTGGGAGGTCTCAGGGCCCATATCATGACAAATGTTATCTCACATCAAGTCCCTAAAAATGTATTTGGGAGGTGCCACCACCCATATCGTGATAGTGTTCTTTCACAACATGTCCCTACAAATGCATTAAGAAGGATACATGGCCCATAAATTGGCAATGTCTTCTCATAATGAGTCCCTGAAAATGCATTTAGGTGAAGTTTGGGCCCATATCATGACAACGTCCTCTCACACCATGTCCTAGATAATACATTTTGGAGGTACCATGGTGCATATGATGATGATGTCATCTAACAGTAAGTCCTTAAAATTGCATTTGGGAGGTGTTAGGTCCCATATCATGACTCCGTCCTCTCACAACAAGTCCACAAAATTGCATTTGGGAGGTGTCAGGGTCCATATCATGACAAATGTTATTTCACATCAACTCCCAAAAATGCAATTGTGAGATTCCATGACCCAGATCATGATAATGTTCTTTCACAACATGTCCCTTAAAATGCATTGAAGAGCCATGACCCATTTATTGACAACGTCCTCTCATAATAAGTCCCTGAAAATGCAGTTTGGGGAAGTTTGGGCCCATATCATGACAACGTCCTCTCACACCAAGTCCTTGAAAATACATTTGGGAGGAGCCATGGAGCATATGATCACAATGTCATCTCACATTAAGTCCTTAAAATGCATTTGAGAGGTGTTAGGTCCCATATCACGACAACATCCTCTCATAACAAGTCTATGAAAATGCATTTGGGAGATGTCAGGGCCCATATCATGGCAACGTCCTCTCATAACAAGTCCATCAAAATGCATTTGGGAGGTTTCAGAGCCCATATCATGACAAATTTTATCTCAAAGCAAGTCCCTAAAAATGCATTTGGGAGGTTCCATGACCCATATGCTGATAGTGTCCTTTCACAACATGCCCTTTCAAATGCATTGAGGAGGATACATGGCCCATATATTGACATTTTGCTCTCATAATAAGCCCCTAAAAATGCATTTGGGTGAAGTTTGGGCCCATATCATGACAATCTCCTCTCACTCCAAGTCCTTAAAAATACATTTGGGAGGTGCCATGGCACATATGATGACAATGTCATCTCACAGTAAGTCCTTAAAAATGCATTTGAGAGGTGTCAGGTCTCATATCATGAGAATGTCCTCTTACAACAAGTCCATGAAAATGCATTTGGGAGGTGTTAGGGCCCATACCATGACAAATGTTATCTCACAACGCATCCCTAAAATTTTATTTTGGAGGTGGCATGGCCCATATCATTATAGTGTCCTTTCACAACACGTCCCTTCAAATGCATTAAGGAGGTGTCAGGGCCCATATTGTAACAACCCTGACCTGGGTTGTGGCTTAACCCTAGAATTTTTTTTAAGTAAGTTACTTAAAAAACTGGTTCTAATCTTTTAAAAAGTAACTACGACTCTTTGTGAAGTTTATTTCTAAATTAGAGCTTATCTGTAAACTATTGGTGCATTATATGATAGTCTGAGTGTAAAGTGCAATTTACCCAAGATGAAGGGTTATATTGCAAAATGTCATATGTTGAATGTACCCTAAGTATTCTAACATAATGATAGAGAGTATGATGCTAAGTGGTGGCTTGTGAAAGCCTAAATTCTAAGTGAGAACTTGTTTGAATAATGCTAAGTGCTTTGTGCATCAATTGTGGTACAAATTGTAAATTATCTAAAATGTAGGGTCGATGTGTAAATTACCACTTATAGAGTGTCCTTACTCCTTCATAGTATCATTTAGAGGACAGAGAAAGAAGGAGACACTATGTTTGAATCATTCTAGAGTTGTAGCACTCTTGATGATGAAAAGACTAAGGAAGTTATATAGTTGAAAGCCTTATATGAGCTAGATCAAGTTCTAGACTTGAAATTGGAGTCCCTATCGGCCATGGAGCCATAGAGGAAGTCTCCTATAGGTTTTTTGACTCTTGGGTTTTCCCATGATGGGCTAGACCTTCATGGAAGTCATATGTATCGATTGCAACTTTTCCTTGGAAAAGATGGTGTAGAATTGTGTTGAATATAATAATAATGTGAGTGGAAGTAACTTGCCTTAGAAGATAACCAAAGGGATGACCCTTATCATTTGCATTATCCCTAAGATTTTATTTTTGAATGGCAAGATAAATATAGAATGCATGTAACTACATGTGTCAATCCATGCATGGTTATGTGGCACTTAGTATCTTAAGGGAATGACACCTCTTACACTCTTTTTCATAAAGCATAAGTATAAATACCCTTCCCTTCAACTATTAGTAGAATTTTTCAGATCTTGTTATCATAATTCTCTTGGATATCGTGCATATCTCTCTAGTATCGTGCATAGTGAAGGAGATTTGAGTTTTAAAGCTTGGTATCGGCCAAAGACAAAGGATATCGGCCAAGTAGGGGATATCAACCTAGCAAGGTGATATTGGCCACAAGGAGAGAAGATATCATACAAGTGCTAAGGAGATCAAGTCTTGGATCTTAGAGAAGCTCATCTTCAACCTTGGGAATCTGAAGAGTTGGATCTTGAAGCTTGGAACTTGCACTAGAGGCAGTTTATATAAGTTGAACCCAACTACGTTATTATGCACTTTCAATATTGTTGAAATTATTGATTACTTTTAATTTCAAATTCATTTGATCAATTGATGTTCCTTTGAGTTCTAATGAGTGGTTAGGACTTTTTTTCATGATTTATAATAGCAAGACAAAGGTCTTGAGGTTGATGATGAAGACATCATCATGGTACAGCCCGATATGGGGTTGAAGTACCTTAAAATCCAATATGCAACCCAAGATGATAGGTAACCCAGCATAGAAATGGGCGATACCTCATGAACGATATGAGGTATATCTTATGAACGATATGGGAGGTACCTACCTACACCTTATACACGATACAAGGTTAATATTATATCTTTTCATTATATGGTACCCCTAACCAATATGAAGATTGAAACCCTAGATGATAGATTGAAACCAAATATATCCCTATCCTTTTGTAAAAAGGGTTGTTGAGAAGGAGTTCAAAATGATATCAAGTGTGTTTCAAACATATGATAGAACTGATTCTTGAAGGCATAAAGGGTTATGATCCTAATTGTCTACCCAACTTGGTAACCCAATATGATACCCAATATAGTAACCCAATATGACAATTCAACATGGAAATCTGACATGGTATTATGTATATACCACTTAAACGATACATGATGAGGCAATACATTCTATGCTCAATATGGTGCACACCTTGTGCACAATATGGTAGTAAGTATATCCCTATGTCTGATATGGTGCACCCTTGTACACAATATAGGAACCAAATATGTCCATATGCCTGATATGAGGTCAAGAATCTAACCCATACACGATATGAGGTTGAATTGAGATGATAAGAACTAAGTGATAGCTAATATAAGATGGATAGATGTTATGGTGTTGGGGGATATACCCTAAACACGATATGAGGATGTGGCACTAAAAAAAATGGTCTTTAACTATAAAACAATTGTAGCAAAAAT
Source organism: Alisma plantago-aquatica (assembly GCA_963693085.1). Taxonomy (NCBI): domain Eukaryota; kingdom Viridiplantae; phylum Streptophyta; class Magnoliopsida; order Alismatales; family Alismataceae; genus Alisma; species Alisma plantago-aquatica. Next base: position 481,344,752 of record OY856414.1, read on the forward strand.
GCCATATTTTTTAGCTAAAGGATTTAACTACATATTTCTTTACACATACAAATTGTAGTATATGCTTGTATAGATAAAGGCTTTAACTATATTTTTCAAATATGTAGTTAGATAATCCATTCACTACAAATTCATATGTATCCATAAGAGTAGCTAGATATTGTCCTTACATATTTAAATGTAAGTATAATTATAGCTAAATGTATGACTACAATTGCATATATAGTCAGTATGTAGCAAAAACATGAAGTTAATACATTTCATATGTATTTAGTGGTAGGGAAAGGCAACGATTACTATATACATATATATGTAGCTTATTATGCATCTTGCTACATAAGTAGTATCATTTAGTACACATACATAGATTCTTAACTCGATTATATATTCATATATATAAATATATATATATATATTTATATATATATATATGAATATATAGTGTAATTTGTTAGTACATAAGCTCTTCTAGTAACAAAATAGTAGTATTTAGAGCATGTTATGCTCATTATGCAAACAATCTTACTTTCATTTATAATGAAGCGTTGAATGTACATGGGGAGGACGTATACCTTGCCCCTATTACACAATGTGTACAAAGAAAAGTATATACATATATCAATGTTTCAGTGGTCTATTAACATCTTTGCGAAAGAGTTGTGTCTTTCTCAGCCAGTTTTAACATCCTTATTATCTTCTTCTTTTGTCCGAGCTCTTGTTGTGCATCCTTATCTCTGGAGTCCATACACAATCTAGAATCCTGAGAAGCTTCCTTTATGGACTCTCTTTCAGTGAATAGTAGTCCATTGTCACTTATTTTGTTCTGTTTATATTTCAAAATGCTTGGATCAACATGTCTTTAGTGCAACTGGATGGAAGGATGACTTCTAAACATAGATGAAGATATGTCGTCGAATGGTTGGGCTTTATCACAGTAGGCAGTGATTTCTGAATTGGCAAAAGTAGGAACCCTGAAATCATCATCATCATCATCCAAACTCTTACTGGAACTATTAGAATTAGAAAAATACCTTGCTTGTAGCAGACTAGAACTAAAATCTAGAGCAGCAAGTTGTGAATGCACTGGGCGTGCATGCGGTCTTTTAGTCACAATTGAAGAACTTTTTCTCTTTGGATACATTGCAAATGTATTGATACTCTTCTTGCAGGAAGCAGACATATGAGTCTCATCTGCTGAAAGATCAATTCATGTGGATGGTTGATAATATGGAGATACAGATGTGTATGTATCAGGTTAGTTATTACAATTTCCAAGTACTATTCTAATCTAAAGATGCATTGCAATAATTCTACAATGTAGCAGAGATGACAAAAATATGTTAGTGCTTGCACAAATTATCTGGAGAATATGGAATTTGCCTCAGATTACACTCTTATTTTCCAATGGAACATAGACCCTTTCATCTATCCCCTTTTTGGATAAGCAAGCTCAGATTGGAGTCTTCATTCATGATTTATTTAGCAGCCAAAAGAGATCAAAAGAAGGTCATAAATAAACTTTGAACAAAAAGGGCAATGAATAACATAAAAATTGGTTCTACTCAAACCACTATGGCAACATGAAGGTTTAACCATGTAGTAGAAAAAAGGAGACAAATATAGACCATGAACGTCAAGAATTATTAGCTCAACATCTTATTGAGTGAATTTCACATTGAATTCAAGCAAAAAAAAACTGACTAGAGTGGTTTTGTATGAACTTGGTGAAAAAGGACTGCATACTTTGCAATATAGAGGAAAAATGTTACTGCTTGTGAAAACTTCTTTACCCATAATGCAATTTCTAGATGCATAAAATTGTATCATAGTTGGACTTACCTAGTATGACCAGAAAATAAGGTCCAAAAACTAGTAAATTCTTTTGATGAAGTCTCTTCATGAAAGAAAGATATGAAGCTCCTTCTCAGCACATTGATGAAGATGTTCAAGTCTAGAGTTTGCCTCACCTAAAAAAAATCATACAAGATATGTACTCACCAAATCTAACCATGGATCAAAAGAATAAATCTTATACCTTGTATATACTTCAAATATTGTCTCATGTCAGTGATATCCATAAGTGTGTGTCCATTTTAATACCCTCCAACACTCGACAATTTGAATGAACATTACATGTAAAGTAACAAAGTTATAAGTCTACATGAATTTGACTATTTTGGACAAAAAATATGACAGAAGAAATGATGACCAAATGCATAAAGATGCAAGCATGTCACCAAAATTTTACTTGTATCATATTTAGGTTGTGATTTAGATGTGCATTGGTTATTGTCCAACTTCTCAAGCTACAAACTTCAATAATCAACATTACAACCATAATTAGCTCATATATTAAGAGGAAACCTCCAAAACCAATTTCTTTAACAGATACCAGTGATTGGAACAATGATAGATGAACAAAGACAATTTGCTCTTTTGATGTGGTTGACACTTCAGAATTTGTGGGAGCAAAAGAAGATGATGATGTTACAAAAATAGAAAAAGATGTTTCTATCAGCAATGTTGAATATCGTTATTGTATTTTTTTCATTTATACATGCTTCCACCATTGAAAGAATTGCATGTTAGAAAAAGGAAGGTATTTTTTATTATTAGCTACTTAGTAGACACATTACTAGTTTAAAGGGAGGTAACAAGATATAAAGTAGTACATGTTTCAAACATGACATGTTATGTCATACTAACTTGGTCTCTTGAAATTATCACTGTTCGTATGAGGACCATAGAGCCTCAATTTTGGAGGGGCATTGAACTCCCATATATTGGATCACATGTTTTCATTTTTCATCAGCTAATTTGGTGCTCCCGAAGCTAGTTTAAAGGGAGGTAACAAGATATAAAGTAGTACATGTTTCAAACATGACATGTTATCTCATACTAACTTGGTCTCTTGAAATTCTCACTGTTCGTATGAGGACCATAGAGCCTCAATTTTGGAGGGGCATTGAACTCCCATATATTGGATCACATGTTTTCATTTTTCATCAGCTAATTTGGTGCTCTCGACCTGGCTGTAACCCAGTATCTTGAACTGAAAAAATGAAATGTTTAAGGTGGGATATGAATGTAGTTCATCTATATTGTTCGAGCATACATGGCTGGTCATTATATCATATTTGTACTTAAATAGTACTTTCCTTTACAGAAAAAATAGCTAAATCATATATTATATGATTGTGGATCCTAGTTCTGTAGCTGTTAAAACAAGCACCTCTGTTTATAGGCCACAGATCATCTCTATAGGTGTCATTACAGAAATTTGTTTATAAAAAGAAAAAGTAGAATTATGCACTGTCTCTAGTTCTGAAAATTGCACAAGAAATGGGTAAAACAACCAGAAGCTCTTGTCATTGTCGAAGTTGCACAAATGAAAGGATGTGAAACATTGATTCTTACTATTAGAATAACTACTAGTTGTTCAGTCTATTACCAACTTACTACAGTTTGTAGAGACAAAATGCTATCCACTGGTGTTGTTCAATTTGATTATTCAAATATGAGTTAAAAAATGCAATAGTAACCATCAGGGCTTCCAAACCTAAAACTTAGTCATGGGCATGGGTTCAACGCGTGAAACACAAACGAACACAGAAGACTTCTTCTTGGAAAAGCTGTACAAGAATGATCTTGAGGATAGGGCCGTTGAGATGTCCACCATCGATGGGGCGCTGACCATATTCATTGAGCCAGAGGCAGAAGAGGGTCTCATGCGACCATGGAAGTATGCCATTGTGATACGGCTTCTGGGAACAGATATTGGATTCATGACAATGAGGGACTGAATCAAATTTCTCTGGAACCCCAAGGGGCGATTCAACATATATGAACTTGATTTGGGACACTATGTCATCCAGATGTCCTACAAAGGTGACTACAAAACTACGATGACCGAAGAACCTTAGAAGATATTCGGCTGCTACTTGCCAGTTTGGGACTGGACGCCCTCTTTCAAACTGACAAATGAGATACCTAGATATGTGGTGACTTGGGCACGTATATTAGATCTTCCATTACACTTGTATGTTCCTACTCTCTTCGAGTATATAGGACTGGCACTGGGGAGACTCATAAAAGTGGATAACCACACAACTCATAGAACCGTGAGTAAGTTTGCTAGACTAGCCATTGAAATAGATACCACAAAAACTCTTCACCCGGAAATATATATCAATGGCATTGAGTATGCGGTGGAATATGAGGTTGAACCAGATTTCTGCACTATCTTTGGGAAGGTAGGACATAAGGCACAACACTGTCGCCATGCTCAGATAGATAAACCTCCCAGAGAAGAGGATGCACTCGAGGGGAACCAAACAAAAGAGACTAGCAGCAGTCGAGAGGAGTGATAGCAAAAGAGAATGAAAGGAAATAGTAGATGAAGAGGAACTGAGCAAAATAGGAAAGAAGGGAGAATCCAACAAAATGCAACCACCACGAATGCATTTGCTAGCCTCGAAAATGTTGTGCCCAAGGAGAACAACAGTAGCAGAAGGCTGAAGCCACTAATGAGCAACATACATCCAATGAACAGGGGCAAAGTAAGGCTAAGAGTACCAAAGAATGGCGTAAGAAGAAGGTGTTTGAGAATGTAGAAACCAAGAAGGAGGCAGTAGAGGCTATAACCGGGGTAAAAAAGGGGGCAGCGAGGAATAGTGGTGAGTCCAGGAAAAACAAAAAAGAGGCACACAAGGCCGATCATCTGGAGGTTGATGAGGTTATTCAAGTGATGGAAGAAGATGAAGAGAACATGCTCGAGAAGATAGCAACCAATAATCAATTGACTATAGGAGGAACAGAAGGAAAAGAAGTTACAGAAACACAGTTCGCAAATAATTCGTCAAATACCATGATGGACAACACTACAACCACACACTCTGAAAAAAGCGATACACCGCCGTGCAACCACAGTAGAGTGGAAGAGACTACTGTGAAGGAAGATGATTATACGAAAACCCCAAGTCGAAAGGTGAGGGCAACGAAACCAGAATGAAGAGTGATAGGATGAAGCCCCCGTATCAGTACAGAAGAAAAAGCCCTAGGCAAAGTAAGAAAGACACCCAAATTGAGGTTGGAGGAAGCATGATGACCAAGGAAGATGAAACCAGTGAAGACAAGGAGGCAACCATCCAAATAGAGTAAGAACCCGCATACCTGTTTCTTTATGGCTGACTTAATCTGCTAGAATATCAGAGGCATAGGCAAATATGTTAGACAGAGATCCCTGAAGGAGATAATTGTAATCCATCAACCTAAAGTAGTATCTATCCTAGAACCAAGAATGAGTGGTGAAAATGCAGTCAGAATTATCAAGCGGTTGGGTTTCACTAAGTCCTATCATGTGGAAGTTAGGGGTTATGTCGGAGACATTTGGATATGCTGGAAGGAGGATCATTGTAAAATACAAATTATTCTCACCCACAGGCAATTTATTACTTGCAAGATCAATAACAACTTAATTGTCACGTTCGTATATGCGAGCCCTCAAATGGGAACTAGGAATTTGTTATGGAAACACATCATCAACATGGGGAACCGGTTCACATCATCATGTCTTGTAGTTGGAGATCTGAACACCATTGTTAGCCTGAAGGAAAAAAGTGGAAGTGAATGTTTCCATAACTCATAAGCGACTCCAGCACATCATACGTTCATGGAGGCAGGCTTGACTGATTTAGGCTTCTCCGACATGAGATATACTTATCGGCATGGGCTGCTACAAAAATGGATGGATAGAACAATGGGCAACAACGATTTCATTAATAACTTTCCAAACATTATTGTTGAGAACCTCCCCAAAATGGGGTCAGATAATTGCCCCATACTGATCTGTATCCAGTCGAGACTGCAATTTACCAGAAGATTCATATCTCGTGCCTCCTGGCAGAGGACAGTTGACTTCCCAACTATGCTAGCTGCATGTTGGAAACCGAACACCTCCCTGATGCGCTGAAACAAGCCCAGAACACCATATCGAAATGGGATATGAAGACGAAGAAGGAAGCCCAAAGAAGGAAAGACATCCTAATCAGTAACATTAATAAGTTACAAATAGAAATGTCAGAAGATTATAATGAGATATCTGATGTGTTATGTACTGCCTTCCAAACTGAGCTAGATGATATTTTAAAGAAGGAGGAGGAGGACGTCAAGCGTGCTTGCCACATCAACTGGGTAGCTGAAGGGGACATCAATACAAGATTCTACCAAAACTATGTTAACCAACGACGTAGAAGAAACACCATACGAGCTCTAAAGAACAACAACAATGAATGGGTGACAAAAGAATTGGATTTGATGCAACTAGTGGTGACCCACTTTCAGATGATTCTTACCGCTCCCAATCGCCAAGATCCAAAGCACATGCTGAACTGTCCAGGGAGATTTTCCAGCCCTACTGAGAGCCAAAAGGAAATGATTGGCAGATGCCCCATCGAGGAGGAAATCCTTGCGGTGGTCAGGTCCATGGACCCCACCAAGGCCGCCAGACCTGATGGCATCAAAGACATTTTCATCAAAGCTAATTGGAACATCGTCGACGCCAGTGTAGTTTGGTCAGTTCAAGAAGCCATTACTTCTGGCAAGGTAACTGACGAGCTGTGCAATTCGACTATTGTGCTCATACCCAAGGTGCAATCACCGGAGATATGTGAATAGCTCAGACCGATTTCACTGAACAACATTACCCTTAAAATCATATCTAAGGTGATAGTGGAGAGGCTAAAACCCCACATGTCAGAATGGATCTCCTGGTGCCAGAGTAGCTTTATACCAGGTAGAAAGACAGCGGAGAATATAACTCTTGTGCAGGAGATTATGCACATAATGAAGAAGAAGAAGGGTGCTAAAACGATGGCTATTAAGGTTGACTTAACCAAAAGCGCATGATCAAATGTCTTGGGAATTCATTAGAGACACGATTAATAGAATTGGTATTCCCCCAAACATCTGCAATTACATTATGAGCTCTATCTCCCTGGGAAACATTAGAATTTCCTGGGATGGAAAAACTACAAACACTTTCAAGGCCAGCCAGGGATTACGGTAGGGTGACCCTTTGTCACCGTATTTATTTGTTCTTTGTTTGGAAAGGATCACTCAACTCATTCATAAGAAGGTGGAGGAAGGTAGTTGGAAACCCATTAAGGTGGGTGCACAAGGTCTGAAAGTATCCCACATTTGCTTATTTGATGACTTGATCATCTTTGCACATGCTATCACTACACAAATGGGAGTCATTAAGGAGTGCTTCAAGCTGTTCGAAGAGGCTTCGGGACAATGTGTGTCCATGGCCAAGACGAGACTATTCTTCATAAGGAGCATAGATGAAAGGCTGAGAGACCGTATTACTGAGTCGAGCGGGTTTCAACAGACTAATGACCTGGGAAAGTACTTGGGCGTACCCCTCATTCACAAGAGAGTCAATAAGAACACTTATTGCACCATCCTGTACGCAGTTAGTGGAAAACTTCAAGCGTGGGCGGCGAGAGATCTTTCTCTAATAGGGAGGATAGAGACCCTTGAAACCTTGCCGACTTATGCAATGCATACGACAATACTTCCTCTCCAATTGTGTGATAGAAGTGAAGGCATCATCCTAAGATTTTTTTTTTGGGGGGGGGGTAACTAAAAAACTCATCCCCTAGCTTTAGTAGCATGGGACAAGGTAACCTGCCGGAAATGTGATGGTGGTCTTGTCCTTAAGGAGCTATGATACTAGAATCTGGCGTTGAACTATAAACAGTCATGGGATGTTGTTAGTGGCAGCGAAGCTGCATGGGCAGATCTTATGAGAACTAGATTTTAGTCCAATTCGGACACGAAGAACCATGATTGTACAAACTAGGTAGATCAGTGTTGGCTGGAACAAAGTTCATTATAGATAATTCCTACAGTATCCCCATTGACGGTATGAGAACTAATGTTTGGACAGATAGGTGGTAGAAAGAAGGCCCCCTACTGAAAGATTATGCACTCAAGCCCATCTCGGGGGAACTGATGCACCTGAAAGTTGGCAGGATGGCGAATCTCGAGGGGTCATGGGATAGCAGATTCCTAGAAGAGTGGGTAACAACTTAGTTGAGAAGGTAAAGAAGCTCAAGACCCCATCCATGGAGGATGGCAAGGACGTTAGGGTATGGAACCACACCAAAAATGGCATCTACACTACTAAATCTGCATATACGAGGCTACAAGAAGGTAATGGGATCAAAGTGGAAGGAAAATAGAACACCATATGGAAGTTTAAGATGTCTAATAGAATCAAAATGTTCATATGGATTGTAATGCATGACACACTGCTTACTAACAAGAAGAAGGTCCAGAGGAAGATAGCTCACAACAACTTGTGTCCTAGATGCAAGGAGCAGGAGGAAATTTTAATGCATGCGTTGAGGGACTGTAAACATGCTAAACAAGTCTGGGATATCATGTTGATGGGTCAAACTAATACCATCTTCATTGATAATCAAAACGTCAAGCAATGGATCAAAAAATAGCTAGAGATCGATGAAGAACATGTTATTACAACCCTCATCATTTGCTGACAGATCTAGTTTGCTAGGAACAAACAAGTTTTTAGTAACAATATCATGAACACTCTGGAACAGGAATGAGCCATAAGAGAGCATCTCAAAATCCACAATGAAGTGTTTAAGAAAGAAACTAATAGGAGTGAACAATGTCAGGTATGAAACCTCACCTGGACACCACCCATGCATGGAGTTTCTAAACTAAATGTTGATGCCGTGGTGAAGAAGAACAAGACGACTTGTGTTGTGGTGATAAGGGATTACCTTGGCAGATGGAAGGGAGGCATAGCAAGACTGGTACATTCTCAGGATGTGACTGAGGTAGAGCTAGAAGGTATTTTGTTGGCCATGGAGATTGCCACTAATCTTGGTTTATAGTTGATCATTGTAGAAACAGATTCTCTACAGGAAAAGACTGTGATTGACCAATGCTGCAATGAGAATCCTAGGTATGCTAAGCAGATTGGGAGGATTCAAAATACCATGAAGTTCTATTGGCATGTTGTGTATGTTCCCAGGGAGATGAACAATGTGGATGACAATGTGGCTAAACTTAGCCTTAAAAATAATATTGCATACATAGAGTATGTCATCCCTCCTAGTGAGGTCCAACAGTTAGTGAGTAGTGAAATATGTAATGGTAGTAGTACTACCATGTTTCCAATTACCAGTTTAATTAGTTATTGTAATTTGTTTGAATTAGCTCGCATGAGGAGGGCGAGATGAATAAGATTGCCTCCTGACTTATCCAAAAAAAATGCAATAGTAAACTATTTATGACATGCTAGTTTATCTGTATATTTTGAATATATCTTATTTTTGGCATACTTGTATATTTCAAGTTTAATGGGTTGGATTTGACTAAACCAACAAGAACATATATAAGCAATGGCCCAGATGATAATGTATATTCATTAAATCATGTTGAATAATTTTTAATAGATAAAATAGACTACGTCCAAAGAGAACCTAAAAGCACAAATTGACTGGAACTAGAAGTGAAGTTGGAAAACTAAAATCTAGTAGTTATGGTGCAGAACATGACAGTCAAAGGTGGAATCACAGCTGACTATGCAACTTCTCCCTTTTCATATTGCACAACTCCATAAGATGATTAGCTAATCAGGTAAGACCTTGTTTTAACACTGAATTGACCGAACACCTAAGACATTGTTTTAACACTACAAGTATCTGAGTGAGAAGAAAGGTTGTTTGCACCGACAAAGTGATTACCTTCATGTTGCAAGTCCCCAAAACAACAATGTATACAAGTTGTTTCCTAATGAGTAATTTACTTCACGGTCTATGAAATCAGACTTGATATCATAAGTCTGATGCACCTACATTATAAGAGCATAATGAAGACTTTAGCCACTTAGTTGTTGCACATACATATGCTCATAAGAAGCTAATAATAAGGTTATTCAGGAGGTCATTAGAGGGTGATAATCAATCAACAACACTTAATAAACAAACTGACTTGTAACCAGTAAAGTGGAAATTATGTTGAGCCAACACTTGTTCTTTCACAATAGCTGAAGTCAGGGGAATACCCAACTTTAACAATAGAAAATGACCAAAAGAAAACCACATCATATTGCACATTTTTAAGCAACAAGCCATTTGACAAAATATAGAAATAGCTGATATCTTTAACCTCAACAACCCAAGGTTGGAAGTCAATAATGCTAAGACAGAATCTCATAAATTACAAATCCCATATCCACTGACAACTTGAGAAGAAGACACAAATAAATGAAGAATAATAGTTATTCTAGATGACTAGAATTCAGATATTGCCCAAACAGTAAGAAACTCAGCCTACTGGAAGTCTTGATATAGGTTAGATCTATATATAGAGTGGACATATCAAGTTCATTAGTGTACTTCATGTGGAAGAGAATGCTAACACATGAACTCATACTTGTTATTGATATTTTTTAGAAATTTTCTTTGAAAAACAACGTAAACTTGATCATGTATTTATGCTACACATAATTTTCACATATAATGAAACAACCTGAAGAAATATATATGGAATCCTTTTGGCAGTAACGGAAAATTGTGCACATGAATATATATGGCATTCCTATGTTGTTTATAGGGCAGAATAGACACTAACTACCATATATACAAAGTGCCTTGTTTTTTGGAGGGAAACACTATATCCTATTAATTAATATCAAATGGTTATTCTAGAATATGGCAAAGGTTATTTCTTATTTAGTGAATAAAATGAGTACATGACCCTCTCTTTTATAAGACAAGAGAGTGAGACATAGAGCAGATCTAGGCAATATGGGATAAAGGTACAAGATGCTTACAAAGACAAAAGCCAAAAATACACTAAGTAAGAAACAACACAAAACAATAAAATATATATACTAATACTCCCCCTCAAGAAATATAAAGGTGGGGTGCTTAATCTCAATTATTATGCCATGGCCTAAACATGCTGTACACAATCTACCTATCACTTCGATTCAGAAACCCTTGGACTACCCAAAGAGGGAGATTGTATGTTTCTAGACAAAGGATGGCTGATGAAACTATCGAGGTTTTGGACTGGATGTTTATTGATGATAGGATTGGATAATATTTTTCTTGTTCAAAAATAGCCACTCCTTTTAATTGAATCCTCTTCTTATAATTCTGCAAGCTTTGAATATGTGTAAGAATCCACAAGAAACATGCCCAGAAGGCCAATGTAGGCAAGTACAAGGGTCTTCAAATGAGTTTCTAACTTTCTATCAAAGCTTAGTTTGTACATCAACTCTTTTATGTATAGTGCATGTTTCCTTAATCTGAAACACACATGTAGTTCCCTATACAACCTATTATGTTTCAAGTGCTAGAAAGGACTAGAGATGAAACAAAGGCAATGAAAATGTCTATCAAAGAACAACAACGTGGATAAACAAGCTGTTCACTGGCAACGATTCTTATGGTTGTAAAGAGATGGATTCTGCCCCATCTCCACCTCCATTATCACCGCTTGTTGTAGATTTTCAGATATGAGTGACCTCATGCAGCGTTAGCTTTATCATCATTGATCTTTTCTGTTAACATTACTTACACTAGAAGAAGGTAGGTAAGTCATAAATTATAGTTACTAAAACCAACTGCCACAACTCTGAGCACGGTTCTAAAACAACAGAAATCATGACTAAAAAAATATGCCACAATATTGAAGTTTACCTCTTTTGAAGTGCAGCCAAGAGCACCATTGTAGCCACACAGATTCATGAGAGTTGGCATGCTTCTGGACTGAAAAAGGGATATTGCACCTCCTAAAATCAACCAATTTAGATTCTATTCAGTAGTATGCTCTGTATTTGTCTTTGTGCCTACCATCACTGCTTGAGAAAGTGCTAGGTTAGTGGATACTTCTAATTATGATTATATCTCTAAGATGACTAGAGATTGTTCCCAATTAAATGGGGGCATACTTACTGATAAACGGACAAAAATCATCGATGTTTGTGACATTCAGTTGACAGAGCAGTCTGATAACATCGAACATATAAGGGAGATGCTTAATGATTCAGTTGACATGCATAACATTATTTAAGGAAGAATCCACTATTATGTTGGATGAGGAGAAAAATTATGAGACTAGTTCCACTGATGAGGATTGGAATGAAAAACCTATCAGTGACAATGATTGTAGATTCATAGATCTTAGAGACAATCAAGCTTCCTTGACAAGCACTCTAGAATATCTTAGTCGTCAATTGGAGCATGCATCACCCTCCTAGTAGTAGGAATGATTTTCGCACCACCTCGACTTCAACATGCAAAACAAAAACACACATAAAAGTATACAAATTCATTAGAGGCAACCAAAATATGCCGAACAGAGTTAGATTTCATAAGAAAACCACGATAATAAACTTGTCGTCCCTTTAAAATCCTCATGCTTACTTTCTAAAACCAAATCAAATTTGTAACATTATTTTCAAGTCACCTTTATAGCTGGAGAACTATCACCAAGCTAACTCACATGAAATTTGTCTAGCAAGAACATGATACATTACATACACTCATATCACCAACCAGCTTTGTGTTTCACATGCCTACATGTAAAATGTAATCATTAAAGTTCAGAATGCAAAAAACATCACATAAAAAAGTTGTCCTACCCTAAAACTTTGACTAGATATTACTTTTGAGTTGTAGCACATAGAAAAGATAGCATATTAATCACGGTGACCTAACCTGAAAACCACTACTGGATATCAATTTCGGACCTTTCTTCTAGCAACTCAATGTGTTAGGGAACACCTTTATAGATCATTTGGTTGTTGTAATGGGAAAACAATATTATAATGGTCGTGGAAATGCTAATATTAACTGCCCAATTATAGATCTATTACAGATGATGGGGCATGCAAGTAGGACTCTGGTTGACAACTCTATAAAATGTATCATCCTTTACCATGCTCCAAGTAAAGAATCTACAAAAAGTTTTGTATGGGGTATTTCCTATTGAAAGCCATCTCCAACATTACCTTCATGATCATCTGAGAATAGATAGCCATCCCTTTGTCAAATAGATAGATTCCATAGATCCACTTTATAGATTCTATAAAGCAACTTCACATCAAAGTCATATAGAAAATATAGTCATCCCTTTGTAGATCTTCTCTACAATGTCCTTGCTCCTAGGAAACCCAAGCACTCAATACTTAGCAATCAACCTTTGTCTTGGCATTACACATGAATAGGAGTCTTGCAGGCTTCACCACCTTTTTAAAAGCTAGAGCTTATGCATCCTTTTTCCCAAAAGCAACGTCAATCATTCTCCTTTGCTACAGATTCTAGTATTTATTTCTATACCGCTTCCTCTTGGCCTTCTTACTAAGAGGCTTCTCTTCCTTTACATCACCAGTCTCACCTACATTCTTAGCATTGTTGTATGCCACCCACTACAACCTTTTTATCTTCTCTAGGAGTAAGCCTATTGCAACCTTTTTCTCATCTGCTAGAGTAATCTATGTAGAAGCCTTTTTTTATCCCCATATGTATTCTCTACAGCAGCTGTTACAACTGCAGGTGCTGGTTAATTGCCTCGTTTTCTTTTAGCAACTCTTTTTGTACCTTTTTTCCTATGTAGTGGCCTTAAGCTTTAGTGTAATTGGTCTTATCATCATTCCCACCAACATATTTATTTTACTAGTTTCTTTTTTTCCCTTTTAGTCTCAAAGTATATAGCTACTACTTTTCCTAATCAAACATGTGTTTAAATAGAGCAAGAAGGATATCTTAGGGAAGACATTAGCTAGAGTGATGTGGAACTTGTACATAATTAGTTAGCATTGGATCTTATAGAAAAGGTTCTGTGATCATATAAACAATTATAATTCTTCCCTACTACAACATTTTAAAATATTCAGAACAGATTACACATTACTAACTACTAAATCACCTATAGAAAATAGGGGGAACTATAGCTTCAAAATAAGTTGCAGACAACGAAGATGATGAGGGGGGAGACAGGTTGAGAAGGGAGAGGAAAGGGTGGAGGATGAGGGGAGGTGGGGAAGTGTAGGATTAGGTTAAAGGAGAAGGATTCTCCCTACAACACATGTTAATACTGTACTTAAATAGAGAATGGTAGATTGATTATAGGTCATGTGAAATAATACTCAAAACTAATGAAAATAGCTATACTTTAGCTATGTTCATCGTATAAGATTGAAAACCCATCTTCTAGAAATTTTTTGGTGAAGAACAGATGTACATCGCTAATCAAAGAGAATGTCTCTTCCCTCTCAAAATTGAAACAACAAACCAGATCATCCTATGACAGTAGAACTGAATCACACTTCACCACAAATGTTGAGACCTCAATTTAAAAGTGTCAGATGCCAATGATATCTCAACCATGTTAATATCAAGTCGTCTTATGATATAATTATAAAAAAGACTTCAAGAAATCCAAAATTAACAAACCTCTACTCAATATCCAGGGAAGTGGTACAACAACAATCTAACAACAATATTCACGGAAAATTATTGGTTCTATACATTTATAACCAAAGACAATGCATTATTGAAACCATATTATTTGTGTGAGAAGGAGCCAAAAGTTTGTGTGAGATGTGTCCTATATTCGAGGCATCAAGACGTTCATTTCTCACTATGCTCTGTTCTAGCATATTTTTTCTTTCCAAATGTATTATTGCGTAGAAAGAATAGGTGTGTTGGAGTTTGATGAAGTAGATAACAACAATTCTCCCCTTTTTACTTTCGTTTTGAATTATTCTCACAATAAGTTCCTACAGTTGAAATATTAACATAGAAACCTTGTACTAAGGAGACCTTCACCAGAACAACCCATTAGGAAACAAAGATTCTACTCGGCAACAATTAATCCTCAAAATATAATCTCATATAGAGGGCCTACTAGAGCTAGAAAATAGAGAGACTATATTTTTATAGAAAATTGGGAACAATAGAACTTATTTTAGTATAAGATAGTTGTCAAGTTTTAAAGGAACTTGTAAAATGTCTTTCTAGTGGCCTTTGGATGGCAAGCAAGAACTAACAATAAACAACTAATATGCCAAAGATAGACAAAGGAACCAACTATAACAGTGAAGGAAAAATGGATTTCATCTTCTACATTAGGTAGAGATAGAATTTGATTGGAATATTACGATTCGAACAGTGCCTGATGGAAGCACCCTGATATATCATTTTGGAGACTTCAAATATACTTGGTGTGAGCCAATACGTGAAGACCAGCCCAGTCTAACATGTTGAGAAGGTATCAAGGTGGATTGGGCAAAGGAAATGCCAAAATGTGAAGGATGGAGAAGGAGACGTTAATGAAAATGAATAAGGAATTGATAGAGAATATGTTGCAACTTGGAATGCAGGAAAACCATACATTTCCACATCAATTTCTAAATGAATATAAGAAAAAATAGATAGAGACATATGAGGCTCCATTGTATTCCTACAAGCAATCCTATTATTTTTGTTTATATAGACTTAATTATTGTGAAGGCCTTTTTTGGCAACATTACACAGACTACAATACCCAAATGCATTTAAGGTATATGTGGATATCTAGGAAGGAACCTAGATGCACATGACCTTGTGTCTACTAATAACCCTAACTCCTAAATGATAGAGAAAAGTAAATGCATAAGTAATAGTGGCATGCCTAAGCAGACCATTAGGTGCGCGAGGCACACAACCAACATTTGACTCCAACCTATCATATAGATAAGATTACAAGTTTAGCACTTTGTAACGCTTAAATGACTACACTTGAAGTATTTATAGAGGCTTTTAGTGTCCCAAAAGTGTGTTGGTCTTGTTGTCAATGACTAGAGGAATCGTTCCATCACCTCACCAGAGAAGGTCACCTCAAGGAATATGTCCTTGTTCTTTTTTGATATCCTTAAGGGTATCTTGATTTTAAAGAGGATGAAGACCAACCTTCTGGAATCATAATATTTAAAGATTAAGAACTTCAAGAATGTGGTGAACCTTTATAAGAGAGAACTATGACTGCAACATTTCCCCAAAAATGCACTCATTCCTAAGAATGGGTAACTAAAATATGGTAAGCAGAAGATATATCTTGCCAGGCATGATCAATTCAACATTCCAAATGCAGAAGAGCTTGATCAGAATAAGAAATTATAGTCCAGGTCTTCAGAATAAGACATACCTACATATTTGAACCTTGTGAAGTCGGTTATAACTCTTCTAATGTGTTGATGTTGCATTGAACTAGCACATGATGCACCATTTGTAAGTCCAGGTCTTCAGAATATTGCATACCTCCAATGGTGGTAGATCCTTTCATTCTGATGCACCATTTGTATGTCTGGGAAAACATCTTTCTTCTCATACTTACTTTGATGTCGGTGTGATCTGCATCTAACAGAGAGAGTCTCATTGATAAAGCACCAAGATTGGATCTTGTTGGGAATAAGACGGATCTATCTGAACTAGGAATGGAAAGTAGTTAGTTACATTAGAGTGGGAAGGGAAAGGTCACATGCACCACAAGCACCAAGAATATCTTATCACAAGGCCGATCATGATCTCAATGTATGTAGGACAAAATTGAAGAGAAAGTTCATGCAACTATAATAAAAACATGTATAAATGAATTGGATGTTCAACTTCAACCTCCTAACTTGCATTTAGGTACTAAATGCATATTGCAAATCATGTGAGGCAACTATAATTGATAATGATTATCTTTATATTAGTTGACAACTAGTTAGACGTTGCTTGAGAAAATTAATAGATCTGCACTTTTAGGTGTCAATGTCCAATCAACATGATGTAATTCATTTTCATTGAATTCTCAAGTCAGAAATGTCACTGACTATATGGAAAAATGATCTTTGACTTAAAACTTTGTAACACGTGTATGAATATGCTTTTACTTCCATTATAAATTCCAACTGCCTGTAGAAATGAATGCAACAAGGTCTCTAGGAAGAGACAATAGAAATATTTGTCTAGCACAACTTCATGTCATTATAGATCCTCATTCGTAATAGTTTAGGCATATGAGAGTTGAACTGTGAATTGAGTTGATATGAAAAATAGAACAAGTTTTTCACTTCTTGAACACACAATAAACAATCACTACAATTAATTTTTAATTGATCGATGTGATAGGAATACTACCTTTTCATGAAGGCCTTCTTTTCACATTGATTTTGGTGTGTTTTGTAAGGTATTCTATTGTTCTAAACCAAACAAATTCTTTACCTTCTAGTAGTATTTTTCTAGTGATAATCAGTAAACTTCCTGATAAAAAGTCAACTGAATATAGGAAGTTAAAATAGTCTTATCAAATTTGTTACATCAATATCCTGGATACGATCAGTCAGTGTTCCTATTGAGGGCTTTCTTTAGTAGAAAGTCAATAATGCCAGTTCACGAACTAGATTCCAACATGAGATTTAGATTATAAAGGAGTCTTGGAGTGATGGGTAGGATGGGAATGAAGTAATATTCAATTATGCATTGTTCTTTCTCACACACTTATTGGCGATCTTCATCATATTCTCGAAAATGGGGAATGGAGGTTCCAACAGGGGAAGAGAAGGTTAGGTTTTCATACTCTATGTGATTTAGTAGGTATGAGAAACATAAATACAGGAATTAGGGGAGTCGTGTGACTCCTCTCCACCTTTGATTATCCTCAATCATCGCTTCTTCTCCGACGGTCCATGAGGTCGAGCCTAGAATAAGGAGGAGGTGGGTGGGTATTGGTAGGGAGATGAGGGAGAGACGGGGAGAGAGCTATCAAATGGGTAACATTGGTAGCGGAGAAGAGTGAGGGAGGAAGAACATGCATGATAAGTGGGGGTGGAACTACCGAGGGAGATGCTAGCGCTCTGCGTGATACCCCTCCAAAAGAGGGTAATGCACAGAAATTTTGAATATGTCAAGTATTTTGGTTATTTGGAGGGGCGGGGACTGAGGGGGAGATGAGTTGGGAATGAACATTATTTTGTAGTCACTATGATATGTAACTAATTTTGTAGCTAATACAATTAACTATGTTTGCTTTATTTACATGTTTATAATTTATAGTGAAAGGTAGTCTTTACCTACAAACATAATATATGTAGTTAGAATGATTGTAGTTAAATCATCTTTTTTTTTGTAGTGTGGTTACACCACTTGACCGATATGGGTACACGATAGGATGTGAAGATTTTATCTCAAATACAATATGATAGCATATATACACCATGATGCCCGATATGGTAGGTATGCTTCAATCCAATGTATTTAACTGGGTGATTTATATTGTATGTCATGTTAAATGCAACATTAAGATGCAATGAGATTAATGCAATTTGATAATGTTGAACTAATGTACCTTAAGAGGAGAATTGAGTCAACCTAGTGAAAGTATGGTGCACTCCACATCCTAGTAAGGATGAGAGAGAAACTTATAATAATGATATAATAA
Organism: Alisma plantago-aquatica; assembly: GCA_963693085.1. Classification (NCBI taxonomy): domain Eukaryota; kingdom Viridiplantae; phylum Streptophyta; class Magnoliopsida; order Alismatales; family Alismataceae; genus Alisma; species Alisma plantago-aquatica. The sequence goes on from OY856414.1 coordinate 481,363,265, forward strand.
GTGGTGAGATGGTTTGAAACCCTAATCGATTGATGAAGGGAAACTCTAACCCTAATTAATGAGAAGAATGTGTTTCTTTTGTATCACAGGGTTATGACATGTGTTTGATATTGTTGTTAGCATGATATACTAACCATGCACGAATCATGAGGTGATGAGAATAGCTAAGTAAGAGCTATAATGTTTATATGATATACTGTCAATGAGCTTTGTGAACTATGTGAATTAATACCTTGGTCTAATGACCTAGAGGTAATGGTTACCTACTAAGTGGTGACAATACTCAGTGATGAATTAAGGGTTTGAATACCCAACCATGATAAATTGAGATTCTAAGTGTTATATGTGTTCCAAAGAATCATGAAAGTACTTCATAAACATATTTTCACCTTTATGTGTAGCATATGATTCAATTCTTGCTTGCAACTTGATTGATGCTAAAAGATACTACAATGTACTTAATTAATCAATTTAAAGATTATTATGTAGTTGGCCAGACCATAGATCCATCCAGTGTCAGGATTTGCTGAATGGTGAAATGAGTTTTACTCGGTATACATATTTTTAAATATGTAATCATTATACTAGGGCGCTCAGTGGACTTCCCAAACTAAACATGGGCGCTCAGTGAATTCCCCAACTACACCAGGTTGCTCAGTGGACTTCCTGATGAAACTAAACCATGATCTCTCAGTGTTCTTCCTGATGAAAAATAATTCAGGAAAGCTCAGTGGTCTTCTACCGAAGTGAGTATATGTTGCGGCTATAACTCTATAGTGAAGTTTCCTCTATACCCCAGAAAAGCTAATTTCAGTCGACACAAGATGTCCTACCAAATTATCTCATACTGACCAAGATAGTTGAGGTCTTGACAGTCATATCTGCCACTGACCTTGTATGGTATCAATTTGAACTTACTAGTGGTCAGTTGGAGTATGAGCGGTATACCTCATCTCCTCTAGGCATAAGTGTGAATGTGAACCAATAATCAGACATATAGCGTATTTGCTTAAGAATCAACTACAGAAAACATCAGTTGATGCTTCATTACATTTATACATCTTAGTAGATAGATGTTGTACATGTTCTTCATATTCCTTTTAAAGAAAATAGATATCTTATAACTTTGTTATCAATATTAATGATTTGCACTGTAGATAAAATTGCTTACTTGCAAAAGTATCCTCTGCATAGTTTTATATACTATTTCCTGTGATAATAATATTATTGGCAGAGAGTTATGTCTCTCACTGGGAAAATAGTCTCACCTTGTGGGATCCATAATTTTTAGGTGGACGTGGATGAGGGAATAGAAATCGGATTGCAGAGGAAGGACCACATCAACAAGGACAACAGTAGTAGCTCAGGTTGAGTACATTGTTTGTCATGTCTTGTAAATAGAAGTCCTATGTGTCATCTCTGTACTCTCAGGTCCTTGGGAGATAGTTCTTAGTGGTTCTAACAAACAACTTGAGATTTTGGTTTGTTTACCTCGATGTTTTATGTTGTTGTTGTATAAGTTAAAGTAAAGCAACTAGTACTTATTATCCTCGAGATGAGTCGATACAATGTATGTACGATATGAACCACATGTATATAAAGTTTTGGTTCTTTTTGTAAGAGTTTCCTAGAAGAGGATCCATGTGCAAAAATGGTTTTAATTCTTAGTGATTTTTGTTAATTCCGCTACTTATGGTTATTCTGCGATTATTACTGGTGATGGCTTGATTTGTAATCGGGTCGTACAAAGTTTTGGTATTAGAGCCTAAGGTTCAGTGAGTCTACAGAGACATAGGATTAAGTTTTTTGAGTCTGTTCTAGGGTCCTCGAATGTATCTTATTGTGACCTCTCCTCATACATGAGAAGAAGTAAAACTAAAGATGGCTGGAGCACATGAAGAACATGTTGCTGAGAGCAGTGTTGCTGCAGCAGGAGGTGGTGCAAGGGATCATGCCAGAGAAGAACTTGTTCCTGAGGATCCCCATCTTGACCAAAATCTGTTAGAAAAGCCAGCCTTTCATGCTCTTTTTGGGCAGATCATGAATACGATTATGCATATGGCTGATCGGATACCAGCACCAACCTCTAGGGTACTAGTTCCCAGTGAGGGACATGGATCTGGTAAGACCTTTGAGCATTTGTGCTGGGTAGGAGCCACTGAATATGTTGGCATAGCTGACCCAAAAAATGCAGATTCATGGCGTACTAAGATAGAGAAACCCTTTAGGATCCTTGATATTCCGGAGGCTGATAAAGTTAAGCATGTCGTATACCTTCTGAAAGGAAGCGTTGGCCATTAGTGGGCCATCGAAGAAGAGAAAAGACCCGGTGTTGAGGGTGGATGGTAGGAATTCTGACGAGAATTTGTCAATAGATACTTCCCCAAAACTTATCTAGATGAGAATATCTCGCAGTTTGAGAAGATTAGACAGGGACCGATGAAGGTTAGCGAGTATGAAGCTAAGTTTATGGAGCTTTTGCGGTTTTTCCACACATGGTTACCATAGATGAGGAGATAATTCAACATTTTGAGAAGGGTTTGAATGTTGAATTAACCACACTTGTATCTGCTCTAGAGAATAGAGAGAGGTTTGCCACCTTTGTGATGTCAATTAGGTGGATAGAGAGGTCAATGACTGAGAAATGAGAGGCAAACAGTAGAAAAGTACCTGCACAGTTTTAGGGTCAGAGGCCTGGCAATTTTAAGAAATTGAGGTTTTCTGCACCAGTAGAACCACAGAGGTTTAGTGCTCAGACGCAGTGGACGTCCAACAGAGGCAGAGGCTATAGTTTTCCACCAAGTGGAGCCATAGCTCAACATTGATGTCAATGACATGACCACCTAGGTCGCAATGGGAGGACAGAGTCTTCTACAGGTGTAGACAGACATGATATGTGATAAAGGATTGTCCAGTTAGAGATGTGGAAGTAACCAAACCACCGAGACAGAGTCAACAAGGCTCGCAGAGACAACAATTCAATAGTGGCACTCAAGGATGTGGACAGGCATCCCAAGTAGGATCATCTGCACTAGCCAATAGAGAATGAGGTTGGAAATGGGCAACGACAAGATTATATGCTATGAATCAGCCGGAGGCAGTAGTTAATCCACGAGTCAAGACAGGTCAGATGGAATTATTTCATTCTGATATGTCTTCATCTTGCTTCGTATCTGTTTTGATTGATACGGGTGCTACACATTCCTTTATCACTCAAGAAGTGATTCATGATTACAATATAATTGTCAATCCAAGAATGGATAATCTGTTATTAGAAACTCCATTAGTCAGATATGCAGTGTTGCAGGAGGTATGATCTCCCTGTGTTCTTTCTTTCTTAGTACACAACATTCAGGTGGATCTTATACCACTTGAAATGCACATGTTCGATGTAATTCTCAAGATGGATACCCAAGAGAAGTATAAAGTTGTCTTAGGTTGTGGTTCCAAGCAAGCCATGTTTACATACAGTGATAAGACATGGGTCTTTTAGGGGGACAAAAAGATTCTTCCAACCTATCTAGTGCCAGGTATAGTAGTAGAGAGGTTGATGCGACAAGGATGCTTCACATTCTTGACACATGTGGTAGATACCAGAGCATAGAGTCCTAGTCTTTCTTAAGTTCCTATTGTCAGGGAATTTGAGGATGTGTCTCCCAAGGAATTTCCAGATGTTCCTCCACCCCAAGAGATCAATTTAAAGATTAATATTATTCTGGGTATGCAACCCATATCCCAAACACCTTATAGGATGGCACCCGCTGATATGGAAGAACTCAAGAAACAATTACAAAAGTTGTTTGAGAAAGGTTTCATTTGATCGAGTACTTTGTCATGGGCTGCTCCAGTTCTTTTTGTTAAAAAGAAAGATGGGTCTATGAGACTATGCATAGACTATATACAACTTAATAAGGTGACTATTGAGAACAAATACCCTCTGCCAAGGATTGATGATCTATTTGACCAGTTGTGTGGTGCACAATGTTCTCTAAGATAGATCTAAGATAAGGATATCATCAATTACGTATCAAGGAGAGTGACATACCTAAGTCAGTCTTTAGGATGAGGTATGGTCATTATGAGTTTGTAGTTATGTCGTTTGGACTAACTAATACACTAGCTTCTTTCATGGAGTTGATGAATAGAATCTTCCGACCATTCCTTGATCAGTTTCTAGTGGTTTTCATAGATGACATCCTAATTTACAATAGAAACATACAACAACATGAACAACACCTTCGCCAAGCCTTAACTTTGTTGAGACAACACAATTTATATGCTAAGTTTAGCAAGTGTGAATTCTAGTTGTTAGAAGTGTCTTTTCTTGGACACATTATGTCAGCTTTGAGTATTCGTGTTAATCCCAAGAAAGTAGAGTATGTTGTGGAATGGGAACAACCCAAGACACCGACTGAGATGCACAATTTCCTAGGATTGGCAGGTTGCTACTGAAGGTTTATTAAAGATTTCAGTTCTATAGAATTACCCCTAACCAGGTTGACTAGGAAGGAGATTCCTTTTGTCTGGAATGACAAGTGTCATCATTCTTTCTAGTTTTTGAAAGAAAGGTTGACTAGTGCACCTGTGTTGGTTTTACCTGAGCAAGGAAAGGGATATGTTGTTTTCTGTGACACTTAAAAGAATGGTCTAGGTTGTGTGCTAATGCAGAGTGATCATGTAGTTACTTTTTCTTCTCGTCATCTTAAGAAACACGAGGAAAATTATCCGACACGTGATCTAGAATTAGCTACAGTGGTTCAAGCATTGAAAATCTAGAGGCATTATCTCTAAGGAGAAACATGTTAGATTTTCACAGATCATAAAAACTTAAAATACATTTTCTCACAGCACGAGCTGAATATGAGACAACGCCACTGAATGGAATTAATAAAGGACTATGATTGTATAATTTATTACCATCTAAGGAAAGCTAATGTAGTGGCAGATGTACTGAGTAGAAAATTTTCATCTCCACCCTCTGATAAATCACAATTGAATTCTTTAGTATGGTATAAACGAGATATGCTTGTCTCTTTGAGACAAATGAATGTGTAGTTAGAACTTTATTAGTAGGTTTTTTAGCTGAGATGCATGTGAAACCTACTCTGAAAGAACATATTAAAGAGGCACAACAGGCTGATACTATGATTCAGCAATTAGGTCAGAGTTGGGCAGTGAGAAATGGGATGGTTTCCATGATTCAGAGGACATGATAGTCTGTTACCATGGTAGGATGGTAGTACTAGATGTCAATGACTTACGAAAGTTAGTTATGGAGGAAGCTCATTTGTCCATGTATACAATGCATCCAGGGAGCACTAATATGTATCATAACTTAAAAGATATGTATTGGTGGCCCGATTTGAAGAAAGATGTAGCTGAGTTTGTTATGTAGTGTTCGGTGTGTCAGTAGGTTAAAGTAGAACACCAGAAGCCTCCAGGAACATTACAACCCTTACCTATACCTCATTGGAAATGGGATCACATGACGATGGACTTTGTGGTTGGTCTACCTAGAACGGCCAAAAGTCATGATTCCATATGGGTGATAGTCGATAGGTTGACTAAGACAACACATTTTCTTCCTATCAAAACAACCTATACTGCTGAGAAGCTTGCATAGATCTACATAGATGAGATAGTGTGGTTGCACGGAGTTGTAACTATGATTGTATGTGATATAGGTCCCCAGTTTATGAGTCATTTTTGGGAACGACTATATAAAGCTCTGCGTACACACTTGAAGTTTAGTACAACTTTTCATCCCCAGACAGATGGGCAGTCTGAAAGGACTATACAAACTTTGAAGAACTTGCTTAGAGCATGTGTTCTTCAGTTTGTGGGAAGTTGGGACTTACATTTGAGCTTTATAGAGTTGGCCTACAATAATAGTTATCAGGCTAGTATTGACCTGGCACCATATGAAGCATTATATGGTAGACGTTGTAGATCTCCATTATGCTGGTTTGAGATAGGATAATACCAACTTCTCGGTCCTAAGTTAGTGCAACAAACCACTAAAAAGATTAAAGTTATACAACAACAGTGGAAGGTTGCACAAGATAGATAGAAATCTTATGGTGATAAGTGTCATAGACCTTTAGAGTTCCAAGTTGGAGACCGAGTGTATCTCAAGGTCTCTACTTGGAAAGATGTTCTCAGATTTGGGAAGAAGGGTAAGTTAGCTCCTAGAATTATTGGACCTTACCCAGTGACAACACAGATTGGAAAGGTAGCTTATAGGTTGGAATTGCCACTTGAGCCACATAGACTACATCCAATGTTACATGTGTCTATGCTGAGAAAGTGTCATCTTGATATAGAGTTGGTGTTGCAACCTGTAGAGGTTAAATTGAATGAAGATATATCCTATGCGGAAGGTCCAATGATGATTCTTGACAGAAGAGTCGAGAAGTTGAAAAAGAAAGACATAGCTCGAGTGAAAGTTCCCTACCATCACTGTGGCATTGAAGAAGCCACATAGGAGCTAGAGTAAGAGATGAGGAGGAAGTGCCATTCTCTTTTCTCTTGAAATTTCAGGGACGAAATCCTTTTTAGGGGTTGATAATTGTAACATACCTGACCTGGGTTATGGCTTAACCCTAGAAGCTTTGTTTAAGTAAGTTACTTACAAAATTGGTTCTAATCTTTTAAAAAGTAATTAAGACTCTTTGTGTAGTTTATTTCTGAATTAGAGCTTATTTGTAAACTATTGGTGCATTATATGATAGTCTGAGTGTAAAGTGGAATTTACCCAAGATGAGAGGTTATATTGCAAAATGTCATATTTTGAATGTACCCTAAGTATTATAACATCATGAAAGAGTGGAAATGCTAAGCGGTGGCTTGTGAAAGCCTAAACTCTAAGTGAAAACTTGTTTGAATAATGCTAAGTGCTTTGTGCATCAATTGTGGTACAAATTGTAAATTATCTAAAATGTAGGGTTGATGTGTAAATTACCACTTCTAGAGTGTCCTTACTCCTTCCTAGTATCATTTAGAGGAGAGAGAAAGAAGGAGACACTATGTTTGAATCATCCTAGAGTGGTAGCACTCTTGATGATGAAAAGACTAAGGAGTTGTATAGTTAAAAGCTTTATATGAACTAGATCAAGTTGTAGACTTGAAATAGGAGTCCCTATCAGCCATGGAGCCATAGAGGAAGTCTCGTATCAGTTTGTTGACTCTTGGATTTGCCCATGATGGGCTAGACCTTCAAGGAAGTCATATGTATCAGTTGCAACTTTTCCTTGGAAAAGATTGTGTAGAATTGTGTTGAATATAATAATAATGTGAGTGGAAATAACTTGCCTTAGAGAAGATAACCAAAGGGATGACCCTTATCCTTTGAATTATCCCTAAGATTTTATTTTTTCATGGAAAGTTAAATATACAATGCATGTAACTACATGTGTCAATCAATGCATGGCTATGTGGCACTTAGTAGCTTAAGGTAATGACACCTCTTACACTCTTTTTCATAAAACACAAGTATAAATACCCTTCCCTTCACCTATTAATAGAATTTTTTAGATCTTGCTATCCTCCTTCTCTAATATATCTTGCATATAACTCTAGTATCATGCATAGTGATGGAGAGTTGAGTTGTAGAGCTTGGTATCTGCCAAAGACAAAGGATATCAACCTAGCAAGGTGATATTAGCCACAAGGGGAGAAGATATCGTGCAAGTGCTAAGGAGCTCAAGTCTTGAATCTTAGAGAAGGTCATCTTCAACCTTGGGAATGTGAAGAGTTGGAGCTTGAAGCTTGGAAGTTGTGCTAGAGGTGGGTTATATATAACTTGAACCCAACTATGTTATTATGCACTTTCAATATTGTTAAACTTGTTGATTACTTTTAATTTCAAACTCCTTTGATCAATTGATGTTCCTTTGAGTTCCAATAAGTGGTTAGGACTGTTTTCCATGATTTAGAATAGCAAGACAAAGGTCTTGAGGTTGATGATGATGACATCATCATGGTACAACCCGATATGGGGTTTAAGTACCTTAAAATCTGATATGGAACCCAAGATGATAGGTAACCCGACATAGAAATGGGTGATACCTCATGAACGATAGGAGGAATGTCTTATGAATGATATGGGAGGTACCTACCTACACCTTATACATGATACAAGGTTAAGATTATATCTTTTACACGATATGGTACCCCTAACCGATATGAAGATTGAAACCCGATATATCCCTATCCTTTTGTAAAAAGGGTTGTTGAGAAGGAGTTCAACCTGATATCAAGTGTGTCGTTCAAACATATGATAGAACATATTCTTGAAGGCATAAAGGGTTGTGAGCCTAATAGTCTACCCAACTTGGTAACCCGATATGATTGCCAACATAATAACCCAATATGACAATCCAACATGGAAATCTGAAATGGTATTATGTATATACCACTTAAACGATACATGATGAGGCAATACAATTAATGCCTGATATGGTTCACACCATGTGCACGATATGGCAGTAAGTATATTCCTATGTCCAATAAGGTGCACCCTTGTGCACAATATAGGAACCAAATATGTCCAAATTCCTGATATGAGGTCAAGAATCTAACACATACATGATATGAGGTTGACTTGAGATGATAAGAACTAAGTGATAGGTAATCCAAGATGGATACATGTTATGGTGTTGGGGGATATACCCTAAACATGATATGATGATGTGGTTACACCACATGACTGATATGGGTACATGATAGGATGTGAAGGTTGTATCTCAAACACAATATGTTGTGTGTTGTGTTAAAAGAAACATTAAGATGCAATGATATTAATGCAATTTGATAATGGTGAACTAATGTACCTTAAGAGGAGAATTCAGCCAACCTAGTAAATGTATGGTGCACTCAACATCCTAGTAAGGATGAGAGAGAAACTTATAATAACAATATAATAAGTGGTGAGAAGGTTTGAAACCATAATCGGTTGATGAAGGGAAACTCTAACCCTAATTAATGGGAAGAATGTGTTTCCTTTGCATTACAAGGTTGTGACATGTATTTGATATTGTTGTTAGCATGATATACTAACCATGCAGGAATCATGAGGTGATGAGCACAGATAAGTAAGAGCTATAATGTTTATATGATACAATGTCAATGAGCTTTGTGAACTATGTGAATTAATACCTTGGTCTGATGACCTAGAGGTAATGGTTACCTACTAAGTGCTGACAATACTCAGTGATGAATTAAGCATTTGAATACCCAGACATGATAAATTGAGATTCTAAGTGTTATATGTGTTCTTAAGAATCATGAAAGTACTTCATAAACATATTTATACCTTTCGTTGTAGCATCTCATATAATTCTTGCTTGCAACTTGATTGATGCTAAAAGATATTGTAATGTACTTAATTAATCAAGTTAAAGATTATCATGTAGTTTCCCAGACCATAGATCCATTCAGTGTTAGGATTTGTTGAATGCTGAAATGGGTTTTACTCAATATACATATTTTTGAATATGAAATCATTATACTCGGGACTCCCCAAACTAAATAGGGGCGCTCAATGGACTCCCCAACTACACTAGGTTGCTTAGTGGACTTCCTGATGAAACTAAACCATTATCTCTCAATGGTCTTCTTTATGAAAAATAATCCGGGAAAGCTCAATGGTATTCTCCCAAAGAGAGTATATGTTGCATATGTAACTCTATAGTGAAGTTGCCTCTATACCCTGACAAATCTAATTGCAGTCGACACAAGATGTCATGCCTCGTACTGACTGAGACAGGTGAGGTCTTGATAGCCGGCTCTGCCACTGACCTTGTATGGTACTGATTTCGACTTACTAGTGGTCGGTTGGAGTATGAGCGGTATACCTCATCTCCTCTGGGAATAAGTGTGAATGTGAACCTATAATCAGCTGTGTAGCATATTTGCTTAAGGATCAAATATGGAAAACATTGGTTGATGCTTCATTACTTTTATACATCTTCATAGATAGGTGTTGTACATTTTCTTCATATTCCTTTTAAAGAAAATATATGACTTATAACTCTGTTATCAATATTAATGCTTTGCACTGTAAATAAAATAGCTTACTTGCATAAAGTATCCTCTGCACAATTTTATATTCTATTTCCTGTGATAATAATATTGTTGGAAGAGAGTTATATCTCTCGTTGGGACAATAGTCTCACCCCATGGGATCCACAATTTTTAGGTGGATGCAGACGAGTGAGTACAAATCAGACTGTAGAGGAAGGACCACATCAACAAGGACATTTGTATAGATCAGGTTGATTACACTATCTGTCGTGTCCTGTAAAAAGAAGTCCTATGTGTCATCCCAATACTCTCAGGTCCTTGGGAGATAGTTCTTACTAATGACTTGATATTTTGGTTTGTTTACCTCGAGGTTTTATGTTGTTGTTGTATAAGTTAAATTAAAGAAACTGGTTCTTGTTATCCTTGAGATGAGACAATACAATGTATGTATGATATGAACCACATGTATATAAATTTTTGGTTCTCTTTGTTAGAGTTTCCTAGAAGAGGATGTATGTGCAAAATGGTTTTAATTATTAGTGATTTTTGTTAATTCTGCTGCTTATGGTTATTCTGTGATTATTAGTGGTGATGTCTTGATTTGTAATCGGGTCATCACACATATATTGATAATGTCCGTCAATGCATTTAGGAGGAGGCATGGCCCATATCATGACAATATCATCTCATAACAAGTCTCTTAAAATACATTTGTGAGGATATTGGGCCCATATCATGATAGTATCATCTCACAACAAGTCCCTTGACATGCATTTGTGAGGATCTTGGGCCCATATAATGATAGTGGTCTCTCACCACAAGTCCTTGAAACTATATTTGTGAGTATCCAGGCCTATATCAGTAGAATCCTCTTAGGAAAGTCCCCCAAAATGAATGTGCGAGGAGCTACGACCCATAACATGACAATGTCCTCTCAGAAAAGTCCATTAACATGCTTCAAGGAGGGGCTAGGGACTATGTTTTGACATTGTCTTCTCATAAAAATGTCCTTGAGATGTGTATATATGTGTTGTCCTCTTAACTATTCATAAATGGACATCTATGAGTTTGGGGACAATTGAAGCTTGGTTGATTGAGTGCTTATGACAACTACCTCCCATTTGTAGGAATCGTTGTTGGGGGTGGGAGGTCTATGTAACATGTTTCCAAGGAGAAATTTTCCCGATAAGACGAAGGCCCATTGGTCTTAGAATGATCTCCAAAGAGACATGTATGAGTTTGGTGACTATTTTAATGCCAACATCCCTTTATGAATAACTTAGAATGACTTTCAACAACATTTTCTCTCTCACATCTCCTTTACAAGTTGTCAAATAAATGTACTGATATATCCCCATGAAAATACATTTGGGAGGATCCATGAACCATACCATGACAGTGTTCACTCACAATAAGTTCCTTGAAATGCAACTTTGAGGACTTGTGGCCCATATCTTGATAGTATCCTCTCACAACAAGTTCCTAAAAATGCATTTGTGAGGAGACGGGCCCATATCATGAGAATGTCCGCTCATGGAAATCTCCCAAAATGTATTAGTGAGGAGCCATGGTCCATATCATGATAATGTGTGTTGGTAGAAAGTATGTGAAAATGCTTCTGGGTGGATCTAGGGGCCATATCATGATGGTGTCCTCTCATAGCCAGTCCTTGAAAATGTTTAGATTTAAGACATGAATATATATGTATTATCCTCTTAACTATTCATAAAAGAGATGTGTATGAGTTTGGGGATGATAGGAGCAAGGTTGTTCGAGTGCTTTCGGTAGCCACCACTCTTTTGCAACAATTGTTGTTGGGGGTGGGTGGTCTACTCAAGCTGATATCAAGGAGCAATTTGCCTTGCAAGAAAAATTCCCATTAGCCTTAGAATGTTTACAAAAGAGACATATATGAGTTTGGAGAAAGATGTTTATGCCAATATCCCTCTATGATTGACCCTCTAGATTACTTAGAAAGACTCTCAGCAACAATTTCTCTCACATATCTTCCTTTATGAATTGTCAATAAATGTATTGATATATCCCCATGAAGATTTTGATGCTTATTATGAGTTGGGAGATATTGGATGGCATACATGTCTATCACCTAAAGCTTAGGTGATAAGTACACGTGTCACCTAAAAGTTTGGTGACATACATCTGTGTCACCTAAATATATACCCCCTTAAAGATCACATGTGACTCATATACATGTCACCTATATGGAAAACCCCCATTAGAGCATAGGTGATTCAAATGTATGTCACCTATTTGGTGTAACCCTTTCATGTATGATAAAATGTATGTCATCTATATTAGGTAGCATTATACAGATTATAGATGATTTACATGTATGTCACGTAAAGTATGTGACCTTTTCAAAATGTTGAAATGTATGTCATCGATTTCACACAGGTCTATGCAGATTATAAGTGATGCACAAGCATGTAACCTAAAATGTGTAACCTTTTACATGACTATCACCTATACTATGATTTTTTGTAGTGAAGGAATCAAGTGGATGGCAATTGATCACAACCCATTAGGTTGCGATTGCATCGTGTAATGACCACGCCTCCCGATAACCCCCAATTAAGGGAGACCAAGAGGTCAGAGTCGTTATCCCAATTAACAGGATCAAAGGTTCGACAATCTATCAGTAATAATTATGAAATTCTACTAACTAAACTAAAAACTGGTATAAAATAAAACTTTGCATACCTTTTTCAAAAGCTTGGATATCTACTTCTATCCACATCTGGAGTCTATTATAACTAATCTTCCTTTGTACTTTAATTCTTATTTAGTTTCACATATGCCACTTTATTGTTTGTCCTTTTCAATCTTGTACCTAAAACGCCGAAAAACAAAATGTCGGTCAGCATAAATGAATATGTTGGTATGTGGGGACAACCAAAATTTCGCAAATATGGCTAACAATCTATATATCGCAATCAAGTTAATTAACACGCCAGTTTACACTTTTAATGTGACATTCTCCACCGCATTTTACCCTAACCCTAGCATACCCACCTTAGGGTTTCTCTTTTGCTAATGACTTAAGAACACCTTCTCAGTCCCGAGCTTGATGCATGGGGTCACCACTCATGGTGCCCTTTATTCATGTAATATCATAGGCCACCTTCTCAATCCCGAGCTTGGTGCCTGGGGTCAACACTCATGGTGGCCATGGGTCTTCCCTCCTAGGCTTGACCTTTTTTTTGCATCATCCATCAGGGTGGCATGTAGGTGTGAGAATACACACATATACTATTATTGTGATAATCATAGTGACTTTATGATTTGCAAGTATGAACATCCAAACTGATTAGTTGCAATATATGCGATGAATCATTCAGAAAACTCTTCGGGAAACTAATGTGATTAGCCATAATTAACAACATAGCTGTCAGATTGATTTGAGACAGAGTTAACCCAATCAATGCAAGAAATCTAATAGGCAAGCAAGCACACAAAGAGATCCTGAAATATGCATACAATTTCCTATTATTGATCATGCCATCAACATCTATTAAACCTAGCTCGCTTCCTAGGGTTTCTAGTCCACTTTTAGGGTTTCCATTAAAATTAGGGTTTCACTTCATTTATACTATTTTAAACCCTAATTTCATATTAGAGGCACATTTAATTGTACATTAAGTCTATTATGCCCCTTTTTTTTGAAAATATCTCAATCTCATTAAAAGTAAGCCATATGTCATCTACAAGATAGGCATCTCTCATCAAGTAACCAAACAACAACTCCTTTTGCAAAAAGACATAACACAAGGTTCATATTGGGATGTGATAGGTATGTTTTTGCACCATCCACCTCTTCTAGTGGCTGTCTAAAATAGCTATCTGAGATGGAATTCATGAATCTACAAGAGCCTATGAGTACATCGGGCGAGGAGTTTGCATAGCCGCTGGAAGAGGTTACCATCATGAAGACAACGAATGATCACCTGAAAAAGAGCTCGACCACAAAGAAACAATCACAAACACAACACCACACAAAGAGGACTAGAAACACAACTACCAGCAAAGAAACAAAAATAAAAAACAAGCTGGACAAGGAGCCACCCAAAACCACAACGTTAACACTGAAAAAACGTCGACCACTAAGGGTGCACCAACCAGGAGACCCGAAAAAGGAGGCCAAACCCCAGTGATGCAAATACAGAGGATGGATGGCTCATGCGGATATAATGGTGGGGAGTAGTGAGTGCCGGGAACCCCACCACCACTCCCGACCACCACTGCAAGTAGGGGGCGGAAGACCCACACAAAGCACAAACCCAACTTAATCCTCCTATGCCTGAAGCACCTATGGGCGCCCTAGCTCACCATCTTCCCAAGAAGGAACCCAAGGCCCTACCCAAAAAAGACCACCACAGATAGACTGACATAGAGAAAAAGACTAGGAAGAACAAAGAAAGAAAGAAAGAAAGAAAAAAAGAGGGCAAACCCGCCCCTGTTGGATCCGATAACCGGAGACCTCTAAACTAGCTACTCCGCTCAGCCCTGAGGCAGATCTAAGAAGAAACACACCAAAGAGGAGAGTGCTACATCCCCCTCAAGCCACGCACCACCACAGAAGGCCCAAACACTACCAGAATGCCCGCCAGCCACCAAGGGAGGACGAGAGGAGAAGCTCAGAGAAGCACCTTCAAACAGACCCAGAACCGAGAGGCAAGTCGATGAAGATGCCCAGGAGGAGACTGTGGTGTCTTCAGACTACCTCTATTATTCCCCTATTACATTAAAACTGCCATTTTTATCCTTTTAATTCATGACAAGATCATTAGGCCCAATTATCATCTTTGGTTCCTTTTCAAATTAACAATTCACAATTCATTATGGTCTAATTCACCTATGAACTGTATTTATCATTAATTCCACCTTTATCCATTAGAAAACCCTAATTTCTATATTAAGGGTATTTATCCACAATTAGGAACTTTTATACTCAAAATATCTTAGAACCATGATATCTCAGTTTTATTCATGAATTTGAACAACTTAAGCCATTAAGAGTCACAATTACTAGCATTAGGGTTTCAAGGCCCATTAAAGCTCATTTATGCACATGGAACTCTAAGTTAAGGTTTCCAAAAGCTTTACAATTCATAATTGGTGTAACACGCTAAACCATGCAATAATTCATCTAGATCAGGTTCAAGTTCATCATTAACATTTCAACAGGTTACTATTACTAAATTTCACCAATTAAGCATCATGAACTTAACCATTAATTTCAATTAGGGTTTCTAAAATAATTTCAAAGCACTTTTCATTAACTTCGCATACTTTTGCAAATATGAACAATATCAGGCTTGAAAAGTATTTTTACTAGATTCTACACGTTCTCCTGATCAATTTTCGTATTTTGCATGTTTCCATCAGAGCTACCAATAATTAATTACAAATTATTAAAAGAATTACCTTTTTGACCAATCACTGGCCGACATGTCAGCTAATCCGACCCCTTCTTCATTGGCAACTCAGTCAGGGCGCAAAAACACCTTCGTATCCCTATGACAAAGCGGTATTAGGTCCACATGCTTTGGGGCACTTTGGTAAATGCGCTGCTTATCATCTTCAAGCTCGCGATTCACCCTTGTTCGCGATCCAGTGCTTGCCGCGGTCAACCTCAGAGTTGACTCTGAGCATCTTGCTCCCCCAGCCGTCGGAGGACACTGTCGCATCTCCACCGAGCCCCACCAAACTCAAAGGTGTCTTTGGCTTTGCCAGTTCCTGCTGGAGTTGACAGGATATGAAAGCTCTTCTCCTGAAGAGAAGTGGCTTCCAGCCGAAGGTGAAGGTCAGGATCTTTCTCGCAATTGAACCCACGTGCTGACTCACCCCCTTCATCCGTACATAAAGGGGTGTTCTGGCTTTCGTAGAGGGTGTGCGGCCCTATATATATATAGGGGAGATGAGCATGGAGTCTAACCCTATCCACAAAATAGGGAAAACTGACCCACACATGGAAACTAGGGGAAACCAGGGATGATTCGGTCCGACTTCTTCTCCCGATTCTAATGGGCATCTTATCTTTCCAAATCATGGCCTGAGGATAGAGAGAAAGGTGCGAGGAGATTTCATGTCCAGTTGATCTTTCATTTTCTAACCCAAGCTGGAAGACGATCTCTAGATCGTCTGATCGCTATCCAACGGTCGTCATTTCTTGCGTTCAACCAAAAAGGAAACCAAATTTCTATTTCAAGATAATTCGGCATTATTTAGGATAACTTAGACAAATCATAACTCCTAAACCATGGCTCTGTTTTATCCAAAATTTTAAGGGAATCTTATTAATGACTCAATATAATTCTCTGCAAAAACTGGGCTCATTATCTAAAAGAAAACATGTCTTTTCTTTAGGTGCAAGATATTACTCAATTAGGCTTATTTCTCCCATCTTTTCTCTTTCATTTGCTATTTAATTATTTTCTTGGATCCCTTGGGCCTCAAGGTACCTTAAAGGCATGAAATCCCATCTTGTAGAAATATTCCTTTATTTATTCCTCTTATTTCTTTATCCCTTCCTTACTATTACTTTTATTAGATAAATTCCTTTTCTTTTATTTTTCTTTTTCTTATAATTGGGCTCAATAGCCAATAAAGCTCACAAGTAACCAAAAAGGCTATGGTAAATGAAATTTATTCGATTGTGACCATTAATGCCACTTTCTAGATATTTCCAAGTATTTCTCAAAAATACTTTACCTATTATCCAATATCTTTTATCTTTTTCCATTATTTGGGTTTTTCTTCTTTTCTTCTCTTTTATATCCATTGTTGGATTAATCTATTAATAGGAACCACGAAATTCCTACTGTAAGGGAGATTTGCAAAGAAATCCCTTCTTTGAAGCAAAGAATACAACCTTTTCAATTAAGTCCAAATTTACAAAATCATTGTATTTCAATTATGAAAACACATGCAAAATTTGCGGTTGTAACATCCTGCCCCTCTTATAAGAATTTTGCCCTTAAAATTCCATCAAGCAAACAAACCATTCAGGATAAGACTTTTCCATATCCATCATTGTCGCCTATGTGGCTTTACCCTATCCATGGTGCTTCCAAAGAACCTTTATCATCACATATTCTTTTCTCTGAGTTCTCTCTCACCTTGGTATCTTGTACCCTCATAGGTGACTGAAGACATTTCAGCTTCTCTCAAATCTAAATTGGTTCATGACTCAACACATGGCTTGGGTACCTCACATAGTGCTCTAGATCGAACTCATGGAACACATCATTCATCATGTTATCCTGAGAGGTAAGTTAAACCTACCCACCTCCACCAATCCATCTCAAATGGACCCATGTATTGGGGACTCAGCTTTCTCAGCTATAGCTTAGAGGGGTCGGATTTTCACATCACATATTCACCCACAATGTACTTGCATGTCAGTCTACTTTGCATCAGCTCATGACTCATGTCGTCCCTGGGCTTCCTCAGCCATCGCATGATCAAAGAGACTTCATCTACACCCACTGTGGTCACTCTGACCTTCACAAGGTATATTCACCAACATCATCTTAATGAAGTGGTGACCAACACAACCTCCCTTACAGAGCTTATTTACATCCCAATACTGGATATGGTGGTTAACATCACATTTTTCATAAGACAAAACTTTCTCCATGAATCGCCTTGAACGAGCACTTACGCTCTCATCAGACCCTCTAGTCTAGATCATGCTAACCATCAAATAGGGATGATAAGCTATACTAGCTTCAAGTTCTTCATATCACTACTTCCACCTCATGGAAGTGAATCTTTAGGTTATACTCAAGAATTTTTGAACTTGCATCATGATGTAGTTGAACCATCTCTCTCTCATATGTAGTTCAACTGGATCCGTCCCTTGAGTATTCTTTCTTGCTCATGTTATCTAGGTAAGGAGATCTACCATAACCCATATCGCATCTTGACCTTCCTTGGTATAGGGGAGACTTACCACAACATCCATAGTGATGAACTCCCATTCCCTCTCGGGAACTCTTTTATCCACTATATCAAAACATAGGGTTATTGGTGTTCATCCTTCACCTCCAAACTTGCATGGCGACAAGCCATGTGCAAATTCATCTTAAGCATCCAAAGTACTACTGTCACTTACTATCTTCGTAGTACCACAGTGTATGGTGATCTTAAATCATGATTTCCTGTATGTCATGATTCCTCAAGATCGATTCCTCAGAAAGCCTAAACCACTCTAGTCAAGGTTTCATCACCTTCTCTTCCAGAGAAGTGCATCTGAGGTTCTACCACCATCCTTTATAGCATCAAGACCTAGGTTGGCTAACCAAACAATTACTAACTTGTTCAACATATCTCATTACATCTGAGTGTTAGCCAAACATATATCTTTTTCAAACTTAGGGCTAACCTCACAACCTCTTCTAGCCTCTAGCTAAACTAGGCAGCTGCATCCCAACCAGGGCATCCGTTACCACTTCACATCCTTGAAGACATACACCTCCATGTATTCCACTTATCATCTCAGCTCAAACTCTAAGTCTATCTTCATCAGGAAAACTATGAGCTCATCTTTTTGGTTATCAAACTCAATCTTATACCACTCATGATAAGAAAATCCTTATTATATGACTACCTTATTTCTCTTGATGTTTGTAAACCATCCACCTATCATTCACTCCATAAGGGTATGTTATCATCTCTGTCCTCATACCCTTTTAGCACCATTTCTACTCACCTCATCTTTATTCCTGGTGTATGGTATGCGTACTGTCCTATCTCTCACTCCCATAACAAGAGGAAATAAGCATTTGGCGATCGTCCAAACACAAAGTTCTTCCTGTTCCAAGAGTAGGGATGGTGCATCCCACATTGCCAGTACACCTTCAAATCTAAGTTGAAACGTGGTTCTTATGTCTCTACATCACGATCATCTTGATATCCAAGTTACTTCCATGGAAAACTGATCTCGAACCTACTTGGGTCCACACACAATCCTTGGTCACCTCCTCTAGG
The DNA here is from genome assembly GCA_963693085.1 of Alisma plantago-aquatica. Classification (NCBI taxonomy): domain Eukaryota; kingdom Viridiplantae; phylum Streptophyta; class Magnoliopsida; order Alismatales; family Alismataceae; genus Alisma; species Alisma plantago-aquatica. The sequence continues at coordinate 481,382,300 of OY856414.1, forward strand.
TCTTTAGGGTGCCTGCACTTTTGGGGTCATCCCTCTTCCCTTATGCATCCAGAGAGTGCCCTCCTCATCCGCCCTTTGGGTCCCATGAGTTCATGAAGGTGATCAATCTCCTAACTCATGGCCCTCGAACAATGATAGTTGTTACCTCCCGACCCTATGGTCATGTGCAACTACGGAATCAGGCAACTCCTACTTCCATCAGTCTTATCCCTACCTGACCCAAGGATAGACTTAGGATTCTAACAAAGTACATGTTCAACTCAGAACCTTACCCAAGCCTTCATCATCTCTCTCTGCAATCATGGGCTGACTTTTGTCCTTTCATAGGGGTCATGGCAACCTTCCTACCTTGGTTAGGCCCCATACCGGTGACCTCCATGGTAACACATCCACATGCACTTAGAGATGGTTATATATGGGTCTACAGGTTCATTCTCATACTATGTACTATTCACTTCACCTCTCAAAATCCTATGTGACCTCTTTAGGTTACCTCAAAACCAACAAAACTGGTATGCACCCTACGAAAGGGTCCCTCTCCCCAGATGGGAGGAAACTACACCTTGATAACAAGGGTCACAAACGTCCCTATGTCTAGGGTTTACATCCACATGAGCATGCTTAGTCCTATTAATCTATGAAAGCATGTAGCTAATAGGAAGACCATTTATTAACCCATGCTTGTTCTCATTCCTCAACATTGGGCCAAGATCATACATGCCCATGTCACCAACTTAGCTGTGAGGGGTTCATCAAACATACCTTCGACTTAAGGGGTTTCCCTTTCCTATAAACATGAGGAGTGCCATGTTCAAATCTATAGAAACTCAAATCTCATCATGAGCATTAGGTACACCACTTCCCCTCTTAGGCCTAGGAACCATAGGTTCACTTTTTAGATGTCCAACTGCATGCTCAACCTTTAACCACAAACCAAGCATGTCCAAGGTATGTCATGTTCTTCCTATGATCCTTTTATTCGAGTAACACCTCAGAGTTGAGCCCTCCTCAAGGACAACCAACTAGCTATAAATCCTCACAACTAGTTACTTAAACCTCCTCAGGGTCAAAGACATTCTTTGTCTCATCTTAGTAGGTAAATACCTATAACATAGGCACATAGGTACTAGAAGCATCATCCTCTCTCTAGGGTTTGGTTCCTCTAATGGAAACTAAGATATCATCAGCCTCCAGGGATCAACTAAGAGACAACCACTATCCTCCACTTAGGTCGCATCATCCTCAACTCCCCACTGTTCCTCATATCACGAAGTCTAGGCTTCCAACCTTCTTTCTTGAGTCCTTCTCTCTCTCTCTCTCTCTAGAGCTAACTCCACATCCAACCTTACTACTAGAGGTCCTCTGTTACAACCCCAATTTTGGGTTCATTTGTTGAGAAATGTAATTTCTCATATTAAAGATAAATGAAAAAATAATGATGTCTTTTGATTGAATGCATGGATTTCGATTCAATTAGTAAATGAATAATTAAGTTTTTGAGAAAAGAAAGGTGTGGAAACCTCCCGAAGACAAAAGAATATGATCTAAGGTTGGTTTTTGTTCCTCTTGGGTTCCTTGGGACCCAAGGAGTCCAAAGTTGCATAGAGAATGCAATAAGAAAAGGAAAGATCAATTAAGTATTTCTTTATTAAGAAAGAAATTGAAAACAATGGTAAAATGTGGAAAATAAGTAAAAAGAGGTACAATTGAGTTATCCTTAGTGGAATTTTGTATACCAAGGATTTCTAATGATAAAACAGATACCAATGAGGAAAATAAAAGAGAAATAAAGAGAAAACCTCAAAAAGAGATATTTTAATAACAAATAAACAATATAATGAGGAATAATAAAGAATAATGCATTTAGATGCATTTAGAAGGATAATGAGTATCCAATAAAAAGAATTTCGAATTCTTGGAGTTCCTTGGGGTCATAGGAGCCCCAATAAAGAGGAAAGAAAGAGAAAATACCAATAAAGCAAAATAAGAAAATAATGAGGTACATTATTAATGAATTTTGTGGTGTTGCTTAAAAGTGGTATTTTCCTACTAAAAGAAGATAGAAATTCCGTGCCAATAAATTCAAAGGCAAGTACAAAGAATATAAAGGAAGTAATTTTCAAAATCCTAATACTTAAAGAATAGAAAAATATAAATAGGATAAGGAAGACTTTTAAGAGAGAGAAACATGCTTCTCAATGATGGAAATTATTTCCTAATGAGAAGAGGACTTGTTCCCTCTTAGATGAACGTTCTGGGGCATAGATACCCTCCCCTATATAAGGGGTCGAGCCTCTGTCTCTAGTAAAATGGAGAACCCACATATCCTACCCTCTCTTCTCCTTATTCTTGTAAACAAACTCTAGCGAAAAGGTTAGCCTGACCACAGAGCAACGAGGGATCATTAAGAAGTCTTGAAGGAAGCCAAACAACCTCCCGACGACCGAGGCGGGAGCTGCCATCGCCGCCTTTCTCCCACCGTCGCGCGACACTAGAAAAGGATCTACAGCACGGCCGTGGGTTGCAAGTCTTGTGATCCTGCACTCAGCCAACTGGGCCGAGCGTGGGAGCATGGGAGGACACGATGGAGGGCATCAGAGTCATTTCTATGGCTATTGATTGCCATCGAGGTCCGAGGAGGAAGGGATAGTCGCGCAAAGCACGTCTATGGCAGCTGCAAAGAGATGTCGTGAGGACGAAGATGAGGAATCGGACATTGGACGTTTATGCCCTCCACAGGCTGAAGGCACAATCGACTTACGCAAGGGCAAAGTCATCATTTTGAAATATTTCCCAAACAAGTCGCGCCTGCGTTGCATGGATGGGGTGATGTGGTGCTCCGTGATTGGTCCAGGTAAGCAAATTTTGTAAAATTTGTATCTCTTTATTAGTAACTCGGAATATAGTGAAACTATATATCAAATTGCTCAGAAAAATGAGAGGAATCCAATAAAAATATAGTTAGAATATAATTCCTCTTTCTATTCGAAAGTAGTGTAAATTATCATCTTTAATGAATTAAAGATTAAGAAACCCTATTTTCAAATGAATAATGTGTTTAATAGGATTTAATGGATGATTAAAGTTGGTATTAACCTGTTAATGATAAAAAGGAATGTTAAGATAAAAAAGGATGAACTTTGCATGTAATTAGTTTAATTTAGAGTTTCATGAGCAAAAATGTGCTTTAATGGGCCTTGAAACCCTTATATTGGTAAATGCGATTCTTAATGGCTTTGATTGATTAATTTCATGATTAAAGTGGAAATATGCTGAATCTAAGCTATTTAGAGTACAAAAGTCCTTAATTCTGGATAAATACCCTAAATGTAGTCATTAGGGTTTTCTCATGAATAAAAGGTAGAACTATGGCAAAATGAGTTCATATGTGATTAGACCATAATAAACTTTGAATTGGGGATAAATGCATATAATGATCTTGTTATGGATTAAAAGGATAAAATAGTAGCTTTAATGAAAATGAAGCTTAATGAAATTAATTGATGATTAATGTTCCTGTAATATGAAAACAGGGTTATATGTTGTTAAGATAACCTTAATATTGAAGAGTAGATGAGATGATTAGGGTTTATGAGTAATGGCATAAAATTAGGGTTTAATATGGTAAAAGATGAAGGGAAACCCTAAATGCAAAACGAAACCCGAAAATGGAAACAGAAACCCTAGAAAGTGAATCCAAGTCAATAAAGTAGATTCTTGATAAAGTGTGTAATAAATAAAGTACATATTCTTTTCAGGAATTATGTGATTATTGAATTGCTTGCTTGGATTGTGTTCTTGGTTGGAATTACTTAATGCTTGTGAAATCATCATATCATGCATGTGGTTATGCCTATGAATATCCTGAATTAGTTTCTTGAGGATTTTCGAGGTTTTATTGGTGACTTGAATTAAACTATTGGATGCAATTAATTCTTGCAATTTATAATGTGAATATGACTATCACCTAAGATATGTGCCTACTAGCTTAGATCCTAGTCCCCTTTGTAGCTTTATAGATTGACCTAGTAAATGGCTACCAATGGGGTAGGTCGATTAGGTCATTAAATGACTTAGTAAATGGATACCAATGGGGTAGGTCCATTAGGTCATTAAATGACTTATTAAATGACTACCAATGGGGTAGGTACAACAAGTCATCATGAGTTAGGGATTGGGATACCCTTGGGTAGGACCATGCGACTCAATAACCCTAAGAATTGTCTACCTATGTGGTAGGGACATGGGGGTAAGGATCTACCACATGAGAGAGGTGGTATCCATGTCCATTGTAGGGACAACACAGAGATAGGGGATAGGAAAGGATTGAGTAGTATCGCTTAAAATGTAATCTTGGATGTTAAAGGATATTTGGTTGACTACATTGTTAACATAGTTGGACAATTATTGTTTCCCCCACATACCAGCTTCTTGCTAACCGACGTTTTGTTTGTCGGCGTTTTAGGTATAAATGAAAAGAACAAATAGTAAAGCGACTTATGTGGAATTAAATGAGAAATAAAGTGCACAGGAGGATTAGTTAGATTAGCATCTTCATGGATAGAAATCCCAATTTTCCAAGGGAAGAAAAGTTTTATTTTATACCAGTTTTCAGTTTAGTTGGTAAAGTTTATTAATTTTTATTGATTATTTGTCGAACCTTTGATCCAGGTTATTAGTTAACGGCTTTGACCTTTCAGTCTCCCTTAATTGGGGGTTACCGGGAGTCAGGGTCGCTGCATCCTCTCTCCCTGAAGGATCAAGCTCACAAGAATACCTCTACATGGGTGAAGCCTATGTTCAAGACTTATGTTTGCTCAAGATTATCCATACCCCTTTATGCTTATCTCATAAGCCATCCATCATGTCCTTCTGGCCTTAGTTTTAACCTACTGCTCGTACTACTAATGTACTCTGGCTGCATATTGTGCCATGCTCATATAAGCTCATGGGGTTTCCATAGGTTCTTCTCTAACCTCATCAATGAAGGAGCTATCCTTCACTCAAACATGTACGACCCTTCCCAGGGTTGGGTCGCCAAAGGTACTAGGTCATCCGACCTCTCATGGCTCATACGGGCATCCAAAAGCATGTTCACCCACCTGGTCTATCATGAGATCATGTCATCATGCCATCTCCACCACTTAGGGTTAGGGTTAGCATCATCCTCAAAGGATGTGCCAGGTCTCTACTTATGATGAAAGTCTCTACCTCCAAGACTAACTTTCTCTACTCATCCTCCTGACAAGGAGGTCTAGCCTCAGGTCTCTCCTGAGGGCATGACAACATATGTCATATGACCTAAGCATGCATATATTCTTTAGTTTATGCTTAAACTATTAATCTTATGTCCATGACATATTATTTACATGCTTTTCATTAATTTGGTGGAGGATTCCTCAAACCTTATCAACCTTACCCATACCTCAAGAGGTTGAGGAAAAGAGAGAAAACCCTAATCCTTAAAATCCTTAACATCATTTGAGTTGAGAAGGGATGAACAAGATGAGAGAGTCCTAAAGGTATCTTATTTTGAGTCAAATCGTGAGACATTGGCCAGGCAGTCACACTAATCTGAGAGTCCTCGTATTCTGACTAGCAGTGTGTAGGAAAATCTTGCCAGCCCCCAGACGTGATCATTTTCTAGACACCTCTGTCTTTTGGAAAATCCTCTAATGACTCCCTTGGGTTCTATAGAGTTTGTAAAATTCAATAATTATTAAAGATTAAATGTGGAACCTATGCTCTGATACCATATGTAATGACCCTGCCTCCCGATAACCGCCAATTAAGGGAGACTAAGAGGTCAGAGTCGTTATCCCAATTAACAGGATCAAAGGTTTGACAATTAATCAGTAATAATTATGAAATTCTACTAACTAAACTGAAAACTGGTATAAAATAAAACATTGCATACCTTTTTCAAAAGCTTGGATATCTACTTCTATCCACATCTGGAGTCTATTCTAACTAATCCTCCTTTGTACTTCAATTCTTATTTAGTTTCACATATGCCACTTTACTGTTTCTCCTTTTCAATCTTGTACCTAAAACGCTGACAAACAAAATGTCGGTCAACATAAATGAATATGCTGGTATGTGGGGACAACCAAAATTTTGCAAATATGGCTAAAAATCTATATATCACAATCATGTTAATTAACAAGCCAGTTTACGCTTTCAATGTGACATTCTCCACCACTTTTATCCTAACCCTGACATACCCACCTTAGGGTTTCTCTTTTGCTAATGACTTAATGCCACCTTCTCAGTCCCAAGATTGGTACCTGGGGTCACCACTCATGATGCCCTTTAGTCATGCAATATCGTAGGCCACCTTCTCAATCCCGAGCTTGGTGCCTGGGCTCACCACTCATGGTGCCCATGGGTCTTCCCTCCTGGGTGATAAATGTGTTTTCATCATTTTTATTTACATGTTTTAGATATCTTTTTAGGATTGTTTTGTTGTTTATTTTCTTAGTTTTAAAATTAGTTACATTATTTATATATATATATATTTAAGTAGAATTTAATTATATTTTCTTGGATTTTTGTATAAAAAGAGATAAATATTCTTGGAGTATAATTGCACAATTTGCAACAGTCCTGTAATTATTGTATACCCGTCACCAAAAGTGGCATAAATCTTGCATCCGAAGTCCAAATTGAGTGTACAAGTATTCATTGGAAAGGAAATTTTATTTCATAAAAGAATATCCTATTATTTAGACCGCGTTTATTCTTTTTACGGGAGTGAAATACATTCGAAATCGCTACTGTGGGAATCTGCATTGAAGATAGTTACATAGTCAAGACAATTAAAGACTATCAAAATTCTATTGACCAGATCTAGAAAATTCAAAAGGATTCCCTCTCTCCACCCCCCCCCCCCTATTTTTTTTAGTAGCCTACCCCCACCTTATCCTATAAAAGGAGGGACACTTCCTCCTCCCAAGATCATCTTTTGTATCATCTTTGTATGGAATTTCTAAGCAATCTTCTTGTGTTCTTATGTTATTGTTCTTTCCATCAATAAAGAATAGTTTTTGCAAGGTAAGTATTTCCTTCAATTGTTGTTCTTTTACTTTTCTCATTTAGATCTAGTTTCTTCTTCCAATTATTCTTCCGTGGACTACAACAAGGGATTAAGCGTCGACCATTTCATTGACTCTAGCTGAAGGAGCTATCCTTTAGTAAGACTAGACTGTGGCTAGAACTCTTCTTCCCTCCGTCTCCCTTTTCTCCACAAGCATGAGTGAGTAGTTCTCTATCAAGGCAAGGGGAACAACCCTTAGCCATGGATATATCGAATTTTCCTTATAAATGATTCTAGATGTCTTTTGGGTTTGATAACTAATTGTTCTATCAAAGTAATTAATTGATTTGATCAAAAGTTAATCTGGATGGATATGATCGTGGAAGTTCGAATTTAGAATAACAAACCCAATCGCATAGGAGTTTTGAAATGACCGCAGATCTTCTTCTTTTAGGATGATGAACTAAGAAGCATGAGCACAGGTCAATGGGCTCATGTGGAGTCCATCTTTATTGGATTTTTATTAATTCACTTGCCTTCATCGAATCCGTCATTTTTTAAGGATTAGTTTGTTTTTGCCTAGGCTAAGGTTGTGAAAACCCCCTAAAGCCTCAATTCTCATCTCTTGATTTAATCACCGCTTGCTTTTGCTTTCTTTAATCTTTAGTCTTTTCATTCATAATAGTTTCTCTTGTGCTAACAAAAAGTTTAATTTTCCTTGTGACATGGAAAGTTTACATTCTTGTTAAGTGCATTTTCATTCTTTCATTTCTTTCCTTAGTGTTAATCAAAAACCCCCAACCCGACTTTTACTTTCCGTTCATAATCTGAAAAATACCAAAAACAAATAACAAGTTCTGCAAACAATTGGGATTAGAGATAATAATCTTAATAAGTTGTCCTATGGGATCGACCCTTTCTATACTAGCCTTAATCGGAAGTAGAAAAAGTATTAAACTCTAGGATAATTATCTTAGTGGTTGTAAGTGCTAAATGATGCGATAACAATTTGGTATCGTTGCCGGGGACAACGAATTATTTTCTTGAACCCCCAAAAATCTTTTGAAAAACTTTTTTTTAGGCCTTCCGAGTAACATTCCGGAAGTGCTACTCCTCCTTCTGCCGAGTTTCCATTTCGGCAGTATGTTTTTTTTCTGTAAATATGCTAGTTTGTAAAAAAATGTTAGTATTGTAATTTTTAGCCTTGTGTCATAATCCCTTAGATTTTCCTTTTAATTTATAGTCTTATACAAATCTTTAGTTCTTTTTTTGAATTGTAAAAAAACATTTTCAAATGGAGTGGGCATTACAATATCCCCCACAATGTTATTATTGTGGTCATTGCCACCATGCATCTCTTTCCTGTCCAACTTTATCCCATAGCACCCCTCTCTATGAGCCCTTTCATCCTGGTGGGTACAATGTAAATCCTTATTTTTCTGAGAACCAATATGGGGAACCTTGTTATCCATATTCTGAGAGAGGGTACGACCAACAAAACTTTGGGGGAAATAGACCTATATATGATACCCAACATAATCCTCAAGAAGAAGAGAAACTTAAGTCCCTAGAGAAGATGGCAGCTAAACTCATAACTAAGCAAACCTTATTGGCCACCTTGCTGAAAGCCCAATCCCAAAACCCAGATGTTCCAAATATGTTCCCCCATGACTCAGTGACACCTTGTAATATTGTATCTTCCCACCACGATGAGAGCAATAGAAATTACAATCCACCATCTTCTAAAGATTATTATGAGGAGAAACACCACAACCAACATACTGGGTACCATGACCAAGATCCTTATGGGGGGAATGGCGAGGATGGTAAATTTTTTGGGTTGTATGAATCTAATAATGAAAATAAACTAAAAGAGAAACTTGGGGCTTTAGAAAAAATCGTAGTAGAAGGACAGAAAAAACTAGAAACCAGCCAAGCCCTTTTATCTACCTTACTAGAGGCCCAAGGACAAAACTTTGTGGAGGACTTAGAGCAACCTAAGATGGTTCTTCCCGAAGATGATGATGATGATCTAATTTTTATGTCATATACGTCGGATTCTAAAGAAACAATACATACCATGGGGTCGCATTTCTTGTGCGACGAGGACGTTGGCATTCCTACCCTTCCCTTGAAGACTTTATTACTCGAGTATGAAAAGTCAATCTCAGAGAGTCGTCGTAAAGACCCAACAACCTTTCCCATAATTTGCAAAAGTCCAATTGTTATCGACGACCGATCCCCTCTGGTAGCATCTATTCTGGATAATGAGCAGCCAACGTCCATTGATGAAATTATTCCTCCCATTCTGCTGCAACCAATTCCCATTCTACATAAGGATGATATAGAAGGGGAGAAATCCTTAGAAGAAATCCATATACCCCCTTCTACTGGCTGCAAGGAATATATCCCCATTTTTATCCTTCAAGAACCCTTAGGAAATCCTTGCATAGAGGAACTACAGTTACCTACAATATCAACCATGAAATCCCAATGTTGATTGCATGAATTTTGAGGAGAGACAAAATATGTATGATGCTGATTTAAATTTTTGTTTCCCTTTCATATTATCACCAATTTTACTATATGTAGATCAATATGAGAGAGGGAAACCAAAGCATGATCACCCACCTGATGTTGTAGAGTCGACACCATATGTGCCACCCACTGAACACCCGCCAATCCCCCTCAAGTCACTCACGTTTATGACATTCCCTTTACTACTAAAGGAAGATGTGTGGATCCTTTTGGAAGGAGTGTGAGGCAAAAGATAATATGAAATCCTCTTTCATCCTCTACGATCACCCATCAGTTGGGTGTACCATGAAGCTCCTTTGTTCAAAGATACAACCATCATCAATATCCCCTTCAACTGGACAATTTTTGAGCTACCAGGACCTCCCAGTGATCCCAGTGATTTTCTTCCCTCCATCTTGGATTTTGTTTTGCTCAGGATGAGCAAAATTTAAAGTCTGGAGTAGAGGTGGGTGGTACGTACTCCATCCACCTACACTATCTTATTTTTCTGAAATTTTTCATTATGTTATATAATTTAGTTTTAATTTCCTTAAAAAAATCACAAATTTTCAATTTTTTTAGTTTGGCCCTTATCTAGTCGGCCATGTTTTATTTCTTTTGTTGCAAAATGGCCTTTATCTAGTCGGTCATTGAGTAGACATATATCATTGTATCCCAAATTGAATTTAGTAATTTTTTTGCAAAATCTATTACAAATTGCCATGAATGAAACCACCATGTCACCTAGGACCCCTAATAACATCACTCCTCAGAATAGTTGGAAAGTCATAAGGAATCAATCAGAACCAAGCATAATTTTCGCTATATTTAAGCAATGGATTATCTTGTTATAAAATTTGTATGATGTGATTTATAGGAAATTTTTTTGAAAGTTATAAGCACAAGAACATCTCTTCCTTCCCTCTATTTTTCTTCTAAAAAAGAGAAGCAAAGAATCACCACCAGACAAAAATCAAGTCTAGGGTGGCATGCTTCCCATAATGAAAACTACATACCCAATAAAGGGGCGTACCATCAAAAGATGCCAAAAGCGCACATGAAAAAAATTGTGATCAATGTAGCCACAATTCCATAAATTCATATCCCGAGTCGAATAGAGGAGAGATCAATATATTTTTGTCACTTATTTCTTTGTTTTCACACCTCTAAATTCATCCTATTCTTGTGCAATAACTAAAAAAAAGTAATAAAATTTTGAGAGTGTCAAAGAGAAAGTAAGACGATGCCTATCTTTCAACAAATTCTTATTTTAGAAGCTAGATTTGACAATTGTTTTGATAAGAATATAGAAATTTATGCTATGTAGTTATAAGAGAATGGGTAACTTGGCCAAAATTTGTAGGTGAGGGATATAGTGATGTTATTAAGGTGAGGATGACATTATGGAAGTATAAATTAAAATTTATTTGTAATCTAATTTACTTGAGGACAAGCAAAGATTCAAGTCCGGGGTATTTTGTTAAATGTGTTTTCATAATTTTTATTTACATTGTTTAGATATCTTTTTAGGATTGTTTTGTTGTTTATTTTCTTAGTTTTATAATTAGTTACATTATATTATATTTTTTTCTTTAAGTAGAATTTTAATTATATTTTCTTGGATTTTTTAGGAAATGGGATAAATATTCTTGGAGTATAATTGCACAATTTGCAGCATTCCTGTAATTATTATATACCCGTCACTAAAAGTGGCATAACTCTTGCATCCAAAGTCCAAATTGAGTGTACAAGTATTCATTGGAAAGGAAATTTTATTTCCTAAAAGAATATCTTATTATTTGGACCGCTTTTATTCTTTTGACGGGAGAGAAATACGTTCGAAATTTCTGCTGTGAGAATCTGCATTGAAGAGAGTTACATGGTCAAGACAATTAAAGATTATCAAATTTCTATTGAACAGATCTAGAAAATTCAAAAGGATTGCTCCATCTCTTTTTCCGCGCTCTTTTTTTTTAGTAGCCTACCCCCTCCTTCTCCTATAAAAGGAGGGGCACTTCCTCCTCCCAAGATCATCTTTTGTATCATCTTTGTACGAGATTTCTGAGCAATCTTCTTGTGTTCTTATGTTATTGTTCTTTCCATCAATAAAGAATAGTTTTTGCAAACTAAGTATTTACTTCAATTGTTGTTCTTTTACTTTGCACGTTTAGATCTAGTTTCTTCTTCCTATCATTCTTCCGTGGACTGGAGCATGGGATTAAGCGTCGGCCATTTCATTGACTCTAGCCGAAGGAACTATCCTTTAGTAAGACTAGACTATGGATAGAACTCTTCTTCCCTCTGTCTTCCTTTTATCCAAAAGAATGAGTGAGTAGTTCTCTATCGAGGTAAGGGGAATAACCCCTTAGCCATGGCTTTATCGAATTTTCCTTAAAAACAATTCTAGATCGCTTTTGGGTTTGATAACTAATTGCTCTATCAAAGTAATTAATTGATTTGATCAAAAGTTAATCTGGATGGATATGATCATGGAAGTTCAAATTTAGAACAACAAACTCAATCGCATACGAGTTTGAAATGACCGTGTATCTTCTTCTTTTAGGATGATGAACTAAGAAGCATGAGCACCAGGACCAATGTGCTCGTGTGGAGTCCATCTTTAGTAGATTTTTATTAATTCACTTGCCTTCATGGAATCTGTCGTTTTTAAGGATTAGTTTGTTTTTGCCGAGGCTAAGGTGGTGAAAACCCCTAAAGCCTCGATTCTCATCTCTTTATTTAATCACCGCTTGCTTTTGCTTTCTTTAATCTATAGTCTTTTCATTCATAATAGTTTTTCTTATGCTAACAAAAATCTTAATTTTCCTTGTGACAGGGCAAGTTTACATTCTTATTAAGTGCATTTTCATTCTTGCATTTCTTCCTTAGTGTTAATCACAAACCCCCAACCAGACTTTTACTTTCCGTTCTAAATCTGAAAAATACCAAAAACAAATAACAAGTTCTTCAAACAATTGAGATTAGAGATAACAATCTTAATAAGTTGTCATGTGGGATCGACCCTTTCTATACTAGCCTTAATCAGAAGTAGAAAAAGGATTAAACTCTAGGATAATTATCTTAGTGATTGTAAGTGCTAAAAGACACATTAACATTGGGCTTGACCTTTTTTTGCATCATCCATCAGGGTGGCATGTAGGTGTGAGAATACACACTTATACTATTATTGTGATAATCATAGTGGCTTTATGATTTGCAAGTATGAACATCCAAACTGATAATTTGCAATCAATGTGATGAATCATTTAGAAAACTCTTCATGAAACTAATGTGATTAACCATAATTAACCACATAAATATCAGGCTGATTTGAGATAGAGTTAACCCAATCAATGCAAGAAATCTAATAGGCAAGCAAACACACAAAGAGATCATTAAATATTCATACAATTTCCTATTATTGGTCATGCCATCAAGATCTATTAAACCTAACTTGCTTCCTAGGGTTTTTAGTCCACTTTTAGGATTTCCATTACAATTAGGGTTTCACTTCAGTTATACTATTTTAAACCCCAATTTTGGATTAGAGGCACATTTAACTGTCCATTAAGTCTATTATGCCCCTATTACATTAAAACTACCATTTTTATCCTTTTAATTCATGACAAGATCATTAGGCCCAATTATCAACTTTGGTTCCTTTCCAAATTAAGAATTCACAGTTCATTATGGTCTAATTCACCTATGAAATCTATTTATCATTAATTCCACCTTTATCCATTAGAAAACCCTAATTTCTATATTAAGGGTATTTATCCACAATTAGGAACTTTTATACTCAAAATAGCTTATAACCATCATATCTCAGTTTTATTCATGAATTTGAACAACTTAAGCTATTAAGAGTCACAATTACTAGCATTAGGGTTTCAAGGCCCATTAAAGCTCATTTATGCACATGGAACTCTAAGTTAAGGTTTCCAAAAGCTTTACCATTCATAATTGGTGTAAAACCCTAAAACATGCAATAATTTATCTAGATCATGTTCAATTTCCTCATTAACATTTCAATAGGTTACTATTACTTAATTTCACCAATTAAGCATAATGAACTTAACCATTAATTTCAATTATGGTTTCTAACATAATTTCAAAGCACTTTTCATTAACTTCACATACTTTTGCAAATAAGAACAAAATCAGGCTTTAAAAGTATTTTTATTGGATTCTACGCATTCTCCTGATCAATTTTCATATTTTGCATGTTTCCATCGGAGCTACCAATAATTAATTATGAATTAATAAAAATATTACCTTTTTGGCCAATCACTGGCCGCCACGTCAGCCAATCCGGACCCTTTTTCATTGGCAACTCAGTCAGGAAGTGAAAAGACATCCAAGCGGTAGTCGGTCCACGCACTTGGGGGTACTTTGGTAAATGGACTGATTATCATCTTCAAACTCGCAATTCACCCTTGTTCGCGATCCAGTGCTTGTCGCGGTCAACCTCAGAGTTGACTCTGAGCATCTTGCTCCCCCACCTGTCGGTGGAGACTGCCGCACCTCCACCGAGCCCCACCAAACTCAAAGGTGTCTTTGGCTTCGCCAGTTCCTGCTGGAGTTGATAGGACGGAGAAGCTCTTCTCCTAAAGAGAAGCAGCTTCGAGCCGAAGGTGAATGTCAGGATCTTTCTCGCAATTGAACCCATGCGCTGACTCACCGCCTTCATCCGAACATAAAGGGGCGTTCTGGCTTTCGCAGAGGATGTGCGGCCCTATATATATATGTATATGTATATATATATATATATATATATATATATATATATATATATATATATATATATATATATATATATATATATATATATATATATGAGATTGTTTTAGTTGCCCGGCGGGTACTTAAAGTTTGCTACCCGTGAAAGGAAACATGGTGGCATCCTTTGTAATTAATCCAAAATCATTGATCGAGCGGCTCCTCCACCCCCAACTCGCGGAGGTTCGCAGCGGAGCTTCCCGACATCGTATCGTTCTAGCTCCTCACATCTCCCTGGCGCCTTCTCACGACCGAGATAACCCCGGCAAGTTCTCCAGCTCCAAACCGAGAAAGTCCCTTACCGAGATAACCCCTGGTCCCTTCATCTCCCTGGCTCCTTCTTACGACCGCTCTCCCTCCACGTTCCCTTTGCCGCACTCCTGTCCTGTTGTGTCTGGCTGCTGATCAACGACGGCACCAAACTCCTCCGGCATCCCAGCACGTGCAGCATGAATTGATCCCTGACGGACTTGAGCTCCCTCTCTCTCTCTGCCAATACGGCCTCCAACCTGACATTCTCCTCCCTGGCGCAGGACAGGCTCCCGTCGAGGCCGTCGGAGTGGGACTGCATCCGTTTGAACTCCAGCTCCGCCGTCAGAAGCTGCCAGCGCAGGGAATCCAACCTCTCGTCCTTGAGGCGCATCTGCTCCGTGAACGCCTCCAACTCCAAGCGGTGACGCTTCTCCGCTGTAGTCGCGCACTTGTCGGCCTCAGACCTAACCCATTCCTGTAGTTCCCGGTCGTCCGCCATGACTGCGCAAATATACAAATGATCCAATATGTTCGTTGTTTAGTTACTGGATTTGGAAAATCTCCTGTACCTAAGGAGAAGGATCATAAGTTCCCGGGCTGTGAAACTTGTAAAATGGAATCAACTCATGCTGAAAGTCAACAGATTCAAGTTGGTCGCTTGGTCGAAGTTGCCCCTTGAATTTCGTTATGTCCTCCATCATCAGCTTTGACACCGTCACTTTGCTGCCTGTGTTACCATCCCAATCGGCGCCTTCGCCTTCGTCAACATCTGCACTCTCGATCATACGAGACTCGAATGGCAGAAGTCTGCGGAGCCACCATGGCCCTTGTTTCCCATCTCCTCATCACACTCCTTGTCATCGGAGTTAACAACAACGACCTCCTCTGCATCCTAATATTTTTCCAGCGGCGAGTGCTCCTCAATAGATCTGGCCGGCGACTGCTACAGGGTAGTGTGCTCCTCAACAGCATGGCCAGCAAACAGCGTGCGACATTGCAACATAGACCGATGTAGGAGGAGCGAGCGGCGGCATTTTAGCAGCGCAACCAGTGACCGGAGGGACTAGCCAGTATGTTGGGCGCTCCTCTACGACAACGAAGACGTAGTGTGCAATAGAGGACGGAACCAGTGCACAAGGAGAAACCAACTTACGGCAAAGCTCCAATCCTGGGAGGTGATAGCGGTGCTCCAGACCTGGGAGGCACAATGCCATGGATACGAGGTCACGACAATCAACCGGGGACGTAGGCGGTGATCATGAGAACCGAATTGATTGTAGAGGGTTGCGGAGGGGCTCTAGTTAATCAGCTCTGTGACTCCGGAAACACACGGACAGGACACGAAAGTACTAGAGAGGATATTGGATCCAACGTGTTGTTTGTCCGTGGTGAGGCTGGAAGGGCTTGATGCATGCGCCACTCCAAACCAGGAGGATGTTTAGTGTGAGGATGTTGGGACCACGGGATGAGAAGACCACCACGACGAGGAAGGTACAAATCTTGAGCTTGGTACCGCAAATGTAAGAGTAGCGGTGGGGAGTGGTGTAGAGATGGTGTATTGGCGGACGGTCTTGCCCACAGTGGATCCGACGGCGACGGCGACAGTCATGGATGTGTGTTGTTTTCTATAACCTGAATAAAATGGATGGCATGTCATTTTCTAGCCATGAATCCCATCATTAACTATAATAATTGGAATGTGCAGGTATTGTCAAATACATTTGGTATGTCTCCGTAGTATAAAAATATTGTGTTGTTTTCTATAACCCGAATAAAATGGATGGCATGTCATTTTCTAGACATGAAGCCCATCGTATAATGATAATAATTGGGATGTGCATGTACTGTCAAATACATTTGGTATGTGTCCGTAGTATAAAAATATTGTGTTGTTTTCTATAACTCAAATAAAATGGATGGCATGTCATTTTTAGCCAAATTGGATTGATGCATATGCAATGTTGTATGGTACAAAAGTACCCATCCGACACCGAAAGTAACCCCAAGACATAAAAAGTAATTATATTGTATAAAAGGCAAGTATCCGACACTGGAAATAACACCAAGACACATAACGTAATTATATGGTGCAAAAAGTAATCATGTGACTCAAAAAGTAACATCATGACACAAAAAGTAACTGTATGACACTAAAAGTAAGACTAGGACAATAAAAAGTAACTTTACTTGAGTAACAGAATGCTTGAGTAACTGAAAAGTAATGCTTGAGTAATTGAAAGTAATGCTTGAGTAACTGAGAGTAATGGTTGTGTAACTGAAACTAATGCTTCAATTACTCGCATTGTTTTTTTAGTTATGCTTTGAATGTTGTAAGAGTAACTCTGAAACCACTACGAGTATCTGATACAACCATGCGAGTAACTGAACTGAAAGTAACAGAATGGTTGAGTAACTGAAAAGTAATGCTTGAGTAACTAGGAGTAATGCTTGAGTAACTGAGAGTAATAGTTGAGTAACTGAAACTAATGGTTCAGTAACTGAAAAAAACCCTACGAGTAACTGTCACATCCCTGGAGTAACTGAAAAAACACTGTGAGTAACTAAAAAATGACTATGAGTAACTGAAAAAACACTGCGAGTAACTGTGACAATACTACGCGTAACTGTGACAATAATGTGAGTAACTGAAAAAACTCTGTGAGTAACTATAATAGCAGTTAGAGTAACTGTCAAAACACTACGAGTAATTGAAAAAACACTGCGAGTAATTGTTACAACCCTGCGAGTAACTGAACAAACAATGCGAGTAACTGAAAAAAGCATGCGAGTAACTGAAACAAGCCTGCAAGTAACTGAACAAACATTGTGAGTAACTGTCACAAACATGCTAGTAACTGAACAAAAACTGCGAGTAACTGTCACAACCCTGCGAGTAACTGAAAAAACACGGTGAGTAACTGAAAAAGCCATGCGAGTAACTGAAAAAACCGAGAGTAACTGGTAGAACACTGAGAGTAACTCAAATAGCACTGACAGTAACTCTGATAGCACTGAGAGTAACTGATAGAACACTAAGAGTAACTAAGAGAACACTAAGAGTAACTCTGATACGCACTGAGAGTAACTATGATAACACTGAGAGTAACTGTGAGAACACTGAGAGTATCTGTGACAGCACTAAGGAGTAACTGAGAGAACACTAAGAGTAACTCTGATAGCACTGAGAGTAACCATGATAGCACTGACAGTAACTGCGAGAACACTGAGAGTATCTGTGACAACATTAAGGAGTAACTGAGAGAACACTAAGAGTAACTGTGATACGCACTGAGAGTAACTATGATAACACTGAGAGTAACTGCGAGAACACTGAGAGTATCTGTGACAGCACTAAGGAGTAACTGAGAGAACACTAAGAGTAACTCTGATAGCACTGAGAGTAACTATGATAGCACTGACAGTAACTGCGAGAACACTGAGAGTATCTGTGACAGCACTAAGGAGTAACTGAGAGAACACCAAGAGTAACTATGATACGCACTGAGAGTAACTATGATAACACTGTGAGTAACTGCGAGAACACTGAGAGTATCTGTGAAAGCACTAAGGAGTAACTGAGAGAACACTAAGAGTAACTCTGATACGCACTGAGAATAACTATGATAACACTGAGAGTAACTGCGAGAACACTGAGAGTATCTGTGACAGCACTAAGGAGTAACTGAGAGAACACTAAGAGTAGCTCTGATAGCACTGAGAGTAACTATGATAACACTGAGAGTATCTGTGACAGCACTAAGGAGTAACTGAGAGAACACTAAGAGTCACTCTGATAGCACTGAGAGTAACTATGATAACACTGAGAGTAACTGCGAGAACACTGAGAGTATCTGTGACAGCACTAAGGAGTAACTGAGAGAACACTAAGAGTAACTCTGATAGCACTGAGAGTAACTATGATAACACTGAGAGTAACTGCGAGAACACTGAGAGTATTTGTGACAGCACTAAGGAGTAACTGAGAGAACACTAAGAGTAACTCTGATACGCATTGAGAGTAACTATGATAACACTGAGAGTAACTGCGAGAACACTGAGAGTATCTGTGACGATATAAAAAGTAACTCTAGCGACCAGAAAGTAACTCTTCCCAATAACTGCGAGAACACTGATACCATTTTCTCGATGCGATTAAAGGACTGAAACAACCAGTAACATGCCTACCCAATATAAAAGATGTATGCATTTCTCACATTTGAATTAGGGCTCGTCTGGTTGGGATGAAATTAAATGTAAGAAGTTGCAACTCGATGCGAGTTGGAATTCAAAACGTTTGGTTTGACTGAATTTCAACTGACAGTCGGAACCGGAACTACAGCCGGTTTCTCGGCATGCACAAAATGGCGCGGTTCGTTTTCCGTTGCCTACTCAGCTCTCGTGCGTTATTGCGTCTGCTCTTTTTTCTACTGCTTTAAAGCTTCAGCGAAGATACAGAGGGTGCCATCCGTCCAGGTACAACATGCATGCAGGTGCTGGCTGCACATATATTTTCATCTACTTGGACAAACCGCACTCAACCAGATAGAAAAATACCAAATCATCAACTTAAATTTCTTTGGAACCAAATGAATATGTTGTGGTTTTAACTCACTGGGTTAGATTTCTTGTTTTCGAACTCATACTGTGGGTTGATTCTACGCTGAACCAGACAGGCCCTTATACTAGTGACAAATCATAGAAAATAGAGTGTATTCATCTTCTAGAGAGGGAAATTTTAACCGCGTCAATGATTTTTCTGAGGTAGGAGAGCACGAGGCACAATCACAATGTCAGTTTGCAGGTACCTACATAAGAACAATGGTAGGGCCTTTGTCTTCTCTCCTCCGCTCGCTCATACACTCCACACACATAAGAGGAACAGTAGGGCCTTCGTTCCAGTAGGTAGTGAAAACACGGGGCACTGCTACTGCTTCTCATGCGTAACTAAATCCAAAAGCAGAGATGGCCAGCAGTAGCTCCCCGATTGCACTCCTGCACACTCTGTTCGCCTTCCTCGTATTCTCCTCCACCA
Organism: Alisma plantago-aquatica; assembly: GCA_963693085.1. Taxonomy (NCBI): domain Eukaryota; kingdom Viridiplantae; phylum Streptophyta; class Magnoliopsida; order Alismatales; family Alismataceae; genus Alisma; species Alisma plantago-aquatica. The sequence goes on from OY856414.1 coordinate 481,401,916, forward strand.
TTTCCCTATCCCTGGAATTCACACCCCACACATTACTCCGACGCGAGTTCCAGCAATCCAAGTACTCCAGCAACACCCCGGCTCTGCCGCTGAGCCCATCGGACGCCGCCGCACTGCGCGCCATCAAGTCCTCACTGCGTGACCTGTCGGGGTCCGACTTCTTCTCCACATGGGACTTCTCCAACTCCTCCTCCTTCGACGATGACACACCCGCGTCCCTAACCCCATGCTTCTCCTTCGCCGGCATCCTCTGCTCCTTCCCCTCCAAAACAGACACCAACGCCACAATCACAACAATCGACGGCACTGCCGCCCTGGGACCTTCCTTCCTCCGCGTCACCTCCCTCGCACTCGGCACAGGCCGTACGGACTCCCCGGGCCTCTATGGAACCCTCCCCCCGCGCTCGCGAACCTCACGGCCCTTACACAGCTCATCGTCTTCCCGGGCCGCGTGTCAGGTCCCATCCCACCACAAATATTCACCGCGCTGACATCTCTCTGCTTCGTCTCCATCACCGGCAACCTCATCTCCGGCTCAATCCCACCCTCCCTCACCAGCCTCAACGAACTCCACACGCTCGACCTCGGCCGGAACCGTCTCTACGGCCCCGTCCCACCGGGGATATTCTCCCTGCCACAGCTCAAAGTGCTCGTCCTCGCTTCCAACGACTACTTATCCGACCAGCTTCCAAACGCCGTCACCAGCCCGCTGATCCACCTCGACATGCGTGGGAATTCATTCACGGGGCCCATCCCGGGTACGCTGCCGATGACGCTCCGGTACTTTTCTGCGTCAATGAACTCCCTGTCGGGAACACTGCCTCCTGTGCCGGTGCTGCTGCTACTACTGCTGAGGCGAACGCCGTGGAGGTGTAGCATCGGAGAGCCAGGCGTGTGGGGGGCTGGTCCGGCGCCGCACAAAGGCAACTTCGAGTTATTAACAAAAAGCTGCCACCGCGTCACTTGACGGGTAACTTGTGCAATGTTACCCGCCGGGTTACAAATAAATAGCCTATATATATATATATATATATATATATATATATATATATATATATATATATATATATATATATATATATATATATAGGGGAGACGAGCATGGAGTCTGACCCTATCTGCAAAATAGGGAAAACTGACCCACACATCTAAACTAGGGGAAATCAGGGATAGTTCTGTCTGACTCTGTCTCCCGATTCTAATGGGCATCTTATCTTTCCAAATCGTGGCCCGAGGAGAGAGAGAAAGGTGCAAGGAGATTGCATGTCCAGCTAATCTTTCCTTTTCTAACCTAGGCTGGAAGAAGATCTCTAGATTGTCCAATCGCTATCCAACGACCGTCATTTCTTGCATTCAACCAAAAAGGAAACCGAATTTCTATTTCAAGATAATTCCTCATTATTTAGGATAGTTTAGAAAAATCATAACTCCTAAACCATGGCTCTGTTTTATCCCAAATTTTAAAGGAATCTTATTAATGACTCAATATACTTCTTTGCCAAAATTGGTCTCATTATCTAAAAGAAAACGTGCCTTTTCATTAGGTGCAAGATATTACTCAATTAGGCTTATTTCTCCCATCTTTTCTCTTTCCTTTGCTATTAAATTATTTTCCTGGATCCCTTGGGCCTGAAGGTACCTTAAAGGCACGAAATCCCATCTTGGGGAAATATTCCTTTGTTTGCTCCTCTTATTTCACTATCGCTTCCTTACTTATTCCTTTTATTAGATAAATTCCTTTTCTTTTATTTTTCTTTTTCTTATAATTGGGCTCAATAGACAATAAACCTCACAAGCAACCAAAAAGGCTATGGTAAATGAAATTTATTTGGTTGTTACCATTAATGCCACTTTATAGATATTTCCAAGTATTTCTCAAAAATACTTTGCGTATTATCCAATATCTTTTATCTTTTTCCCTTATTTGAACTTTTCTTTTTTCTTCTCTTTTATATCCATTGCTGGAATAATCTATTAATAGGAACCATGAAATTCCTACTGTAAGGGAGATTTTCAAAGAAATCCCTTCTTTGAAGCAAAGCATACAACCTTTTCAATTAAGTCCAAATTCACGAAATCATTGTATTTTAATTATGAAAACACATGCAAAATTTGAGGTTGTAACACATCATATAATAGGTTGCAAGAATGCCATGCACGTCAACCTACTAGATGATTATGTAGGGGGGGTAGGGCACCTGCTTGATATCATCTGAAAATGTGTAGAAAAATGACATAATGTACACCTATGAATTAGACAAGATATATATCACTTTGGAATTCAAGCTCAGCTCAGACTTCAACTGAGTAGGTGGGTTTCAGTCAGGATTTACGGATTGTGCAATTTGACACTAGTCTTGTTTTCCCGGACTGCCACACTACATGTTTTAGGCCAAAAAACCAAAATGGCATCTTTAGTCATTTAAAAACCAAAATGGCATGTTCTTAAATTTAATTCCCAAAATGGAATGTTTACAGACCAATACATCCCACCTGGAGACGTATTGCTCTATCCTAGGGCAATACATCCGTTCAGGTGACACATTGCCTCTGCTAGAGCAATACGTCTACAGCCAGGATGCATTGTCATGTTGTGGGGCCAATACGTCCTAACCTAGGATGTATTGCTCTACGAGACAACAAGGTGTCTCAGGACAGGACACATTGACCCTACTATAGAGCAATGTTGTTATAACCTCAATTTTTGTTAGTATGAATTGAAATGTAAATTTTCAAATAAAAAAGATTTGAATGGAAAATTATATGGTTTATTTTCAAAGAATGGATTCTTTTACAATATTTCCCTTGCATGCATGATTTCATGGTTCAAATTGATTAGATAAATTCAATAATGATAAAATAGAAAAGAGATAAAAGAAATCCCATAATAAATAAAAGGAAAAAGAAATAAAGGGATAATTGTGTGCTTATGTGAGAATTATGTAGAATTCTCTAGAAAGTGGTATGCATGACTACTATTGATTAAGTTTACATTTCTTTTTATTTCTAATAAGAAAAGAAATCAAAATAAAGAAAATAGAAGAGAAAGAAAGAGAAAATTGAATTTTAATTACATAATATATACCTTTTGAGTGGATGACTTGCATATGAAGAAAAGACTTTGTTATTTTCGAATTTTTGTGTCACACTTAGCATATAAGTAAATTAAGTTGTTAGAATGTTTCCATTAAAATTTGGGATTTAAAGGATGTGTGGTTTAGGAGATATGAATTTCTGAAAATTCCCTAAAGTGATAGAATATCAATAAATGTCACACATTATATCGATTCCTACAAGAACTACGAAATGAAGCACGCAATAGCAACCATTGGATCCAAGATCCAACGGTGCACATGTGTCATCAAGATCTAGTCGTATTGGTGAAGGGATAGAGAAAATAAGATTGTCCATCTCAGATTTCTTGTGATCTACTTCATGTCCAAGAATGGAAGTTTCTTGGTTGGTTCTAGAGAGGATTCCGAACAAACCTAACCTAGGTTTCATGGGGAATTAAGGCTTCTAGAGAAAATGTCCAATTTCCCTAAAAGATTGGTTGATGACAATGGTTGGAAACCTTACATTAGACCCCCACGCCTATAAATAGGGCTACCCTCGACCTCGCCCAAACCCCACAAACCCAAATGGCCAACTCTCATCCCTATTCTCCCCCTCTCTATCTCAATTGCTATCCGTCTGATGAGCTCCCCACCGTGACACCACCACATGCTCGAGTTGCAGACACAAGGAGGGGGGGGGGGGGTAAAAGGAGGACCCTCAGATCTAAGTCAATCGTTGACCGATGAAGGAGATTGAAGGACCAGGGTCATTCTGCATTTCAGAATGCATGAGTGGACGTGATCAACGTGAGCCACCTAATCCTCACTCGGTCAATGAAGACCTAAATTCCAACGACCATCATTTTTTCAAAAGAAAAAGGTAATTCGTCTCTTTGTTCAAAAAATCCAGACTATAGCTAGATCTTATTTAATTCACTATAAATTGATCCTTTGGCTAAAAAATAAAGGTAGATATTGATTTTTTATGAAAAAAATATGTAGAATACATTAAAAATGAATTCAAGGCTTGAATATACTTCTAACTCGAGTAGTATATAAAGGTTTTAATTTTCATGGTTTTAGTTAATTTAAAACCCTATGTTTTGAAGATTAAAAGATCTAATGAACTTAGTTGATGTTATTCAGCAAAATTTATCCTTTTGACAAAAAAAGGATGAAATGGATATAATTGCATGATATTTTGCTCAGAATTTTCTTAATTAGGGTTCTATGTTTATAAAACATTAATGTGCTTAAAAACCCTAATTTTGATAATTGTGAGGTTCAATGATTTTAATTGTGGAAATCAATCAAGAAGATATGAAACTGATGTTCTTGAACTAATTTGTGGATAAAGACCCTTAATTTGGATAATTTTAGTAATTACGATTTTTATGAGTGGAAAACTCTTTTAGGGTGTGTTGACATAAAAAGGGTAAAATTGGAAAGAAAAATCAAGAAACCCTAAGGAAACCCAATTAAGGCTTAGAAACGTTAGAATGGGATCCCAATTCAATAAAACATGTTTGGATGCGATTGTAACCGTTATATGTTATAAATGCTTTTCAGGATCAAGATTTGCTTGATTTATTGCTCGACTTGGTTTATTGGACTTCTTGATTGAATTAGTTGTCTTGCTTGGCTTTGAGACTTGCAAATCATGTATTTGGTTACGCTCATGGCTAATCTCTCTAGTTTCATGGTGATTTCTGAGGTTTTATCTATTGCTTGAAATTAACTGATGGGTTGAAGTTTAGTTCTTGAAACTATAAAGTGACCATGGTTATTACCATATATATGTGCATGACTAGCTCAGATCCTAATCCTCCTCTATAGCTTTGTGTATATGTGAGATATTGATGATCTAGGTATTGGTCTACCTTGGGGTAGGATCAACAAATTATCATGAGTTGAGGTTTTGTCCACCTTTGGGTAGGATCATATGATTGTATAACTCTAAGTCTTGGTCTACCTTTGGAGTAGGACCAAAAGAGGCTATTGAGGATATACCATATGGGAAAGGTAGTATCCATGTCTACTATAGGGACAACACAAAGGCTTGGATATGTCAAGATTATGTAGTAATGTTTAAGATGTAAAGCTTGACCTGCTAAACAATACCTTTGCTGCAATATGTTGTTACACCTAGATGCAAAATTTTAGTTTCCCCCACACACCAATATAATTTGTTATACTAACCGACATTTTGTTTTTCAGAGTTTTAGGGTAATATGCAATTATGTCTACAAGCTTATTGGAAAGTGGATGTTCAATAAAAGTTGACATTAAAAATGAAAAAGGCTAAATAATATTTGGAGGATTATAGTTAGCTAGTTCTTTCTTTGGCTAAAGTTTTGGAATCCTATTTTTTGAAAGGTATGTGAAAAGACAAAATTTTATCCTATTTTAAGCTTTGTTGGGGTAGAATTTATTAATTATTTTTTATTATTTGCAAAACCATATGATCTTGTTTTGGGATATTGGCTCTAGCTTCTTGGCCTTCCTTAATTGGGGGTTGTTGATGGATGGGGTCGTTACATTCAGTATCAGAGCATGGTTTTCCATATAATATCTAAATTATTAAATTTTACAAATTATTTAGAGCCAAAAAGGAGTTATTAGAGAATTTGCCAAAGTGGAGGTGTCTAGAAAATGATCACGATCTGGGGGATGGCAAGATTTTCCTCTGCCCCACTAGTCTGTTTATGAGGACTCCCAGAATTCGTGTAACTTCATGGCCAAAATCTAATGATTTTATTCAAAATAAGACACCTCTAGGTTTTCTCATCTACTTTCATCCCTTCTTTACCCCTTTTCACACGAGAAACTTTAAGTGCTTAGGGTTTTCTCTCTCTCCACCTCCTCTTGAGTTTTGGAGTTAAGAACATTAAGGATTAAGTAATCCTCCATAAACAATAAAAAGCATGTAATCAAGATGTCATGGACATAAGTTTAATGATATAAAACATAGTCTGAGTTAATTACATGCTTATTTGTAGCGGCATGGCCCATGTCAAGACTGTCACCATCCTCGCTGACACCCCTTAGGAGAATGTCAAGGTTAGACTCTCTCACAAGAAGAGAAGTTCTCTGGAGAAAAGATAGAAGGCAATGAGGAAGAACCCTCCTAGAAGAGGAAGAGACCCTATGGAGCCTCAGAGGAAGGATCAGACCCTAAGCCAGTTCTATTTGACAACCGAACCTAGAGAAAGATCAGGAGGATGAGACTATGTCTGAGGACAAAGTCAAGCCCAAGGAGAACCTGACTAATGGCCTAGGACTAGCAGTAGTAGTTCATAGTCTTGATGCCCTCTGGATGGAGCAGCAGAAGAAGCTAACTAAGGCCATTAGTGCCTTATCCCTCAAGGACATAGCCAGAGGTGATAATGGTGAGCCACTATCAGTTCTTCTATGACTTGGAGCCACCATTTTAGACTTCGTGAAGCTGAACATTGAAAAGTTCTGGGGAGAAGACAAGATTGAGGGGGTCAACAAAGCTGATGCCTAGCTTCTCATGGTGGAAAATGGTTTTTTCTTGCTAGAAGTGCAGCCAAGGAAGAAGGTCTCGTTTTTCGCTCATCTTTTGGTAGGAGCAGTTAAGATATGGTGGGAGAACCACATCATGGGACAACACATAAATAAAGACCTGAAGGCTTGGACCAACTTCAGTACCATCTTCTCAGCTAGATTCATTCTAATATCAGTGAAGAAAGAAAAATAAAGGGAGTTCACCACCTTTATTCAAGGTAACCTATTTGTCATAGACTTTGGTCGTAAGTTCCACCTCTTGGAGAGGTTTGGATACATGATGACGAAGGAAAGATGGGTGGACCATTTTATGTAACGTCTACACCCTGGAATCAAGCCTCATGTAATGGTGAGCAAACCAACGAACTTCACCAATGCCTACAACATTGTCCTAAACATGGAAAAGATAGTGATGCCTTCTCAAAACCCCTCCAAGGGATACTTGGTTTTCACTGAAGGCAGATCTGGCCCACAAAATGATCACAAGAAAGGAAAAGGACACAACCATGCCGAGGGAAAACATGGAGGCAAAGTAAAACCCCACAACAAGAACAACCATCCTAGGAGCTGCACCTATGGAAGATGGCATTCAGGAGACTTTCATTTCAAGAATAAGGTGGGTTACCGTTTCTAGCAAGAGGGACACTTCCAAGCCAATTGTCCTTTGCCAGATCTGGGAGGTCTGGGCCCTAAAGCATCCAAGCCTATATCAGTCCAGTCAGTAGCCGCCGCCCCACCTGCTGGAGAGCAAAGACAAGCTTGAGTTTTTGCCATTGACAATGAAGAGGCTGAAGCTAATGCTAATCAGTTAATCGATGGTAATAACCCTTAAAGTTTTCTTTTCTATTTTTTGCTAAGCATGCATATCTCTGAAAAGTTATGAAAAACAATGAAGGCATGCTTGAGGTCATGAATACAATGTAAAATCTTTTTTTGACTCTTGTTCTACTAATATTTTGATTTTGAGAAATCTTGCAACTATGCTCTGTTTGGACATTAAGGATTTAAGATATGTTTTGGATGTCACACCCTGATTTTGAGAAATCTTTACATATATTTTAAAAACCCCATTCATACTTGTTGAATACCTCGATGATGAGCTCCCTACAAATTATATCCTCCTTGACTTGAATGACTTTGATGTGATCATTGGTATTGATTGACCCTATACTTATAGAGAAAAGATCGACTGTAGGGAAAAGAAAATAAGAATAAGGAGACTAGGTCATCCACTATTCACCATTAGAGGTAGGAAGGATGCTACCACCAACCTATATGTGTCAGCCTTGAAGGTACATCGTATGATAACCAAGGGTTGTCAAGCTTCCTAGCAGTATTTACTGAGCTGGAGCCTAAAGTGCAACCCCTAGAGGGAATAGAGGTAGTCAGGGACTACACATATGTCTTCTGGAATGATTTTCCTAGGATTCCTCCTGAGAGAGAGGTGAACGTTTTTATAGATCTATCTCCTGGGACAAACCCTATTTCTAGGACAGCTTACAGGATGGCCTCTACTGAGTTTCTTGAGATGAAAAAACATCTGTAGGTATTGCTAGACAAAGGTTTTATCTAACCTAGCACATCACCATGGGGAGCACCGGTCCTCTTTGTGGGGAAGAAGGAGGGATCACTCAGAATGTTCATAGACTACCGAATGATCAACCAGGCTACCATTAAGAGCAAGTATCTTTTTCCCCATATAGATGACATGTTTGACCAACTTAAGTCTCCTTGTATCTTTACAAACATTGACCTAAGGTCAAGATACCTCTAGTTGTGAGACAAGAGAGAGGATATCCTGAAAACCACTTTTTGAACCCGTTATGGACACTATGAGTTTATGGTTATGCCTTTTGGGTTGTCCAATGTTGTGCGTTTTACTAAATCTCATGAATAATGTCTTCCAACCTTTCCTTGACTTATTTTTCATAGTGCTCATAAATGACATTCTAGTTTATTCTAATGAACTAGAACAACACCTAGACCACTTAGGTAGAGTCCTTGATATTCTGAGAAAGCAAAAGTTCAATGGGAAATTCTCAAAGTGTGAGTTTTGGATAGACCGTTTTATGTTCCTTGGACACATCATATCTAGAGGGACCATCTCATTAGATCCTACTAAAGTATTGGCCGTGCAAGATTGGTCAGCACCAAAGAATCCTTTTGAGATTCACAACATCCTCAGATTGGTTGGGTATTATCGATGCTTCATAAAATATTTTTCAAAGATTTCTCTGCCGCTCACCAAGCTTACCCTGAAGGATGAGAAGTTTGTGTTGCCACACTTGTATGAACCTCATTTCTAGGAGTTGAAGGAAAAGATGACCACAACTTTGGTATTGACTCTACCATCAAGCAGTGAATGTTTTATGTTCTTCACCGATGCTTCAAAGATGGGGCTTGGATGCGTGCTAGAATAAAACATGCATGTTGTTGTTTATGCCTCTAGACAGCCCAAGCTTAATGAAGCAAACTACCCAACACACGATTTATAGTTGGCTGTGATTATACATGCCCTAAAGATTTGGAGACACTACCTATATGGAGCAACCTTTGAAATACTCACCGATCACAAGAGCTTAAAGTACCTCTTGACTCAGACAGACCTAAACTTTAGTAAAAGATGATGAATGGAGTATATGAAAAACTATGATTTCACTATAATGACCCTGACCCACATTTTGGGATAACCATATTTGTTTTGTCTAAGCATGTTTCTTAGTACCTTGCTCTAATCATCTGAGATGTAATTAGGGTATTTTGGAGTCTTGAAGTTCCTTGCTTGAGCTTGTTCCGTTGATGCTCATGTTTTGTGGTGAGGTTTTGGTACATATTGCAATTTTCCCAGAGTAAGGGTTGATGTGCAAGTTTGCCACCTCTTGAGTGTTCCTTCTCTCTCTTGGCACCATCTAGAGGAGAGAGAGAAAGATGGACACCTTGTTTGTATCTTAGTTGTGTGGTGACATCCTTGGTGATGTTTTGGATACGTGTTTGAGGTGTGCCTTACATCTAGATGTGTTGTCTCGAGCTTGAGAGCCCTAGAGAGGTTCCCTATCAGTTTGTGAGTGTGTAGGGTTTCATCCTATTGATTTTTCAGTGTGTAGGGTTGCACCCAATCTATTTGTGAGTGTGTAGGGTGGCACTCTATCAGTTTGTGGGTATGTAGGGTTTCACCCTATCGGTTTGTGGATGTGTGGAGATGTGGTATCGGGCATGAACTTGGTAAGAGACCAAGTGGGAGAGACCTATCCTAGATCTTATCACCATGTCTTGCATGATGTCGTTCATGTGGCTCTTTCTTGTGGACAAGTGGCACCTAAGCTCCTTAGGTGGTGACACCTCTTCCATGATCTCTCTCTCATCCCTCTGGTATATATACTCCTTTCTCTCCATGGAAGAGGATCCTTTTGGCCATCTTTAATTTTCCTCTTCCTTGTGGATGACCCTTGAGAAGCTTAAGGAGCTGAAGGATCTCTCTTGGAGCTTGGTGGTCAAGTTCCAAGTTGTGGTGTTCTTTGCTCATCTGTCATCTTCTACCTTGGTAAGCTATGTTTCCTAGCTCTCTTTTCTTCTTTTGGCTTCTTCTGCTTTCGTCTTCTTCTTCGTCTTCTCATCCATGAACCTTGGATACCTTCTTTTATCTTGAACCATCTTAACCTTGGTATCATCTTCTTCCTTGGAGGTGTGTTAGTGACCTAGTTGGTGGATCATCTTCTATCTTGAGCTCGTGAGCTTAAAGCTTGACCTTGGAGCTTGGATCTTGGTAATGATCATTGAGGCAGGTTATATAACTCTTAACCTCCTTTATTATTTTCACTCTTGATATGCTTATGTTGTTCTTCATCTTTAGATTGTTCATCTCTTGTATGTTAATAGTTGTTAACGGCTTTAGAACTATTTTGATGATGACATCTCATTGGTTATTCTTCATGTATTATAACTTCTTATTGAGTAGTATATGGACTAGTGGCCGACCTTTCAAAGGTTGAAGACAACAAGTCCACACATTCCTGCATCATGTTAGGGATAGGTTGTCTTGGTTTATAGTGTAACAACCTGACACCCTATGTTCTAAGTTGTCATGACTTGGAGATGCCTAGGTCGTCATGCCTTGGATATGCTTAGATAGACGTGTTGAGAAGGTTAGCTCAATTTGGCTTATGGTTTCTTAACTGATATAGTTGATAGATCTTGAGAAGCTAGCTTGCCATGACCTAGAAGTACCTAAACTGATATGTGATGGATAACCAAGATGCATGGTGAGTGTTAGTCGTCATGCTTTTGAAGTACCTTAAATGGACAAGGTGTTTCTCAACCTTGTGCCCCGTGAAGGTGTTAGCCCGTCATGTCTATGGAGGCCTCTTGACTAGTTGGTATATCTTGGAGGCTAACTGTGACACCCTAGTTGGGGAAGGATGTCACACCTTGGAGCGATGCTTCCTGACACACCTCAAACTGTGATGCCTAGATAAACCCTAACCCTAATGACCGATATATCTAGTTTTTACCGACATGGCTTGGATGCCCAACACACTTAGGTGGTGATGGCTGATATGTTGTGGGATGGTATTTCCAGGCACCCTTAGGTGGTGTTGGATGATATGTTGTGGGATGGTGTTGCCCAACACCCTTAGGTGGTGTTGGCTGATACACCATGGGGTGGTGTTACCCATCACACCTTAGATGGTGCTCACCGTCTATTATGGAGTGAACTTTTAAGGTTATTGGATGCCTATTTGGATAACTAGATTCGTGTATATTATATTTGTGATGAGTTTTATGTTTACATATCAATATGGTGATGATGTCATATTGACCTATTACATGTTCTTATGAAGATAACTACTAGTTTAGAGGATTTAATGGACTTTTGGGTCTCAACATGATTTTAATGGTTGATCATATGATGAGTAGGCTATGAATAAAATTGGATGGGTTCTGGAGGTTCCTACTTGTTGGTTGAATATGGTAAATAATGTACACATCAATAGATGATGAAACAAGTTTTGCATATTCATTATCTAAGTTTCCAATTAGCTAGGTGTCATCTAGATGGCATGTAAGAAGTAGCCACATATTGTACTTTAAGAGAGTTGGTTTTGACCCTTGGATGTTATCTGATGGATGAGGAGGTACTCATTCTCATAGCAATTATAATGAATAGGGTTCAAACTTTTTTCGATCCCCACGTTATGCTCATGTCTCGATGAAGTAAAGGAAGTGGGAGGTTTCCGCATATCACTGAGACCTACAGAAAGACCCATCGTTTGAGTCAGTTGGTTTCGATACAAGGCAGATCCACTTCTAGATCACCACTTCTTCTCCACCATCTAGAGCAGGTGGTGCGACATTGAAGATCAACCCATCACCAAGAATCTACCTCATGGTGGGTTAGGAGCTAGGAGGGACTCCAACGTTGAGCCCAAGGATGCATCAGGGAAGAGAGGTTAGTGGCGAGATGCAGATACATAAGGATCCTTTGGCTGCAACAAGGTAAAGCTAGCACTGGCGCTTCTGAGCAAATGACAAGGATATTTGTAGCCATGGAATTCTGTACAAAGTCACCGAAGATGACGAAGGCCTTAATGGATGACCAGGTTTGTCTTCATGACTTCTCTCTCTCATCGGAGATATCCCTCAGTATTGGTAGTGCCACAAACTTGCAACAACAGTGAGAAGGTCACACTACAGAATGGAGGGGACCTTGGTCGGTCTCAACACTCCAATACAGTGGTGGCGCTCATGCACGTGGGTGCAAAATTGACATCACATTTGGGCGGTCCTATAGAACACAAGAAGGAGGTGCTCATGGTTGATCGCACGCTAGAGACCTAGCCACAACATCGGTATGGATTGGGAGAGACACACGTAGGTGTCGGGCTTAGAAAAACAAAGGGGAGAAGTGGAGGATGAACCAGGTTCAAAAACCCCCAAACCGGTCGGGTCCCCAGTAAAGAAAAGAAGACATGCAACTCTAGTGAGCCATGTGGCGAATAATGATTGGCTTGGAGGTAAGAATATGTTAGAAGTAGCCCAAAATTGCATAATTCTTAGTAATTAGCTTCATCATCAGAAAATTACAAATAAGGCATCAAAATTCTCAAAAAAAGGAGTAGAATCACATGAAACCAAAATATCAATATTTTTATGCACGAATCTCATTGATATCATGTAAGTTGTGAAATGCTTATTTCATAGATAATAAATATCAGACAATGGCCTAAAGTTATGATAATATGTCAATAAATATGTATTCATGTGTATTATCCATTTAAGGCCAGTGATTATGATGTTGATGCACAAAATCATGTAATTTTATCCATATGGCTAATTAGGGCTAATAACCCTAATTAATATGCAATAATTACAAGTATTCTCAATAAATCATGGAAACTCTAGAATATGTTCATAACACTATATGGAACACAATGTGAAACTAATATATCAATCTTATGCATATAATTCATGTTATCTGAAGATGACCCTTAATACATGGTATAAAACCCTAATTGTGGTTAATGATTTAACCTAGGGTTAAAATGTGCACAAAATGCTATGGAAGCTAATGTTCAAACGATGAACCCTAATATGCAACATAATTGGGAAATAACATCAGTAAGATAACTCCAAGACGAGAATACAAGTAAGCGTGTGAATATCCTAATGAACTAAGATAAACCCTAATAAGTCATAAGTAGGGTTATGATGAGAATCTGATGTCAGTACATGATCTTGTCTTAATCAGGTTTAAACAAGCATATAGTGATATCAAGAATGTGATATTTATGATATCATATTAAGGTACGCCATTACCTCTTACTTGGCTTATTATTCAATATGGATGTATTATATGTGTAGCAAAATACTTGGCATATGATATTGGATGAAATGATTGATATTGTATGATATCTTGCTTGTTTTTCCATACTTATGCCTATGAACACACGAAACATAATATATCTGCTCCATTATATGAAAGAACTAAACTCTACATTGCTTGGAAAGTGATCTCAAAATATTTGGTAGTAGATCACATGTACAATGATCTCAAACTCTTATGTAGTAGATCATGAAGGCCTTAATCTTGAGCTCCTTAATAGTCAATAGAAGGCATCAAAACCTTTGACAGTTAATGCATGGATATATAATGGAAAATGAGATTAAAATATGTGTTCTCTTTTGTTCATGAACATCTTTGTGCAAGTATATGTCTTTTGTTATATTTTTTTAATACTTCTAAGTATTAGTTTTATCATATTGCCAAGCTTAGTAATGAGACGTATATAAAAAGACATGTAGGCATACTCAGTACAATATTCTTGAATATTGTGCTGACATGTACCACATGTAATCTTTTGTTTAGGTGATGTGGACATATGATCTTGAGGAGTTGGATAGTTAAGAGTTGTATAGCGAGATGATGTACAGGTGGACTTATTGACTTAAAATCTAATTTTTTAGTGGTAGTACATGTATATGTAAAAGTTTTTTGTTTAATATGTAATCTCAAATGTTGTAACAATTTTCATTATGTAATTATATGTTGAATGGTGAACATGTGTTGTATGGTTTTATTATTGCTCATGTGCATGTGCTACTGTTGTTTCCTTCTGACTCCCTTGATTTTCTTCTTTCTTAGCCTAGTGTGGGGTGTTTAAATTGGGATTCTCACTGAGGTTAGGGTTTCAATTTGGACGTCACACATCAAATTAAGTTTTAGGAAATCTGAGGACGTCACAGGTGGTATCAAAGCATGAATAATAGAAAAGCCTGGCATTTGCTTATTATGCCACTCAAACTAGAAAACCTTGAACTTGAACATCATTAGGGTTAGATTAGTTGTATTTTTAGAGACTAGATATGACCTAGCCTCTAGGTTATCACCTTGATGTCTGAGAACTAGGTCTAGAATGGTGCTCATTGTATAGCAGGTCCTAAGGTGTAGTTCTTTCCTTATAGTCCAGTGGTATGGGATGTTGCATTATTTGGAAATGACGTACATCATTGGAACAGAAACCTTTGACATATATGCATCTATGTTTTGGGTAGCTACACCATTCTACACCATGTTCTCACACTTTTCACTAGTTTTCATGACATTGTAATCTCTACTATGTGTGGGACACTCATTTTGTGGATTTGGTTTTTGATTCCAATCAGATTGAACCTTTATAGTTTTCTCTGACGCATGTTTTACCGGAGAAAAACTATATATTATTTTATTATATATATATATTACAAAAATGTGTCTCCAAACATATACGAGTAGGAGGTGGTCATGCAACCTAATTGAAAGTGGATGACATCAGTCTAGAAGAGAGAGTAGTTCTAGATTAGATGTCTAAAGCCATGTTAGAATATATGATAGATGGAATAGATGAAACAAGATTAGATGATGATCAAAATCTTACATAAATGATATAAGATGGTTTATGATGATCAATGTTGTCTTTAAGGATTAAGGTTCAATTTTGAGGATGCAATATGATTTTTGATGATGCAAGTAACTAGGATTTTATGAGATGAGATATGTTAGGTTAAGACAAGGATGTGAATAAACAAGAGCCTCAATCTCTTTTACAAAGGAGGGCCTCTAGTGTTAGGACCAGTTTTAGGTAGAGGGAGAATGTCAGAGAACCTAAACTCCAAGATATGAGAATTATAAGAAATATGTGTTATGATATGTCCTAAACTAGAATACTCCTATGTGATTAAGTTGAGTCACTTTATGTGTGATTCTTATAGTCTTGTTGCGCCCTACATGTCCTTGGGAGGACTAAACCCTAGAGATAGAAAGAGGTTGTCTATATATGAGCATGTGAACATGAATATGAGAACCTACCGTCTGGGTGAGGGATAGAGAGTCCCAAGACCCCAGAGGTGGTAAATGTGTTAGTTTTTGTGAAGCCTCAAGATCGAGTTGGTGGTTCCTTGTAAGAATATAGTGATTGCGTATATAAGAGAGTTTTGTGTAAGAATGTTTTATGGGTATAGAACCTATGAAGAGTATGTCATACCAAGTTTGGTTTGCGCTTATGTGGCTAGATCTTGTAAAGTTATCAACTAGTACCAATGAGGTAATCTGAGAACCCTAGACTAAAGGGAATATATAGTATATGCATATATGGGATATCATAGAGTGAGCAAGCTCATAGAGTTTGATCATGTAACTACCCTCATGAGATGGGTTAGGAGAACCTCAGTTGGACTAGATGAAGTTTTGCTATATGTTTAACAAGCCACTTGTATAAGTTTGTTTAGAACAACCATGGTATAACATAAGAATGCAATCCTATCTTGAAATGTGATATAAGTAGATATGGCATAATGGAACAACGAGTATAGTTTGATAGATTTCTATGTATAAATGGTTAACCATATACATGAATAATGATGATATGGTGATATTGTTGGTTAATCTTGTGATGAAATAACTAGTAAATGTTGTAATTTTTTACGAGCATTGAAATAAGATCATATGAATGAAACATGTTACATGAGGTGTTAATGTTAGTGCTTAATAAAGATGAAAAATATAGTTTGAAAGTTAGAACAACATAATGATTGTGACACCTTGACATGATCTAGATGGATAAAGTTGGTTCACTATAGTTAACTCCCTCCTAAAAGGCATATGTTAATGTTGAAAATGTTCTAACAATTCGCTCAATAAAATGTTGATGATACCTTGATATAAGGACCTAACTTAGTTAACTCATTTAGAACATGGTAATATGATGTGGGAACCCTAATGCATGGGTAAAGATAAGGATACAACCCTAACATATGAGATATGTCATGACATAACTAGATTTTCTAAATGCTTGTTTCGATCTTTTATGAAGGGGTGATTCACCTTAGATGTTTTTAAAAAAACTCATAATCATGGTTTGGATATTATTATGGGGCTTTTTTTTTGTATATGTTGCACATAGAGTGGTGTCCTACATATGGAGGAAGACCTTTTGGTTTTTTCTTGAAGTAAGAGGATGGATTAATTTTGAGGAAGAAATTTCTTTTAAGATGTATATGATGTGATTGACTGGATTTTTGCTTAATTTTGAGGATGAAATTTCTCTTAAGGTGTGTAGAATGCTATGGAGTGAACTTTTAAGGTTCTTGGATGCCTATTTTGATAACAAGATTCGTTTATATTGTATTTGTGATGAGTTTTGTGTTTACATATCAATATGGTGATGATGTCATATTGCCCTATTACATGTTCTTATGAAGATAATTACTAGATTAGAGGATTTAATGGACTTTTGGGTCTCAACGTGATTTTGATGGTTGATCATATGATGAGGAGTCTATGAATAAAATTTGATGGGTTCTAAAGGTTCCTACTCATTGGTTGAATATGGTAAATAATGTACACATCAATAGATGATGGAACAAGGTTTGCATATTCATTATCTAAGTTTCCAATTAGCAAGGTGTCATGCAGTTGGTGTGTAAGTAGTAGCCACATATTGTACTTTAAGAGAGTTGGTTCTAACCCTTAGATGTTATCGGAAGGATGAGGATGTAGTCTTCCTTGTAGCGGATACAGTGAATAGGATTCAAACTTTGGTTGATCCCAATGTTATGCTCGTGGCTCGGTGAAGTAAAGGAAGTGGGCAGTTTCCTTGTACCACTAAGACCTACAGGAAAACCCATCCTTCGAGTCAGTTGGTTTTTACACAAGAGAGATCCACCTCTAGATCACCACTTCTTATCCAACTTTTGGAGCAGGTGGTGCTACATTGAAGATCAACCCATCACCAAGAATCCACCTTGCGGTGGGTTAGGCACGAGGAGGGAGTCCAACATTGCTCCCAGGGATGCATCCAGGAATAGAGATCGGTGGCGAGATGCAGATACAGAAGGATCCTTTAGATGCAACAAGTTGAAGTCAGCACTGGCACTTCAGAGCAGACGACAAGGATATTTGTAGTCGTGGAGTTCTGTAAAAAGTCATCAAAGATGATGAAGGCCTTACCTGATGAATAGGTTTGTCTTCATGCCTTATCTCGCTCGTTAGAGATATCCCTCAACGTTAGCAGTCCCACAGACTCACAACAACAGTGAGAAGGTCAAGCTGTAGGATGGAGGGGACCTTGGCTGGTCTCAGCGCTCCAATCTAGTTGCGGCACTTATGCACATGGGCACAACACTGACATCACATTTGAGCTGTCCTATAGAACACGAGAAGGAGGTGCTCATGGCTGACCGCACGCTGGAGACCCAGCCACGACGGCGGCATGGATCGGGAAAGATGCACCCAGGTGTCGGACAGAGAAAAAAAGGGGAGTAGTGGAGGATGAACTGAGTTCAAAAAACCCCAAACTAAGGCAAAGAAGAGCCATAGCCCTAGGAAGCCACATGGTGAATAATGATTGGCTTGGAGGAATAGACCAAAATTGTATAATTCATAGTAATTAGCTTGATCATCAGAAAATTTCAAATAAGGTATTAAAATTCTCAAAAAAATGAGTAGAATTAGATGAAACCAAAATATAAGTATTTTGATACAGGAAGCTCAGAGATATCATGTAAGTTATGAAATACTTATTTCATAGATAATAAACATAAAATGATGGCCTAAAATTATGATAATATGTCAGTAAATCCATATTTATGTATATAATCCATTTAGGGCCAGTGATTATGATGTTGATGCATGAAATCAGGTAATTTGATCCATATGGCTAATAGGGCTAATAACCCTAATTAATATGCAATAATTACAGGCATGCTCAATAAATTATGGAAACTCTAGAATATGTTCATAACACTATATGAAACATAATGGGAAACAAACATATCAATATTATACATATAATTCATGTTATATGAAGAAGACCCTTAATACATGTTATAAAACCCTAATTGAGGTTAATGATGTAACCTAGGGTTAATATTTGCACAAAATGTTGTGGAAGCTAATGTTCAGATGATGAACCCTAATATATAACATAATTGGAAAATAACATCAGTAAGATAACTCCAAGACAAGAATACAATTAAGTATGGTTATATCCTAATGAACTAAGCTAAACCCTAATAAGTCATAACTAGGGTTATAATGAGAATCTAATGTTAGTACATGATCTGGTTTTAATCAGTCTTAAACAAGCATATAATGATATCAAGAATGTGATGATTAGGATATCATATCAAGGTACACCATTACCTCTTACTTGGCTTATTATTCAGTATGGATGTATTATATGTGTAGCAAAATAGTTGGCATAAGATATTGGATTAAATGATTGATCTTGTATGATATCTTGCTTGTTTTTCCATACTTATGTCTATGAACACACAAAACATAATATATATGTTTCATTATATGAAAGCACAAAAATCTTTGGCAGTACAATGCTTGGAAAATGATCTTAAACTCTTTGGTAGTAGATCACATGTATAATGATCTCAAACTCTTTAGTAGTGGATAAAAAAGGCCTTAATATTGAGTTCCTTGAGAGTCAAAAGAATGCATCGATACCTTCGATGGTCATTGCATGGTTATATTATGGAAAATGAGCTTAAAATATGTGTTATCTTTTGTTAATGAACATCTTTGAGGAAGTATATTACTTTTCTTATATTTGTTTAATGCTATGAAGTATTAGATTTATCTTATTGCCAATCTTAGTAATGAGAGGTATATAAAAAAACACATAGCATGCTCAATACAATATTTTTTAATATTGTTCTGATGTGAACCACATGTAATCTTTTGTTTAGGTGATGTGGACATATGATCATGAAGAGCTGGATAGTTAAGAGTTGTATAGAAAGATGATGTACAGGTGGACCTATTGTCTTAAGATCTTGTTGTTTAGTGGTTGTATATGTATATGTAAAAGTTTGTTGTTCAATATGTAATCTCAAATGTTGTAATAATTTATTATGTAATTATATGTTAAATGGTGAACATGTGTTGTATGATTTTATTGTTGTTCATGTGCATGTGCTGCCCTTGTTTCCTTCTAACTCGCTTGGTTTTCTTCTTTCTTAGCCTAGTGTGGGGTGTTTAAAATGGGATTCTCGCTGAGGTGAGTGTTTCAATTTGGACGTCACACATCAGATTAATTTTAGAAAATATGGGGACGTCACACTCTCTAGAAGTGGTAAGTTGATACATCTCTTATTGAGGTTATCTCTTGTGCCTTGCATAGTGGTAGTTGACATGTTGTGATAATTCCAAGTCAACACCTCATGGCAAGTGCTAACCGATATGCCACATGTTTCCTCAATTGATATTGTATAATGGTGGCTATGTTATGTCATGTTGATGATGGGGTTACATATTATGATGTGATACCCAATGGGATGGTTGTGTGAATAATAAGGAGTGTTTTTTCCTATAATCTTCATTTCATAGCATACATTATAATGATGATGGAATCAATGATCTAAGGGTGGTTGTTGATCTGACCTTGTAAACCGTAATTGATTAAGAAGAACTTAATCCCTGATGATGTAATGTGAATGGCATGAATCTTATGAGATTGTTATGATGTTGATGTATTTTTCTTCTTGTGACAAGTCTCTAACCATGCAGGTGATGCCAATTGATAAGCATAGCCATGTATGAGATATGTTGCTTATGATATCTGTGAATGGGCATTGTGAGGCAAATGTGATGTTGGTATCATCGAAAGAGGAAGTAAATGGTCGTATGACCTAATGATGACTTATTTCCTTATATGAAGTGATGGTTTCCTTAGTGATGAGAGGAGGGGTTGTTACCCCATGATATGTGATCCTTGTGATGAGAATTATGGTGAATGACAAGTATCAAGTGATTATGTGATGAGATCACACCTTATATGCTCCAATATGTCATGGTGATGTGTTATGCCCTTATTCATGTAGAATTTGATTAGGGGTTGTACGTTGTTACTTGATTGATGCTAAAAGATGCTTAAATGATCTAACTAATACAGTGAAACCAAATCTTGTAGCTTGGCCTATGCCATAGATCCATTTAGTGTCAACACTTGCTGAATGGTGAAATGAGTTTAACTCGGAGTGCATATTTTGAATATGTGAGGGTGTGGATGAATATCCCCTTACATCTAGGAATATGTGACACAAGATTGGATGTGGGACATACCTAGAAGAGTACGACTTTGGGTTGTAGCTTAGTGATATGTGACAGAGGATTGGTTGTGGGCCATACCCTGGAAGAGTGTGGTTGCAGGTCATAGCTCAGTTTCACTAATGCTGTGACATATACCAAGGCGGGCTAGGTTTGTACAGTCAGATAATATGTCACTGGAAGTAATTTGACTACTGATGTCACTGCTTGTTCCACTCATGTACTGTCTGTGAGGGGGGTGAGGTTGTGGATTCTAGCCCTTCCATTAGACCTGGTATGGCACCAATTTTGACTTAGCAGTGGTCAGTTGGATTTGGGTGGTACAAATCAAATCCTCAGGGCATAATAAAATACATAATCAACCATGTAGTATATTGAATAGGATCAAATACAAGAACATTTATCAAAAAAGAAATACTAGAACATTGGATGAGGCCTTGCTTGATCTTTTTATAATGGTGTTGATAGGAAATATACATGTTCTTCATATTCCTTTTATATCATTAAGATGTTTCATAATACAACATTAATTCCTCATCTTGATTAATGATAAATACATGCTTCTTATAATTGTAACTATATTGCTACTTATTTATCTTACATATAATAATAATAGAGTTGGTGGAGAGTTATGTCTTCCACTGAGATTTGGAATCTCACCCCATGGGTTTCCCACATCCTTTTTAGGTGGACGTGCATGAGGAGGTAGAGACTGTCCATCAGAGGTGGAGGAGGAGCAAGAGAGAGAGTATATGAAAGTGGTGGAAGTGATGTTGGATTTTTTTGTTAATAGAGTCCTCCTTGTACAATCGAATCCTTGGGAATGTTTTGTGGACGTGCCTTTGATATGTGTTTGGCTCGTGTGCCCCTTTGTATACAACAATGGTAGATATATGTATATGTGTTCTAGAATAGGTTCTTTGGTAATAGGTTGATGGCACACACAGTAAGTTCTTTGAGGCATGAAAGCACTCAGATTAGAGGTTCTTTTCGATTGATAGTTTATTGGAAAAGGTTTTAATTTTTAGTTTTTTTTAGTAATCTAGTTGCTTAATCTTCTTCTGTGGTTTTGTTTTGAGTAATCTTGCTTTGTGTGGCATAGGGCACCACAATTGGTTGGTATCAGAGCTTTAGGTTTGCTGAATCTACAGGGACCTAGGACTATAGTTTGTGTCTATTTTAGTGTCCTCTAGTTTGTCTTATAGTGACTTCTACTTATGTAGAAGAAGAAGGGAAAGCTTAAAGATATCTACAGAACATGAGGAACATGTTGTCGAGAGTAGTGTTTCTACACCCGATGGAAGTGCAAGGAACCGATCATGAGAAGATCAGGTGCCTGAAATCCCCCAATTTGACCCAGCCATGGTTGAAAACCCTACCTTTCAATCTCTTTTTGGGCAGTTTATGGATACTATGACTCATATGATGGTTAGGATGCCTGAACCTCACTCTAGGATACAAGTTCCCCATATTGAATCATCACATATTGGGAAGACTTTTGAGTAGCTTCGTCGTGTTGGGGCGGTGGAGTATGCTAGAACTGCTAATCTGGTAAATCTAGATCTATGGCTTACTAAGATTGAGAAGGCCTTTAGGATCCTTAGTATCCCTAAAGAGGATAAGGTGAAGCATGTGGTCTACCTCCTGAGGGGTAGTGTAGGCTATTGGTGGGCCATAGAGGAGGAGAAGAGGCCAGGTGTTGTGATCAATTGGGAGGAGTTCCGACATGAGTTTATTAGTCGATATTTTCCTTGAACTTATCTTGATGAGAAGATCAACTAGTTTGAGAGGATTCGACAGGGATCCATGATGATCAATGAGTATGAAGAAAGGTTTATGGAGTTGTTGAAGTTTTATCCTCACATGCCTGCCACGAAGGATGAGAAGATTCATTATTTTGAGAAGGGGTTGAATGTTGAGTTGTCTACCCTGATAGTGGCTTTGAAGAATTGAGAGAAGGTTGTTGTGTTTGTGGAGTCTGTTTGGAGTTTAGAGTGGCATGTGAAGGAGAAGAGAGAGGAAAGCACCATGAAGAGGTATGCACAGTCCCAGGGGTTTAGTGCTTTAAGAAGCTGAGGTTTTCTGCACCACCAACATCACAGAGGTTTAGTGCTTCAACACAGTGGTCACCATGTAAGGGTAGAGGTCATAGTTTTCTACCTGCAAGAGCCAAAAGTGTTGCATCAGTATCGGTTATGGGGCCATCTAGGCCATAATATGGGAATTGGGCTTTCCACAAGTGTGGCCATATGGGACATTTGATGTGAGAATGTTCAGTGAGAGATGATGAAGTGACCCAGCAATCGAGCCAGAGCCAACATGGCTCTCAGAAACAACATGACAATAGGGAAGAAGGGTGAGGATGTGGCCAAGTGTTGTAAGCCATATCATCTATTTGGGGAAGCAGAGGACGGGAGAAACAATAGGCAACAACTAGATAAGACACCATGAGTCAGTCGGAGGTGGGGGTCAACCCATGAGTGGTTATAGTTCATATGGAGTTATTTCATTCTGAATTGTCTTCTTCTTGCTTTGTATCTCTTTTGGTTGACCCAGGTGAAACACACTCTTTTATCACTCATGAAGTGCTTAATAGTTGTCTTTTTGTTGTTAGTCATAAGAATAGTAGTTTGTTGTTACAAACCCCATTAGTCAGTTCCACAGTGTTACAAGAGGTGTGTCCTTCCTATTTACTCTCGTTTTCAGGGCACAACATTCAAGTGGATCTCATACCACTTGACATGCATGGATTCAATGTAATCCTTAGAATAGATACCTTGGATAAGTACAAAGTGGTCTTGCATTGTGGTTCCATGAAGGAGATGTTCATAGAAGATAGTGAGATGTGGATCTTTTAGGGAGATAGGAAGATTCTTCTGACGTGTTTGATATCGACCATGGTAGCGAGGAAGCTTTTGAGACATGGTTGCGAAGCATTCTTGGCACATGTGATGGATACTAAGGTGGAGAGTCATAGTATCCAAGAGGTGTCGGTTGTTAGTGTGAGAACTCATTACAATTAATGAGATTACTCAAAACATAAAGCACAATCGATCACTAATTAATCACATACCCAAAAATATGGGTAAATTAAAACTGATTTCAACGTCAGCACCTGCTCAGAAACATTTATATAAGAGACTAACATCTTTCTTTTATCCATACTACGCCAAGAATTTGATACTATGTCGGCGAGTAGTAGCCCAGCTGGTCGCAGCTCGGGGCCCCTCATGAAGGGTCCCAGGTTCGACTCCCACTGGAAGTGTTGCTCGGAAGTGAATTTTCTGCAGCGTCAGCTGGCCTCTGATGTGACTTATTGAGATACCGGTGTGCGGATGCACGAGTCTCCAGGGTTTATCATCCCTTCTATCTGAGCCTCCGCCTAGGGGGGTGGGTTTCCCCCGACAAACTAAAAAACTAAAAAATCGTTCAATCACCTTAACCACAACATATATACACAGGAGAACAATATTCATATATGCCACACAAACAAGCATTAATATGCTAACAAAAGTTCAATTTGTTTGAAACACCATATACAAACTTTTCCTGCCCAGACCTAAGATTACAAGGATGACTTTAGGACACACTAGACATCTAATCAACTTTCTTAAAGATTCATTACTATAGCTCCTCTTTGCTGCCACACATTTGTTTTTGTTACTTCCAATACCTAAAAAAGATGTGGCAAACCACAAGGGTGAGACCCATGTCCCAGCAAGAGATATAACCTCCAACAACGCTTATTGATTACAACACTTTAAATAGTAGATAACTAAGTAGTTGGAGTATTTAATAATGAATATTGAACAGTTCAAGTATGCTAAATAGATTAAGCGATTAATCTTAGCAACAAGTATGATCATCAATGCATATATAGATAACAAATAAATTCATTTCTTTGGATAAATATCTACTCAAATATCATCAAATTGCATCTAATAACAATTATTGTCATTAATCTGACTATCAGCATATTCCTTGCTAACATCACAAGCAATCTAGTAGCATAAGCATCCCTGACATCATGAATATGTTGAGTAACATAGCATGTCTATCAATATTGGCATCTCAAATAAAGGGAATAGATCTATACAATAAGTAGAAATAACATCATAACACAATGAACTACATAGGCATGATTAGTAGTTTAAGAATTTCTAATTACATAGGTATGGCTAGCAATATTAAACATAGCTGGAAGAAACATCTTAACCATCAGTGTCAGTATATGTGACAACATAACCATGTTTACAACATGAAAATAACAACAACATAAGCATATCTATTATCACTTATTGTACTATACATGATCTCAGTGAAAAGAAAGCAAACAAGGATTTTCATCCAATATGAAGTGTTGTGTATAACCCTAAATAGATATGCTACATGACTATCTTACATCCTTTACTATGCTCAGAGGAAATTGAGGATACCACTCAAAATCCAATTGACCACTGCTAAGTCGAAATTAGTTTCATACAAGATCTAGGAAAGAGCCATACTTCTAAGATCTTCTCCAACCCTGGCCAATACGGGTCCGCCACATCGACACATAAGGTCAAGCTGCTAACATCCTAGTCCATACTTGGTACAGGTCACGACACTAGTGAAAGGAGGTAGGTATGCATACCCTACCATGTGAGGTACAATTGTAGTTATCCTCCAATCTCGTCACATATATAATCACCAAGACAAGACCGCAACCATTCTCAAACTAAGGGCTAGGTATGACCACAATCATCCTCCCTAAACACTGGGATTCAAGATAACAAGCACCCCACACACTCATCAGTATGTGCTCTGAGTTTCCCTTAGGAATAGTTGTTTCACCATCTGGTAAGTTATGACACTGAGATGGATCTATGGCATAGGGCACTACATGATTAGAGTTTCACTTGATTATGTATGCCAATTGGGT
Source organism: Alisma plantago-aquatica (assembly GCA_963693085.1). Taxonomy (NCBI): domain Eukaryota; kingdom Viridiplantae; phylum Streptophyta; class Magnoliopsida; order Alismatales; family Alismataceae; genus Alisma; species Alisma plantago-aquatica. Next base: position 481,427,513 of record OY856414.1, read on the forward strand.
GAATTAAGGCTGCATTAAACAAGTGGACATACAAACCCTAATTCACTTCTAGAAAGCATATAAATATCACAACTTCAAAAGATATAAAATGTGTGAAACATAATTTATCATCTCATCATCACATGGTACTATTCAATTACCATTCATGAGGCTACACTAGTCATCATACTATCACAAGATATAAATCCTTTTCACAATATCACATGGTATCAACCCTTATCAACATAAGAGGATTACACCTCATTCAGGGCTCAACCATGCCCAAAGGTCATTAAGACCATCATACTATCATAGGATATAAAATCCTTTTCACAATATCACAAGGTATCAACCCTTATCAACACAACAGGATTACACCTCATTTAGGGCTCAACCACGACCAAAGGTCATTAAGATCATCATACTATTCCCTACAAGATCATCATTATCTTTTCATGCCTTATAAGAAGGCTCAAGAACATCACTTACATATAATATACCAGATCAACACAATATTGCATTAATGAGCTAGGAGATATTCATAATCAATCATAGCAGGGTTATATTAACATTAAGAACATTCCTTTATTACATTACCATGTAGGGAATCTAGATATGATTAACCCTCATCATATTCATAATGTACATTTTTAGCATAAGAAAGTATCAACCATGTGGCTATGATAACCCCCAATTAACATATGAAGCTTATGATCATATAAAGGAGGTTATTACACCATCATTCCATCATATAAGAATGTTAAACATGAATACTCATCTTTATCTATTTGTATTGGAGTTAGGTTTACAAGATAAATTATATTAATGTTACTAATCAACACTCATATCCAAACTCAAACTCACGGTATCCCCATTGGATCATGGATGAATAAGATGAAGCATCACCATCATATTGCATACCATTATCAAGTATGAACCCACACATAAATCTAGGTGTAACCATCAGTTTATAGCATACTAGGGTTTCAACAACAGTAACATAGTAGTCCATGATTGTATTAGTCATTCAAAGACTATTCATACCCAATTACCATCATTTGATTATATTAAAGCTAGATATTACAAGATATACCTCATTAGGATTACATATCAACAAAATATGGTTATCATCCCTTATATTCATATGAGTTAATAGGTAAGACTACCTTATTAAGGGTAACCCTCCATTTGTTCCATCATCATTCAACCCATAACACCATACCACAATGTCACCCAAAACCATTGGATGTTTAAAAGGTAAGACCATTGGTGGTTTACATAAGTAAACACCTTGAATGAATCATATATGATGTTATTGAGTTGTGATCTATAAAAGTCACCATTTATCACTAGAAATCCTTTGGTTAACAACAATAAGGGTTCTGTTGAGAGTAGGGTAATACCCACAATCGACTGTTCATTTAAAACAAGCCATCCATTGTTAACAAGTAAGCTCCTTAAGTTGATCATATAAAGGAAACCATATAAATAACATTATTAGGACCAAAATATTACATTAGCCATCATTCCACTATATTAGAGGAATAAACATTATATCTTGACCATTGGGTCAAGTTCATATGTTAAAACCATCAATTACAGTAATGGTTCGACAATTGCATAAAGTTACCCAAGAAACCATTGGTCTGAGGCATAATTGATGCTAAAACTTTATGATTAACTCACCATAGGATTTGGAGACCTAATCCACCATCATTAGTGACCATTAAGTCACCATATGTTGTTAGATCAACACTATATTCATTAATCGACATCAAATATCAAACTAATATCACCATTGATTGATAGCATCATTAGGGTACTTAGTTGCTAATCACTAAGCTTCTAATTAGGCCAAAACATGACCTAAGGGGTGAAAGTCAGTTGACACCCTTGGTTACCACCATCAATTGTCATGAAGAAAACACCATAGGGTTGTTGCAATGGTACCATCATCGGGTCATGGGTTTATAGAAGAAATAAGGTTAAAACCCTAAAACTGACCATTGGTTGATAGGTGCTTAGCACCATAGGTTCTCAAACCAACCTGATATAAGACATATTATACATTAGGAATAGCGTACACATGATCAAAGGTTCATCTATAACTGAAATATGAACAAGGAATGTTATAAAAATCGAAATCCAAGTCAAGCATAGCTTTTTAGTGCATGGATCATCATTTTCAAGCAAGAACATGATCTACAAAGCTTATGGTAAGAAATAAACATGGAGAAAGTTATAAAACTTACAAATAATGAGAATATGAAACCCCACACAGAAGAAATATTGAGTAGGTAGGGTATAAAATCCAAGAATAAGCTATGAACTGGTCCATCTAGCACCTTTCTTCATCAAATGAGCAAACCCTATGCATAACTAGAAAGAAAGGTAGGGTTTTAGATCTTTAGAGAAATTTCTACCATGTAATATCAAGGTTACACCTGTAGGAAGGTCTAAGGAAGGAGAATATCAAGATAAATAGAGAAGTAAGGAAGAAAGTAATTTTCCTTGGTCTAAATCCCTAGAAGATGACCTTGAAAACCATAGGTAGGGCTAAATGAAGCTCTAGGAGACCTTCTTCTCCAAAAAGAGGTTGTCTTCTACCATAGAGCCCTTGCTTCTGCACAAAAATAGAGTGGATTCGTTTCTCTATGTTAGAGTAAAGATAAAGCAAGAAAAGTTTCGTACTTGGGCAAGGAAGAGGTAAATATAGCCCATGGATAAGGATGGGAGCAAGCATGAGGTGTAAAAGTAGCTTCCCCGTGTGTCTATGTCCTTAAACTATTAAGAATATACAAGCACACACAAAAGAAGATCCCCCACCGTCCTTAGAGAAATGATTATCCCTCATTTCTTGAATTTCCAAGAAAAACAAATAACTCATTAGTTGAGAGCTACTAAAGGTAGCTCATCCATGAAGGGGTAAACCCTAAAATACCCTTGGAGAAAACACCTTCAAACCAAGGTTTAAATAGGCGCATCGTGGCTCAACAAGATCAAGAATGATGAAAGAATATCCAAGGAAAATAATTAAAGTGTTAAATTGCAAAGAAAACCGCTCAATTGGGTAAATTGCAGAAAAGTCCAAAATATGCATAAAATTGCATAACTTGCTCAAATAGTGTCCAAGTTGGACCAAATTTGAAATTTAATCTTGTATTATGATTTCAAAGAATATAACAAGGTTATATTAGGGTTATAATAATTCAATTATGATAATTAATCTTATTCAAATCATTAAGCAAGTTTAGGGGCCTTACAACTATAAACCCCTAACAGGGATTTCGCCCCCGAAATCCAGGGTAAACAAAGATGGGTACTTTCTTTGCACCTCATCCTATTACCTTCACATGGTTACTTACATATCATGGTGATTTCACATCATTCATACATATCTCATCTTGGGTCAGCACAAAAAACCCCACCTAAGAAGACATTCTCAATATGGAATGTAGAAACTTGTTGTGTCATACGTACAACTCTAATAGTAACTTTCAACTTTAAATTCTAGATATCATCCTGAAATTATATCTATTGTATCAATACATTACTCAAAAATCATACTTTCTAGCGTTTTACCAATCATGCCATGTGTCCCATACCATTCCTTGAAACATAAAAAAAGGCAATGTATCCATCCCCTTTTTTTATACACTAACACTATAACTCTTGTCAGTTCTTTTTCAGCATAAAAAAAAATGCTGACGATGGCACCTATCATTCCATAAAAATAAACATCATTCCTAATCAACCTTGTTAGGGGTGAAACAACAACACTATCTTCACCTTACTAGGATTTACAGAACCTACTTATAAGACATATCATGATCCCCTAAAGAAATTTAATCAACCCCATCTCACTCTTGTTCAACTTGTCTCATAGCTATTGCTGTTTCAGAAACCATAAGGTTTTTGAAGAAATATTGATCATATTTTTGACCATATTTGAAATACTTTGACATGTCATCATTCAAAGCTTAATATATAACTTGTATGACATGACTGGAACACTTTGTTCCTCCTATTGATAAATTCTATGTGTACATTGGTTAGTCTAAAGGACATAACTCTAAACTCATCATGGTCATGTGAATTATGTCATCCAATATAACTCTTATGCATTGATATTTGATCATAGGTTTATCTTAAAGGAACGCAATATCACATATCTATTGTCCAACAACCATCTATCCTCAATAGTGGTCTTTCCCAACTATCACTGAACCATACAGAACATTATAGAATCACTTTTGTTTTTCCTTCCAAACAATATTTATAGGATCATCATCACCTCTCTCTCTCTCTCTATGGGAGAGGAATACATGGAATGTTCATTTAATAAACATCTCCAACCTTCACATATTTTCATATTATTAATTCATCTTGGATACTAGGATTCATTACCTTGGTATCCACCTCATGTCCTATAAGTAACTCACATCCTTATATCATCTACTTTTACCAGCATAAAAAATATCAAGACATATAAGAGGATTCTTCCTAATTATTGGAAGGCTCAAAAGAAAAATCATCACAAACTTTATGATCTTGGAACCATAGTCCAAACAACCTTATGCTATAATAAGCTATCCACCCTCATGTTTGTAGCGAATCCACACGTACCATGTGGTAATGATCCAGTTGAAGATGTGCCCTAGAAAGGAAAGACAGAAAGGGAATCACACTTCCCATACCATAGCAACATTGTTTCACTAGCAGAAAGGTAACTAATTCTATTTTCATTATTCAGGTTACAACTTCTTATGTATCATTTTACCTTTTTCATTTTGTGTTCCTTGCCATTAGAATAGGAATCATCATGATTAACATATCTCATTACTCCTTCATTGATGACTATTTATCACACTTGGGCATGTTCTCTTATTTTATTATGTTTTTCAACCACTTATCAACTGGTAAATCATCATATTCTTCATTTTCTTCATTAAACAGGGATCATCTCCCTTAATTTCTTTCACATGCCATGCTTATTTTACAATAACACTTTCTTAAACACATAGGTTGGTCTGAGATTAACTCAGGTTCCACCTTATTCCTTTGTCATTGTTCCCATTTATCTTCTCATTTTGTACTTGTTATAGGAGTTCTTTCCATCTTATGTGGATTTCATACCTTGATTCACTTTATAAGTATAGACTTATCTGTATTTTACTTTATTATCTTCTTGAATCACATCTTCAAGAACTCCTCTTTTCCTTATTTGTATTTAGATTTAGATTTCATGGTGTTGTATCTTTCTCTTATAGTTACCAAACATTGAGGTTTTGATAGATTATGATGCAATTCCCATCTTCTTTAAGATAGGATTGAGATATTCACACCATGATTTCTTATTCGTTATGCTCTTTAGATTGTCTCAAAATGATAATTGATCATAGTAATAAAAAAGATAACAATCTTATAGTTACATACTTACCTTTCTTCAATAATTGAATACCTGGCCAGGGCACCCAAGTACTGAGATTAGGCAGTATACATCATATTTTTATGTCATATTCCTAACGTATACATCATCCTAGTCCTAATCCCTAGTGTCCCTGTACACTTAGTGAACCGAAAGCTCTGATACCAATTTGTGAGAACTCATTACACTAAATGAGATTACTCAAAACATAAAGCACAATCGATCACTAATTAATCGCATACCCAAAAATATGGGTAAATTAAAACTGATTTCAACGTCAGCACCAGCTCAGAAACATTTACATAAGAGCCCAACATCTTTCTTTTATCCATACTATGCCATGAGTTTGATACAAATTGTTCTATGGCCTTAGCCACAACATATATACATAGGAGAACAATATTTGTATATGCCACACAAACAAGCATTAATATGCTAACAAAAGTCGGATTCGTTTGAAACACCATATACAAACTTTTCTTGCCCGGACCTGAGAGTACATGGAAGACTCTAGGACACACTAGAAATCTAATCAACTTTCTCAATGATTCATTACTATAGCTCCTCTTTGCTGCCACATGTTTGTTTTTGTCACTTCCGATTTCCTAAAAACAATTGTGGCGAACCACAAGGGTGAGACCCATGTCCTATCAAGAGATATAACCTCCAACAATGATTATTGATTACAACATTTTAAATAGTAGATAACTAAGCATTTGGAGTATTTAATAATGTAGATTGAATAGTTCAAGTATGCTAAATAGATTAAGCAATTAATCTTAGCAACAAGTATGATCATCAATGCATATATAGATAACAAATAAATCCATTTCTTTGGATAGATATATACTCGAATATCTTCAAATTGCATCTAATAACAATCATTATCATTAATATGACTATCATCATATTCCTTGTTAACAATACAAGCAATCTAGCAGCATAAGCATCCCTGCTATCAATATTGGCATCTCAAATAAAGGGAACAAATCTATATCATAAGTAGAACTAACATCATAACACAATGAACTACATAGGAATGATTAGAAGTTTAAGAATTTCTAATTACATAGGCATTGATAGAAATATCAAACATAGATATGAGCAACATCTTAACCATTAGTGTCAATATATGTGATAACATAAGCATGTTTACAACATGAGCATAACTACAACATAAGTATATCTATTATCTCTTATTGTACTATACATGATCTCAGTGAAAAGAAAGCAAACAAGGGTTTTCATCCAATATGAAGTATTGTGTACAACCCTAAAAAAATATGCTACACGATTGTCTTACATCTTTTACTATGCCTTGAGGAAATTGAGGATACCACTCAAAATCCAACTGACCACTACTAAGTCAAAATTAGTGCCATACAAGATCTAGGAAGAGCTAGACTCCTAAGATCTTTTCCGCCCCCAATCAATATGGGTCCGCCACAACGACACATAAAGTCAAGCTTCTAACAACCTAGTTCATGCTTGGTACAGGTCACGACATAGTGAAAGGAGGTGGGTATCCATACCCTACCATCCAAGGTACAACTGTAGTTGTCCTCCAATCTCGTCACATATATAATCACGGAGACATGACCGCAACCATTCTCAAATTAAGGGCTAGGTATGACCACAATCATCCTCCCTAAACACTTGAATTTAGGATGACAAGCACCCTGCATACTCATCAGTATGCACTCCGAGTTTCCCTTAGGAATACTCGTTTCACCATTTGGAAAGTTCTAACACTCAGATGGATCTATGGCATAGGGAACTACATGATTAGAGTTTCACTTAATTAGTTATGCCAATTGGGTGAATTAAGGCTGCATCAAACAAGTTGACATACAAACCCTAATTCACTTCTAGCAAGCATATAAATATCACAACTTCAAAAGATATAAAATGTGTGAAACATAATTTCTCATCTCATCATCACATGGTACTATTCACTTACCATTCATGAGGCTACACTAGAAATCATACTATCACAAGATATGAATCTTTTTCACAATATCACATGGTATCAACCCTTATCAACACAAGAGGATTACACCTCATTCAGGGCTCAACCATGCCCAAAGGTCATTAAGACCATCATAGTATCATAGGATATAAAATCCTTTTCACAATATCACAAGGTATCAACCCTTATCAACACAATAGGATTACACCTCATTTAGGGCTCAACCATAACCAAAGGTCATTAAGACAATCATACTATTCCCTACAAGATCATCATTATCTTTTCATGCCTTATAACAAGGCTCAACAACATCACTTACATACAATACACCAGATAAACACAATATTGTATTAATGAGCTAGGAGATATTCATAAACAATCATAGAAGGGTTATATTAACATTAAGAACATTCCTTTATTACATCAAGATGCAAGGAATCTAGATATGATTAGCCCTCATCATATTCATAATGCACATGTTTAGCATAAGAAAGTATCAACCATGTGGCTATGATAACCACCAATTAACATATCAAGGTTATGATAATATTAAAGAGGTTATTCCACCATCATTCCATCATATAAGAATGTTAAACATGAATACTCATCTTTATCTATTTGCATTAGAGTTAGGTTCACAAGATAAATTATATTAATGTTACTAATCATCACTCATACCAAAACCCTAACTCACGACATCCCCATTGGATCATGGATGCATAAGGTGAAGCGTCATCATCACAATGCATACCATTATCAAGTATGAACCTGAAAACTACTAGAGGGGGGGTGAATAGAGTTTTATAAAGATTTTAATAATAATTTAAACTCAAACAACCACAATGAAGATATTGGACAAGGAGACACAGGGTTTAGAGTGGTTCCAACTATAGCAAATACTATAGCCGTCAGTCCACTACCCGGTTGCTTACCCAACCGGGATTTGAAAAGAAATTTATTTTATTACCTCACAAGGACTTTACATAAAATACAATTTCTTTTCCCAAACCCTTCAAGCAGCCTTCACCTAGAAGTAATCGCCCAACCTTGAAGCAGCCTTCCCTTGAAGTAGATGCACCAACTCCCGTTGCACCAGCCTTCTGAAGTAGCTTCCCTTGCGATAGCTTTCTTGAAGTAGCTTGAAGTCCCCTTCTCCACCTGAGAAGTCAACCATCTCCAATCCACAGCCTCCAACCCTAGGAGTAGCAAGGAGAGTACAAATAATAAAAAGGAACAAGAAAGAAAAAGGAAATTACAACTTATCCTTTAAGCCCAAGGCTTGATATGCCTAGATCAAGCGTATAGATCTCCTAACCAAGTGTGTGAACTTGTGATTACTGTGGGTAGGAGATTCTAGCCTATAGGACACGAAATTGAGCTAAGGAGAAAGTAGGCCAATGATCACAGTGCTCAAATTGCTTGCAACAGATTGCTCAAGTATGCTCAAGTATTTTCTCAAGTGTAGCAAGTGTAAAACAAGTGAGTTTAGGTGTCCTATGGCTTGTCCTATTTATAGGAATGGCCTAAGGATGCTTAAGGACGTTCTAGACAACTTCTAGGGGTTTCTAAGTTCTTAACTATCCGTTAGGTACAAAGTTGTTGCTTTAACAACGGCTAATTAATTAATTCTGCAGTTGCTGTCAGAGACCATCTCGGTCGACAAATGGTCGACCGAGATACCTACTCGGTCGAACTTTTGTCGACCGACAGGCTCTCTGGATCAACGTTCATTTGCAACTGCCAACTACTTTGTCAGCTGTGTCTAACGGCTACTTGGGTCATTCTCGGTCGAGAAGTTTGTCGACCGAGAGTGTCTCGGTCGAGGAGTTTGGTCGACCGAGATTGACCCTGTTTCAATCTTTCAATTTGGGCACTAAGTAAATGTATGAGTGTGCATATGTGAACCTATTTGAAAGAGATGACCTATCTAAGTGTGGTCATTGGCTAGGGAAGATCTAACGCTTGATTTACATGAAATCTAAGTACTTGTACATTATATATTTGTACAAGTTTACAATTGATTACATTGTATGACTTTTACAATCATTTAAGCGTATAGTTTCCCTAGAGCTTTGTCATCCGCTTAATTCCTGCAACACTCAAGTAGCACGTTAGATCAACAAGAATGAAATGTTTGTCATCATCGAAACAAAGGGATTTATCATAATGTCCAATTTATCCAACAATCTCCCCCTTTTTGAAGATGACAAACATTTCCTAAAATATGAAATAAGGAAATGTAAAGCATGTGAGTTTCAAACCTGAAGATTACCATTTTTGTTTTGCAAGTGAGTGCTTGCCAAGATGTTATGAAACTCATTTATATTTTTGATTTTATATTCTTTCTCCCCCTTTGTCATTTCAAAAAGATATCCAAGTTGAATCTTTTATAATTTTTCTTCTCCCCCTTAATTTTATATTATGCTCCCCCTTAAATAGATATCCTATTAGGAATATGGATTTAATATCATTTTTGTCTAATTTATCCACAATTTGTTTCACAATCATTTGCAAAGGATGTTAAGCCTTGAAATGATATGAGATTCCCTTAAGCTTATGATGAATGTATATTGATTTCTCATCTATCAAGGAATGTTAAGCCCTAAAGTAAATGAGAATCTTATAATCTTAGATTACATAAAATGTCTCCATCCAAATACAAGGGATGTTAAGCCCTGATTTGTTTAGAGAGTTCCTTTAAGTACAAGATATCATTTTCATGAGATTCATAAATTTCTTTATAATCAAGAGTAAAAATACAAAGGTCGTATCAAGCTTCAGATGATGTTTACAATGTTTTTGTAAGCTTCTTAATCAAATAGTCAAATTTGTTTTTATGAGCTCCCCCTTAATCTTACAATTCAAGCAATTTAATGCTTCTAAGGTCACAAATGATTTTAAATTTTGATTTTGACCTTTATCAAAAGTATACTAAGATTAAGTATAATAAAATGATGTCCAAATAAGCATTTTGTCAAAGCTTATTTTAGGTCGCCCTTGACTATGACCATGGCGCCCCTTGGTCAATTTTAATTTTAACCAAGAGGCAAATTCTGCAGATTTCCAAGATAAACATTCATATGTGAAGTATAATTTCTGCAGATAGCTATAAATATCAATTTGAAGCACATTGAGATATACCTATTATGAAGACTTAATATGAGCATCATAGTGAAGTCTTTGACCTTGATTTTTCTAGAATGCATGTTTTACATTCATTGTAAATGATGTTTCATATGCTTTGCTATGGGTACAGAAATATCAAATCCCATTTCTTTTTATACCCTTATCATAAGATTCTTTTAGAAACATATATTTTGAAAGCAAGATTAATATCTTTAAAGTCAAGATTTTTTCTTTTGATTTCTTAGAACAAGCAAATAGATAAAAACATTAATATTTTGTTCTAAGAGGCACCATTTGGCTTGTCATAGCAACATCATCATCACAAGTTGTGTCCACAATCATTTATGTCAAGATGCTTTTATGCTAATGACATTTGCAATTATCTGAATCACAATGATCATTCATGGTTTGTATATATGAATCAAAGCTTATTTTAAACCAATGAAACATAATGATAGAACAATTGAAGCATGAAATTTAACCCATGGTTTTTATGTAACTAGATCAAGGAATACTTAGAATGGACCTATATGATTCAAGTGAAGGCATGTTGCAAATATCAATGTGTGATTTGTCTTAAAGATTCATTCATAATTCCAATTAAATTTATAGCAGACTGAGCTAGTCGGTTTCCAGAAACTTATTCGGTCGAACTCTTCTCAACCGAAATATTTTCGGTCGAAGTATTTCTCGACCGGGAATGTTTCTGCAAATTTCATTCAACAATTTTTATGTTTTATGTATAAGTTCTGTTATAAGTGTCAAATCCTATTTACTCTTGTTTTCAGATAATATACTTTAGAAGCATTTTTCCTTGAATCCTTACTTTTTATTTCTTAGAACAAATAAATGTATAAAAAAAAAATTTGTTCTAAAGAAACATAGTTATTGAAATATAATAATCATGATGCTATAGAGAGGTAGAAGCATATCCATGGTGCAATCATTTAAATTGCAACATATACATGGTTCATGTATAGATATTCCAAGGATTACTTAGGAAAACCATGTAAATTATGATAAAACAGTAATGTCCTTGGTTAAGCTAATCATGATTTTTCAGTTTTAAATCCAACCATTGAGAGTAAACCAAAATAGTCTCATATAAGTTTTCAAGACAAACTTTTATAACTGATCATGCCGAAGAAACTTTTCAAACAATGAATAAGGTTTGTTCAAGATTAGTCTTTTTACAGCACTTTAGCAATATGTTTAAGGATTTTCTACTCATAATGTTATATACTGTAAACGATCAATATGTCTTGCTACAACAATTGTCTTCCAAGATTTTATTCTTGATTTGCATGTTAATTCAATCATCAATAACAATTTGATAGCAAACTAGGTTGATTGAAAAACAATTTCAGAAGATTTATGTCAGACTTGACAACAGAAGCCTGCTCGGTCGATACATTTCTCGATCGACAGGTCCCTCGGTCGACAGTGTCTCGACCGAGAAAGGTTCTGTGTTGTTTCAAAACTGTTTTCAAATATTGTTTATAATTTAAAAGCAAAAGTATGAAAGTTAAAGCTCGATTTAGTTGAGATATTTAAATATCAAAGCAACATTTAGGTTAAATCTCAACTAATCATATACATTTTGTGAATCCAAACTAAACAAGTAGTTTAAGATGTATATTTGGAAATTTAATTTCTTGGATTAACTTGGTGTCCTATTATGTTAAGTTGAGATAGACATAGAGATATACAACTTAGAGTCTTTGGTCATATCTCAACTTAATTTTATCCATTTAGTTTGGGGGTTTTGGAACCCATACTAACTCAACATTCTTTTTCTTGTATGGGCATGAAAAAGAGTAATGTCCAAGACGTGAGCAATAATGGCAACATGTAGAATCAACCTCAAGTCTTTTTCTATGGTTTTGTTCTAGGTTGTTCTTTGGTACAAATGTAGCTTGATGTGCTCGTGTCTTTCTCCAACTAGGTTGTTGATGAGATTTCCCTTTGGGCTTATAACCTAGTCCTCTTCTCCCAATTTGATGATAGGAATCATCTAATATTCTATCAAGGATTCCATTGTTGCTTAACCTACTAACTTTTTGTTGCAACTTGGCGATCTCATCCATTCTTTTCTTAATATCTAGTTTTGCTTGATCTAGATTAGATGATAAGGAATTCCTTTCTTTCACTATATTATCATAATCTAGATGTGTACACAAAACAGGTTGTTTTTGAAGATCATTTAACTTTGCAAGTAGTCCAACCTTTTCTTGATATAGAAGATCATAATTTGTTTCTAGAGTAAAAATCTTCACATCACTACTACTTAGAAATGATTTCAAAGTACGATTTTCAGAAACAATGCTATCTTTTTCAAAACCAAGATTATTCAATTTAGCATATAAATCTTCATTTTCGGATGTAAGAGCAAGAAGTCTAGCATTTAACTCATCGTTTGTTTTACTAGATTTCTTTAATTTCTTCTTGCACTCAATATACTTATTGTGAGTTTCTTCAAGACTAGAAATTAGCTCTTCTTTTGATAAATCAAGAAGGCTTACCTCTTCTTCTTCTTCTTCATTGGTTGTAGCAATAAGACAATTTTTATGGACCTCTTCCTTCTTTTCTCTCCATGGACAAACAATTGTTGTATGGTTTGTTCCTAAGCACCAATTGCAGCTTGTAGAAAGTTGGTCCAAGTTGCTCCTTTGCCTGCAGTTGTAGTCACCTCCACCCTTCATTCTTCAAGACCTGGTTAGGGTTCTTTGAAGCCTGCTCTGATACCAATTGAAAACTACTAGAGGGGGGTGAATAGAGTTTTATAAATATTTTAATAATAATTTAAACTCAAACAACCACAATGAAGATATTGGACAAGGAGACACAGGGTTTAGAGTGGTTCCAACTATAGCAAATACTATAGCCGTCAGTCCACTACCCGGTTGCTTATCCAACCGGGATTTGAAAAGAAATTTATTTTATTACCTCGCAAGGACTTTACATAAAATACAATTTCTTTTCCCAAACCCTTCAAGCAGCCTTCACCTAGAAGTAATCGCCCAACCTTGAAGCAGCCTTCCCTTGAAGTAGATGCACCAACTCCCGTTGCACCAGCCTTCTGAAGTAGCTTCCCTTGCGATAGCTTTCTTGAAGTAGCTTGAAGTCCCCTTCTCCACCTGAGAAGTCAACCCTCTCCAATCCGCAGCCTCCAACCCTAGGAGTAGCAAGGAGAGTACAAATAATAAAAAGGAACAAGAAAGAAAAAGGAAATTACAACTTATCCTTTAAGCCCAAGGCTTGATATGCCTAGATCAAGCGTATAGATCTCCTAACCAAGTGTGTGAACTTGTGATTACTGTGGGTAGGAGATTCTAGCCTATAGGACACGAAATTGAGCTAAGGAGAAAGTAGGCCAATGATCACAGTGCTCAAATTGCTTGCAACAGATTGCTCAAGTATGCTCAAGTATTTTCTCAAGTGTAGCAAGTGTAAAACAAGTGAGTTTAGGTGTCCTATGGCTTGTCCTATTTATAGGAATGGCCTAAGGATGCTTAAGGACGTTCTAGACAACTTCTAGGGGTTTCTAAGTGCTTAACTAGCCGTTAGGTACAAAGTTGTTGCTTTAACAACGGCTAATTAATTAATTCTGCAGTTGCTATCAGAGACCATCTCGGTCGACAAATGGTCGACTGAGATACCTACTCGGTCGAACTTTTGTCGACCGACAGGCTCTCTGGATCAACGTTCATTTGCAACTGCCAACTACTTTGTCAGCTGTGTCTAACGGCTACTTGGTTCATTCTCGGTCGAGAAGTTTGTCGACCGAGAGTGTCTCGGTCGAGGAGTTTGGTCGACCGAGATTGACCCTGTTTCAATCTTTCAATTTGGGCACTAAGTAAATGTATGAGTGTGTATATGTGAACCTATTTGAAAGAGATGACCTATCTAAGTGTGGTGATTGGCTAGGGAAGATCTAACGCTTGATTTACATGAAATCTAAGTACTTGTACATTATATATTTGTACAAGTTTACAATTGATTACATTGTATGACTTTTACAATCATTTAAGCGTATAGTTTCCCTAGAGCTTTGTCATCCGCTTAATTCCTGCAACACTCAAGTAGCACGTTAGATCAACAAGAATGAAATGTTTGTCATCATCGAAACAAAGGGATTTATCATAATGTCCAATTCATCCAACAGAACCCACACATAAATCAAGGTGTAACCATTGGGTTATAGCATACTAGGGTTTCAACAACTGTAACAGAGTACTCTATGATAGTATTAGTCATTCAAGGACTATTCATACCCAATTACCATAATTTAATTATATTAAAGCTAGTTTTAACAAGATTTACCTCATTAGGGTTACATATCAACACAATATGGTTATCATCCCTTCTATTCATATGAGTGAATAGGTAAGACTACCTTATTAAGGGTAAACCTCCATTTGTTCCATCATCATTCAACCCATATCACCATACCAAAATGTCACCCAGAACCATTGGATGTTGAAAAGGTAAGACCATTGGTTGTTTACATAAGTAAACACCTTGAATGAATAATATATAATGTTATTGAGTTGTGATCTATAAAAGTCACCATTTAACCCTAGACATCCTTTGGTTAACAACAATAAGGGTACTGTTGAGAGTAGGGTAAAACCCACAATCGACTGTTCATTTCAAACATGCCATCCATTGTCAACAAGTAAGCTCCTTAAGTTGATCATATAAAGGAAACCATATAAATCACATTATTAGGACAAAAATATTACATTAGCCATCATTCCACTTTATTGGAGGAATAAACATTATACCTTGACCATTGGGTCAAGTTCATATGTTAAAACCATCAATTATAGTATAGGTCCGACCATTGCATCAAGTTACCCAAGAAACCATTGGTCTATGGCTTAATTGATGCTACAACTTTATGACTAATTCATCATAGGTTTTGGAGACCTGATCGACCATCATTACTGACCATTAAGTCACCATAGGTTGTTAGATCAACACTTTATTCATTAATCAACATCAAATAACAAACTAATATCACCATTGATTGATAGCACCATTAGGGTACTTAGTTGTTAATCACTAAGCTTCTAATTAGGACAAAACATGACCTAAGGGGTGAACTTCAGTTGACACCCTTGGTTACCACCATAAATTGTCATGAAGAAAACACCATAGGGTTGTTGCAATGGTACCATAATCGGGTAATGGGTTTATAGAAGAAATCATCTTAAAACCCTAAAATTGACCATTGGTTGATAGGTGCTTAGCACCATAGGTTGTCAAACCAACCTGATAAAAGTCATATTATACACTTGGAATCACACACACATGATCACAGGTTCATCTATAACTGAAATCAGAATAGGGAACATTATAAAAATCGAAATCTAAGTCAAGCATAGCTTTTAGTGCATGGATCATCATTTTCAAGCAAGAACATGATCTAGAAAGCTTATTGTAAGCAATAAACATGGAGCAAGTTATAAAACTTGCCTATAATTAGAAGATGAAACCCTAAACAGAAGAAATATTGAGCAGGTAGGGTATAAAATCCAAGTATAATCTATGAACTCATCCATATAGCACCTTTCTTCATCAAATGAGCAAACCCTAAGCATAAGGAGCAAGAAAGGTAGGGTTTTAGAGATTTAGAGAAATTTATACATGGAAAAGAAAGATTCTGACCTGGAGGAAGGTCTAAGCATGAAGAAGAGGAATATAAATGGAGAAAAAGGAAGAAACTAACTGGCCTAGGTTTAAATCCCTAGAAGATGACCTTGGAAACCCTAGGTAGGGCTAAAGGGAGCTCTAGGGGACCTTGTTCTCTAAAAAGAGGTTTACTTATACCTTAGAGCACTTGGTTCTGCAGAAAAATAGAGTGGAATCGTTTCTCCATGTTAGAGGAAAGATAAATCTAGCAAATGTTCGTACTTGGGCAAGGAATTGGTAAATATAGCCCATGGATAAGGATGGGAGCAAGCATGAGATGTAAAAGTAGCTTCCCCATATGTCTATGGAATTAAAATATTAAGAATATACAAGAACACACACAAGAAGCTCTCCCACTCTCCATTGAGGGATTCTTATCCCTCATTAATTTCCAATAAAAACAAATAACTCATTAGTTGAAAGCTACTAATGGTAGCTCATCCATGAAGGGGTAAACCCTAAAATACCCATGGAGAAAACACCTTCAAACCAAGGTTTAAATAGGTGACCAATGGCTCAAAAAGATCAAGAATGATAAGAGAATATCCAAAGAATATAACGAAAGTGATAAATTACAAAGAAAACCTCTCAACTGGGTAAATTGTAGAAAAGTCCAAAATGTGCAAAAAATTACATAACTTGCTCAAATAGTGTCTAAATTGGACCAAATTTGAAACATAAGCTTGTCTTATGATTTCAAAAAATATCACAAGGTTATATTTGGAATATAATAATTAAATTATGATAATTAATCTTATTCAACTCTTTAAGCATGTTTAGGGGCCTTACAGTCATAGAGTTTGAGGATGTGTTTCTTGAGGAATTTCTAGGTGTCCCCCACACCAAGAGATTGATTTTGAGATCAATAATGTTCTTAAAATGTAGTCAATAGCTCAAACACCATATAGGATGTCATCGACAGAGATGGAAGAGTTGAAGAGACTATTGCAAGAACTACTTGAAAAACATTTCATCAGGCTGAGTAAGTCCCCTTGGGGTTCTCCAGTGTTGTTCATTAAGAAGAAGGATGGGTCTATGAGGCACACACACAAGTAGCTCCCCCAATCTCCATTGAGGCATTCTTATCCCTCGTTTCTTGAATTTCCAAGAAAAACAAATCACTCATTAGTTGATAGCTACTAAAGGTAGCTCATCCATGAAGGGGTAAACCCTAAAATACACCTTCAAACCAAGGTTTAAATAGGTGACCCGTAGCTCAACAAGATCAAGAATGATGAAAAAATATCCAAGGAACATAATAAAAGTGATAAATTTCAAAGAAAACCTCTCAACTGGGTAAATTGTAGAAAATTCCAAAATGTGCATAAAATTGCATAACTTGCTCAAACAGTGTCCAAATTGGTCCAAATTTGAAACTTAAGCTTGTATTAAGATTTCAAAGAATATAACAAGGTTATATTAGGGTTATAAGAATTCAATTATGATAATTAAGCTTATTGAACTCATTAAGCAAGTTTAGGGGCCTTATAGTTAGAGAGTTTGAGGATGTGTTTCTTGAGGAATTTCCAGGTGTCCCCCACCCCAAGAGATTGATTTTGATATCAATCTAGTTCCCGAAATGCAGTTGATAGCTCAGACACTGTATAGGATGACACCAATAGAGATGGTAGAGTTGAAGAGACTGTTGCAAGAACTACTTGAAAAAGGTTTCATCAGGCTGAGTATGTCACCTTGGGGTGCTCCAGTGTTGTTCGTGAAGAAGAAGGATGGGTCTATGAGGTTGTGCATAGAATACAAATAGTTGAACAAGGTGATGATAATTAATAAGTATTTACTTGTTGCATATAGAAGACATGTTTGATTAGTTGTGTGGCATGACAGTGTTCTCAAAGATAGACCTGAGGTCAGGATATCACCAGTTGAGGATCAAGGAGGATGACATACCTAAGTTGACTTTTAGGATGAGGTATGGTCACTTTGAGTTCATGGTTATGCCATTTGGGCAAACCAATGGACCATCAATGTTCATGGATCTGATGATCATAGTGTTTTTGCCTTTTCTTGATCAGTTTGTGGTGGTCTTCATAGATGACATCTAAATGTACAATCATGACAGACAATAGCATGAATAGTACCTTGGTCAGGTGTTGGCCATGCTGAGATAGTAGAAGCTTTATGCCAAGTTTAGCAAATGCGAGTTCTGGTTGAAGAGGGTATCTTTCTTGGGGCATATTATATCTGCCGAGGGAGAGCGAGTGGATCCTACGAAAGTGGAATTTGTGATGGAGTTGGAGCAAGCTAAGACACCGATAAAAGTGCATAGTTTTCTAGGAATGGTAGGTTATTATAGGAGGTTCATCAAGGAATTCATCACTGTTTCCTTACCCTAACTAAGTTAATAAGGAAGGATGTGTCATTCGTTTGGGACGACATATGTCAACGTGCTTTTCAGATGTGGAAGGAGAAGTTGACAAGTGCACCAGTTCTGGTCTTGCCTGAGAAAAGTAAAGGATACATCATTTTTTGTGATGCTTCTAGGAATGGCTTGGGAATATGTGTTGATGTAGGACAAACAAGTGGTTTCTTTTGCTTCCTGATAGCTTAAGAAGCATGAGGAGAATTACCCAACCCATGATCTGGAGGATTTGGAGCGGTAGTTCATGCTTTGAATATTTGGAGGCACTACCTATATGGGGAGAATGTCAGATCCTAACAAATCACAAGAACCTGAAGTACATCTTTTCACAACTGGAGTTGAATATGAGGCAGCATCATTGGATGGAGTTGATCAAATACTACAACTGCATGATTGATTATCATCTAGGAAAGGCAAATGTCATGGAAAATGCATTGAGTAGGAAATATTCATCTTCGCCTATGGAGAAAGCCTAGTTGAGTTCTTTGATGTGCCATAAGCAAGACAGGTTGGTCTCCTTGTGTTAGATGAATGTTAAGTTGGAAGTATCCTTGCTAGCAGGTTTGTTGGTACATATAAAGGTGAATCCTATGCTAAGATAGAAAATCAAAGAGGTATAACAAACGGATATTTTGATACGACAGATTCGATCAGAGTTTGGCAATGAGAAGCATGATGGCTTCCATGAGTCAGATGATGGGACAGTTTGTTACCATGATAGGATAGTGGTTCTTTATGCTAATGACCTAAGGAGGATGGTGCTGAAAGAGGCTTATTCATCCATGTATGCTATGCACCCATGTAGCACCAAGATGTATCATAATTGGAAGGACATGTATTGGTGGCCAGACTTGAAGAAGGAGGTGGTTGAGTTTGTTACAAGATGTGTTGTATGTGAATAGGTTGACATAGAGCATCAGGAGCCTGTCAAAACATAGCAACCATTGTCTATACCATAGTGGAAGTGGGATCATGTGACTATGGACTTTGTGGTTGGTCTGCCTAGGATAGCCAAAGACCGTGATTCAATTTGGGTGATCATTGAAAGATTGACCACGTCAGTGCATTTCCTTCCCATGAAGATGACGTTCACAACAGAGAAGCTTGCTCAGATCTATGTGGATGAGATAGTGTGTTTGCATGGTGTTCAACAACTATCATGTCTAATAGGGGTCCTCAGTTCATGAGTCACTTTTGAGAATGATTGCACACAACTGTGGGTATGTAGTTAAAGTTTAGTACTGCTTTCCACCCATAGATAGATAATCAATCTAAGAGGACCATTTTGACCTTGGATGATCTATTGAGAGCATGTGTTCTTCAGTTTTTAGGAAGTTGGGATGTACATATCAGTTTGATAGAGTTCTCTACAATGATAGCTATCAAAGTAGAATTGACATGGCACCTTATGAGGCATTGTATGGGAGGCATTATAGATCACCGTTGTGTTGGTACAAGACTAGTGAGTATCATATTCTTGGTCCTGAGCTTGTGTAGAAGACGACAGAGAAGATCAAGGTAATCCAACAATAGTTGAAGGCATCACAGGAAAGACAAAAGTCATTTGTAGATAATCGTCGAAGACCCTTGCAGTTCCAAGTGGGAGACATGGTATACTTGAAAGTCTCTCCTTATAAAGGTGTCTTGAGGTTTGGAAAGAAGGGTAAGCTAGCTTCCAGGTTTAGGAGACCTTACCCAGTGGTGGCACGTGTTGGGGAGGTGGCCTACAAGTTGGAGTTACCACCTGATCTACGCAGACTACATCCAGTGTTTCATGTAAGTATGTTGAAAAAATTCCTTACAGATATAGAGTTGACACTACATCCTGTGGAGGTAGATCTTGATGAGAACATGACCTATGTGGAAGGTCTAGTGTTGATCCTTGATTGGAGAGTGAAGAATCTGAATAGGAAAGTTCTTATGCTTGTGAAGTTTCTTTGGCATCATCGTTGTGTTAAGGAAGTCACGTGGGACCTCGAGGAAGAAATGAGGAGGAATTACCCCCTCTCTTTTCTATTAGGATTTTGGGGGGAAAATCCCTATTAGGGGTTTATGACTTGTAAGGACCCTGACCCATGTTTTGGGATAACCATGTTTGTTTTGTCTAAGCATGTTGCTTAGTACCTTAATCTAATTATCTGAGATGTAATTAGGGCATGTTGGCGGCTTGAAGTTCCTTGCTTGAGCTTGTTTGGTTGATACTTGTGTTTTGTGGTGAGGTTTTGGTGGAAATTGCAATTTTCCTAGAGTAAAGGTTAATGTGCAAGTTTTCCACCTCCTGAGTGTTCCTTATCTCTCTTGGCACCATCTAGAGGAGAGAAAGAAAGATGGACACCTTGTTTGGATCTTGGTTTTGTGGTGACATCCTTGGTGATGTTTTGGACACATGTTTGAGGTGTGCCTTACACCTAGATGTGTTGTCTCGGGCTTGAGAGCCCTAGAGAGGTTCCCTATTAGTTTGTGAGTGTGTAGGGTTATAGCCTATCAGTTTGTGAGTGTGTAGGGTTGCACCCTATTGATTTATGAGTGTGTAGGGTTACACCCTATCAGTTTGTGGGTGTGTAGGGTTGCACCCTATTGGTTTATGGATGTGTGGAGATGTGGTATCAGGCATGACCTTGGTAGGAGACCAAGTGGGTGATACCTTACCTAGACCTTATCACTATGTCTTGCATGATGTTGTGCATGTGTCTCTTTCTCATGGACAAGTGGCACCTAAGCTCCTTTGGTTGTGACACCTCTTCCATGATCTCTCTCTCATCCATCTTGTATATATACTCCTTTCTCTCCATGCAAGAGGATCCTTTTGGCCATCTTTGCTTTCCATCTTCCTTGGTGGATGACCCTTAAGAAGTTTAAGGAGCTAGAGGATCTTTCTTGGAGCTTGGTGGACGAGTTCCAAGATGTGGTGTTCTTTGCTCATCCTTCATCTTCTACCTTGGTAAGCTATGTGTCCTAGATCTCTTTTCTTCATTCTTCTTCTTCTCAGCCATGGACCTTGGATACCTTCTTTCTATCTTGAACCATATTAACCTTGGTATCATCTTTTTCCTTGGAGGTGTGGTGGTGACTGAGTTTGGTGGATCATATTCTACCTTGAGCTCCTGAGCTTGGAGCATGACCTTGGAGCTTGGATCTTGGTGGTGATCCTTGAGGCGACTCTTAACCTCCTGTATTATTTTCACTCTTCATATGCTTATGTTTTTCTTCATCTTGAGATTGTTGATCACTTGTATGCTAGTAGTTGTTAACAACTTTAGAATTGTTTTCATGATGGGATCTCATTGGTTTCTCTTTATATCTTGCACCTTCTTGTTGAGTAGTAGACGGACTAGTGGGCGATCTTTCTAAGGTTGAAGACAACAAGTCCACACATTCATGCATCATGTTGAGCATAGGTCGTCATGGTTTATAGTGTAACAACCTGACACCCTATGTGCTAAGTCATCATGACTGGGAGATGCCTAGGTTGTCATGCCTTGTATATGCTTAGATAGACATGTGTTGAGAAGGTTAGCTCATTTTAGCTTGTGGTTTCTTAACCGATATGGTTGGTAGATCTTGAGAAGCTAGCCTGTCATGACCTAGAAGAACCTAAACTGATATGTGATGGCTAACAGATATGCATGGTGAGTGTTAGCCATTATGCTTTTGAAGTACCTTAAGTGGACAAGGTGTTTCCCAACCTTGTTCCCCTTGAGGTGTTACCCCATCATGGCTATGGAGGCCTCTTGAAGAGTTGGTATGCCTTGGAGGCTAACGGTGACACCTTGGTTGGGGGATGACTGTTACACCTTGGAGTGATGCTGCCCGACACACCTCAACCCATGATGCCTAGCTAACCCCTAAGCCTAATGACCGATATATCTAGGATTGCCCAACATGGGTTGGATGCCTGACACCCTTAGGTGGTGTTGTCCGATTTATTGTGGGATGGTGTTTCCCGTCACCCTTAGGTAGTGTTGAACGATATGTTGTGGGATGATGTTGCCCGACACCCTTAGGTGGTGCTGGCCGATACACCATGGGGTGGTGTTTCTCATCACACCTTAGATAATGCTGACCATCACACTCTCTAGAAGTGGTAAGCCGATACATCTCTTAGTGAGGTTATCTCTTGTGCCTTGCATAGTGGTAGTTGGCATGTTGTGATAATGATAAGTCGACACCTCATGGAAAGTCCTAACTGATATGCCTCATGTTAGCCCCAATCGGTACCTTATGATGGAGGCTATGTGATGTCATGTTGATGATGGGGTTACATGTTATGATGTGATACCCTATGGGGTGGTTGTGTGAATAATAAGGAGTGTTGTTTTATATAATCTTCATTTCATAACATACATTATAATGATGATGGTAGCAATGATCTAATGGTGGTTGTTGATCCAACCTTGTAAACCCTAATTGATTAAGAAGAACTTAATCCTAATGACGTAATGTGAATGGCATGAATCTTATGAGATAATTATGATGTTGATGTATTGTTATTCTTGTTACAAGTCTCTAACCTAGAGGCGAGATCACCTCCTTACTAAAATTTAAAGGAAAAAAATATCCAATTTTTTCAAGAAAAATAGACATTATGGAATGCATGTATAATGATCCAAGTAAATAAGCATGTTTAAGACACATATAAAATGTTAAAAGGAAAAACTAAAAAGAAACTATAGGATCTAGCAATAAGCAACCTAGTCATCCTTGATTTCAAAACTATATAGAAATAAAGTCTTAGATTTCATCACAATATGAAGATGATCAAAAGAATGAGGCAAAGTAACTAGATGCTTTCCATAACAAAAATAGAAAAAAGGTTGCATGCTTGATAATATTGACTACCTAAATTATGTAGGGTTGAGGCACCTACCTAACCTCAACCAATAGGTGAGTTAGAGTAACACATTCCAATCACCTACAATTATTCTATATTGGAGAGAGTAACACATTCCCCATGATGAATATACACATGCCCTATCTAAGGGTGGTTGTACAAAAGTACAACTACACTAGTTCAATAGTATAATAATATACACATCCCAAGAATAATGCAAGCATAAGCATCAAGTAAATATAAACATGGCAAGGTGGTACAAGACCCAAGAAATAAATATTAAAACTGATTTTGAAGCAAAGATAGCTAAGGAATTGTCAAAAGAAAAATTAGGGTTTTATAGAAGCCTCATTAGGGAAACTAGGTTAGGGTTACAAATTTCCCAACTTAGGTGTAAGGAAAGCACATACCTTTCTTAAGAGATCCAATTACTTCTTCTTCACTACTATAATCAATTCCAAAGCCCACTTTCCTATTTCCAATGTTTAAACAGGAATTAGGGTTTACTCATGTATATAGGCAGGGAAACTCTAACTTTTGGACTTTTCAAATAAAACCTCATTTTTTACTTTTAAATTATCACCATTGGTCTTATTAGGTTCTCCTGGTTAAAAAACATATATTTTTGTCTATTTTGGAGTTATGAGGTTAAAAGTGCATTTTTGGTGATTTTTATCTATTAAAGTCATTTTTAGAAAACACCTTTCCATAAAACTCAAAACCAAGTCTCAAAAACATTTTATTAGAAAGCTTACATTTTTATAATTCAAAAACATATTTTCTTTTATATTTTTTAACAATGGAGTAAAAAGTTGTGATTTTTTGAATACTGACCAATCAAAGAGTGCCACGTCATCAAAATGATCGGAAAGAAGTAAACAGAGAGAAAAGACTGGGCCCACCTCCCTGACTTGTCCCAATCAGAGACAAACAAGTTAGGGGTCAAAGGTGCGGCTTTTGACTCGCCCAAAGCAAAGCAAACCGGGCGAAAAGACGATACTCACCTTACATAGAAAACAAAGGGAAAAGTAAATGAGAAGGGAAGGAGAGAAAATGCACACATGGGATTCATCCCCTTCATCATGCCACGCCATGTTCGACAAGTAGCAGCTTGTGATTTGGGAAAAATCACATGAGTTGACCAAACTCAAAACAAGTACACGAAAACAACAAGTAGATGATTACGAACCAGCTGAGGTAGACAATTTGACCCGAGGTCGAGTAGAAAATGAGCAAGGTCTGCCGCAACCTCAGATGCTATCCAAGCTCCCCGACGTCCACACATGAAAGCAATGAGAAATCAAGGGAAGAGGATAGTTGGGTAAAAGGATACAGAGGTATAGGGGGTACTATTTATAATTGAGGTTTGCTCTAGGGTTATATGCACAATGGCGGTGAGAGAACTCGACAACCAACATTGGGCATTTCTAAAAACGTTAACAAAACATCAAAATATTAGGACCAGTTGGTGCATAATAAAATTTTGAAACTGTAAGAGAAGAAATCACACGACTTCATTGAGAAATGATCGAGAAATACCAAATTTAAATTCATATCCGAACTGTCCCGCTTTCCCTATTAATCGTGAGCTAGGAGACAAGTTCCCAGCCATTTGATCGATCGAGTGAGAGATCGGTCTATTCATTGGCATGAGAAATAAAAAAAATAAAAATAAAAGCACGTGACACATAAATCAAATTTCCAATCATATTAGTATATAGTGTATTTGTGCATCAATTACCTTTTTCTCTCTCCTCGTTTGAAGGGGCAAACATGTTCCAAATTTAATGAAAATTGACACCAAGCCTATTTTTGATATGGGGAATCCGAATATGTAATTAGTTTTTCCTTTTGGAAGCTTTTAATTTGTTAAATAAATCAAAAATTGTTTTCTCTTTCCTCCTTCATTAATGGTTACAAGATTTTCCAAATTTGATGAAACTTCACCCACAAGTCACATTAAGTGACTTGGATACGGATTTGCTATCAATTTTGCATGTTGGGGTTATTTTTTCATTTATTTAATATTTTGAAGGTTCTACACTCTCTCTCATGATTTCATCTTCTATGCAAATATTCTCCAAATTGAGTGAAAATTCACCCAAAGGCGTATTTTAATGTATAGATCATGAATTTGGCATCCATTGTTGCTTTTGGAGTCATTAACAATTTTATTTTGTATTTTTAAGTTATCTCCTTTTTTCCCTTTTCAATTAATACAATTATAATTACAATTACCAATTTCCTTAAAGTTGTAAAACTTATCACCCAAGAAAACTTGTACCCAAAGGAAACAAATTTGGATTTAGAATTATCTTTTTAGTTCCACTTTTTCAATTTTCAGGAAATTTACTCTTGTATTCACTTAATGGAAAAAATAATTCATTTATTGTCACATTATCTTCACTTTAGGGTTTTCTTTCTTTTTCCCAGACAAAAGCCATAGAAACTTCTAGATCAATTTTTATTTTATCCTTATCCCTCATAAGTGGAAATTTTGTAAATTAAACCCATTAGTAATTTTTCACTGAGGTATTTGTGCTTAACTCCTTATAGAGTAAAATATTGGAAACAAATGTACACCAAACCTTTATAATTTCCACTAATTTAAGATCAAGGACATAAAGGAAAGAAAAGCTTAGAAAAAGGCTTAAACTAATATTACACATGGATTTCAGTTCGTTACAACACTCCACCCATTAAAAAGGATTTTGTCCCCAGAATCTCATACAAAAAGGGAAGGGTGAGTATGTAACATTTCATCTCTAAGCTCCCAAGTAGTTTCTTCTAAACCATGATACTGCCATAACACTTTCACCAACTCAATCTTCTTGTTCTTCAACTACTTAACTCAGGAGTCAAGAAAATTCACAGGTAACTCCTCATAAGTCCAGTTCTCTTGAACCTCCAAAGGCTCAATTGAGAGTACATGAGAAGGGTCTTTCACATACTTTCTCAGCACAAAGACATGGAACACATTATGAATCTTTTCATAGGTAGGAGGGAGAGCTAAACGGTATGCACAGTCTCCAACCTTATCCAAGATCTCAAATGCTCCAACATAGCGGGGACTAAGATTGCCTTTGACTTTAGATCTTGCAATAGAATGTATATGCTTGATCTTCAAGAAGGCATAGTCACCTACTAAGAAACTCGCGTCAGACCTTTTCTTATCAGCATACATCTTCTATTGATCTTGAGTAGCTTTCATCCGTTTCTTGATCAACTGAACCTTCTCTATCATCATATACATATCATCAGACTTTACTACAGTACGTTCCCCCACATCATCCCAGTGTAATGGAGAATGACAAGGTCTACCATATAAAGCTTCATAAGGTGGCATACCAATACTAGCTTGGTAGATATTATAAGAAAACTCTTCCAATGAAAGAAACATATCCCATACACCTCCCCAATCCATAATACAGGCACGAAGGAGATCTTTCAGAATTTGCATCATCCTTTTGGATTGACCATTGGTTTGAGGATGATAGGTTGTACTAAAATGCAATTCAGTACCCATCTCTGCTTGAATCTGACTCCACAACTGAGAGGTGAACTTTGGGTCATGATCGGATACTATCACTTTAGGAACTCCATGTAGATGAACGATCTAGTCTACGTACAACTAAGCCATCTCATCAACCTTGTAAGTGGACTTGAAAGGAAAAAAGTGGGTAGATTTTGTAAGCTGATCAATCAAAACCAACACAACATCAAAGTCTTTCCTGGTCTTATGGAAACCATTGACAAAGTCCATAGTAATCTTCTCCCATTTCCATTTTGGAATATCAAGTGGGTGCATAAGACCACCAGGTCGTTGATGATCGATATTGACTTGTTGACAAGTCAAACACTTTGCAACGAACAGAGCAATATCCTTCTTCATGTTCTTCCACAAAAAACTTCATTACAGGTCTTTGTACATCTTAGTAGTACCACGATGTATGGTGTACTTAGACCCATGGGCTTCGCTCAAAACCTTCTCTTATAGGTTCGCAGCTTTAGGTATCCACAAATTTTTTCAAAGACAAACAACACCATCTACTCTAACTGAAAAGTCAGATTGTGGCTTCTCAGCTAAGGCCTTAACATCTTCAAGCTTAGAACTTTCAAGTTGTGTAGAAACAAATTATGAGATACAAGAAGGTATAATAGACAAGCTAGCCATGTGAACACACAACTTCTCAACATCTTGTTTATCATTAGGCTATGATTTCCAACATGAAACATACTCCTGGTTCATGGCAACACATACTACATTCTTCTTCTGACTCAAAGCATTAGCAACTACATTTGCTTTATCGGGATGATCGGTAATGGTAAAGTCATAGTCCTTGAGATACTCCATCCATCTATGCTGCCATATTTTGAGATCCTTCTTCATCAACAAATATCTCAAACTTTTATGATCTGAGAAAACTTCAATCTTTACTCCATAAAGATAGCGTCTTCGGATCTTTAAAGCATGCACGATAGCTACTCGCTCTAAATCATGGGTAGATCAGTTTTTTCATTAAGTTTCAACTGGTGAGCAGCATTGGCAATCACTCGATCTTATTACATCAAGACACAACCTAGTCCTTGCTTAGAAGCATATGTGAAGATGATGTAGGGCTTGCCTTCAACAGGTAGAGCAAGAATAGGAGCAAACGTCAAACAACTCTTCAACTTATGAAAAATGTCCTCACTTTTTGGTCTCCATACAAACTTGACTTCTTTTCTTATCAACTTTGTCACAGGAAGAGACAACTCAGAAAAACTCTTAATAAACCTTCGATAGTAACCTACTAAAATGAGGAAAATACGGATCTCATACAGGGACTTCAAAGATTTCCACTTGGTCACAACTTCTACCTTTTTAGTATCAACAACATTATGTCTGAAAGAAATTACATGTCCAAAGAACATCACTTCCTAGATCCAAAACTCACACTTTCAGAATTTAGCATACAATTGATTTTCTCTCAATGTGTTCAAAATGATCCACAGATGGCCATGATGTTGTTCTTCAGATTCAGAGTAGACCAACACATAGTCGATGAAGACTACCACAAACTGATCGAGGTATGGACAAAACACTTGATTCATCAAGTCCATGAAAGCAGCAGGGGCATTAGTCAAGCCAAAAGGCATGACCAGAAACTCATAATGCCCATAATGTGTTTTGAAAGCTATCTTCAAGACATCCTCATCCTTCAAACGCATCTAGTAGTAGCCACTTCACATATCCATCTTCAAGAACATAGTGGTTGACTTCAGTTGGTCAAATAGATTGTCGATGTGAGGCAAAGGATAGCGGTTATTTATTATCACTTGATCAAGCATATGATAATCCATGCACATATGCAATGAACCATCCTTCTTCTTCATAAAAAAGACATGGGCTCCCCATTGTGAAATACTAGGGCATAAAAAGCCCATGTCGAGAAGCTCTTGAAGCTGCTTCTTAAGCTCGGTGAGTTCTGTAGGGGCCAAATGAAAAGGAAGCTTCAAGATAGGAGAGGTTCCTGGGATGAGCTTGATGGAAAACTAAACCTCATGAATTGGGGGCAAGCCAGGAAACTCCTTAGGAAAAAAATCACAGAAGTCCTTCACAATGTCAATGTGATTGGGAGTAGGAGGTGTAGCTTCGAGGACGATAGAGGCTAAGAATGCTCTACACCCTTGTGAGACAAGTTTTTTGGATTTGATGGCGGAGATGAAAAACTATCGATCCTATCGCTTCCTACCCTTGACACACATCCTTCCCATAATAGGATGTAACAAACTGACCTTCGATGCTTCACAAAGGAAAATAGCTTTATACCTCTTCAACCAGTCCATCCCTAGGATGACATCAAAGGCAGTCATGTCAAGCAAGATGAAATCTGAGGGAAACAATATACCAAAGATACAGAGGTCCATGGTTGAGAGTTTGAGATAAGAATAGAAGATACTACCACTAGGGGTTTTAACATCTAAAACATGATCCAAGAATGCCTCTCTTTATCCCATCTAAAACATGATCCATATATTCTGATTCTATATCTAACATGGAAGCAAACTCAGATGATATGAATGTATTCAATGAACTAGAATTGAAGAGTGCTTTAACTAGATGCATATTAATATGTAAGGTACCTTTGATGAATTCATTTTCTCCTTCATCTTCCTCAGCATTAAGGGTAAACACCCTTCCATTTTTCCTCTCCATAGGTGGTTGTCGACCTTGCCAGTTCTGATTGTTGTTTCTTGGAGGTGGATTCTATCATTGTTGTGGCTGCTGAGCAAGCTACTGAGCTGGATCTGGTCCCTACCCAAGCTTGGGGAAGTTGGTTTGAATGTGTCCATCTTTACCGCACTCGTGGTAGATAGGTGCAGGTCAATCATCTCTTCAAGGTTGACCATAGCTAGTAGGGCATCTTGTTGGCGGGTAAGAAAGTGAGCACCAGTTGCACTTGTCGCACCCTTGGTTTCCACCAATGTTCTTTCTCTTGTTGTTGTTGTGTCTGGAAGACTGGAACCTAGGGTAAGACTCGATCACCAAAGCCTTGTCCACCATTTGTTGAAAATCCAATGACAACTGGAGAACAAGGTTGAATCCTACACTGTAGTTTAAACCCTCGAGAAACAGGGTTGATCTTCGTTTAGTGCCTAAGTCCACCGCATAGTGCTCCAGGAGAAGAAAGCATTACACATACTTGGAGATGCTCAAGCTTCCTTGATGCAAACTATAGAACTTTGCTTCCTTCCTCTTCAGATAGGTGGGGTTGATACACTTCTCACAGAAGAGCTTAAGGAACTCTTCCCAAGACATGCTCGAAGTATCGCAAGTACGAGACATACCCATCCACTAGACCCGTGTTGACCCATCTAGAACATACATCGTGAAGCGAACCTTCTGATACGGAGGGCATGTCATGCCCTTGAAGGTACACTCCAAATCCAGAAGCCAGTCATCCTCTTTATCCACCATATTTGGCTCACTCTCGACCTTGAAGTAGAATAGTGGTTGCATGTTGATGAAGTCTGTAAGGGTGAACTCCTTTGGCTTGACTACAACAACTACAACATTGAAGAGCTGTCCCACCAAGTTAGTCAAGAGCATATGGCACAACATGGTCATCTCTTGCTTAGGGGTCAGAAGAGGGGTTCCAACAGGGGCAGTAGGGACTGTCCCAGTATTGGAGGGAGTCACTGGAGTATCCCATTTGTCAGTGTTGCTGGAGGTGGCTCTTGAAGAGGAGTTGTTCATGTTTAAACAAACTCCCTTCCTGAAAGATAAGGGTATAACATAAGATAATAGGAGTAGACAACAAGGATAGATAAGGATACTATTCCCTCTCGGCATACTATTTTAGGCAGTCGGTTTTAGTCTAGGACATATCATATGGATCTGGGAGTCCCCGTACACCAAGCTAGTGGCGCGTAGGAAAATATTGTCAGTCCCCAGACCCTGATCCATTATAGATATTCTTGCTTTCAACTTATTCCCTAGTAGTTTCCCAACAGCCTCTGATACCATGCTATAAAGAGGCAAGATCACCTCCTTACTAAAATTTAATGGAATACAAAAAATCCACTTTTTCCGAGAAAAATAGACATTATGGAATGCATGTATAATAATCCAAGTAAATAAGCATGTTTAGATACATATAAACATGTCAATAGTATTGGAAAGAAATTAAGTTATTACATTGCTTTTTTTAAAACTCTTGTTCGCTACATGATTTTCTTTAAAAAGGAAAAACTAAAAAGAAACTATAGGATCTATCAATAAGTAAGCTAGTCATCCTTGATTTCAAAATTTGAATCTAGTACTCCTAATCTTGGTCACCTTGTCCTTGTTCAACACCTTGATCTAACCTTGGGTGGTTGGGAAAGCACCTAGCAAAAAGGGAAAGAAAACAAGGTATGTGTTCGAGAAAATGAACAAGGACAAAATATAAGAAAACTATATAGAAATAAAGACTATGAATTCATCATAAGGTGAAGATGATCAAAAGAATAAGGCAAAGTAAATAGATGTTTTCCATAACAAAAATGGTAAAAAGGTTGTATGCATTATTAATATTGACTACCTAAACTATGTAGGGCTGTGGCACCTACCTAACCACAACCAATAGGTGAGGGAGAGTAATACATTCCAATCACATACAATTATTCTATACTGGGGAGAGTAACACATTCCCCAGGGTGAATTTACACGTGCTCTATCTATGGGTGGTTGTACAAAAGTAGAACTACACTAGTTCAATAGTCTAATAAAATCCACATGCTAATAAATATGGCAAATATAAGCATAAAGAATTTATAAACATGGAAGTGGGGTACAAGACTCAAGAAATAAATATTAAAACTGATATTGAAGCAAAGATAGATAAGGAATTGTCAAAAGATAAATTAGGGTTTTATAGAAGCCTCATTAGGGAAACTAAGTTAGGGTTACAAATTACCCAACTTAGGTGTAAAGAAAGAGCATACCTTTCTTAACAAATCCAATTACTTCTTCTTTACTAATTTAATCGATTCCAAAACCCACTTTCCTATTTCCAATGTTTAAACATGAATTAGGGTTTACTCATGTATAAAGGCAAGGAAACCTTAACTTTTGGACTTTCCGAACAAAACCTTGTTTTTGACTATGAAATTATCACCATTGATCTTATTAGCTTCTCCTAATTAAGAAAACATTAAATTTTGTCTATTATGGAGTTATGAGTTTAAAATTGCATTTTTGGTGATTTTTATCTATTAAATTCATTTAAGAAAACACCTTTCGATAAAACTCAAAACTAAGTGCCAAAAACATTTTTATTAGAAAACTTACATTCTTCTGATTCCAAAACACATTTTGTTTTAATTTTTGGACAATAAAGTAAAAAGTTATGATTTTCGAATCCTAACCAATTACAGAGTGCCACATCATCAAAATGATCACAAAGAAGCAAAGAGAGAATAAAGAATGGACCCACCTCACTGACTTGGCCGAATTAGAGTCGGCCAAGTTAGGGGTTAAAGGTGCGACTCTGACCCCCCCCCCCCCCCCAAGTAAAGCAAACTAGGTGAAAATATGATACTGTCCTTGCATGGAAAAGAAAGGAAAAAGTAAACAAGAAGGGTAGAAGAAAAAATGCACACATGGATTTATCCCCTTCACCATGCCACAACATGGCCAATGAGTAGCATCTTGCAATTTGGGAAAAATCGTGTGAGTTGATCAAACTGAAAAAAAAGTACACGAAAAGAAAAAGTAGATGATCACAAACTTGCCGAGGTAGACAATTTGACCAAAGGTTGAGTATAGAATGAGCAAGGTCCGCTGCAACCTCACATCCTATCCAAGCTCCCTGACATCCACACATGCAAGCAATGGGAAAACAAGGGAAGAAGAGAGTTGGCTAAAAGGAGACGGAGGTATAGGGGGTACTATTTATAGATGGGGTTTGCTCTAGGGTTATATGCACAATGGAGGTGAGAGAAATCAACGACCAAAGTTGAGCATTTCTTAAAACATTGACAAAACAGAAAAATATTAGGATCAATTGGTGTAGAATCGAATTTGGAAACTATAGGAGAAGAAATTGCATGACTTCATTGAGAAACGATCAAGAAATCCCAAATTGAAATTCATGTCTGAACAATTCCACTTTACCTATTAGTCGAGAGCTAGGAGACGAGTTCCCAATCATCCGATCGATTGGGAAAGCAATCTAGTTCGTTCATCAGTGGGAGAAATTGAAAACTAAAAAGAAAAGTGTGTGACACATAAATCAAATTCCCAATCATATTAGTATATAGTGTATTTGTGCATTAATTTCCTTTTTCTTTCTCCTCATTTGATGTGGAAAACATGTTCCAAATTAAATGAAAATTGACACTAAGTCTATTTTTGATATGAAGAATTTGAATATGTAATTATTGTTTCCTTTTGGGAACTTTGAATGTGTTAAATATATCAAAACTTATTTTTTCTTTCCTCCTTCATTAATTATTACAAGATTCTCCAAATTTTATGAAACTTCACCCACAAGTCACGTTAAGTGCCTTGGATATACATTTTCCATCAATTTTGTATGTTCGGGTTATTTGTTCATTTATTTAATAATTTGAAGGTTCTACAAACTTTCTCTCTCCTTATTTTATATTTTATTCAAATATTCTCCAAATTGAGTGAAAATTCATCCAAAGGCATATTATAATGTGTAGATCACAAATTTCGCATCCATTGTTACTTTTGGAGTATTAAAGATTTTATTTTGTATTTTTAAGTTATCTCCTATTTTCCATTTTCAATTAATACAATTATAATTATCAATTTTCCAAAAGTTGTCAAACTTATCACCCAAACAAACTTGTACCCAAAGGAAACAAATTTGGATTTAGAATTATCTTTTGAGTTCCACTTTTACATTTTTCATGCAATTTACTCTTGTGTTCACTTAATGGAAAAACTAATTCATTTATTGTGACATTATCCTCACTTTAGGATTTTCTTTCTTTTTCCCACACAAAATCCATAGAAACTTCTAGATCAATTTTATTTTATCCTTATCCCTCATAAGTGGACATTTTTTAAATTAAACCCAATAGTAAACTTTCATTGAGGTATTCGTGCTTAACTCCTTATAGAGTAAAATATTGGGAACAAATGTACACCAAACCTTTATAATTTCCACTAATTCAAGATCAAGGACATAAAGGAAAGAAAAGCTTAGAAAAGGCTTAAACTAATATTACACATGGATTTCAATTCATTACAATATCGATTGATAAGCATAGCCAGCTATGAGCTATGTTGCTAATGATATGTTTGAATGGGCCTTGTGAGGCAAATGTGATGTTGGTATCATCGAAAGAGGAAGTAAATGGTCGTATGACCTAATGATGGCTTATTGCCTTGTATGAAGTGATGTTTTACTCAGTGATGGGAGGAGGGGTTGTTACCCCATGATATGTGATCCTTGTGATGACAATTATGGTGATTGACAAGTATCAAGTGATAATGTGATGAGATCAAACCTTATATTCTCTAATATGTCCTGGTGATGTGTTATGCCCTTATTAATGTAGAATTTGTTTAGAGGTTATACATTGTAACTTGATTGATGCTAAAAGATGCTAAAATGATCTAACTAATCTAGTGAAACCTAATCATGTAGTTGGCCCTATGCCATAGATCCATTCAGTGTCAGCACTTATTGAATGGTGAAACGAGTTTAACTCGGAGCACATATTGTTGAATATGCAAGGGTGTGGACGAATATCCCCTTATGTCTAGCATTATGTGACACATGATTGGCTGCGGGCCATAACTGGAAGAGTATGACTTTGGACTTTAGCTCAGTGATATGTGACACAAGATTGGTTGTGGGTCATACCCTGGAAGAGTTTGGTTGCGAGTTGTAACTCAGTTTCACTAGAGTCATGACATGTTCCAAGGAGGGCTAGGTTTGCACAACTGGACTATATGTCACTGGAAGTAGTTTGACAAGTAATGTCATTGCATGTTTCACTTGTGTATTGACCATGAGGTGGTGATGTCATGGATTTTGGCTCTTCCATTAGACCTGGTATGGCACCAATTTTGACTTAGTAGTGGTTGGTTGGATTTGGGTGGTACGACTCAACTCCTCAGGCATAATAAAATATGTCATCAACCATGTAGTGTATTGTATAGTATCAAATACGGAAACATTGGATCAGGCCTTGCTTGATCTTTATGCAATGTTGTTGATAGGAAATATACATGTTCTTCATATTCCTTTTAAATTGTTATGATGTTTTATAATACAACAGTAATTGCTCATCATGCTTAGTGATGAATCTTGCTTCTTATAGTCATAACTATATTGCTGCTTTATTTATCTTACATGTGATAGACTTGGTGGAGAGTTATATCTCCCGATGAGATTTGGAATCTCACTCTGTGGGTTTCCCACATCCTTTTTAGGTGTACGTGCACGAGGAGGTAGAGATTTTAACATACCAGATCTTGGACCCTACCCGAGAACTTTGATCTTTTTGGACTTAGCCAAACAAGGTTGAGGATAGATCTAGGTGAGGTTTAGTATACCCTTAATGAGTTAATGCATGTATCAATCACCCTAATGTAATCTAAATGTTCTCACATTAATCTTAAGCCAATAATAGACACATAAAATATGTTACATGAGATAATAATGAATTTTATAAAATTCTGTGCAAATAGTCACACATAATTCTCTTGGTGATAATATTAAGTTATGGAACATAAATGGAGGAGAAATAATGATAATAGTGAAATAATATGATAACTTAAGTAATAATGTGATATAAATGTCCACAAATATTAATTGTGATATAACTCACTAAAAGAAATCCCAAAAGTTGAATCTAAGTTAAGAATCGTGTTCCTTGAGTTTCAATTTCCTTGGGAGTCAAGTTTCACATTATTCAGATAATAATAATTAATTTAATTCATTTTGGACAGAGAAGATCTAAATTTTCACCAAAATATTAAATATAATAATAAATGACTCCAAAAGAGTAAAATAATCTTGGATTCATGATCTACACATTAAAAATAACCTTTGAATGAATTTTCATGAAATTTGGATAATCTTTAATATACATGTGAAGTTTGGAGAGTGAAAGTGTGTAGAACCTTCAAAATATTAAATAAATAGACAAATAACTCCAACATGTAAAATTAATGGCAAATTCATATCCAACACATTAAATATGACTTGTGGGTGAAGTTTCATAAGATTTGAATAATCTTAAAGTCATTAGTGCATGAGGAAAGAGAAAATAGTATTTGATGTTTTTAACATATAAAAAATTTCTTAAAATGTAAATCTAATTGCATCAGAATCTAAATGTTTTAATTAGCCTTTGTGCAAAATTTCACATAATTTGGATAATGTTTGCATCATTAAATGAAGAAAGAGATAAAGGAAATTAAATACAATGTCACTTTACTAAATTATTTGATTTTATCACATGCCTTGGTTTCTTATTGTATTTTTTTCGAATCATCTGGTCCATTGATGTCTTGATGCAATAGTTCGAGCATCGGCTCCTACCTCAAGTAGGAAACCGACCGTAGTAGTTTTTTTTCGGGAGTCCTTCTCCTCCTCCATTCTCTCTCCATCGTACACCATTTTGCTCGATTCTTTTGGCAACATATTTGTGGCGATCAACCACATCAAGCCATCCCAACTTTTATGGGGTTTCCTACCCTATCGAGGAAACACCCATTAGGGCTAGAAGTTTCCTCACCACCCTATATATGCAGAGGCCTCTCCAGCCGCCCGAACGTGTATAAAATGATTCCAAAGTGATCTTCTGGCCGAACGTTGTTCTCCTCCTTATTATATTACTCATCTAGTGGCTCAAGAATACCCCCTTACCTGGTGTGTCCTCCGACGAGTGCCTTTCAAGCCTTAAGTCTTTGCACCACCTGAGGACCAATTGGATCTTTGGTAAGGATCCTCAGCATCTCCCCTATGTTTTGGCCTTGTCGGTTTTCCCTATGGTCACCCTGAACCTCATGTCCAGTAACTATCACCTTTGTGCTCACTGACATTGCTTGTCGTTGTGCCTTAGAGTGTCTTTGTCCCAAATTTCTCTTTGTACATGCTTTCCTGACCACGTTGATTCTTCTCCTAGCTTTGAACATGGTTTTATTTGATGTTTTCCATGCCGTCAGAAAAATATAATAAAATATGTTTTGAACTCAGAAAAATATAATAAAATATGTTTGGAAATCAGGAAAATATAATTTAAAACATGACATGGTTTTGATAACCTAATTCATAATAACAAAAAGGCAACTTTTAGGGTTTTGAATAATTAATGTAAACCTAACCCTAACTCTACTTATATGCATCATAGGTGCTTTAGAGACCTAGGCTTGGATCTAGGACTATCTTTGGACTGTTTAGATTATTTGGTAAGGCATGTATGCATCCCCTACTATTTCTTTTGAGAAATTAACCTATATTCTTGTTTCTCTTGGTCCTATGGACAATAGCCTACACACAATGTCTTTTCTATTGAAAATCATGGTTCTTTGTGAACTATCTTATTTTTTTACTGATCATGTGATCATGGATATTCTCTTAGACTCTTTCATATGCTTTGTACATGATAGAACTCTATATGATGACATGTGATGCCTTTTGCCCACTTATGAGGTGGATGTATATGTTGGTCATTTATGTGGTGACTAGTATGTATAATATGACTATACTTTCTACTTGCCTCTACATTAAACATGCTATGTGACTCAGTAGTACTATAATAGTATAATTGCATTGGTTTTGGGTTATGTTCCCTTATTATATTTTTGGGATGGCGGTGGCCCCATACCCAGACTTCAAATTTATGAGGTGTGGCCCACTTTATATGTATATTTTGGAGTTTAGTTATGTGCCATTCTCTATCAGGTTTCAAGATTATGAGGCTTGGCCGACTTTGTCTTTATATTGTTCTAGGGCTATGTTTATCTCACATACATGCAAAATGATGATTATTGATGATGTGTTATGTGTCATGATTCCTTATATGTGCTTATGTGGCACTTCTTTATATGTTGTTTTCATGGCAAGTATCTCTTTTGTGATTCTTTTCTCTTGATACCCACTTGGGTGGTACTTTTATTTTCTATGGGAAGCTTGATTATTTTGATGACATTTATTCCATACATTGCTCAATTTCCTTTTTAGTATGCACATACCAGCCTTTGCTGATGTTTCCTTCTCTTCTCTTCTTGCTAGGGTATGCTTCCAACCCTAGGTGGAGGACTTGGATGATATGACATGAAGTTATGGACATAAATTAAGAAGTTAAATCTTGGAGATAGAGTTGTTATGGTGTAACCTTCCCTCTATCTTAGATCCTTATGTTGTATTATAATACATGTAAACCCTTTGTGGGATATTAAGATATACTTTTGTAATGTATTGTTGAGAAGTTGAATATAGTCATTATTTTCTTCATCAGCTACACTTTGATTATTTTGAATACCATTAAAAAGATTTGAAAATTTTACACCCACTCCATCATACC
Source organism: Alisma plantago-aquatica (assembly GCA_963693085.1). NCBI lineage: Eukaryota > Viridiplantae > Streptophyta > Magnoliopsida > Alismatales > Alismataceae > Alisma > Alisma plantago-aquatica. The sequence goes on from OY856414.1 coordinate 481,465,959, forward strand.
ATTTTGGGTGTGTTTGGAGTGGAGGTTTTATTCTTCAAATTTTTAGTAGACAGTGGATCCCCTCTGGTCCCACTCTGTACAACATGGTATTAGAGTCCATGGTAGTCAGAATCTGACTATTTCAATTTTGTCTCTCTAGTTAGAACCTTTGTCATGCATAGTCATCCTTTATATGAGATGTTTTCCCTAGAATTGCCTAATTGCACCCTTTTGAGATAAGGTTTTAGATGATCACACCCTACCATATTAATTGATTATGATTTGTATCTCTTGATGATGTGAGGTTTGTCTTGAGGATGCTATTAGGTTATCAGGAGATGGTAGGATAAGGAAGTCTCAATATGGAAATATTGTGACTTAGTTTTCACATTGAATTTGGGCCCTGATTTCAGTTTTCACTCGCAAAAGTTTTCACACCAAATTATTTTCCTTATATACTATTTTTTTTGGATAATTCACCCCGCCCTCCTCGTGCAGGATTCTCAAAAAATATTTACATTGGTACGGTTTCTACAGTCTTGGATGCCCCTTACTATTATATGGCTACTTCTATTAGTGTTGATGTTGCTAGCTAATCTAGCAGGAGGCTCATCGTACCCAGTTGTTTTTTAGGTGCTCTTTGGCTAGCACATCTGTTTCGTTGTTCAGCTTTCACTTGGTGAACTGAACTCTAACGTCTACCCCCGGGTGGATCCTCTCTATGATAGTTGTCCTCCAGGATGCTAGTGCGGGGTATTCCTCCGCTCCATGGTTCATGATGTGCGCTACTTTCTTCAAGTCTGTCCTCAGAATTACCTTATCGAATCCCCGAAATGAGGCGTGCTCAACAAATTTCCCCAGTGTAGGAAGATCCGCTTGTAGCAGTGTGTTCGTTCTGAATGTATAACCGAATCCTCCTAACCAGTTCCCAGATTTTTCCCTAGCGATCCCCACCCCAGCACATTGTTTCCTTGGACAACCGCATCAGTATAGTACATGACTGTACCATCCCCTATTTCACTGTCGTCCTCCAGCCCTTCTTGTGGGTACATTGCCTCCCTACTAACTTCCTTCCAGGCCTCTTAGGTGTTCAGGCTGTGGCCTTTGACGGTGCAGACAACTTGGTCAGTTAAGTGTTGATTCTTGCCAAACACCTCCTCGACCCTGTGTTTCCAGATTTTTCAGCATACGAACATGAAATGAACACTCCCCTCCTTGTTTCCTTTTAGGCCTACCGCCAGCCAGCCATCAAGGCTACCCTGGAAGAACTCAGTGTTCACTGCTGGCCTATACAAGCTCTCTCAGACCATCCTAGCTTTGTGATAGTCCCTTAAATCTTGGAGTAGACCCTCGGGGTACTCCCCACATCTAGGGTAAGAGGGATCTTCAGCCACGTGTCTCTGCATGTGCCTTGCATTTGTGAGAAGGATACCATGATAGATAAGCCAGAAAAAGGTCTTCACTTTGGCTGTATAGGCTTGCACCAGATATCCTTCCAAGGACCTCCCCGCTTAGCAGTATTCTCCTCATTGATAATGTGGTAAGCGGAGCTTGTGGTAAAAGTGTCGTCCTCATTGGGCGCCCACACCCATCTCTCCTCCTCCGTACCCCTTGTGGGTTGAGGTAACTCCAGAATCCATTTGATAATCTCCCCCGATAGGAATTGCTTGAGGAAGTCCTCATCCTATTTATTGTCCAGGTTGACTATGCTGGCTACTCTCAAGTCCTCAAGCTGCTCTGGGATAGTCCTAATGGACAGCTCTTTAAGGGTAGGCATTCTAGGGACCCACCTGTCATTCCGCACACTGGTTTCCTCGTCGTTCATGGTGATCCTCCTACTGTTCTTCTCAACCAGCTCCTTCAGACTGAAAGTGGCTTGCCAGAATGGGGTAGCATGCCCCTTGGTTCCCTCCTTGAAGTTACTATATTTTTTTAGTAGACTGTCCATCCAGAGGGACGGTCTCCTACTCTGGATCTCCCGTATGATTTTCATCAGTAAAGGTTGGTTCCAAGCCTACATCGATTTCACACGCACTCCCCCATCCCTCTTATTGGCTGTCAGCTTGTTTCATGCTGCAGTTATATGGGTTTCTACTTATAACTCCCTCCCCATATGAACTTTCTCATGGAAGCATCAATCCTATTACATAGACTAGTGGGTAGTCGAGTAGTCTGCATGGTATAAGTGGGGATGGCTGTGAGAACCGTCTTTTCCAGAGTTATTTAGCCTGCTAGACTAATAGTCCAGACATCCCATCCATTAATAGCTCCCTCATCGCTATTTAGGACGATTTCATAGGTGTTCTTATGCACTCTGAATGGAGAACTTGCACCCCTATGTACCTTCCCAATTCACTAGTTTCTCCAATGCCAGCTTCCCTGCATATGGTCCTTCTCACCTCTCTCCTCACCTTCATGGAGAAGAAAATCTTTGACTTATCAATGGACATGATCTGCCCTGAAGCTTCACTAAAAGTTTTGAAACACTCAAGGATGGTTCTCATAAGCCTGACCTCCGCCTTGGCAAAGAGAAGGATGTAGTTTGCAAAGCATATTTGGAATACTGGTTTAGAGGATCTGGCAAGCTTCACTGCTTTCCATTTCTTACTGGTTACCTTTTGTTGGATAACTTGGCTCACTCGCTCTAGGCACAACATGAAAAGATAAGGAGAAAGTGGGTCCCCCCTGCCTTAGGCCCCTTGTAGCTCTAAATCTAGGTAGTGTTTCCCCATTCCACAGAATATTCATCTTGCCCCCACTTATGGTACTCATGATGAAGTTGATGATATTGGAAGGCCATCCAGCTTTCTCCATGGTGTATTTGACAAAACCCCAGTCCATTCGGTCATAGGCGTTGGACATGTCGACTTTGATAGACATGTAGCTTCCACTATTGCTACTCCTGAGATTGTGGATGAGATCCTGGGTCAAAATGATGCTATCTAAAATTCTTCTTCCTGGCACGAAGCTAGATTGGTTGGGAGAGATCCATTTTGGCAAGTATGCTTTGATCCTTTCAGCTATGATCTTCGAGATGAGCTAGAGTCTCACATTATTTAGGGATATTGGCCTCAGTTGGTTACAATCGTCCAGTGTGCGTCCCTTGGGTATCAGTACTACAATTGTGTCACATTGTCTATCTAGAATGCCCTTTCCATTGAAGGTGTCCTTGACCATAGTGTATATAGAATTCTTCACTTGACTCCATTGTGTCTGGATGAAGAGGGTGTCCGCTTCGTCTGGACCGACTGCCTTGTTTGGGTTCATTTTTAAGCGTATTGTATATCTCCGCGAGAGAAGGTGATTTCCCCATGAAGTTGAATTGCTGAGGGGTAAGTTTCTTGAAATGTCCTGGTATGTTCTCCATAGTCGTAGCCCCTGTTGTTGGCTAAATTGGACATTCTTATAATCCCTTTGTTTTGATGATGACAAACATTTCATTCTTGTGGATCTAATGTGCTACTTGAGTGTTGCGGGAATTAGGTGGATGACAAACTACTTGGAAGATCTGTATGCTCTAATTGCTTTAATTCATGATTTTAATCAAATGTAAAAATGTGTACAAGTATATAATGTACAAGTACTTAGATATCATGTAAATCAAGCGTTTATATCTTCCCTAGTCAATCACAACATTTAGATAGGTCATCCCCTACAAGAGTGTCACAACTGCACACTCATGCACACACTTAGTACTTAGTTTAAAACATCGAAACAGGGTTAATCTCGGTCGACAAAATTCTCAAACGAGACACTCTCGGTCGACAAACTTCTTCGACTGAGAATGATCCTGGTAGCCGTTAGACACAACAGACAAGGTAGTTGGGAGTTGGATCAGAACGTTGCTACAGACAATCCCTCGGTCGACAAGTCCTCGACTGACAAGGACTCTCGGTCGACAAATCTTTGACCGAGAATGTCTCTATCTGCAATTTTCAGGATTAATTAACTAGCCATTGTTAAAGCAACTAATGGATACCTAACGACTAGTTGAGCACTTAGAACCCCCTAGAAAGTGTCTAGAACGTCCTTAAGCATCCATTGGCCATTCCTATAAATAGGACAAGCCATAGGACACCCAAAACACACTTGTGCAACAGTTGAGCATATACTTGCAATTGGCTACTCATTCTAGTGAGCAATTGAGCAATTCCAACATTGGCTATACATTTCCTTTGCTCCAAATTCGTGTCCTATAGGCTAGCATCTCATACCCATAACACTTACACTTTCATATACATTGGTTAGGAGATCAAAACGCTTGATATAGGAAATCAAATCTTGTGCTACAACGGTATTATAATTTCTATTTTTCCTTCTTGCTCCTTTATATCTTTTGTAATCTCCTTGCTACTCCTAGGGTTGGAGGCTGCGGATTGGAGATGGTTTGACTTCTCAGGTGGATAAGGGTCTTCTCGATGGAGAAGGTGGACTTTGGACTACTTTAAGAAGGCTGTCTCAATGGGAAGCTACTTCAAGAGGAAGGCTACTTCAAGGGGAGCTTGAGGTTACTTCAAGGAAGGCTACTTCGAGGTTGGTGAGACTACTTCTTGGTGAAGGTTGTCTGAAGGGTTTGGTGAAAGTATTGTAATTTTATGTAACATCCTTACGAGGTAATAAAATTAAATACTGTGAAAATCTCAGTTGGGTAAGCAACCGAGTAGTGGATTAACTGCCTTAGTATTTACTAAGGTTGGAACCACTCTAAATCCTTGTCCCCTTGTCCAATATTTTTGTGGTTGCTTGCTTTGGTTGAATTATTATTAAAATATCCATAAAACCCTATTCACCCCCTCTAGTGGTTTTTCAATTGGTATCAGAGCAGGCTTCAAGGATCTCTAATCGATTCTTGAAGAATGAAGGGTGGTGGTGTCTACAACCGCAAGCAAAAGAAAAGCATGGACCAATCTTCAACTAGTTGCAATTGGTGCTTAGGAACAAGGCACACTACACCTAGCTGTCCATGGAGGTCAAAGAAGGAAGATGTGCATAAAGAATGCCTTATTGATACAATAAGTGAAGAAGAAGAAGAGGTAAGACTTTTTGATTTACCTAAAGAAAAGTTGATTGCTAGTCTTGAAGAGACACATAATAAGTATATTGAGTGCAAGAAGAAATTAAAGAAATCTAATAAAGCAAATGATGAGTTGCATGATAAACTTCTTGCTCTCACATCTGAAAATGAAGATCTCAAAAAGGTTATTGAAGATCATGATATTAAGCTAAAATCTGTAGAAGAAAATTGCAATCTTCTTTCCCTAGAAAAGATAAACTTGCAAACTCAAGTAAATGATCTTCAAAAACAACCTGTTTTATGTACACATCTAGATTATGATATTATTGTCAAAGAAAGAGATTCTTTATTATCTAATCTAGATCAAGCAAAGTTAGATATCAAGAAGAGAATGGATGAGATTGTTAAGTTGCAACAAGAAGTGAGTAGTTTGAGTAACAATGATATCCTTGATAAAATCTTAAATGATTCTTATTGTCAAGTTGGAAGGAGAGGACTAGGTTATAAGCCTAAAGGAAAATCTTATCAAAAACCTAGTTGGAGAAAGACACAAGTGCCAAAGAGTCAATCCATGAATGTACCTAGAGGCAAATATACATATGTACCCAAGAACAACCTAGAAAAAAATCATAGAAAGAGATATGAGGTTGATTCCATATGTTGCCATTATTGTTTACGTCTTGGACATTATTCCTTCTCGTGTGATTACAAGAAAAAGGATGTTGAGTTAGTATGGGATCCAAAACCCCCAAACTAAATGAATATAATTAAGTTGAGATATGACCAAAGACTCTAAGTTTTATATCTCCATGTCTATCTTAAAATAATAAGATAACAAATTGATTCAAATCTATAACTTGAAAATATACATTTTATATAAATCTACATAGACACATCTTTAGAAATTTGTCTTAATTTGGGTTCTCAAAACCTAAAGATTTGAATATGATTAGCTAAGATTTGATCTACATATTATTTTGATATTTATATGTTTTATCTCAACTAAATTGATTTTTAAATTACATAATTGAATTGAAAGTGATCTATGTTTTAATTATAAAATGAATTACTGAAAAATAGTACAGAAACAATCTCGGTCAAGATACTGTTTGACCGAGAACACAGTCGGTCGAGAAATAGTCGACCGAGCAGGTTACTGTTTTCAAGTTTGCATCAAATCCGATAAAACTTGTACAAACAACATCATTCTCGGTCGAGAAAAACATCGATCGAGATAAATTCGGTCGACAAACAGTTCGACTGAACCAAGTTCTGTTGAACCTATTTTAATTAATCTAGTTTGCTATCAATTTTTTGTTAATGATTGATTTAATATGCAAATCAAGAATGAATCTTGGAGACCATCTTTTAATCAAGAAATATTGGTCTTTTACATCATGAATTGTTGAATGAAGGTATAACATTATCCTTAAAACATATTGCAAAAGTATTATATGAAGACTGATATTGAGCACACTTTCTTCATTGATTGAAAACGTTTATTAAGCATTTTTATTTACAAGTTTTATCTTAAACTTGAAAATCCATGAATCATGAATGAGATTATTTTGGTTTATCCTCTACATGGTTTAAAAACTGAAAATTATGAACCATGTTGATATAATCAAGGACATTACTATTTTATCATAGTCCACATGGTTTATCCTAAGTATTTCTTGGTCCATCTATATAGGAACCATGTGTATTAAAATTTAAATGGTCATAATCATTGTATTTCATGAAATTACATGCTTCTGTCTTGATCATTGTATTGTGGATATGCTTCTATTGTTCTATCATAATCATTGTGCCATGATCATTATGTTTCATTGGTTTGTCTAAAATAATCTTTGATCCATATATACAAACCATGAATGGATATTATTCTTGATCATTGTGATTCAGATCATTGAAAATGCCATTTGCATAAAAGCATCTTGACATAATAGATAATGATTATTATGGGAATGGATTGTAATAAAATAATGATGTTGCTATGACAAGCAAAATAGTGTATCTTAGAACAAGAATATTAATGTTTTTATCTAGTTGTTTTTTCTAAGAAATCTAAAGCACAATCTTGACTTTAAGATATCAATCTTGCTTTCAAGGATACATGCTCGTAAAGAATCCTATGGTTAATCTAAAAATAAAGAAATTGAAATTTATGCACCCATTGCAGAGCTTAGGAGACATCATTCAAAATGAATACAAAACAATAATCAAAGAAAAAAACTTCATTACGATGCCTATATTAAAATTTTAAAACATCTTCATAATAGGTATCACATAATGTGATTCAAATTGATATTTATTTAATCAAGCTACCAGTAGAAATTATACTTCACATATGAATGTTCAAATTGGAAATCTACAGAATTTGCCTCTTGGTTGAAATTAAATTTGACCAAGGGGCTCTATGGTCATAGTCAAGGTCGACCTAAAATAAGCTTGACAAAATTCTTATTTGTACATCATTTTACTGCATTTAATCTTAGTATCTTGATTCAAAATGTGTTTATCATATTGAAAACATAATTTTAGTGCATAACTCTAATAAAAGGTCAACTTATTTTGATCTAATATTGATTGTGACCTTAGAATCCTTAAATTATCTTGACTATAAGATGAAGGGAGAGCTCACATAAACTATCTTGATTATAAGATTAAGAAGCTTACAAAACTTTGTAAACATCATTTGAAGCTTGTTATGACCTTAGTATCATTAGAAGTAGTTTTGGTTATGAAAACAAAGAAATCTACAATATTCATGAATATGACATATATCTTGTTCTTAATGGAATTCTCTAAAAAAATTAGGGCTTAAAATCCCATGTATTTGGTTAGAGATACATACATGTATTCTACTATAAGCTTAAAGGATTCTCATGTCATTTTCAGGGCTTAACATCCCTTGTAAAATGGATGAGAAATCAAAATGCATATTCCATGGATCTAAAAGGATCTCATATCATTTCAAGGCTTAACATCCTTTGCAAATGATTGTGAAATAAATTGTGGCTAAATTTAACAATAATTGGTTTACATTAATCCCTTGCTTTTAAATTGAATATCTCTTTAAGGGGGAGCATAGAATAAAATTAAGGGGGAGAAATAAAAAGTCATAAAATATGATTATCTTGGATCTCTTTTTGAAATGACAAAGGGGGAGAAATAATATAAAATCAAAAACATAAAATAAAATGAGTTTCATAATATCTCAGGTATGAAATTCATAAGATTTATATTTCCTTATTTTATATTTAGGAAATGTTTGTCATCTTCAAAAAGGGGGTGATTGTTGGCTAAATTGGACATTCTTATAATCCCTTTGTTTCAATGATGACAAACATTTCATTCTTGTGGATCTAACGTGCTACTTGAGTGTTGCAGGAATTAGGTGGATGACAAACTACTTGGAAGATCTATATGCTCTAATTGCTTTAATTCATGATTGTAATCAAATGTAAAAACTTGTACAAGTATATAATGTACAAGTGCTTAGATATCATGTAAATCAAGTGTTTAGATATTCCCTAGTCAATCACAACATTTAGATAGGTCATCCCCTACAATAGTGTCACAACTGCACACTCATGCACACACTTAGTACTTAGTTTAAAACATTGAAATAGGGTTAATATCGGTTGACAAAATTCTCGACCGAGACAATCTGGGTCGACAAACTCTTCGACCGAGAATGACCCAGGTAGCCGTTAGACACAACAGACAAGGTAGTTGGGAGTTGGATCAGAATGTTGCTACAAACAGTCCCTCGGTTGACAGGTCCTCGACCGACTAGGACTCTCAATCGACAAATCTTCGACCGAGAAGGTCTCTGTCTGCAATTTTCAGGATTAATTAACTAGTCATTGTTAAAGAAACTAATGGATACCTAACTACTAGTTGAGCACTTAGAACCCCCTAGAAAGTGTCTAGAACTTCCTTAAGCATCCATAGGCCATTCCAATAAATAGGACAAGCCATAGGACACCCAAAACACACATGTGCAACACATGAGCATATACTTGCAATTGGCTACTCATTCTAGTGAGCAATTGAGCAATTCCAACATTGGCTATACATTTCCTTTGCTCCAAATTTGTGTCCTATAGGCTAGCATCTCCTACGCACAACACTTACACTTTCATATACATTGGTTAGGAGATCAAAACTCTTGATATAGGAAATCAAGCCTTGTGCTACAACGGTATTGTAATTTCTATTTTTCCTTCTTGCTCCTTTATATCTTTTGTACTCTCCTTGCTACTCCTAGGGTTGGAGGCTCTGGATTGGAGAGGGTTTGACTTCTCTGGTGGAGAAGGGTCTTCTCGGTGGAGAAGGTGGACTTTGGACTACTTCAAGAAGGCTGTCGCAACGGGAAGCTACTTCAAGAGGAAGGCTACTTCAAGGGGAGCTTGAGGTTACTTCAAGGAAGGCTGCTTCGAGGTTGGTGAGACTACTTCTTGGTGAAGGTTGTCTGAAGGGTTTGGTGAAAGTATTGTAATTTTATGTAACATCCTTGCGAGGGAATAAAATTAAATACTTTCAAAATCTCGGTTGGGTAAGCTACCGGGTAGTGGATGGACTACCTTAGTATTTACTAAGGTTGGAACCACTCTAAATCCTTGTCCCCTTATCCAATATTTTTGTGGTTGCTTTCTTTAGTTGAATTATTATTTAAATATCCATAAAACCCTATTCACCCCCCCTCTAGTGGTTTTTTACCTGCTAGTGTTCCCCCAATGAACAACTTCTTGAATTGTCACTGAACCAGCTCTTTCAGCTCAGGCATGTCAGTAACCCAAACACCTAGGTCATTTTTCAGAGCTGATATCACATTCCTTTGTCATTTGATCTTCACAAAGGCATGGAAAAATTTGGTATTGATGTCTCCGTTCTTTAGCCAGTTGATATGACTACACTGCCTCCAGTCCATTTCCTCGCCCCTAAGTAAACTTTCCAACTCCTTTTCCATCTCAACGCAGTGGTTCTCTAGGCCAGTTGAGAAGCTCCTTTCCAGCTGTATATGTACTTCTCCAACTTTCCTTAGAAGCTCAACCTTCCTTCTTTGTTTCTTGTATTCACATTTCTTACTCCAATCCTGCAACTTTGTTTTACAAGCCTGCAAGGCTCATTGAAGCTACTGCCTTCTCGCCAATTAGCTGCCAGAACGTCTCTGAAGCCCCTCTCCTCATTCCAAGAGGCCCTTACTTTGAAATGATAGTTTCCCCTCCCTCTCTGTAGACTTTTTAGGAGTATGGGGTTGTGGTCTGACCCAATTTTGTGGAGGTGGAGGGCTGTAGTGCCAGGGAACTTGGCCAACCATCCCGTGTTGGCAAGGAATCTATCTAACCTCTTGTGGAGTTGGCCCTTCCTGTAGGTGGTCTTTGCCCCAGAATAACCCAGATCCGATGAGTCAGCTTCAAAAAGAATTTTGTTGAATCTTGTACCTTCATTATGATTGAACCTATAACTTCCTATTTTCTCTGCTGGCGACAATATGTAGTTGAAATCCCCTCCAACCACCCAGGCCCCTTCCAAAAATAATATGTGGGTAGCCTTAATACCTTTATGATGATTAGTTTGACTTGTTAGGTTGAACCTTTTAAGGGGTGGAGAGTAGTTGGTTGTTGATTCTTGGATCAATAGGTTTCGAGGATGATATACTTTTAAGGGTGGAGTGATGTAACATACCTGATCTTTGACCCTACCCTAGAACTTTGATCTTTTTGGACTTCGACAAACAAGGTTGATGATAGATCTAGGTGAGGTTTAATATACCCTTAATGAGTTAATGCATGTATAAATCACCCTAATGTAATCTAAATGTTCTCACATTAATCTTAACCCAATAATAGACACATAAAATATGTCACGTGAGATAGTAATGACTTATATAAAATTCCATGCAAATAATCACACATAATTCTTTTGGTGATAATATTAAGTTATGGAACATATATGTAGAAACAATAATGATAATAGTGAAATAATATGATAACTTAAGTAATAATGTTATATTAATGGCCATAGATATTAATTGTGTCATAACTCATTAAAATAAATCCCAAAAGGGGAATCTAAGTTAAGAATCATGTTCCTTGGGTCCTACTTGCCTCGGGAGTCAAGTTTCACATTATTCACATAATAATAATTAATTTAATTAAATTTGGAAAGAGAAGATATAAATTTTCCCCAAAATATCAAATAAAAAAATAAATGACTCCAAAATAGGAAAATAATCTTAGATTCATGATCTACACATTAAACATAGCATTTGAGTGAATTTTCATGAAATTTGGATAATATTCAATATACATGTGAAGTTAGGAGAGAGAAAGTGTGTAGAACCTTCAAAATATTAAATAAATAAACAAATAACTTCAACATGTTAAATTAGTGGAAAATTCGTATCCAACACATTAAATATGACTTGTGGGTGAAGTTTCATCAAATTTGGATAATCTTAAAGTCATTAATGCATGAGGAAAGAGAAAATAGTATTTGATCTGTTTAACATATAAAATGTTCTTAAAAGGAAAATCTAATTACATAATCAGAATCTACATGCTTTAATTAGCCTCTATTCAAAATTTCACTTAATTTGGATAATGTTTGCACCCTTAAATGAAGAAAGAGAAAAAGGAAATTAAATACAATGTCACTTTACTAAATTATTTGATTTTGTCACACGTCTTGTTTTCTTATTATGATTTTTCATATCATCTGGGCCATTGATTTCTTGATCCAACGGTTTGGGTGTCATCTCCTACCTCAAGTAGGAGACCGACTGTAGTAGTTTTTCTTAGGATTCCTTCTCCTCTCCGTTCTCTCTCCACCTTACATCGTTTTACTCGATTCGTTTGGCAACAGATTCGTAGGGATCAACCACATCAAGCCATCCCAACTTTTATGGGGTTTCCTACCCTATCAAAGAAACGCCCATTAGGTCTAGAAGTTTGCTCACCACCCTTTATATGCAGAGGCCTCTCCATCCACCTGAACTAGTATAAAAGGATTCCAAATGGATCTTCTGTCCGAACGTCGTTCTCCTCCTTATTCAATTACTCCTCTAGTGGCTCGAGACTACCCCCCTTTCCTGGTGTGTCCTCCGGTGAGTGCCTTTGAAGCCCTGAATCTTTTCTCTACCTGCAGATTAATGGAGCTTTGGTAAGTATCCTCGATATCTCCCCTATCTTTTGGCCTTGCCAGTTTTCCCTATGGTCGCCTCAAACCTCGTATACTATAACGGTCGCCTTTTTGCTCGCCGACGTTTCTTGTTGCTATGCCTTAGAGTGTCTCTTTCCCAAATTTCTCTTTGTACACGCTCGCATGACCAAATTGATTCTTCTCCTAGTTTAAATGTGGTTTAATTTGTCGTTTCCCTTGTGGTGGATTTCGAGTAGCTTGTTATATTTCTCACCACTGTTCACCATGGATAGAATTCCCCAACCCTTCCAGTGGCCTAGAACCTTAAGTCTTGTCTTGTTGTCTACATCAAGTCCTTATGATGTAAGACAGGATGATTCTTTGGCATGAGAAAGCCTAGTTTTCCGTTGATTGTTCTTCCAGGTGGTGCAAAGCATGCACCATGAGGATAAACCCCTCTATAGAATATCTCTTTTCCCCCTTGTTTTCTTTTATGTATTTGATTTTCGATCAGGGGTATAATTGTCTTCTCATGCCATTTGTTTTTCCTATTCTTTGTTGGGGTAGCCTAGCCAGCTATCTATGGAGCCAACTGAGTTAGCGATCCCTGATTGGGCCAATTCAAAGTGAGCCCACTCTCTCTTTCTTTTCCTCTGTCGATGCAGATCGCTTATGTGGAATTTTCCGATTGGCCACTTCTTGCAAAATTTGTAATAAATCATTCATAGCTCAAGAAAATGAAATTAAGTATGTTTTGAAATCGAAAAAATGAGAGCTTTCTAATGATATTGGTTTTATCGTCAAAATCTAATGTTAAAAATATGCAATTTTAATGGATTAATCCAAATAAGTAATAACTTGTAAAATTTATAACTAAATATCTAAAAGTCAGAAAAATATAATGAAATATGTTTTGAACTTAGAAAAAAATAGCGTAAAACATGGCATGGTTTTGATTACCTAATTCACTAATTATAAAAAGATGATTTTTAGGGTTTGGAATAATTAATGTAAACCAAACCTTAACTCTACATATACACATCATAGGTGCTTTGAAGACCTAGGCTTGGATCTAGGATAGTCTTTGGACTGTTTAGATTCTTTAGTAAGGTATGTTTGCATCCCCTATTAATTATTTTTAGCATTTAACCTATATTCTTCTTTCTCTTAGTCGTATGGACAATAGCCTATACATAATTTCTTTTCTTTTGAAAATCATGGTTTTTGTGAACTATCTTATTTTGTTATTGATCTTGTGATCATAGATATTCTCTTGGACTCTTTTCGTATGCTTTTTACATGATGGAACTCTATATTATGACATGAGATGTCTTTTGCCAACTTATGAGGTGGATGTATGTGTTGGTCATTTATGAGGTGACTAGTTTGTATAAGCTAACTATACTTTCTACTTGCCTCTACATTAAACATGCTATGTGATCCAATAGCATTAGAGTAGTGTAATTGCAATGCTTTTGGGTTATGTACCCTTATTATATTTTTGGGATGGAGGTGGCCACGTACCCGAGTTTCAAATTTATGAGGTTTGGCCCACTTTATATATATATTTGGGAGTTTGGTTATGTGCCATTCTCTATCAAGTTTCAAGTTTATGAGGCTTGGCTGACTTTGTCTTTATATTGTTCTAGGGATATGTTTATCTCACATGCATGCATGATGATGATTATTGATGATGGGTTATGCGCCCTGATTCCTTGTATGTGCTTATGTGGCACTTCTTTATATGTTGTTTTATGGTAAGTATCTCTTTTTGTGATTCTTTTATCTTGATACCCACTTGGGTGATACTTTTATTTTCTATGGGAATCTTATTTATTTTGATGTCCTTTATTACATGCATTGCTCAACTTCCTTTTTAGTATGCACATACCAGCCTTTGCTAATGTTACCTTTTCTTCTCTTCTTGCTGGGGTATGCTTCCAAACCTAAGTCGAGGACTTGGATGATATGGCATGAAGTTATGGACATATCTTAAGGAGATAAAGCTTGGAGAAAGAGTTGTAGACTTCCCTCTATCTTAGATCTTTATGTTGTATCATACATGTAAACCCTTTGTGGGAGATTAAGATATTCTTTTGTAATCTCTTGTTGAAAAGTTGAATATAGTCATTATATTCATCCACTACTATACTTCAGTTGTTTTGAATACCACTAATAAGATTTGAAAATTTTACACCCACTCCATCATACATTTTTGGGTGTGTTTGGATTGGAGGTTTTATTCTTCAAACTTTTAGTAGGGAGTGGATCCCCTCTAGGTCCCACTCTTTATGGAGATCGTGCAGAAGAGGTGGAGGATCAACAAGAGAGACAGTAGCCGACAAGGTTGGTAGTATTGTTGGATGTCTTTTGTTGATCGAGTCCTAGTGTCATCCAGGTACACTCGGGTCCTTAGGGATGTTTTGTGGACATGACTTCGATATGTGTTTGGCCTGTGTGACCTTTTGTATATAGCTATGGTAGATATATTTATATATGTTTTGGAGTAGGCTTCCTAATAATAGGTTGATGGAACATATAGTAAGTGCTTTGAGGCATGAAATCACTCATTTGTAGAGGTTCCTGCCGGTTGATATTTTAATGGAAAAGGTTTTAATTATCAGATTTTTCAGTAATATGGTTCCTTAATCTTCTATTGTGGTTTTATTTTGAGTAATCTTGCTTTGTGTGGCACAGGGTGTCACATTCACCATTGCATATCACTTTGGGAAAGCTAATGTTGTAGTGGATGCTCTTACTTAGAAGCAGGTCAGGTGTGCAGCTATCTTTTCTAGCTTGTGGAGGAAATTGGAAGAGTTTGTTAGGTGAACTCTACAACCATTAGTAGACTAGATCTATGTGGCTAACATCTAGATAAAACCAGACCTATTGACTGAGTAGGTAGCTGCCCAGTTAGCCAACCCATAGTTTGACAAGATGAAAGGTTTGTTAAAGAAACCTCAGACCATCTCTTAGTGGGAGTAGATGGTGGAATCTGCTGCAAGATTCATTTTTAGGTTCCTGAAGATTCATCCTTGAAGAATTGTATCTTAGAAGATTCTCATCATTTTAAGTACACAGTACACCCTAGCACTACCCAAATGTTTAAGGACTTGCAACAATACTTTTGGTGGCCTGGAATGAAGAGAGATATAGTGACATATGTGGTTGGTTGTGTCACATGCTAGATGGTGAAGGAAAACACCAATGACCTGGTGGATTGCTAAAGTCAATTGAAATTCCAAAGTGGAAATGGGAGGAGGTCACCATGGACTTTGTGGTGGGTCTCCCCAAGACTAAGATAAGTCATGATGAAATATGGGTTGTGGTAGATTGCCTTACCAAGTTGGTGCATTTCCTTGCTTTAAAAACCACTGCCAAAGTGACAAATCTGGCTGAACTTTATATCAGAGAGATAGTATGACTACATGGTGTTTTGAGTTTGATTATTTCATATCGTGATCCAAAGTGCCCTTCCAAGTTGTGGAAGCAAGTGCAAGAAAAATTCGGCACTAGACTAACGTTTAGCACAACTTACCACCTCCAGACTGATGGACAATCAGAAAGAACAATCCAGATGTTAGAGGATCTTTTGAGAGCATGTGTGCTCGATTGGGGTGGATCATGGGAACAACACCTGCCTTTGGGACATCGGAATGGCAGGGTATTTGCAGTAAATGCAGAAGAGGCCAAGGCAAATCCAAACCAGCTTTGTGAAGGTAACCTAATTTCTTTATAATTCAATATCTTGTTCAAGCATGCAATTATTCATAATTTGATTACCTTATGTAGGCACTGTATTTCTTATGACCCCACCTCCTGATAACCCCCAATTAAGGGAGACCGAGAGGTCAAAGCCGCACCCATGACTTCTGGATCAAAGGTTCGGCAATTAACCAAGAACAATTTTTAAATTTTAACATACTATACTGAAAGCTGTAAGAAAATAAACTTTTGCATACCTTTTTGAAAACTTGGATCTCTAAACTTTTATCCACACAGATACTAATCTATCTAATCCTCCTTTGCACTTTAATTCTCATTTAGTACCACATGTGCCACTTTACTGTTTGTTCTTTTCATTGTACCTAAAACGCCGACAAACAAAACGTCGGTCAGCCGAAGCTGGTATGTGGGGGAAACAAATAATGTTCAACTAGGTTAACAATATAATCACTCAATTAATCATTTAACAATCAAGATTACATTTTAAGCCAAACTACTCAATCCATACCTATCCACAACTCTGTGTTGTCCCTGTAAGGACTTATATAGTACCTCTATAAAGGTGACTTGATGGACCTACCCTCTAGGCAGCCAAAGTCATTCATGACCTGATGGACCTACCCTCTAGGTAGCCATGTACTAGGTCAGCCAATACGACACAGAGGGGACCAGGATCTGAGCTAGAAGGCATATACCTTATGTGTTAGTCATAGTCACTTTATAATTGCAATATGAACATCCAAACAATTTAGTTGCATTCAATTCGATTAAACATCTGGGAATCCATCGGAAAACCTAAAGCGGTTATTCATAATCGTAACCACATACCTGATTTGATGGTTTCAGAAGCATTAAGAAAATCCAACCAAGCATGCAATCCAAGTAATTCAACAATCACATAATTCCTGAAAAGAATATGTACTCTATTTATTACACACTTTATCAAGAACCTACTTTATTATCTTGGATTCATTTTGTATGGTTTCTAATCCGCATTAAGATTTCATTAATATTCATTAGGGTCTCTTAGATCAATTTCTCAAACGTTATCCCTTTTTAGGTTAACAAACCCTAAAATATCCTTTTCCATTTTAATGAACCTTAATTGCTAAACTATTCATTTTAATAGTCTTTTATACCCAAATGGACTTAGGATCATCATATACCTATTTACTCATGGATTTGAACAATTAAAACAATTAAAAGATATATTCATCTAATTTAGGGTTTTTCAAGCTCATTAGTGCATAACCATGCACAAAACTCTAAATTAAGCCAAATATATAAAAAGATCATCTTTTTAGATACTAATTTGCACTTTTATCAACAACATGTTAATATCAACTTGAATTATCCAAATAACTTTATTAAGTCCATCTATCATCAAATCTAAGGGTTTTTCTTTAATTAAATCATTAAAGATGATAACTTTATGTACTTTTCCAATTTCAAGCATATAAACTCTAAATTAGACTAATTATATGCAAAGTTCATCCTTTTTCTTCCTAATGTTCCTTTTTATCATTAACAGGCTAATATCAACTTTAATCATTAATTAAACCCTATTAATCACATTAATCATATCAAAGTAGGGTTTCTTTAATCATCATTACACTAATGTTAATAACTTCTATTTTTTTCGAATTCCAAGAGGAATCAGACTCCAATTATATTTTTAATGGATTCCCCTCATTTTTCTGAGCAAAATTCATGTATAAAGAGTGTCCATCCGAGCTACGGTTTTTGAGATACAAATTAAACAAAAATAACTTACTCTGGGTCAATGAGGGGATGCCACGTAGGCGTCTCCCATGCAACGTTGCTCTTGGCTTGAAAACATTTCGAAAAGACCGAAATGCCCTTGGTTAAGTTGTCAATCCTTCACGCGTCGAAGGGGCTTTTCTGTCCATTGTGGCCCTAGGTTGTCTTCAACCTTTGGCTCTCGTCTTGGCAACAGAGGGCCGCCGACCTGTGCGCAACGTGGGCGCGTCCTCACCTCCTCGGGGCTCGGGGTTTTCCGCCAAGGGCCGCCCCAACTCCGCCGTAGCTGGGCGCACACAGTCGACCCTCAAACCACAGCCAAGACGACCGGTTTCACCCTCGTTAGCCATGCCTATTCAACCGTCCCTGCAGCATTGCGGTTGTCGTTTTGCGTGCTCCCGGGCCAAGCTTTGGTGGCCAAGTTTCTCTCCAGCAACGTGGCACATCAAGCCACCCTATAGAACTTGCCTTGGATCCTACTACTTTCATTCTCACGTTGCTACCCAGGGCTAGGGTTTAAGAACGAAAACGAGAAAGAAGATTGAAGAACTACGTGTGGGATCTTCCGGACTCGATCCAGGGCTCTGTACCTTTTATAGGATGGAGTATGAAGCCCTAAGGCGTTCATATAAGAGGGAACAAGTCCCTTTCCTAAAAGGAAACAACTTTCCTTAAATAGGAAGCAGATCTTCTCTTTCTCTCTCATCCCCTTGGTATTCCTTTTCCTTGGGATATTAGTATGACAAAAATTTCTTCCTTTATCTTCTTATTACTTTCCTCTTAATTATTCATCACGAAATCATGTTTTCTTTTAATAGAAAATACTCCCTTTTATCCATATTACAAAATTCATCAATAATATATCACATTATGCTATTATTTGTAATCTTGGTATTTTCTTTTTCTTTCCTCTTTATTGGGACTCCTTGGATCCCAAGGAACTCAAAGATTTCGAAATTCCTCATTAAGGATACTCATTATCCTTCTAGATGCATCTAAATGCATTATACTTCTTTATCTCTCATTATCTTGTTTATTTCTTATTAAAATAGTTCTTTTTGAGGATTCCTCTTTATTTCTCTTTTATTTTCCTCATTAGTATTCCTTTTATCATAAGGAATCGTTGGGATACAAAATTCCACTAAGGATAACACAATTATACCTCTTTTTACTTATTTTCCACATTTCATCAATATTTTCAATTTCTTTCTTAATAAAGAAATACTTAATTAATCTTTTGTTTTCTTATTTCTTTTCTTTGTAACTTTGGACTCCTTAGAACCCAAGGAATCCATGTGGCACGAAATACCTCTTTGGATTTGCCTACTAGAGGTTTCCACATCTTTCTTATCTCAATTTCTCAAATATTCATTAATTAACAGAATTTCCTTGTTATTGTGCCCAATAGCCACTAAAGCCCACAAATCAAACAACAAGGCTATTTTAAATGAAATCTATTCATTCAAAACAAATTATATCATTATTTGTTCAATTATCTTTAATATGAGAAATTGCATTTCTCACCAATTGAACCCAAAAATTGGGGTTGTAACATCCTTCCCCTCTTATAGGAATTTTGTCCTCAAAATTCAAGCAAGCAAACAAACAATTCAGGATAAGACTTTTCCATGTCCATCATTGGCCCCTATGTGGCTTTACCGTACTCATGGCGTTTCCAAAGAACCTTTATCATCACATATTCTTTTCTCTGAGTTCTTTCATCCTGGTGTCTATAAACTACACAGGTGACTCAGGCCATTTCAGCCTCCCTTGGGGCTCACTAGGTTCATTGCTCAGCACATGGTCGGGACACCTCACATAGTGCTCTAAATTGGACACATGGAAAACATCTACCATTACTCTATCCTAAGGGGTAGGGTCAAACCTAACCTTCTCCACCCATCCATCTCTAATGGACCCATGTATCGGGGACTCAGCTTTCTCAGCTGCAGCTCAAAGGGCTCGGATTCTCACATATTCTTCAACAGTAACTTGTAAGTCAGTCTGCTTTGCATCTGCTCACGACTCTCATTGTCTCTAGGCTCCTTTCAGCCCTTGCATGATCAAAGTGACTTCATCTACACACACTGTGGTCCCTTTTCTAACCATCATGTGGTCCTTTCACCAACATCACCTTACTGAAGTGGTGACCGACACAACCTCCCTTAAGAGCTTCTTAGAATCCCGATACAGGCTATGGTGGTCATCATCACATCTTTCCTAGGACAAGAACTGTCTCTAGATATCACCCTAAACGAGCACACATGCTCTCATCAGACCCTTTAGTCTGGATCATACTAACCATAGTTAGGGGTGATAAACTACACTAACATTAAGTTCTTCATGTACTTACTTCCACTTTATGGAAGTGAACCTCTAGGCCAAACTCAAGAACCTGTGAACTCACATCATGGTGTGGTTGGACCACCTCTCTCATGGATAGTTCAACCATATCTATCCCTTAATAGAACTCTTTCTTTCTCATGTCCTCTAGGTAAGGCGACCTACCATAACCCATATTGCATTTTGACCTTCCTTGGCCCAAGGGAGACCTATCACAACATCCATAGTGTTGAGCTCCCATTCTCTCTCAGGGACTCTTTTGTCCTCTATATCGATACACTGGGTTACTGGGGTTCGTCCTTTACCTTCTAGCTTGCATGGCCACAAACCACATGCAACTTCATCTTAAGCATCCAAAGTGTTATCACCATTTTACCATGATGTATGGTGATATTCAATCATGATTCTCTGTATTTCATTATTCTTCAAGATCAAAACCTCAAAAACCCTAAACCATTCTTATCAAGGTTTCATCAGCTTCCTATCAAAAGAGTGCATCTGAGGTTCTACCACCATCCTTTAATCGTATCAAGGACTAGACTGGCTAACCAAAAAACCCTTAACTTTTCAACGTATCTTGTTACATATGAGTGTTGTCCAAACACCTCTCCTTTCCAAACTTAGGGTTAGCCAAACAACCTCTTCTAGCTTCTAGTCCAACAAGTCAGATGTGTCTCAACCAGAGCATCCATTACCACTTCACATCCTTAGGTATTAGGTAACGTTGAAGACATACACTTCCATGTATTTCACTTATCATCTCACCTCAAACTCTATGTCTATCTTCATTAAGAACACTTCTCTGATTTCATCATCATGGTGATCAAACTCTACCTGGCATAACTTGTAAGTTCTACCTAATTCATGATAAAAACATCCTCATAAGGTGACTACCTCATTCCTTTTAGTGTTTGCAAGCCATACACATATCATTCACTTTACTAGGGTAGGTTATCTTCTCTACCCCCAATTCTCATGACAACATTCCAACCTAAATCATCTCTTATCTTTGGTGTATGGCATGCGTAATGTCCTATCTCTCACCCCCATAACAAGAGGAAATAAGCATTTGGCTGCAGTCCAAATACAGAGTTCTTCCTGTTCCAAGAGTAGAGATGGTACATCCCATCTTGCCAATACACCTTTACATCTAAGTTGCAACGTGCCACATATGTCTCTACATCACAGACATCATGATATCAAGGTTACCTCCATGGAAAACTAGTCTTGAACCTACTGAGGTTTATATCCTTGGTCATCTCCTCTAGGTCTATAGGGTACCGACTCTTTTAGGGTCATCCCTCTTCCCTCATGCATCAAGAGAGTGCCCTACTCATCTGTCCTTTGGGTCCCATGAGTTCATGAAGGTGATCAATCTCCTAACCCATGGCCCTCAGACAATGATAGCTGTTACCTCCCGACCCTATGGTCATGTGCAATTGGGGAATTAGGCAACTCCTACTTTCATCGGTCTTATCCCTACATGACCCTAGGATAGACTTAGGATTCACCATTATATTACATGTTCACATAGAACCTTACCCAAGTCTTCATCATTTCTCTTTCTGCATTCATGAGCTGGCCCTCATCCTTTCATAGGGATCATGGCAACCTGCCTACCTTGGTCAAGCCCTATACCAGTTACCTCCATGGTAACACATCACCATGCACTTAGATATGGATATCTATGGGCCTACGGGTTCATTCTCATACCATGTACTTTTCACTTAGCTTCTCAAGATCCTAAGAGACCTCTTTAGGTTACCTTAAACTAACCAAAACTGATATACACCCTACCAAAGGGGTCCCTCTCCCAGGATGGGAGGAAAACTATCTCTTGACAACAAGGTCACAAAAGCTCTTAGGTCTAGGGTTTACATCCACATGAGCTTACTTAACCCTAGCAAGCTATTAAGGTACAAGTGGATCACCTACTGTACCATGCTAGGTCATACCTGTCCTCTTTCCTTTAGACTGGATCAAGATCATACCTTCCTTTATCATCATCCTAGCTGTGAGTGGTCCATCAAACACACCTTAAACTTAAGGGGCTTACCCTTTTCCTCTATTCAAGAGAAGTACCATGCTTGCTTCTACCAAGAACTCAACTCTCATCATGAGAATTAGGTACACTACTTCCCCTCTTAGGCATAGGACCCTAGGTTCACTTGTAGGTGTCCAACTACATTCTCTATCTCTTAACTATGAACCAAGCATGACAAAGGCATGACATGCAATTCTTGTCATCCTTCAACTCGAGCAACACCTAGGGTTGGGTCCTCCTTAAGGACAACCAACAAGGTACAAGGCCTCATAACCTGCTACTACACTTTTCTAGGTCTAACGAACTCTTCTTCCTACCTCGGAAGGTAAACATCTCTACTATAGGCACGTAGGTACCAGAAGCTTCATCTTTTCTCAAGGGTTTGGTCCCTCTAAAGACAACCAAGGTATCATCAACTTTTAGGGACCGATCATTAGGCAACCACTATCATCCATTGTTCAGGGTTTTAGGCTTCCAACCTTCTTGCTGGGTTTCCTGCTCTCTCTAGAGCTAACCCCACATCCAACCTCACCATTATAGGTCTTTTCTTCATGACGGATCAACCTCAAAGGCATGCTCTACATGGGTGAAGCCTAGGTTCGAACTTATGGTTGCTCAAGATAACCTTTTATGCTTCCTCATGATTCCTTATCCAGGGTTTCATCCTACTGTCAGCACTATGACGTGCCCTAGGTGCCGGCTATGCCCTACTTGCACAAGCCCATAGGATTTCTATGGTCCTTCACTAACATCATCATCTAAGGAACTATCCTTTACCCTAACATGCACGACCCTTCCCAGGGTTAGGTTGACAAATGTGCTAGGTCACCCATGGATCATATGGCATCCCAAAGGCATGTCCTTTCAAACACCTGGTCCAAATTATCTTCTCTATAACCTTCACTTAGGGTTAGGGTTAACATCATCCTCAGAGGATGTGTTAGGTTTCTACTTGCAATGGAGACCTCCGTCTCCAAGACTAACTTATCCTCCTGACAAGAAGGTCTAGCCTCAGGTCTCTTCTGAGGACATGACAACTTATGTCATACGACCTAAGCATGTATCTATTCTTTAGTTTGCGCTTAATCTATTAAGCTTATGTCCATGACATCTTATTTACATGCTTTTCATTAATTTGATGGAGGGTTTCTTAGACCTTATTAACCTTACCCATACCTCAAGAGGGTGAGGAGAAGAAAGAAAACCCTAATCCTTTAGGTCCTTATCAGAATTTTGTGATGAGAAGGGATGCATAACATGAGAAGTCCTAAAGGTATCTTATTTCGATTCATACCCTAAGTCTTTGGCCAGGCAGTCACACGGATCTGGGAGTCCTCGTATTCTGACTAGCGGTGCGGAGGAAAATATTTCCAGCCCCCGGTCGTGATCCTTTTCTATACACCTCCGTCTTTCGGATAATCCTCTAATAACTCCCTTGGTTTCTATGGATTTTGTAAAATTTAATAATTATTAATGGTTAATTGAGGAACCTAATCTCTGATACCAAATGTTACGACCCCACCTCCCGATAACCCCCAATTAAGGGAGACCGAGAGGTCGAAGCCGCACCCATGACTTCCAGATCAAAGGTTCGACAATTAACCAAGAATAATTATCAAATTTTAACATACTATATTGAAAGCTGTAAGAAAATAAATTTTTGCATACCTTTTTGAAAACTTGGATCTCTAAACTTCTATCCACACAGATACTAATCTATCTAATCCTCCTTTGCACTTTAATTCTCATTTAGTACCACATGTGCCACTTTATTGTTTGTTCTTTTCATTGTACCAAACATGCCGATGAACAAAACGTTGGTCAACCGAAGCTGGTATGTGGGGGAAACAAATAATGTTCAACTAGGTTAACAATATAATCACTCAATTAATCATTTAACAATCAATATTACGTTTTAAGCCAAACTACTCAATCCATACCTATCCACAACTCTGTGTTGTCCCTATAAGGACTTATATGGTACCTCTATAAAGGTGACTTGATGGACCTACCCTCTAGGCAGCCAAAGTCATTCATGACCTGATGGACCTACCCTCTAGGTAGCCATGTATTAGGTCAGCCATTACGACATGGAGGGGACTAGGATCTGAGCTAGAAGGCATATACCTTATGTGTTAGTCATAGTCACTTTATAATTGCAATATGAACATCCAAACAGTTTAGTTGCATTCAATGCGATTAAACATTCGGGAATCCATCGGAAAACCTAAAGCGGTTATTCATAATCGTAACCACATACCTGATTTGATGGTTTTAGAAGCATTAAGAAAATCCAACCAAGCATGCAATCCAAGTAATTCAACAATCACATAATTCCTGAAAAGAATATGTACTCTATTTATTACACACTTTATCAAGAACCTACTTTATTATCTCAGATTCATTTTCTATGGTTTCTAATCCGCATTAAGATTTCATTAATATTCATTAGGGTCTCTTAGATCAATTTCTCAAACATTATCCCTTTTTAGGTTAACAAACCCTAAAATATCCTTTTCCATTTTAATGAACCTTAATTGCTCAACTATTCATTTTAATAGTCTTTTATACCCAAATTGACTTAGGATCATCATATCCCTATTTAATCATGGATTTGAACAATTAAAACAATTAAAAGACATATTCATCTAATTTAGGGTTTTTCAAGCTCATTAGTGCATAACTATGCACAAAACCCTAAATTAAGCCAAATATATAAAAAGATCATCTTTTTATATACTAATTTGCACTTTTATTAACAACATGTTAATATCAACTTGAATTATCCAAATAACTTTATTAAGTCCATCTATCATCAAATCTAAGGGTTTTTCTTTAATTAAATCATTAAAGATGATAACTTTATGTACTTTTCCAATTTCAAGCATATAAACTCTAAATTAGACTAATTATATGCAAAGTTCATCCTTTTTCTTCCTAATGTTCCTTTTTATCATTAACAGGCTAATATCAACTTTAATCATTAATTAAACCCTATTAATCACATTAATCATATCAAAGTAGGGTTTCTTTAATCATCATTACACTAAAGTTCATAACTTCTATTATTTTTCGAATTCCAAGAGGAATCAGACTCCCATTATATTTTTAATGGATTCCCCTCATTTTTCTGAGAAAACTTCATGTATAAAGCGTGTCCATCCGAGCTACGGTTTTTGAGATACGAATTAAACAAAAATAACTTACTCTGGGTCAATGAGGGGATGCCACGTAGGCGTCTCCCATGCAACGTTGCTCTTGGCTTGAAAACATTTCGAAAAGACCGAAATGCCCTTGGTTAAGTTGTTAATCCTTCACGCGTCGAAGGGGCTTTTCTGTCCATTGTGGCCCTAGGTTGTCTTCAACCTTTGGCTCTCGTCCTGGCAAAAGAGGATCGCCGACCTGTGCGCAACGTGGGCACGTCCTCACCTCCTCGGGGCTCGGGGTTTGCCGCCAAGGGCCGCCCCAACTCCGCCGTAGCTGGGCGCACACAGTCGACCCTCAAACCACAGCCAAGACGACCAGTTTCACCCTCGTTAGCCATGCCTATTCAACCGTCCCTGCAGCCTTGCGGTTGCCGTTTTGCGCGCTCCCGGGCCAAGCTTTGGTGGCCAAGTTTCTCTCCAGCAACGTGGCACATCAAGCCACCCTATAGAACTTGCCTTGGCTCCTACTACTTTCATTCTCACGTTACTACCCAGGGCTAGGGTTTAAGAATGAAAACGAGAAAGAAGATTGAAGAACTACGTGTGGGATCTTCTGGACTCGATCCAGGGCTCTGTACCTTTTATAGGATGGAGTATGAAGCCCTAAGGCGTTCATATAAGAGGGAACAAGTCCCTTTCCTAAAAGGAAATGACTTTCCTTAAATAGGAAGCAAATCTTCTCTTTCTCTCTCATCCCCTTGATATTCCTTTTCCTTGGGATATTAGTATTACAAAAATTTCTTCCTTTATCTTCTTATTACTTGCCTCTTAATTATTCATCACGAAATCATGTTTTCTTTTAATAGAAAATAATCCCTTTTATCCATATTACAAAATTCATCAATAATATATCACATTATGCTATTATTTGTCATCTTGGTATTTTCTCTTTCTTTTCTCTTTATTGGGACTCCTTGGATCCCAAGGAACTCAAAGATTTCGAAATTCCTCATTAAGGATACTCATTATCCTTCTAGATGCATCTAAATGCATTATTCTTCTGTATCTCTCGTTATCTTGTTTATTTCTTATTAAAATAGTTCTTTTTGAGGATTCCTCTTTATTTCTCTTTTATTTTCCTCATTAGTATTCCTTTTATCATAAGGAATCCTTGGGATACGAAATTCCACTAAGGATAACACAATTATACCTCTTTTTACTTATTTTCCACATTTCATCAATATTTTCAATTTCTTTCTTAATAAAGAAATACTTAATTAATCTTTTGTTTTCTTATTTCTTTTCTTTGCAACTTTGGACTCCTTATAACCCAAGGAATCCATGTGGCACGAAATCCCTCTTTGGATTTGCCTTCTAGAGGTTTCCACATCTTTCTTATCTCAATTTCTCAAATATTCATTAATTAACAGAATTTCCTTGTTATTGTGCCCAATTGCCAATAAAGCCCACAAATCAAACAACAAGGCTATTTTAAATGAAATCTATTCATTCACAACAAATTGTATCATTATTTGTTCAATTATCTTTAATATGAAAAATTGCATTTCTCACCAATTGAACCCAAAAATTGGGGTTGTAACAATATTATTAAATGGTCATCCTGTTAAGGCTTTATTTGACTCTGGATCTACAAATACATTTATTTCTCGAACCTGGCATCTATATTACATCTTCATATAAGGGACTTGGGATATATTCTGGATGTGTCTACTCTGACTGGCAAAATACTCACAAATTTACAGAAAACTGACGAACTCTTTCTTAAATATGAAAATCATGATATTCCCTTTGAATTCATTCTCTTAACTATGGAAGACTTTGATGTTATACTAGGTATGGACTGGCTATACACATACCATGCTCACACTGATTGTAGAAATAAGACGGTCATTTTCTCTCAACCTCATTCTTATCCTGTAAAAATCCCTTGGGGAAGCGGATTCTGTAATAATATTATAATCTTCTCTCTTAAAGCTAAAAAGCTCATCTCTAACGGAAGTAAAGTCTTCCTCGCATTAGTCTCAGATACTAGTCCTAGTAGCGGGTTTGTAGAAAGTCTGGAGGTGATACGTGACTTCCCTGACATTTTTTCGGAGGAGCTTCCCGGGCTGCCTCCCAATAGAGACATTGAGTTCTCCATAGATCTTCTTCCTAGAACCACTCCGATTTCTAGGGCACCGTATAGGATGGCTCTTGCTGATCTTATTGAGTTGAAGAAACAGTTGTAAGAACTTCTCGACAAAGGTTTCATTCTTCCTAGTGTTTCCCCCCGAGGAGCTCCTGTTCTTTTCGTTAAAAAGAAAGATGGGTCTATGCGTATGTGTATTGATTACCGCATGTTGAACCAAGCCACTATTAAAAACAAGTATCCTCTTCCTCATATTGATGATCTCTTTGATCAGCTTCATACTGCTAAAGTTTTCTCAAAGATTGATCTCCGTTTTGGATACCATCAACTTAAAATCAAGGATTCTGATATTTCTAAAACTACTTTTCAAACTCGTTATGGGCATTACGAATTTCTGGTGATGCCATTCGGGTTGACCAACGCACCAGGTGTATTTATGAACTCGATGAACAAAGTCTTCCAACCTTACCTTGATGAGTTTGTGGTCGTCTTTATTGATGATATCTTGATCTATTCTGATTCTATGGAAAAACATCGGGAACTCTTACGAGCAGTTCTTGACATTCTTCGAACCTAAAAGTTTTATGGCAAATTTTCAAAATGTGAGTTCTGGATTGACAAGGTCATGTTTCTTGGACATGTCATTTCTGGAGGTAGTATATCTGTTGATCCCGCCAAAGTCTCTATTGTCCTTTATTGGAAACCTCCTCGTAATCCTTCTAAAATTCGGAGTTTCTGGGGTCTGGCCGGATACTATCATCATTTTATTCCAAATTTCTCCAAAGTTGCACTTCCTCTAACCAAGCTTACTCGGAAGGATGAACACTTTATCTGGTCAACTACGTGTGAGTCCAGTTTCCAGCAGTTAATTCAGAAATTGATGTCCGCTCCGATTCTTGTTCTACCCTCTGGCAATGAAGGGTTTGTGATATTCACTGATGCTTCGAGGAATGGGTTAGGGTGTGTCCTGCAGCAGAATGGTAAGGTAGTGGCCTTTACATCTAGACAACTAAAACCCAATGAACTTAATTATCCCACCCATGATTTGGAATTTGCTGCAATCATTCATGCCCTCAAAATCTAGAGGCACTACCTGTACGGGGCAACATTCGACATCTTCACCGATCAAAAAAGCCTAAAGTACATCCTGACTCAGAAGGACTTGAATCTGTGTCAATGCTGATGGATTGAATACCTAAAGGACTATGATTTCACTATTGCCTATCATCCGGGTAAGGCAAATGCAGTCGCTGATACCCTTAGCAGGAAAAGGGCAGTGTGTGCATCTCTTTCTGTCCCTGAATGGAGGAACATGGAGGATCTAGTGGGATGGAAACCACAGTTTCTGTCTGATCGTGTGCATGTTAATAACATTTCCATCACGTCCAACTTGCATTTCGAACTTCTTGAGGCACAAAAGGCCAGTTCCGATCTTGCAGAGCTCTCTTCTCTCCTGTCAAAGCTGCAAACACATTTGTCCATGAGCCTTAATGGTGGTCTTCGTTACAATAATCGTATGTGGGTTCCTAAGCAGTCAACTTTAAAGACAACAATTCTAAATGAGGCACATGGGTCCAAGTACACAGTTCATCCAGGCACGACGAAGATGTACAAAGCCCTAAAACGTCAGTTTTGGTGGAGGGCATGAAGCATGATATTGCCGATTTTGTGTCCAGGTGTCTGACATGCCAAAGGATCAAGGCCGAACATCAGAGACCAGGCGGTCTACTACAACCCCTTGAGATCCAAGAACGGAAATGGGAACACATCACCATGGATTTCATGGTGGGATTACCTAGGACCAGGAAAGGATACGACGCTGCATGGGTCATAGTGGATTGTCTCACCAAGTCAGCTCATTTTCTTCCTGTGAAAACTACTGTAAAGGTTTCTGAGTTGGTTGACATCTACATAAGGGAGATAGTACGTCTGCATGGAGTCCCAGCATCTATTATCTCAGGCAGGGACCCAAAGTTCACATCAAAGCTGTGGAAGCAGGTTCAAGAGGAATTGGGAACCAAGTTGAACTTTAGTACAGCCTACCATCCACAAACAGACGGGCAGTCAGAGCGTATAGTACAGATTCTAGAGGATCTTCTACGAGCTTGTGTTCTTGATTGGGAAGGTTCGTGGGACTATTACTTGCCTTTAGATGAGTTTGCCTATAATAATAGCTATCAGGAAAGCATTGGGATGCCTCCCTATGAAGCTCTTTATGGCCAACCATGAAGATCACCTTTACACTGGGACGGCGTCGGAGAACATACCCTGATGAAATCTGAGTAGATACAGTTGTATACTGATAAAGTTGCTCTAATTAGGCAAAGAATGAAGTGGGCACAGGATAGGCAGAAGTCTTATGTAGATGCTCATCGTCAGGAATGATAGTTCAAGGAAGGTGACCATGTTTTTCTGATGATTCAGCCTATTCAAGCTTTGGCCAAGAACAAAGGAAAGCTCATTCCTCGTTATGTTGGACTCTTCGAGATTCTAGAAAGGGTTTGTGAATGTGCCTATCATCTTACTTTGCCACCTCAGTATAGTGCCATGTATAATGTGTTTCATGTATCTAATCTGAAGCCCTATGTCAAGGACTCCAGTCATATCTTGAATCATGAGCCTCTCGAGTTGAAGGATGATCTTTCGTATGACGAGTCCCCAATTAGAATTCTCGACTTCAAGTCAAAGGAGCTTCGTAGTAATCGACGTATAGATATGGTTAAAGTTCTCTGGAGCCACCATGATGAAACAAATGCCACCTGGGAATTAAAGACCGAGGTCGAGAAGAAGTATCCACATCTTTGGCAGGATGCTTGAATTTTGAGGACAAAATTCTTAAAAGGAGAGGAGAATGTGACAGACTGAGTTTTTATATATATAAATGTTATTTAGTTTCTCTCTCCTACAATTTTAATTATTTCAATTATGCCCTCAATCATATCTCTCACTAAATTGATTAAATGGATTATCTATATCACTTACGATCATCCATAATATTACATAAAGTCAATAATACAAGCATTATGACATTTAGTCATTTGACATAGTCAATAATCAAATTTTGACTCCAATCTTGCACCATAGCTACATCATAGCATTATAAAGCTATGCCTAAAATCTCATTACAATAGGATTTACCAATTTAGAGTTATTTACATTTGCAAATTATGTGTATTATGTCACCTAATATAGTCTAGGACCTAGGTTTTCGATTTATTTGGTCAAAATCTTGTCACGCGGCCCATTTTACTATTTTGGTGTGGTCCACTCACTGGGATTTAATCCCAGACATCTGATTTGATGGATACTAATCCACTCAGGATCCGAGGGTGAAGACCTCGTCTTCTACCTCCGAAAGACTCGATCTCCGCCTAAAGTAGAACAACCGACCTTCCAACGGCCCTCGCGCCCAAACCTCACCTCCTCCTCGTGAGATATTTCGAGGATGATTCCCTCTCACCCGAGCGTGCCCAACGGTGGTGGCCACATCACCTAACTCCCTTAGATCAGGGAAAACGATCCCCAGCATTTCTACACCTCTCACTGGTGGTGGCGCACAAATTAGGGCTTAGCCCTCTACACCACCTCACGTCTATTTAAGACCCCCAAAAGCTTCTCCGACCTTCCTTTAATCTTTCCGCACTACCAATTCCACCGAGACTTGCCCCCTTTTCCCCGACCTCAAGCGAGCTCTGCCTCACCTTTCTCGACTTCCCCCTCACTCCAGTAGCTCTCTCCTTCCAATTGAATGGGACTACACCATCAGGGGACCTCGACAAGACAACCAACACCTTCGGTTGGAGCAGCGAAGGTCCAGAGGCCTGGGTCGACAAGCCTCGTAGCTGAGCTCCAAAAGCTCCACCGTCGGCGAGGTTGGAGCCATCTCAGAGTTGCGGGAAGATCGCAAGTGCATCAGTAGACCTCTGCGAAGCTTTTGACTCCCTCAATCCAACCCGAGGGCAGGTAAACCTCAACTCCACTCTTCGACCCATTTTCAACCTGGTTTTATCGGAATACGACGCCCAGACCACCTTTTCCGATGAGTTTGACCTCCTCACAAGCACTGTCAGCCCGCAAACTCAACTCAATGGTCAGCATAACCCATCTCATCCTAGGAACCACCTTCGATCAAACCAGCCATCCCTTGTTCCCTCACTGCAGCTATGGCGCGAGCAGGAACTTTCAGACAGATGCTTTTACCTTCTCGCCCTTACCCATACACGGGCCCAACAAGGGAGTCAAGGGTATTCCTGACCTTAGATCTCAGTCTGACCCTCTTCGGACGAGTGCTTTCTCACGGGTCAGTGAAAGGGTCTGGTTGGTCGGATCCCTCGCATGATCCGAGAGGAAGAGCTCGCATATCTTTTTTTTCTTTTCATTTAATTCCTTAAAATTTCCTGATTGGTCAGAACTTATGAAATTCCTAGAAAATGATAGAAATATTGAAATATATCGAACCTATACATCTTTTTCATCATAAAAATCCAAGGTATTTAAATAAAATAATTCCAGGACCTAGATCCGACATCGTTTCAGAAAATATGGTCTACAAGTCTTAATGACCCTTAATATTCATACATTGTGTAATACGGTTCATAATTGATTTTAAATCTGCTTTGGGAACAGTTTAAACCCTAATTAGGTTCCTAATCATCATGTTACTTGAAAACCAATCTAGGGAAGATAGTTGATTCAATAATTGAGAAGAACCCTAATTTCTAGTTTTTCTCACCTTATTATGAATACTATGTACAATTTATTAAAAACCCTAATAAATTAAATGTCCTTGAATAACCTGGATGACCCTAATCTCAGACCCCAACTCTAAATCATATGTATCCTAATGTGGTATCCCAAATAACCTAAACCCTAATTATAAAAATAATAATTAATGTTGATTGATGAGAAACCATGGTGACTTTAGGGTTTTTCTATATTTCAGGTTGATCTACTATCCTTCCCATAACCTAGGACTTGTGGAATCCAGATCTGAGAATTAAAGGTATGTGGATATAATTATATCACTAGATTTGTTGGATGTTAATATATGTGTACTTGCTTGTGTGTATTTGAAATACATTGTTGGATGTAGATGTTGATGTATGTATATTGACAATTTTTGCCTTGAACGATTAAGAATATGAATGAACAAGAAAAATGAAATGTAGTTACTAGTGGTGCTCATTAATCTCCCTATTAGAGAGGGAAGGTATTAATGTTGACTAGCACCTCCCTAATGGTACAAGGTACGCAGGGAGATCCCTAATGGTACAAGGTACGCAGGGATAGGTCCCAATATGTATGTTTGTGCTAAGTCCACCATAGTAATGCATATTCATTCTAAATGAGGCTAATAACTTGGGATTACCTGATTTTCCTCCTTCAAATAACGTTTTCATTCTCTTTCTCCAATTTTAAGTGTTTTATATATCAGCATAGTATAGCTTTTAATGCCACATACCAACTTTGTTGATGTATTTGTTTCTCATATTTTCTAGGTGCAAGCAAATGGTGAAGCACTTCAAAGTACCAGAAGCCACTAAATAATGAGCCTGGAGGATAATAGATAGATCTCTACTTCTCACCTTGGTCATTTCAGTTAGATAGTTTTCTTTTCTAGATGATGTAATAGGATGTTATAGATCTTATGTAATAATCATATTTTCTTTTATAGACTTATCATTCTTCCTCCTCATTTATCAGCATGTATGACTTTATCCTTTATCATTGAATGAAGTGTTGTGTGGCTATCAATAGATGATGTGGACATAATCTTAGCTTATCTCTATTTTTAGTTGACTATCTTGATTTCGATTATTTTCCCTTTTGACATTTATAGATATGAGTGCATGAATATCTGTGTATGTCACTAAGGAAAGTATGAAGAAATTGGGGTCGTCACAATTGGTATCAGAGCCAATGTTCACACATCATAGTCACATGACTTTCATTCACCCTATTATGAGTCTAGGGTTGTCCTTGAGTTAGGGATGTGAAGGGTTGAGGTGACTAGGATAGCATCTACCTAAGGTCTGGCTAAAGTCTCCGAGCCACTTTGCTTGGCAATCATGTGGCTACCTATAAGGCAGTGTGAGTCTACCTGGCTCATATCCTAAATGTCCCCTACTTCTTGGGCATACCTTAAATTAGGATCCTTATCATCTATAGAAATTCCCTCTCATCTTTTCTATAGGAATATTTTTTTTCCTCTTATCTCAAATTTTTTGAAAATTGTTCTTCCCTTCACCTTTATGATATAAGATTGGGAAAGAGTCTCTCTATTTAGAAAGTCTTAAGGACCGACAAATAAGGACTTTTAAGGTATCCTCCATAAATTGTAACATCAAGAACATTAATAAATGATATAGGAGAATAATGAAATATAATAATGCTAATGACAAATATAAATGTTTAGTAATAAATATAATATGTCCAAATTAATTTGAGGATGCCTCCTAAGACTTGCAACTCAAAGGCCTCTGAGGAATCATCCTCTAAAAAGAGAAAAGAACCTGAAACCTCTGAAGTACCTGATCCTGATGCTGCGGCCAAGGAATGGTGGGAGGAACATAAGAAAATCCTTCTAGATTTTATGGAAACCCTCGCCACAAAAGGAAACCCTGAACCTAGCTCATCTAGGAAGAAAGAAGTAATGGTGATTGATTTTATTAAGCTAAACCTTGATTCCTTTTGGGGGGAGGATCAGCCTGAGGTCATGGACAAGGCTGAGGCCTGGGTTTTATCCATAGAGAATGGTTTTTGTACCCTAGAGATACCCAATGAAAAGAAGGTCAAGTTCGTCACCCATATGCTTAAAGGAGGAGAAAAAATCTGGTGGGAAAACTACGGCGGGAATAAGGGCGAGGAAATATACAACATGGAGTGGGAAGTCTTCAAAAACCTCTTCACAGATCATTTTATGCCCATTGCCGAGAGGAAGAGGAAGGAGAAGATGTACATGGAGTTAAGGCAAGGTAGTCTTTCAGTAGCTGATTACACTCACAAGTTTAGGCCTCTGGAGCATTACGCACCCATCAGGACTGAAAACCGTCTTACTGAGCACTATGTTGACTACCTTTCCGCCCACCAAAAAACCCTATTCATAGCCTCTCATCCCAAAAGCATAGATGAAGCCCTATGTGATGGATCAAACTTTTTAGAATCCCTGCTCACTTAATGACCTAAGTGAGTTCATATGTGTTCAAATTATATGGAGTGTTCCAAGTGTTTTCCTAAAGTTCATGCCATTTTGAGGAATTTATTTGAGTGGTCATACAATTGATTTATTACACCAGAGTTGGATAGAGTGTTTACTGAATGATGCTAAACTTATGTATAAAATATGGTGACGATTGGGTACTCATAGAAAGGGATATTGAGATTTGAAAATGATGTCGAAAAGTATATAAGATGTATGATTGGCAATGGTCCAATTATTTTATCTTAGGCTTTGATCAATATCTTTGCCGCGCTACCTTGATAGTGGCTAGATCCCTAGCACATGCTCTATGCCATGGATCGACTTAAGTGAGTAGGTTCTCAGACCCTCAGATGTAAGATCGGACAGTCTAGAGCCTTTCTCCTAACCCAGTCTTGATGCAGGTAGTGGGAGGAGAGGCCACGCTAATCAACACCCATCCACGATGTGGATCGTGGGGCGAAGGTGGAACTAATTGAGGAATCATAAGTAGAGCAGATCGTGGGGAGGCCCAATCGTCCCACACTACATCACCACCGAGGTAGCTACTTTGACGAAGAAGTAGAGTGGAGGAAGTAGGTGTTATGAGGAGGAAGAGCGTCACAGTCACTGACGTTTTGTGATACAGCGGCAGAGGAGGCGTTGTCGGGGTTTTGGCCCAGGGTGGTTGTTGTGCGACACGTAGCGGTGCCCTGACCATACCACGGCTGGAACGCCGGATCGGACATAGACGGGCGTCGTGCGGTGAAGAAGCTAGGATAAGGAGGCATGGCTGGATCGATGTGGCAGCACCCGGAGCAACCCCTCGTGATGGAGGCGGCGGC
The DNA here is from genome assembly GCA_963693085.1 of Alisma plantago-aquatica. NCBI lineage: Eukaryota > Viridiplantae > Streptophyta > Magnoliopsida > Alismatales > Alismataceae > Alisma > Alisma plantago-aquatica. The sequence goes on from OY856414.1 coordinate 481,501,295, forward strand.
TTCTGTAGCTACGAGGAGAAGCCTCCGCAAGGAGAGAGAAGGAGACAGTCACTTGCTGGAGCAGACCCATGCGACGGTGCCCTCAGGAAACGGAGGCGAGCAGCGCTGTGGACAGGAGTAGACGATCGCAATGTGTGCGGAACCCCGGTGGCATTGGGCTGAAGAACTGGAAAGCCATCCCACTCAGAATAGGAGGAGAAGAGGCAGCCAGTCATTGCCTTGGCTGCGGTGGCTTTGTGCTGCGGGATCCTTAGAAGGTGAAGGAGAGGTCGGTGTCTCTGTTGCCTTACCTTCACGGTGGCAGGGTCGTGAGACAGAAGGTGGTGGCATCCCAGTGGTGGCAGGTCCCTTGCCGATCTCCCGGCCATGGCGGCGTCGGACGTGGAGGACGGTCGGTTCCTCGCCGACTGAGAGCCGTGCGACGTCGTCTCCGCAAGACAGAGGCGCGGCAGGATGCGTCACATGAGAAGAAAGGGGAGGATGGGTGAACCAGGTCCCAATCAGAGAACCAGAATGGGTTCAAAACCCTGAACCTGCGGGCCCGTCTGTGCCCCAAGAAGAACCAGCGCGCCCCTAAAGTGGACACGTGGCATCATCCCATAGGCCAACGAGGTAATTATCTTCAAGAAATCTCAAGTCTTGTATAAATCATAGGAAATAGTACGAATGTCAGAAAAATACATATAATATACCAAATGGTTCAGAAAAATGCATAGAATAAGATGGAACCATCATATAAGGCTTTTGATGCACTAATATCAGAAATATTATGTAAGATGTGTAATGCTTGTTTAATGGATAATAATTAGCAAACGATGACATAAAATTATGGAAAAATGTCAGTAACTCCATAATAATGTTTATAATGCACCTGATGTCTGTAATCATGATGCTGATGAACGAAAGCATGTATTTTTTTCTCTATATGGCTAGTTAGGGCTAATAACCCTAAATAATATGTAATTAATGCATACATGCTCAATAAATGATGAAATTTACAGAGTAAGCTCATATCAGTATCTGGAACCTCAGAATTAAATATGAGATCAATATGATACACATAATCTATGTTATACGAAGATGACCCATAATACACATGATGAAACCCTAAATCGAGTAATACAAGTAACTAGTGTTAATATGTGCACAAAAAGGACATGGAACCTAATGTTCAGATGATGAACTTTGATAATGAGATGTAATCTAGAAAATGACATCAGTGAGATAATCACAAGACAGGAATACAAATAATCATGAGAATACCATAATGAGATAAGAGAAACCCTAATGGACATAATTAGGGTTAAGATGAGATATAATAAGATGAGAACCTGATGATAGTATATGGTCTTGTCTTAATCAGGTTTAACAAAGAAATAGATGACATGAGGAATATGTGATGATTAGGTTTCTCTTGATCAAGGTACGCCATTACCTCTTACTTGGCTTATTATACAATATGCTTGTGTTATATGGTAGTACAAACTTGACATATGATATTGATTGAAATGATTGTTCTTGTATGATATGTTGCATGATTTTCAATACTTATTGCTATGAACACATGAAACATAAGATATCTGGTCCATTATATGATAGCACTAAATCTCTTTGGTAGAATAGTGCATTGATGAAAGTACTAAATCTCTTTGGCAGAATAGTACATGTGAGCACTAAATCTCTTTGCCAGAATAGTGCATTTATGAAGTACTAAATCTCTTTGGCAGAATAGTACATGTGAGCACTAAATCTTTTTGGTAAAATAGTGCATGTGGTTGATCAAGTTTACATATAATGGAAATGTGCCTAAAATATGTGTTCTCTTCTGGTAACAAATATCTTTTTGCAACTATACGTCTTTTCTTATATTTTGTTTAATGCTGCCAAGTATTAATTTTATCTTATTGCCAAGATATAATGAGAGGTATATAAAAGACACGTAGGCGTACTCAGTACAATATTCTTGAAATATTGTACTGACATGTACTGCATGTAATCTTTTGTATAGGTTGTGGTTATGCTCTTGAAGATCCAGGATAGTTGAGAGTTGTGTGGCGAGCTGATGTACAGGTGGACCTTTTGTCTTAAGATCCTGCAGTTTAGATGTAGTACATGTATATGTATAAGCTTACCTTTCAATATGTAATATCAAATGTTGTAACAATTCATGTTGTAATTATATGTTGAATGGTGAATATGTGTGTATGGTTTTATTATTGTTCATGTACATGTGCTACTGATTATTTCCTTCTGACTCCCTTGATTTTCTCTTTCTTAGCCTAGTGTGGGTGTTTAAATTGGGCTTATCACTGAGGTGAGGTTTCAATTTGGACATCTCACATTAGATTATGTTTTAGAAAATCTGGGGACATCACAGGTGGTATCAGAGCATGAACAATAGCAAAGCCTGACATTTACTCATTATGCAACTCAAAACTAAAGAACCTTGAACTTAATAATCTTTAGGGTTAGATTAGTCATCTTTTACAAACTAGATCTGACCTAGCCTCTAGGTTAGCACCTAGATGTTCGAGAACTAGGTCTAGACTAGTGCTTGTGGCATAGCAAGTCCTTAGATGTCGTTCTTTCCTTGTAGTGTAGCGGTATGGGACGTTGCACTATTTGGAAATGGCTTGCATCAAGGGAAGAGAAACCCTAGACATATTGCACACATTGTCTAGAGTAGCTACACTAGTCTACCCCTTGTTCTCACCCTTTTCACTAGTTTTCATGGCATTGTACTCTCTACAATGTGTGGGACACTCGTTTTCTGGATTTGGTTTTTGATTCCAAACAGATCGAACCTCGATAGTTTTCTCTGACGCTTGTTTTATCGGAGAAAAAATATATAATATTTTATTAGGTATATGTATTACAAAAATTTGTCCCCACACATGTACGAGTAGGAGGTGGTCATGCAACCTAAGTGAAAGTGAATGACATCAGTCTAGAAGAGAGAGTAGTTCTAGATTAGATGTCAAGAGCCTTGTTAGATTTTATGATAGATGGAATAGATGATATAAGTTTTGATGATGATGTAAGTCTTACATAGATGACATAAGAGGGTTATGATGATATATGTTTGTCTTCGAGGACTTAAGTTCATTTTTGAGAATGCAAGATGAGCTTTGATGATGCAAGTAACTAGGCTTTTATGAGATAAGATATGTTAAGTTAAGATAAGGTTGTGAGTTAGCATGAGCCTCAAGTTCTTTTACGAAGGAGGACCTCTAGTGGTAGGACTAGTTTTGGGGTTAGCTCAAGAGAGAGAGAGACCCACAGGGAAAAGGTCAGAGAACCTAGACTCCACGATATGAGAAATATGAGATATGTGATATGATATGCCCTAAGCTAGACTACTCCTGAGTGATTGAGTTGAGTCGCTGTATGTATGATTCCTATAATCTTCCTGAACCCTAGATGTCCTTGGGAGGACCAAACCCTAGAGATAGAGAGAGGCTGGTTATATGTGCATATGTGAACATCAATATGAGTGCCCACCATCTGGGTGAGGGAGAGAGAGTCCCAAGACCCTGGAGGAGGTAGCTAAGTTAGTTCTCTGAAGCCTCATGCTCGGGTTGGTGGTTTCCCACATAGGAATCTAGTGGTATATATAAGAGAGTTTTGGGTAAGCATGTTTCATGGGTAGATGCCTATGAAGAGTATGTCATAGCATGTTTTGCTTGTGCTTATGTGGCTAGAGCTTGTAAGGCTATCTCTAGTGCCAATGAGGTATACATGTGAACCCTAGACTATGAGAGGGAAGATAAGTTTTTGTTTATGAGATACGCATAGGGTTGAGTTAGCTCAGAGTGACTAAGCATGGAACTACCCTCATGATATGGGTTAGGAGAACCTCAGTTGTACTAGATAAAGTTTTCATATATGTTTGATAAGCCACTCACGTAAGTTTGATTAGCACAACCATGATATAATATAGGTAAGGATGTGATCTAACCTTGAGATGTGATATATATACATGATATGATGGAAACCTAGAGATGGTTTAATAGATGTTAACACATATATGGTTAACCATATACATGAATAATGATGATAATGTGAAATTGTTGGTTAATCTCGTGATGAAATCACCAATAAAGGTTACAGTTTATTATGAACAACGAAATGAGATCATGTAGATGAAACATGTTATAAGAGGTGTTAATATTAATGCTTAATAAAGATGAAAAATATATAGTTTGACAGTTAACACAACATAATGTTGATGACACCTTGATAATGGGTTAACTTGGGTTAACTCCTTTAGAACATGGTAATATGAAGTTGAATAATAATGCATGGGTGACGATAAGGAAGCAACCCTAATATATGAGATATATCATGACATAACCTAAGCTTCTAAACCCTTGTTTGAGCCTTTTATGGAGTGAGGTTTCACCCTTGATGCTTTTGAAACCTCGTAGTAGTGCTTGGATACATGGTACTAAGCAACCTTTGTGGATATGTTACACATAGAATGGTTCCTACAAATGGATGAGAGCAAGATAAGGTTTTCCCTGGAAGTATGAGTATGGTTTACTTTCGAGGACGAAAGTTCTTTTAAGATGTATATGATGTGAAAGACTAAAATTTTGGCTTAATTTCGAGGACGAAATTTCTTTTGAGGTGTAGAATGTGATGGATCGAACTTTTTAGAATCCCTGCTCACTTAATGACCTAAGTGAGTTCATATGTGTTCGAATTATATGGAGTGTTCCAAGTGTTTTCCTAAAGTTCATGCCATTTTGAGGAATTTCTTTGAGTGGTCATACAATTGATTTATTACACCAGAGTTGGATAGAGTGTTTATTGGATGATGCTAAACTTATGTATAAAATATGGTGACGATTGGGTACTCATAGAAAGGGATATTGAGATTTGAAAATGATGTCGGAAAGTATATAAGATGTATGATTGGCAATGGTCCAATTATTTTATCTTAGACTTTGATCAATATCTTTGCCGCACTACCTTGATAGTGGCTAGATCCCTAGCACATGCTCTATGCCACAGATCGACTTAAGTGAGTAGGTTCTCAGACCCTCAGATGTAAGATCGGACAGTCTAGAGCCTTTCTCCTAACCCAGTCTTGATGCAGGTAGTGGGAGGAGAGGCCACGCTAATCAACACCCATCCACGATGTGAATCGTGGGGCGAAGGTGGAACTAATTGAGGAATCATAAGTAGAGCAGATCGTGGGGAGGCCCAGTCATCCCACACTACATCACCACCGAGGTAGCTACTTTGACGAAGAAGTAGAGTGGAGGAAGTAGGTGTTATGAGGAGGAAGAGCGTCACAGTCACTGACGTTTTGTGATACAGCGGAAGAGGAGGCGTTGCCGGGGTTTTGGCCCAAGGTGGTTGTTGTGCGACACGTAGCGGTGCCCTGACCATACCACGGCTGGAATGCCGGATCGGACATAGACGGGCGTCATGCGGTGAAGAAGCTAGGATAAGGAGGCATGGCTGGATCTATGCGGCAGCACCCGGAGCAGCCCCTCGTGATGGAGGCGGCGGCTTCTGTAGCTACGAGGAGAAGCCTCCGCAAGGAGAGAGAAGGAGACGGTCACTCGCTGGAGCAGACCCATGCGACGGTGCCCTCACAAAATGGAGGCGAGCAGCGCTGTGGAGGGGAGCAGACGATCGCAATGTGTGCGGAACCCCGGTGGCATTGGGCTGAAGAACTGGAAAGGCAGCCCACTCAGAATAGGAGGAGAAGAGGCAGCCAGTCATTGCCTTGGCTGCGGTGGCTTTGTGCTGTGGGATCCTTGGAAGGTGAAGGAGAGGTCGGCGTCTCTGTTGCCTTACCTTCACGGTGGCGGGGTCGTGAGACAGAAGGTGGCGGCATCCTAGTGGTGGCAGGTCCCTTGCCGATCTCCCGGCCATGGCGGCGTCGGACATGGAGGACGGTCGGTTCCTCGCCGGCTGAGAGCCGTGCGACGTCATCTCCGCAAGACAGAGGCGCAGCAGGATGCGTCACGCGAGAAGAAAGGGGAGGATGGGTGAACCAGGTCCCAATCAGAGAACCAGAACGGGTTCAAAACCCTGAACCGGCGGGCCCGTTTGTGCCCCAAGAAGAACCAGCGCGCCCCTAAAGTAGACACCTGGCAGCATCCCATAGGCCAACGAGGTAATTATCTTCAAGAAATCTCAAGTCTTGTATAAATCATAGGAAATAGTACAAATGTCAGAAAAATACATATAATATACCAAATGGTTCAGATAAATGCATAGAACAAGATGGAACCATCATATAAGGCTTTTGATGCACTAATATCAGAAATATTATGTAAGATGTGTAATGCTTGTTTAATGGATAATAATTAGCAAACGATGACATAAAATTATGGAAAAAATGTCAGTAACTCCATAATAATGTTTATAATGCATCTGATGTCTGTAATCATGATGCTGATGAACGAAAGCATGTATTTTTTCTCTATATGGCTAGTTATGGCTAATAACCCTAAATAATAAGTAATTAATGCATACATGCTCAATAAATGATGAAATTTACAGAGTAAGCTCATATCAGTATCGGGAACCTCAGAATTAAATATGAGATCAATATGATACACATAATCTATGTTATATGAAGATGACCCATAATACACATGATGAAACCCTAAATCGAGTAATACATGTAACTAGTGTTAATATGTGAACAAAAAGGACATGGAACCTAATGTTCAGATGATGAACTTTGATAATGAGATGTAATCTAGAAAATGACATCAGTGAGATAATCACAAGACAGGAATACAAATAATCATGAGAATACCATAATGAGATAAGAGAAACCCTAATGGACATAATTAGGGTTAACATGAGATATAATAAGATGAGAACCTGATGATAGTATATGGTCTTGTCTTAATCAGGTTTAACAAAGAAATAGATGACATGAGGAATATGTGATGATTAGGTTTCTCTTGATCAAGGTACGCCATTACCTCTTACTTGGCTTATTATACAATTTGCTTGCGTTATATGGTAGTACAAACTTGGCATATGATATTGATTGAAATGATTGTTCTTGTATGATATGTTGCATGATTTTCAATACTTATTGCTATGAACACATGAAACATAAGATATCTGGTCCATTATATGATAGCACTAAATCTCTTTGGTAGAATAGTGCATTGATGAAAGTACTAAATCTCTTTGGCAGAATAGTACATGTGAGCACTAAATCTCTTTGCCAGAATAATGCATTTATGAAGTACTAAATCTCTTTGACAGAATAGTACATGTGAGCACTAAATCGCTTTGGTAGAATAGTGCATGTGGTTGATCAAGTTTACATATAATGGAAATGTGCCTAAAATATGTGTTCTCTTCTGGTAACAAATATCTTTGTGCAACTATACATCTTTTCTTATATTTTGTTTAATGCTGCCAAGTATTAGTTTTATGTTATTGCCAAGATATGATGAGAGGTATATAAAAGACACGTAGACGTACACAGTACAATATTCTTGAAATATTGTGATGACGTGTACCGCATGTAATCTTTTGTATAGGTTGTGGTTATGCTCTTGAAGATACAGGATAGTTGAGAGTTGTGTGGTGAGCTGATGTACAGGGGGACCTTTTGTCTTAAGATCCTGCAGTTTAGATGTAGTACATGTATATGTATAAGCTTACCTTTCAATATGTAATATCAAATGTTGTAACAATTCATGTTGTAATTATATGTTGAATGGTGAACATGTGTGTATGGTTTTATTATTGTTCATGTACATGTGCTACTGATTGTTTCCTTCTGACTCCCTTGATTTTCTCTTTGTTAGCCTAGTGTGGGTGTTTAAATTGGGATTATCACTGAGGTGAGGTTTCAATTTGGACATCTCACATTAGATTAAGTTTTAGAAAATCTGGGGACATCACACCCTAGATATGGCCCTGAAGAAGGAGAGAGAGCAGGTCATCCAGAAACCTTCTAACATGGGATACTTAGGGTTAACCACAACTGAAGAGGACAAGTATAGAAAGTTCCATCCTGGCCATAACAATAATGGATCAAGGAAACGAGGGGGTTCAGGAAAGGGAGGACAGAAAAACTATCAGAACCAGCCGAGGATGAATCATCCCAAGTGCAAGACTTGTGGGCGTTTCCATGGTGGGGTATGCCGCCACACTAAGGCAGTCTGCTATAACTACAAGAAGGAGGGTCATTTCGTCACAAGTGCCCCACTGCCTCCATCTTTGGAAATCCTGCGGCTGGTGCTCTATAGCCTCAGGGACACCGCAATGGCCGGGTATTTGCAGTAAATGCAGAAGAGGCCAAGGAAAATCCAAACCAGCTCTGTGAAGGTAACCTAATTTCTTTATAATTCAATATTTTGTTCAAGCCTTCAATTATTCATAATTTGATTACCTTATGTAGGCACTGTATTATTAAATGGTCATCCTGTTAAGGCTTTATTTGAATTTGGATCTACAAATACATTTATTTCTCGAACACTAGCATGTATATTACATCTTCATATAAGGGACTTGGGATATATTCTGGATGTGTCTACTCTGAGTGGCAAAAGTACTCACAACTTTACAGAAAACTGATGAACTCTCTCTTAAATATTAAAAATCATGATATGCCCATTGAATTCAATCTCTTAACTATGGAAGACTTTGATGTTATACCTAGTATGGACTGGCTATACACATACCATGCTCACATTGATTATAGAAACAAGATGGTCATTCTCTCTCAACCTCATTCTTATCCTGTAAAAATCCCTAGGGGAAGTGGATTCTGTAATATTATTATAATCTCCTCTCTTAAAGCTAAAAAGCTCATTTCTAAAGGATGTAAAGTCTTCCTCGCATTAGTCTCAAAGACCAGTCCTAGTAGCGGGTCTGTAGAAAGTCTGGAGGTGGTACGTGACTTCCCTGACATTTTTTCTGGAGGAGCTTCCTGGGCGGCCTCCCAATAGAGACATTGAGTTCTCCATAGATCTTCTTCCTGGAACCACTCCGATTTCTTGGGCACTGTATAGGATGTCTCTTGTTGAGCTTATGGAGTTGAAGAAATAGTTGCAAGAACTTCTCGACAAAGGTTTCATTCATCCTAGTGTTTCCCCATGGGGAGCTCTTGTTCTTTTCATTAAAAAGAAAGATGGTTCTATGCGTATGTGTATTGACTACCGCATGTTGAACCAAGCCACTATTAAAAATAAGTATCCTCTTCCTCGTATTGATGACCTCTTTGATCAGCTTCGTATTGCTAAAGTTTTCTCAAAGATTGATCTCTGTTCTGGATACCATCAACTTAAAATCAAGGATTCTGATATTTCTAAAGTTGCTTTTCGAACTCGTTATGGGCATTACAAATTTATGGTGATACCATTCGGGTTGACTAATGCACCAGGTGTCTTTATGAACCTGATGAACAAAGTCTTCCAACCTTACCTTGATGAGTTCGTGGTCATCTTTATTGATGATATCTTGATCTATTCTAATTCTATGGAAAAACACCGGGAACACTTGTGAGTAGTTCATGACATTCTTCGAACCCAGAAGTTTTATGGAAAATTTTCAAAATGTGAGTTGTGGATTGACAAGGTCATGTTTCTTGGACATGTCATTTCTGGAGGTAGTATATCTATTGATCCACCCAAAGTATCTGCTGTCATTGATTGGCAACCTCCTCGTAATCCTTCTAAAATTCGGAGTTTCTTGGGTCTGGCCAGATACTATCATCATTTTATTCCAAATTTCTCCAAAGTTGCACTTCCTCTAACCAAGCTTACTCAGAAGGATGAACACTTTATCTGGTCAGCTACGTGTGAGTCCAGTTTCCAGCAGTTAAAGCAGAAATTGACGTCTGCTACTGTTCTTGTTCTACCCTCTGGCAATGAAGGGTTTGTGATATTCACTGATGCTTCGAGGAATGGGTTAGGGTGTTTCCTGCAGCAGAATGGTAAGGTAGTGGCCTTTGCGTCTAGATATCTAAAACCCAATGAACTTAATTATCCCACCCATGATTTGGAATTAGCTGCAATCATTCATGCCCTCAAAATCTGGAGGCACTACATGTACGGGGCAACATTCGACATCTTCACTGATCAAAAAAACCTAAAGTACATCCTGACTCAGAAGGACTTGAATCTACGTCAACGCCGATGGATTGAATACCTAAAGGACTACGATTTCACTATTGCCTATCATCCGAGTAAGGCAAATGTAGTCGTTGATGCCCTTAGAAGGAAAAGGGAAGTGTGTGCATCTCTTTCTGTCCCTGAATGGAGGAACATGGAGGATCTAGTGGGCTGGAAACCGCAGTTTCTGCCTGATCGTGTGCATGTTAATAACATTTCCATCATGTCCAACTTGCATTTCGAACTTCTTGAGGCATAAAAGGCTAGTCTGGATCTTGCAGAGCTCTCTTCTCTCCTGTCAAAGCCACAAACGCATCTGTCCGTGGGCCTTGATGGTGGTCTTCATTACAAGAAGTGTATGTGGGTTCCTGAGCAGTCAACTGTAAAGAAAACAATTCTAAATAAGGCACATGGGTCTAAGTACACAGTTCATCCATGCACGAAGAAGATGTACAAAGACCTACAACGTCAGTTTTGGTGGACGGGCATGAAGCATGATATTGCCAATTTTTTGTCCAGGTGTTTGACATGCCAAAGGATCAAGGCCGAACATCAGAGACCATGCGGTCTACTACAACCCCTTGAGATCCCAGAATGGAAATGGGAACACATCACCATGGATTTTATGGTGGGATTACCCAGGACTAGGAAAGGATACGACGTTGCATGGGTCATAGTGGATCGTCTCACCAAGTCAGCTCATTTTCTTCCTGTGAAAACTACTACAAAGGTTTCTGAGTTGGGTGACCTCTACATACGAGAGATAGTACATCTGCATGGAGTCCCAACATCCATTGTCTCAGATAGGGACCCAAATTTCACATCAAAGTTGTGGAAGCAGGTTCAAGAGGAATTAGGCACCAAGTTGAACTTCAGTACAACCTACCATCCGCAAATAGACGGGCAGTCAGAGCGTACAGTACAGATTCTAGAGGATCTTCTGCGAGCTTGTGTTCTTGATTGGGAAGGCTCGTGGGACAATTACTTGCCTTTAGCTGAGTTTTCCTATAATAATAGCTATTAGGAAAGCATTGGGATGCCTCCCTATGAAGCTCTTTATGGTCGACCATGCAGATCACCTTTACACTGGAGCGACGTCGGAGAACATACCCTAATGATATCCAAGGAGATACAATTGTATATTGATAAGGTTGCTCTAATTAGGAAGAGGATGAAGCGGGCGTAGGATAGGCAGAAGTCTTATGCATATGCTCAACGTCAGGAATGGCAGTTCAAGGAAGGTGACCATGTTTTTCTGAAGAATTGGCCTATTCGAGCTTTGGCCAAGAATAAAGGAAAGCTCAATCCTCGTTATGTTGGACCCTTTGAGATTATAGAAAGGGTTGGTGAATGTGTCTATCGTCTTGCTTTGCCACCTCAGTATAGTGCCATGAATAATGTGTTTCATCTATCGTCAAGGACTCCAGTCATATCTTGAATCATGAGCCTCTCGAGTTGAAGGATGATTTGTTGTATGCTAAGTCCCCAGTCAGAATTCTTGACTTCAAGTCAAAGGAGCTTTGAAGTAATCGACGGATAGATATGGTGAAAGTTCTCTGGAGACACCATGATGAAACAGATGCCACCTGGGAATTAAAGACCGAAGTCGAGAAGAAGTATCCACATCTTTTACAGGATGCTTGAATTTTGGGGACAAAATTCTTAAAAGGAGGGGAGAATGTGATAGAGTGAGTTTATATATATATATATATATATATATATATATATATATATATATATATATATATATATATATATATATATATATATATATATATATGTTATTTAGTTTCTCTCCCCTACAATTTTAATTATTCCAATTATGCCCTCAATAATATCTCTCACTAAATTGATTAAATGGATTATCAATTTCACTTAAGATCATCCATAATATTACATAAAGTCAATAATACAAGCATTATGACATTTCATCATTTGACATAGTCAATAATCAAATTTTGACTCCAATCTTGCACCATAGCTACATCATAGCATTATAAATCTATGCCTAAAATCTCATTAAAATCGAATTTACCAATTTAGAGTTATTTTCATTTAAACATTATGTGTATTATGTCACCTAATATAGTCTAGGACCTAGGTTTTCGATTTATTTGGTCAAAATCTTGTGACGCGGCCCATTTTACTGCTTTGGCATGGTCCACTCACTGGGATTTAATCCCGGTCGTCTGATTAGATGGACACTGATCCACTTAGAATCCGAGGGTGAAGACCTCGTCTTCTACCTTCGAAAGACCCGGTCTCCGCCTGAAGTAGAACAGCCGACCTTCCAACAGCCCTCACGCCCGAACCTCACCTCCTCCTCGCGAGATATTTGGAGGACGACTCCCTCTCACCTGAGTGAGCCCAACGGTGGTGACCATGTCACCTATCTCCCTCAGATCAGGGAGAACGATCCCCCGCATTTCCGCACCTCTCACTGGTGGCAGCACACAAATTAGGGCTTAGTCCTCTACACCACCTCGCGTCTATTTAAGACCCCCAAAAGCTTCTCTGACCTTCCTTTAATATTTCCGCACTACCAATTCCACCGGGACATGCCCCCTTTTACCCAACCTCAAGAGAGCTTTTCCTCGCCTTTCTCGACTTCCCCCTCGCTCCAGTAGCTCTCTCCGTCCAATTGAACGAGACTACACCATCAAGGGACCACGGTGAGACAACCAACACCTTCGGTTGGAGCAGCAAAGGTCTAGAGGCCTGGGTCGACAAGCCTCATAGCTGAGCTCCAAAAGCTCCACCGTCGGTGAGGTTGGAGCCATCTCAGAGTTGCGAAAAGATCAAAAGAACATCAGCAGACCTCCACGAAGCTTTTGACTCCCTCAATCCAACTCGAGGGCAGGTAAACCTCAAATCCACTCTTCGACCCATTTTCAACCTGGTTTGATCAGAATACGACGCCCAAATCACCTTTTCCGATGAGTTTGACCTCCTCACAACCGCCGTCAGCCCGCAAACTCAACTCAATGGTCAGCGCAACCCAGCTCATCCTAGGAACCACCTTCGATCGAACTAGGTATCCCATGTTCCCTCGTTGTAGCTATGGCGTGAGCAGGAACTTTCAGACATATGTTTTTACCTTCTCGCCCTTACCATACACGGGCCCAACAAGGGAGTCAGGGGTATTCCTGACCTTAGATCTCAGCCTGACCCTCTTTGGACGAGCGCTTGCTCATGGGTCAGTGAGAGGGTCTGGTTGGTCGGATCCCTCACATGATCCGTGACGCAGAGCTCGCATATCTTTTTTATTTTCATTTAATTCCTTAAAATTTCCTGATTGGTCAGAACTTATGAAAACCCTAGAAAATGATAGGAATATCGAAATATATGGAACCTATACATCTTTTTGATCAGAAAAATGCAAGCTATTTAAATAAAATAATTCCAGGACCTAGATCTGACCTCTTTTTAGAAAATATGGTCTACAAGTCCTAATGACCCTTAATATTCATACATTGTGTAATAAGGGTCATAATTGATTTGAAATCTGCTTTGGGAATAGTTTAAACCCTAATTAGGATCTTGATCATCATGTTACTCGAAAACCTATCTAGGGAATACAGTTGATTCAATAATTGAGAAGAACCCTAATTTCTAGTTTTTCTCACCTTATTATGAATACTATGTACAATTTATGAAAAACCCTAATAAGTTAAATGTCCTTGAATAACCTGGACGACCCTAATCTCAGACCCCAACTCTGAATCATATGTATCCTAAAGTGGTATCCCAAATAACCTAAACCCTAATTATAATAATAATAATTAATGTTGATTGATGAGAAACCATGGTGACTTTAGGGTTTTGCTATATTTCAGGGTGATCTACTATCCTTCCCATAACCTAGGACTTGTGGAATCCAGATATGAGAATTAAAGGTAGGTGGATAAAATTATATGATTAGATTTTCTGGATGTTAATATATGTGTACTTTCTTGTGTGTATTTAAAATACATTGATGGATGTAGATGTTGATGTATGTATATTGACAATTTCTTCCTTGAACGATTAAGAATATGAATGAACAAGAAAAACGAAATGTAGTTACTAGTGGTGCTCATTAATCTCCCTATTAGAGAGGGAAGGTATTAATGTTGACTATCACCTCCCTAATGGTACAAGGTATGTAGGGAGATCCCTAATGGTATAAGGTACACAGGGATAGGGCCCGATATGTATGTTTGTGCTAAGTCCACCATAGTAATGCATATTCATTCTAAATGAGGCTAATAACTTGGGATTACCTAATTTTGCGCCTTTAAACAACATTTTCATTCTCTTTCTCCAATTTTGAGTATTTTATATACCAGCATAGTATAGCTTTTAATTCCACGTACCAACTTTGTTGATGTATTTGTTTCTTGTATTTTCTAGGTGCAAGCAAATGATGAAGCACTTCAAAGTACCAAAAGCCACTAAATAATGAGCCTGGAGGATAATAGATAGATCTCTACTTCTCACCTTGGTCATTTCAATTAGATAGTTTTCTTTTCTAGATGATGTAATAGGATGTTATAGATCTTATGTAATAATCATATTTTCTTTTATAGACTTATCATTCTTCCTCCTCATTTATCAGCATGTATGACTTTATGCTTTATCATTGAATGAAGTGTTGTGTGGCTATGAAATGATGATGTGGACATAATCTTGGCTTATCTCTATTTTTAGTTGACTATCTTGATTTCTTTTATTTTCCCTTTTCACATTTATAGATAGGAGTGCACACATATCTGTGTATGTCACTAAGGAAAGTATGTAGAAATTGAGGTCATCACAGTTGGTATCAGAGCCAATGTTCACACATCATAGCCACATGACTTTCATTCACCCTATTATGAGTCTTGGGTAGTCCTTGAGTTAGGGATGTGAAGGGCTGAGGTGATTAGGATAGCACCTACCTAAGGTCTGGATAAAGTCTCTGAGCCACTTTGCTTGGCAATCATGAGGTTACCTATAAGGAAGTGTGAGTCTACCTAGCTGATATCCTAAATGTCCCCTACTTCTTGGGCATACCTTAAATTAGGATCCTTCTCATCTATAGAAATTCCCTCTCATCTTTTCTATAGGAATTTTTTTTTCCTCTTATCTCAAATTTTTTGAAAATTGTTCTTCCCTTCACCTTTATGATATAAGATTAGGAAAGAGTCTCTCTATTTAGAAAGTCTTAAGGATCGACTAATAAGGACTTTTAAGGTATCCACCATAAATTGTAACACCAAGAACATTAATATATGACATAGGAGAATAATGAAATATCATAATGTTAATGACAAATATAATTGTTGAGTAATAAATCTAATATGTCCAAATTAATTTCAGGATGCCTCCTAAGACTCGCAACTCAAAGGCCTCTGAGGAATCGTCCTCTAAAAAGAGAAAAGAGCTTGAAACCTCTGAAGTACCTGATCCCGATGTTGCGGCCAAGGAAAGGTGGGAGGAACACAAGAAAATCCTTCTAGATTTTATGGAAACCCTCGCCAAAAAAGGAACCACTGAACCTAGCTCATTTAGGAAGAAAGAAGTAACGGTGATAGATTTTATTAAACTAAACCTTGATTCCTTTTGGGGGGAGGATCAGCCTGAGGTCATGGATAAGGCTGAGGCCTGGGTTTTATGCATAGAGAATGGTTTTCATACACTAGAGATACCCAATGATAAGAAGGTCAAGTTCGCCACCCATATGCTTAAAGGAGGAGCAAAACTCTGGTGGGAAAACTACGACGAGAATAGGGGTGAGGAAATAGGAAACATGGAGTGAGAAGCCTTAAAAAACCTCTCCACGGATCGTTTTATGCCCATAGCCGAGAGGAAGAGGAAGGAGAAGATGTACATGGAGTTAAGGCATGGTAGTCTTTCAGTAGCTGATTACACCCGAAAGTTTAGGCTTCTGGAGCGTTACACACCCATCAGGACTAAAAACCGTCTTACGAAGCACTATGTTGACTGCCTTTCCGCCCACCTAAATGCCCTAGTCATAGCCTCTTGTACCAGAAGCATAGATGAAGCCCTAGATATGGCCCTCTAGCAGGAGAGAGAGCAGGGCATGCAGAAACCTTCTAGCATGGGATACTTAGGGTTAACCACAACTGAAGAGGACAAGTCTAGAAAGTTCCATCCTGGCGATAACAATAAGGGATCAGGAAAAAGAGGAGGTTCAGGAAAGGGAGGATAGAAAAACTACCAGAACCAGCTGAAGATGAATCATCCCAAGTTCAAGACTTGTGGGCATTTCCATGGTGGGGTATGCCGCCACACCAAGTGAGTCTACTATAACTACAAGAAGGAGGGTCATTTCATCACCAAGTGCCCCACTCCCTCCATCTTTGGCAATCCTACGGTTGGTGTTCTGAAACATCAGGGACACCGCAATGGCAGGGTATTTGCAGTAAATGTAGAAGAGGCCAAGGAAAATCCAATCCATCTCTGTGAAGGTAACCTAATTTCTTAATAATTCAATATCTTGTTCAAGCCTACAATTATTCATAATTTGATTACCTTATGTAGGCTTTGTATTATTAAATGGCCATCCTGTTATGGCTTTATTTGACTTTGGATCTACAAATACATTTATTTATAGAACCCTGGCATCTATATTACATCTTCATATAAGGGACTTGGGATATATTCTGGATGTGTCTACTCCGAGTGGCAAAATACTCACAACTTTACAGAAAACTGAAAAACTCGCTCTTAAATATGAACATCATGATATGCCCTTTGAATTCATTCTCTTAACTATGGAAGACGTTGATGTTATACTTGGTATGGACTGGCTATACACATACCATGCTCACATTGATTGTAGAAACAAGATGGACATTCTCTCTCAACCTCATTCTTATCCTATAAAAATCCCTAGGGGAAGCATATTCTGTAATAATATTATAATCTCCTCTCTTAAAGCTAAAAGGCTAATTTCTAAAGGATGTAAAGTCTTCCTCACATTAGTCTCAGATACCAGTACTAGTAGCGGGTCTGTAGAAAGTCTGGAGGTGGTACGTGACTTCCCTGACATTTTTCCGGAGGAGCTTCCTAGGCGGCCTCCCAATATAGACATTGAGTTCTCCATAGATCTTCTTCCTGGAACCACTCCGATTTCTAGGGCACCATATGGGATGGCTCCTGCTGAGCTTATGTCGTTGAAGAAACAGTTGCAAGAACTTCTCGACAAATGTTTCATTCGTCCTAGTGTTCCCCCTGGGGAGCTCCTGTTCTTTTCGTTAAAAAGAAAGATGGTTCTATGCGTATGTGTATTGACTACCGCATGTTGAACCAAGCCACTATTAAAAACAAGTATCCACTTCCTCGTATTGATGACCTCTTTGATCAGCTTTGTACTACAAAAGTTTTCTCAAAGATTGATCTCCATTTTGGATACCATCAACTTAAAATCAAGGATTCATATATTTCTAAAACTGCTTTTCGAACTCGTTATGGGCATTACGAATTTCTGGTGATGCCATTCAGGTTGACCAACACACCAGGTGTATTTATGAACCCGATGAACAAAGTCATCCAACCTTACCTTGATGAGTTCATGGTCGTCTTTATTGATGATATCTTTATCTATTCCGATTCTATGGAAAAACACCGGGAACACTTGCGAGAAGTTCTTGACATTCTTCAAACCCAGAAGTTTTATGGAAAACTTTCAAAATGTGAGTTCTAGATTGACATGGTCATGTTTCTTGGACATGTCATTTCTGGAGGTTTTATATTTGTTGATCCCGTCAAAGCCTCTGTTGTCCCTGATTGGCAACCTCCTCGTAATCCTTCTAAAATTCGGAGTTTCTTGGGTCTGGCCAGATACTATCATCATTTTATTCTAAATTTCTCCAAAGTTTCACTTCCTCTAACCAAGCTTACTCAGAAGGATGAAGACTTTATCTGGTCAGCTACGTGTGAGTCCAGTTTCCAGCAGTTAAAGCAAAAATTGATGTCTGCTCCTGTTCTTGTTCTACCCTCTGGAAATGAAGGGTTTGTGATATTCATTGATGCTTCGAGGAATGGGTTAGGGTGCGTCCTGGAGTAGAATGGTAAGGTAGTGGCCTTTGCTTCTAGACAGCTAAAACCCAATGAACTTAATTATCCCACCCATGATTTGGAATTAGCTGCAATCATTCATGCCCTTAAAATATGGAGGCACTACCTGTACGGGGCAACATTCGACATCTTCACCGATCACAAAAGCCTAAAGTACATCCTGACTCAGAAGGACTTGAATATACGTCAACGCCGATGGATTGAATATCTAAAGGACTACAATTTGACTATTGCCTATCATCCGGGTAAGGCAAATGTAGTCGCTGATGCCCTTAGCAGGAAAAGGGCAGTGTGTGCATCTCTTTCTGTCCCTGAATGGAGGAACATGGAGGAGCTAGTGGGTTGGAAACCGCAGTTTCTGTCTGATCGTGTGCATGTTAATAACATTTCCATCACGTCCAACTTGCATTTTGAACTTCTTGAGGCACAAAAGGCTAGTCTCGATCTTGCAGAGCTCTCTTCTCTCCTGTCAAAGCCGCAAACACAACTGTCTGTGGGCCTTGATGGTGGCCTTCGTTACAAGAATCGTATGTGGGTTCCTGAGTAGTCAACTGTAAAGACAACAATTCTAAATGAGGCACATGGGTATAAGTACACAGTTCATCCAGTCACGACAAAGATGCACAAAGACCTACAACGTCAGTTTTGGTGGAGGGGCATGAAGCATGATATTGCTGATTTTGTGTCTAGGTGTCTAACATGCCAAAGGATCAAGGCCGAACATCAAAGACCAGACAGTCTACTACAACCCCTTGAGATCCCAAAATGGAAATGGGAACACATCACCATGGATTTTGTGGTGGGATTACCCAAGACCAGGAAAGGATACAACGTTGCATGGGTCATAGTGGATCGTCTCACCAAGTCAGCTCATTTTCATCCTGTGAAAACTACTACAAAGGTTTCTGAGTTGGCTGACCTCTACATACGGGAGATAGTACGTCTGCATGGATTCCCAGTGTCTATTGTCTCAGACAGGGACCCAAAGTTCACATCAAAGCTGTGGAAGCATGTTCAAGAGGAATTGGGCACCAAGTTGAACTTCAGTACAACCTACCATCTGCAAACAGACAGGCAGTCAGAGCGTAAAGTACAGATTTTAGAGGATCTTATGCGAGATTGTGTTCTTAATTGGGAAGGCTCGTGGGACTATTACTTGCCTTTAGCTGAGTTTGCCTATAATAATAGCTATCACGCAAGCATTGGGATGCCTCCCTATGAAGCTCTTTATGGCCGACCATGCAGATCACATTTACACTGGGACGATGTCAGAGAACATACCCTGATGAAATCCGAGGACATACAGTTGTATACTAATAAGGTTGCTCTAATTAGGCAGAGGATGAAGTGGGCGCAGGATAGGAAGAAGTCTTATGCAGATGCTCATCGTCAGGAATGACAGTTCAAGGAAGGTGACCATGTTTTTCTGAAGATTCGGCCTATTCGAGCTTTGGCCAAGAACAAAGGACAGCTCAGTCCTCGTTATGTTGGACCCTTCGAGATTCTAGAAAGGGTTGGTGAATGTTCCTATCGTCTTGCTTTGCCACCTCAGTATAGTGCCATGCATAATGTGTTTCATGTATCTAATCTAAAGCCCTATGTTAAGGACTCCAGTTATATCTGGAATCATGAGCCTCTCGAGTTGAAGGATGATCTGTCGTATGTTGAGTCCCCAATCAGAATTCTCGACTTCAAGTCAAAGGAGCTTCAAAGTAATCGACGTATGGATATGGTGAAAGTTCTATGGAGCCACCATGATGAAACAGATGCCACCTAGGAATTAAAGACTGAGGTCGAGAAGAAGTATCCACATCTTTTACAGGATGCTTGAATTTTGGGGACAAAATTCTTAAAAGGAGGGGAGAATGTGATAGAGTGAGTTTATATATATATGTTATTTAGTTTCTCTCTCCTACAATTTTAATTATTCCAATTATGCCCTCAATCATATCTCTCACTAAATTGATTAAATGGATTATCAATTTCACTTAAGATCATCCATAATATTACATAAAGTCAATAATACAAGCATTATGACATTTAGTCATTTGACATAGTCAATAATCAAATTTTGACTCCAATCTTGCACCATATCTACATCATAGCATTATAAAGCTATGAATAAAATCTCATTACAATCAGATTTACCAATTTAGAGTTATTTACATTTGAAAATTATGTGTATTATGTCACCTAATATAGTCTAGGACCTAGGTTTTCGATTTATTTGGTCAAAATCTTGTCATGCTGCCCATTTTACTGCTTTAGCACAGTCCACTCACTGGGATTTAATCCCATCCGTCCGATTAGATGGACACTGATCTACTCAGGATCTGATGGTGAAGACTCGTGGTCTACCTTTGAAAGACCCAGTCTCTGCCTGAAGCAGAACAGCTGACCTCACGCCCGAACCTCACCTCCTCCTTGTGAGATATTTGGAGGACAACTCCCTCTCACTCGAGTGAGCCCAACGATGGTGACCATGTCACCTAACTCCCTCGAATTAGGGAGAATGATTCCTCACATTTCTGCACCTCTCACTGGTGGCAGTGCACAAATTAGGGCTTAGCCCTCTACACCACCTCGCGTCTATTTAAGACCCCCAAAAGCTTCTCCGACCTTCCTTTAATATTTCTGCACTACCAATTCCACCGGGACTTGCCCCCTTTTCCACGACCTCAAGCGTGCTCTGGCTCACCTTTCTCGACTTCCCCCTCGCTCCAGTAGCTCACTCCGTCCAATTGAACGGGACTACACCATAAGGGGACCTCGACGAGACAACCAACACCTTCGGTTGGAACAGTCAAGGTCTAGAGGCCTGGGTCGACAAGCCTCGTAGCTGAGCTCCAAAAGCTCCATCTCAGAGCTGCGGCAAGATCACAAGCACATCAGCAGACCTCCGTGAACCTTTTGACTCCCTCAATCCAACCCGAGGGCAGGTTAACCTCAACTCCACTCTTCGACCCATTTTCAACCTGGTTTGATTGAAATACGACGCCCAAACCACCTTATCTGATGAGTTCGACCTCCTCACAACTGTCATCATCCCGCAAACTCAAATCAATGGTCAGTGTAACCCAACTCATCCTAGGAACCACCTTCCATCGAACTAGGTATCCCTTGTTCCCTCGCTGCAGCTATGGCACAAGTAGGAACTTTCAGATAGATGCTTTTACCTTCTCGCCCTTACCCATACACGGGCCCAACAAGGGAGTCAGGGGTATTCCTGACCTTAGATCTCAGCCTGACCCTCTTTGGACGAGCACTTTCTCGTAGGTCAGTGAGAGGGTCCGGTTGGTCGGATCCCTCGCATGATCCGTGAGGCAGAGCTCGCATATCTTTTTTTTATTTTTGTTTAATTCCTTAAAATTTCCTGATTGGTCAGAACTTATGAAAACCCTAGAAAATGATAAGAATATCAAAATATTTCGAACCTATACATCTTTTTCATCAGAAAATCCAAGCTATTTAAATAAAATAATTCCAGGACCTAGATCCGACGTCTTTTCAGAAAATATGGTCTACAAGTCCTAATGACCCTTAATATTCATACATTGTGTAATAAGGGTCATAATTGATTTGAAATCTGCTTTGGGAACAGTTTAAACCCTAATTAGGATCCTGATCATCATGTTACTCGAAAACCTATCTTGGGAATATAGTTGATTCAATAATTGAGAAGAACCCTAATTTCTAGTTTTTCTCACCTTATTATGAATATTATGTACAATTTATGAAAAACCCTAATAAATAAAATTTCCTTGAATAACCTAGACGACCCTAATCTCAGACCCCAACTCTGAATCATATGTATCCTAAAGTTGTATCCCAAATAACCTAAACCTTAATTATAATAATAATAATTAACGTTGATTGATGAGAAACCATGGTGACTTTAGGGTTTTGCTATATTTCAGGGTGATCTAATATCCTTCCCATAACCTAGGACTTGTGGAATCTAGATCTGAGAATTAAAGGTACGTGGATATAATTATATGACTAGATTTTCTAGATGTTAATATATGTGTACTTGCTTGTGTGTGTTTGAAATACATTGCTGGATGTAGATGTTGATGTATGGATATTGACAATTTCTGCGTCGAACGATTAAGAATATGAATGAACAATAAAAATGAAATGTAGTAACTAGTGGTTCTCATTAATATCCCTATTAGAGAGGGAAGGTATTAATGTTGACTAGCACCTCCCTAATGGTACAAGGTACGTAGGGAGATCCCTAATGGTACAAGGTACGTAGGGACATCCCTAATGGTACAAGGTACTCAGGGATAGGGCCCAATATGTATGTTTGTGCTAAGTCCATCATAGTAATGTATATTCATTCTAAATGAGGCTAATAACTTGGGATTACCTGATTTTCCGCCTTTAAATAACATTTTCATTCTCTTTCTCCAATTTTGAGTATTTTATATACCATCATAGTATAGCTTTTAATTCCACGTACCAACTTTGTTGATGTATTTGTTTCTCATATTTTCTAGGTGCAAGCAAATGATGAAGCACTTCAAAGTACCAGAAGCCACTAAATAATGAGCCTGGAGGATAATAGATAGATCTCTACTTCTCACCTTGGTCATTTTAGTTAGATAGTTGTCTTTTTTAGATGATGTAATAGGATGTTATAGATCTTATGTAATAGTCATATTTTCTTTTATAGACTTATCATTCTTCCTCCTCATTTATCAGCATGTATGACTTTATCCTTTATCATTGAATGAAGTGTTGTGTGGGTTTCAACTGATGATGTGGACGTAATCTTGGCTTATCTCTATTTTTAGTTGACTATCTTGATTTCTATTAATTTCCCTTTTGACATTTATAGATATGAGTGCACGCATATCTGTGTATGTCACTAAGGAATGTATGTAGAAATTGGGGTCGTCACATATGCTTTGTACATGATGGAACTCTATATTATGACATGAGATGTCTTTTACCTACTTATGAGGTGGATGTATGTGTTGGGCATTTATGAGGTGACTAGTTTGTATAATCTAACTATACATTCTACTTGCCTTTACATTAAACATGCTATGTGATCCAATAGAACTAGAGTAGTGTAATTGCATTTCTTTTGGGTTATGTACCCTTATTATATTTTTGGGATGGAGGTGGCCCCATACCCAGGTTTCAAATTTATGAGGTTTGGCCCACTTTATATATATATTTGAGAGTTTGGTTATGTGCCATTTTCTATCACGTTTCAAGTTTATGAGGCATGGCTGACTTTGTCTTTATATTGTTCTAGGGCTATGTTTATCTCGCATGCATGATGATGATGATTATTGATGATGGGTTATGTGCCCTGATTCCTTATATGTGCTTATGTGGCACTTCTTGATATGTTGTTTTTATGACATGTATCTCTTTTTGTGATTCTTTTCTCTTGATACCCACTTGGGTGATACTTTTATTTTCTATGGGAATCTTGTTTATTTTGATGTCCTTTATTCCATGCATTGCTCAACTTCCTTTTTAGTATGCACATACCAACCTTTGTTGATGTTTCCTTTTCTTCTCTTCTTTTTGGGGTATGCTTCCAAACCTAGGTGGAGGACTTGGATGATATGGCATGAAGTTATGGACTTAGCTTAAGGAGATAAAGCTTGGAGAAAGAGTTGTTATGGTTTAGACTTCCCTCTATCTTAGATCCTTATGTGGTATCATACATGTAAACCCTTTGTGGGAGATTAAGATATGCTTTTTTAATCTCTTGTTGAAAAGTTGAATATAGTCATTATATTCATTCATTACTATACTTCAGTTGTTTTGAATACCACTAATAAGATTTGAAAATTTTACACCCACTCCATCATACCTTTTTGGGTGTGATTGGATTGGAGGTTTTATTCTTCAAATTTTTAGTAGGGAGTGGATCCCCTCTAGGTCCCACTCTTTATGGAGATCATGCAGAAGAGGTGGGGATCAACAAGAGAGACAGTATCCGACAAGGTTGGTAGTGTTGTTGGATGTCTTTTGTTGATCGAGTCCTAGTGTCATCCATGTACACTCGGGTCCTTAGGGATGTTTTGTGGACATGCCTTCGATATGTGTTTGGCTCGTGTGACCTTTTGTATATAACTATGGTAGATATATGTATATATGTCTTGGAGTAGGTTTTCTAATAATAGGTTGATGGAACATATAGTAAGTGCTTTGAGGCATGAAATCACTCATATGTAGAAGTTCTTGCCAGTTGATAGTTTAATGGAAAAAGTTTTAATTATCAGATTTTTTAGTAATATGGTTGCTTAATCTTCTTTTGTGGTTTTATTTTGAGTAATCTTGCTTTTTGTGGCACAGGGTGTCACATTCACCATTGCATATCACCTTGGGAAAGCTAATGTTGTAGTGGATGCTCTTAGTCAGAAACAGGTCAGGTGGGCAGCTGTCTTTTCTAGCTTGTGTAGGAAATTGGAAGATTTTGTTAGGTGAACTCTACAACGATTAGTAGACTAGATCTGTGTGGCTAACATCCAGATAAAACTTGTGATAACCTAGATTTTTTAGTTTTAATAACTAATACAGTAACTGAGAGACAAGCATTCTATGTAAGATGTCAAATACCAAATTCAAGAATTGGTAATACAATCATGGATTCCTTCACCTAAACTAGGTGGTTTGAGATATGATGGAGGACTATGATGCCTAATTGAATTCAATTGTGAATGAATACCCTTACTAATTGATTAAGATCTCATGAGACCAATCATTCATTTAGTGATCCAGTGAGTAGTGAACTAATTGCTTTTGAGGAATTGTGTACATATGAACCAATGTTAGAGTTTTGATGTCAACTTTGACTAAATGCCCAATATTTTTCACATAATGTAATGCCCTAAGTGTCACATGAAGGTGAACTTTAGGTATTAATGTGATTAGTCAATTACCTTGCCTAACCTTTGCATTTCACTCCCAAACTTATGCCACAGCTACATCATGACATTATAAAGCTACACCTAAAATTTCATTTGAATTGGATTATCCAATTAGGAGATATAGCAATTGAATTTTGGTGCATATATTCATGCACATTGGACCCTAGGACCTAAGTTTCGGCTTAAATGACTAGGTCGTGACACATTTATGTGTCACGCAGCTTCTATTCTTGGTCTACACGTTCCTGACCTTAGGATCCTGCCCCTTTGGATCGCGCGGGGATCCAAGGGCTGGGAACCCGTCTTCTACCTCTCGCAAAGAGCGGGGAGAAGAAAGGGAACCTGACCCTCGTCCAGGCGCCACCTCACCCCTTATCTCAACTTTTTGCCCGATGAGCTGACTTCGTCTCACAATTTCGTGGCCAACTACCCCAACAACGACTGAGTTTCATGCGCCGTTGTGCCCTCCTAACCTCCGCTCCTCCTGAACTTCTCACTCTGACAGTGGAGTTTTTAGGGCTTCATTGCCCATAGCTTCAAGAGCCTACAAATAGCCTCCTTTAGCTTCACCTAGACCCCTTTTGTCTACCCTGGCCTGCAATTCATCTGAACCGTGACTCAGTAGATCCACCATCAACCAAACTCCTTCGGGCACCTCCTCCACGATGCAGCTGCTACTTGGGCCTTTCCTTTAGCCGTGACCTCAATCAAATCCCCCCTCGAGTTGTGCGACACACCGCTGACGCTCATCGACCCTTTATCAAGCTCCCAACGCCTCCTCTCACTCCCCTCGTCTTCTTCTCCTCCGTGGTTGGTGACCTCCTCGCTGGACCTCGACGGATCACCGCTCCAAGGGGAGCCACACCCCGATACTCTACCGTCCCAATCCGGTCTGACCTCGCAAAGGTGACCGCAAGCTCGCTTGCCCCTAAGGAACCCCCTTCTTCCCTTGATTGCTCACCGGAGCTGGGCCAGACGGCGGTGGCACCTGTTCACGGGAGAACAGAGTCACGCCTCGCGCGCGTAAGAGAAAGGAGGAGGACCGGCTGGTCCAGCCGTTGAACCAGACTGACGCAACCAAGATGGACCGGGTCTGCAGCCCTAAAACCAGGCCCAGACCTTGTGAACCGGCCATAAACCGCATGTGAACCATCTTGAATCGACCCATAACTAGCAAAGGGAAGCGCCGGCCCCACTGGACACGTGGAGGAGGCCAATTGGCCGGAAAAAGGTATTTTCCTTCAAAATTCCCAGATCTTGTATAATTCCTAGTAATTAGCTCCGTTGTCAGAAAAATACAAACAATATACCAAAATTCTCAGAAAAATGCGCAGAATGTAGTGGAAGCATAATATCTGTTATTTTATTCACTAATCTCAGTTATATCATATAAGTTGTGAAATGCTCGTTTAATGGATAATAAATAGCAAATGATGACATAAAATCATGGAAAAATATCAGTAAGTCCATAATTACATATAGAATGCATATGATCCAAGATATGTTCATGTTGATGCTCAAAAGCATATAATTTGATTAATATGTCTAATTAGGGCTAATAACCCTAATAAAATGCAATAAATGCATACATGGTCAATAAATGATGAAATTCACAGAGTAATCTTATATCAGTATATTGAACCTCAGTTTTAATTATGAGATCATAAAGATGAACAAAATCCATGTTATATGAAGATTAATATTAATACATGGTTTAAAACCCTAATCTAGGTTAACGATGTAACCTAGGGTTAATATGTGCACAAAAATAGAATATGGAACCTAATATTCAGATAATAAATCATAATCTGGAAAATGACATCTGTAGGATAAATATAAGACAATAATGCAAGTAAACATTGGAATATCCTAATGAGATAATATAAACCCTAATGAACACTACTAGGGTTAAGATGATGAGAATCTGATTCTAGTATATGACTTTGTTATTAATCAGGTGTTGATCAGATATGTAGATGATCCAGAATGTAAATAAGAATCTCTGAACTCAGGTACGTGGGCTTTATTAAGTATAAGACTAGTTTTCTGGTTTCCTATGATATGCAACATCTTGAATGCTCATATTTGGATATGAATGCTTGGTTGAACTATTATGGGTTATACTTCACCAAATCTAATAGAACATAAATGAGTATGATGGGTTGTAGCTACTAGAGCACATAGCCTAGTGTGGATGTATGTTTCCTAACATGGATGTATGATTCCTTGGCCCATGTTAGATGTATGATGATACTATATTTCCCACACTAGATGTAAGTCAAGTACAAGTATGTGTAGTACAACCGCATCAAAGTGAAAGCAAGAAAAGGAATGTTTACTTGATTATCGCTTTAAATAATGTTTTCTTTTACTTTTTCTTTCTCAAATTATTTCAATTATGCAAACATATTAGTATGTATCTTTCTACCCACGTACACAACACCTTGTGTGTTGATTCATTGTTTCACATATTTTTTAGGTTCAGAGCTAGCGTGGGATAAAAGTACAGGAAGTGAGCAATTATTCAGGTTGTACATATTGTCTAAGATCATGTTAGCATACATGTTCAGACTTGTAGAATTTTCATTCAATATGTAAATGTAAATCATTTGTAATAATTTATTGTATAAATATGCATGTTGAATGTTGAGTATGTTATGGTTGTATGTTTATGTATGCATATTATGCTTCCGCATCGCTTTCTGATATGATTGGATGATGTTTTCATATTCTGACATCTCATTCCCAATAGGGTTTGGAGAAGCCAAAATCTGGGGACGTCACAGTTGGTATCAGAGCATGAACAATAGCTACACCTAACAATTGCTCAGCATGACACATAAAAACTAAATTCTCACCTTTCACTTTAACCATAGAAACTTAGTAAGTTGTTTTATAGGAATTAGGTTTGACCTAGCCTCTAGGTTAGAACCTAGATGTTCGAGAACTAGGTTTAGACAGGTGTCAGAAACCCTTTCCATATAGAGCTCATATGTATGGGGTAGCTACACTAGTCTACACCATGTTCTCATCATTTCACTAGGTTACATGGCACCAAACTATCTACTGTGTGTTGGACACTCGAGTTTGTTGGTTTGGTTTTGTTTCCCAATCGGCTCGCACCTCGACAGTTTTCTCTGACGCCTTCTTTCTCAGAGAAAAACTATATAATATTTTATTATATATATGTAAATATAAAAATGTGTCCCTCACACAGGAGAGTAGTGGGTGTTCATGCAACCTAAGTGAAAGGGAGTGACATCAGTCTAGAAGAGAGAGTAGTCTAGATTAGATGTCTAGAGCCTTATTAAGATATGTGATACATAGAGTGGATGATAGAATGATAGTTGAAATAAGCATGTGAAAACTTATCTAAGTTTGATCTCTGATGGTATAAGTTTCCTTATAAAGGTTTAAGTTTTATACTTGTTGAATCTAATTTGTAGAATTTATGCAAAATCTTGATGATGAAGGTACATTCCTTTTTCTTACTTAAGATAAGCTAAGTTAAGATAGAGATGAGTGTGCATGAGCCTCAAGCTCTTATACAAGGAGGATGTCTAGTGATAGGATGCGATATGTGGTGAACTCTAGAGAGAGTAAGACCCACAAGGAGAAGGTCATAGGACCTAGACTCCAATATATGAGATATGTAGAAAACAAAATGTCCTACACTAGATTACTCTCGAGTGTTGAGTTGAGTCCTTATGCATGATTCAAATCTATATGTGAGAATTGGGTAAAAAAAAGGATGGGTAGATGACCCATATGATAAAGTTAATCCTTTGGCTGAGTTAGGTCCTAGCTAGAGTGACATATTTTGTGAATCTCATCATTAGTTGCAAGTGAGGTAATATATGAACTCTAGTTATGAGAGTATGATGCTTTGTGCAAAAGATACTCAAAATACATGTTCTCCCTTCTTCTTCTCTTTCTTAATATATGATGATAGAAACCTCACTTGATCTATATAGATGATTTATATATGAGTCACTCGTATAAGCTTGACCTATTCTATATTTTCCTCCGTATACAATACATGTAGTACCCAAGAATAAAATCATGATAAGTTTGACCTTAAAATATTCTCTTCCCCTTCATATGAAACATGAAAGATATGATGTTGAGATCATGGGATAAACTTACTATATTCTCTCTTTCCCTTCACATAATACATGCAAGACATAAAATTTTGAACTCATGAACTTGATATAAATATATTTTTGGATCATAGGATGTATGATCAGAAAAAAAGTTCATAACTTCGATCCTTCTCAATGTATGCTTCTAAGTTGGGTATGAATATCACACCATAGGGTGAAACCCTAATGGTCAAGCATGTTACGTAAGCCCTTCTTATGTAGAAAAATCTTAATATCAAGGA
Organism: Alisma plantago-aquatica; assembly: GCA_963693085.1. Classification (NCBI taxonomy): domain Eukaryota; kingdom Viridiplantae; phylum Streptophyta; class Magnoliopsida; order Alismatales; family Alismataceae; genus Alisma; species Alisma plantago-aquatica. Next base: position 481,530,751 of record OY856414.1, read on the forward strand.
TGAAGATAAATCTCCTCTAGTGCTGAAATCATTGTAAGATGTTGATCATAAAACATATTAATGATGTTAGATTTGAACGATCTGAATATCATGGCCTATAAATGAATTCCTCTTGAACTTTAAAAGCATGAACAAAACTCGTATCCTTAGGGGTGATGTAATCCTAAGATATCATAATGCCATGTTATGGCTAAGACATTAAGTGATGCTTCCACATATATAAGGTGGGGTGGACACACCCAAGAATCTCTAGACCCTAAGCTGACAACTTAGAGTGTATGCAGCTATGGTGGTCTTAGAACCTAAGAAATAATGATGTATATGAAGTTCGACCCCAAAAATGGCCTCTTAAAGATGAGATTAGTTGAATTTCGAGGATGAAATTCCAAATAAGGAGGGGTGAATGTGATAACCTAGATTTTTTAGTTTTAATAACTAATACAGTAACTGAGAGACAAGCATTCTATGTAAGATGTCAAATACCAAATTGAAGAATTGGTAATACAATCATGGATTCCTTCACCTAAACTAGGTGATTTGAGATATGATGGAGTACTATGATGCCTAATTGAATTCAATTGTGAATGAATACCCTTACTAATTGATTAAGATCTCATGAGACCAATCATTCATTTAGTGATCCAGTGAGTAGTGAACTAATTGCTTTTGAGGAATTGTGTACATATGAACCAATGTTAGAGTTTTGGTGTCAACTTTGACTAAATGCCCTATCTTTTTCACATAATGTAATTCCATAAGTGTCACATGAAGGTGAACTTTAGGTATTAATGTGATTAGTCAATAACCATTCCTAACCTTCGAATTTCACTCCCAAACTTATGCCACAGCTACATCATGACATTATAAAGCTACACCTAATATTTCATTTGAATTGGATTATCCAATTAGGAGATATAGCAATTGAATTTTGGTGCATATATTCATGCACATTGGTCCCTAGGACCTAAGTTTCAGCTTAAATGAATAGGCCGTGACACATTTATGTGTCACGCGGCTTCTATTCTTGGTCCGCACGTTCCTAACCTTAGGATCCTGCCCCTTTGGATCGCGTGGGGATCCAAGGGCTGGGAACCCGTCTTCTACCTCCCGCAAAGAGCGGGGAGAAGAAAGGGAACTTGACCCTCGTCCAGGCGCCAACTCACCCCTTATCTCAACTTTTCACCCGACGAGCTGACTTCGTCTCACGATTTTGCGTCCAACTACCCCAACAACTACCGAGTTTCATGCGCCGTTGTGCCCTCCTAACCTCCGCTCCTCCTGACCTTCTCACTCCGACGGTGGAGTTTTTAGGGCTTCACTGCCCATAGCTTCAAGAGCCTACAAATAGCCTCCTTTAGCTTTGCCTAGACCCCTTTTGTCTACCCTGGCCTGCAATTCATCTGAACCGCGACTCAATAAATCCACCCTCAACCAAACTCCTTTGGGCACCTCCTCCACGATGCAGCTGCTGCTTGGGCGTTTCCTTTAGCCGTGACCTCAATCAAATCCCCCCTCGAGTTATGCGACACACCGCTGATGCACATCGACCCTTTCTCAAGCTCCCAACGCCTCCTCTCGCTCCCCTCATCTTCTTCTCCTCTGTGGTTGGTGACCTCCTCGCTGGACCTCGACGGATCACCGCTCCAAGGGGAGCCACACCCCGATACTCTACCATCCCAATCCGGTCTGACCTCGCAAAGGTGACCGCAAGTTCGCTTGCCCCTGAGGAACCCTCTTCTTCCCTTGCTTGCTCGCCGGAGCTGGGCCAGACGGTAGTGGCACCTTTTCAGGGGAGAATAGAGTCACGCCTCGCGCGCGTAAGAGAAAGGAGGAGGATCGGCTGGTCCAGCCGTTGAACCAGACTGACACAACCAAGATGGACCGGGTCCGCAGCCCTAAAACCAGGCCCAGACCTTGTGAACCGGCCATAAACCGCCTGTGAACCAGCTTGAACCGGCCCACAACCAGCAAAGGGAAGCGTCGGCCCCACTGGACACGTGGCAGAGGCCAATTGGCCGGAAAAAGGTATTTTCCTTCAAAATTCCCAGATCTTGTATAATTCCTAGTAATTAGCTCCGTTGTCCGAAAAATACAAACAATATACCAAAATTCTCAAAAAAATGCGTAGAATGTAGTGGAAGCATAATATCTGTTATTTTATGCACTAATCTCAGTTATATCATATAAGTTGTGAAATGCTCGTTTAATGGATAATAAATAGCAAATAATGACATAAAAGCATGGAAAAATATCAGTAAGTCCATAATTGCATATAGAATGCATATGATCCTAGATATGTTCATGTTGATGCTCAAAAGCATATAATTTGATTAATATGTCTAATTAGGGCTAATAACCCTAATAAAATGCAATAAATGCATACATGGTCAATAAATGATGAAATTCACAGAGTAAGCTTATATCAGTATATTGAACCTCAGTTTTAATTATGAGATCATAAAGATGAACAAAATCCATGTTATATGAAGATGAATATTAATACATGGATTAAAACCCTAATCTAGGTTAATGATGTAACCTAGGGTTAATATGTGCACAAAAATAGAATATGGAACCTAATATTCAGATAATGAATCATAATCTGGAAAATGACATCTGCAGGATAAATATAAGACAATAATGCAAGTAAATGTTAGAATATCCTAATGAGATAATATAAACCCTAATGAACACGACTAGGGTTAAGATGATGAGAATTTGATGCTAGTATAAGACTTTGTTATTAATCAGGTGCTGACCAGATATGTAGATGATCCAGAATGTAAATAGGAATCTCTGAACTCAGGTACGTGGGATTTATTAAGTATAAGACTAGTTTTCTGGTTTCCTATGATATGCAATATCTTGAATGCTCGTATTTGGATATGATTGCTTGGTTGAACTATTATTGGTTATACTTCGCCAAATCTAATAGAACATAAATGAGTATGATGGGTTGTAGCTACTAGAGCACATATCCTAGTGTGGATGTATGTTGCCTAACATGGATGTATGATTCCTTGGCCCATGTTAGATGTATTATGATACTATATTGCCCACACTAGATGTAATTCAAGTGCAAGTATGTGTAGTACAACTGCATCAAAGTGAAAGCAAGAAAAGGAATGTTTACTTGATTATCGCTTTAAATAATGTTTTCTTTTACTCTTTCTTTCTCAAATTATTTCAATTATGCAAACATATTAGTATGTATCTTTCTACCCACGTACACAACACCTTGTGTGTTGATTCGTTGTTTCACGTATGTTTTAGGTTCAGAGCTAGCGTGGGATAAAAGTACAGGAAGTGAGCAGTTGTTCAAGTTGTACCTATTGTCTAAGATCTTGTTAGCATACATGTTCAGACTTGTAGAATTTTCATTCAATATGTAAATGTAAATCATTTGTAATAATTCATTGTATAAATATGCATGTTGAATGTTGAGTATGTTATGGTTGTATGTCCATGTATGCGTATTATGGTTCCGCATCGCTTTCTGATATGATTGGATGATGTTTTCAGATTCTGACATCTCATTCCCAATAGGGTTTGGAGAAGCCAAAATCCGGGGACGTCACAAAACTAGACCTATTGACTGAGTAGGCAGCTGCCCAGTTAGCCAACCCAAAGTTTGACAAGATGAAAGGTTTTTTAAAGAAACCTCAGACCATCTCTTAGTGGGAGTAGATGGTGGAATCTGCTACAAGATTCATATTTAGGTTCCTGAAGATTCACCCTTGAAGAATTGTATATTAGAAGATGCTCATCATTTTAAGTACACAGTACACCCTAGCACTACCCAAATGTTTAAGGACTTGCAACAATACTTTTGGTGGCCTGGAATGAAGAGAGATATAGTGACATATGTGGTCGGTTGTGTCACGTGCTAGATGGTGAAGGAAAACACCAACGACCTGGTGGATTGCTAAAGTCAATTCAAATTCCTGAGTGGAAATGGGAGCAGGTCACCATGGACTTTGTGGTGGGTCTCCCCAATACTAACATAAGTCATGATGAAATATGGGTTGTGGTAGATTGCCTTACCAAGTTGGTGCATTTCCTTGCCTTAAAAACCACTGCCAAAGTGACAAATCTAGCTGAACTTTATATCAGAGAGATAGTATGACTACATGGTGTTATGAGTTTGATTATTTGATATCGTGATCCAAAGTGCACTTCCAAGTTGTGGAAGCAAGTGCAAGAACAATTTGGCACTAGACTAAAGTTTAGCACAACTTACCACCTCTAGACTGATGGACAATCAGAAAGAACAATCCAGATGTTAGAGGATATTTTGAGAGCATGTGTGCTCGATTAGGGTGGATCATGGGAACAATACTTTCCCTTAGCTTAGTTTGCTTACAATAATAGCTACCAGGCCAGTATCAGGATGCCTCTATATGAAGCTCTCTATGGGAGGCATTGTCAGTCACTGCTTTACTGGGATGATGTCAGTGAAAGGACCTTGTTGAGGTTCGAGGAACTATAGTTGTATGATGATAAAGTTTCTTTGATCAAGTAAAGGCTAAAGAGAGCCCATGATTGATAGTCGTATGTTGATGCAAAGAGGATTGACTTGCACTTCACTCTAGGTTCACACATGTTTTTGAAAATCCAATGCCTCTAAGGTATAGTTAACAATAGAGGAAAGCTGAGTCCCCGATACGTGGGTCTGTAAAAAAGATTTTGGAATGGATTGGTGAAGTTGCTTATCATTTGGCCTTACCCCCTCAGTATAGTATGGTGTATGATGTATTCCATGTGTCAAATCTTAAGCTCTATGTGAAGAACCCAAGCCATGTGATGTGCATTGAACCTATTGAACTCCAAGGGAGGTTGAAATACCCTGAGTCACCTGTGAGGGTACCGGATACCAAACTGAAAGAGCTCATGAGTAAAAAATAGAGATGGTAAAGGTTCTCCGGAAGCACCATGGAGAGGACGTAGCCACATGGGAGCCAAAGACAGACATGAAAAAGTCCTACCCTAAATTGTTTGTTTAATTGGTTGAATTTTGGGGGCAAATTCAAGGGGGGAAGGATGTTATAGCCTCAATTTTGTTTGTATGAATTGAAATGCAATTTTTCAAATTAAAAGGATTTGAATGGGAAATTGTATGGTTTGTTTTCAAAGAATGGATTCTTTAGCAATATTTCCCTTGGGTGCATGATTTTGTGGTTTATACTGATTAGATAATTCCAATAATGATAAAAGGGAAAAGAGATAAAAGAAATCCCATAATAAATAAAAGGAAAAAGAAATAAAGGGATAATTGTGTGCATATGTGAGAATTATGTCGATTATCTAGAAAGTGGTTGGATGACCACTATTGATTAAGTTTCGGTTCCTTTTGGTTTCTAAAAAGAAAAGAAATCAAAATAAAGAAAATAAAAGAGAAAGAAAGAGAAAAAAAAATTTTAATTACATAATATATGCCTTTTGAGTGGATGACTTGCATATGAATAAAAGACTCTATTATTTTTGAGTTTTGGAGCCAAACATTGCACACAAGTAAATTAAGTTGTTAAAAAGTTTCACTTAAAATTTGAGATTAAAAGGAAGTGTGTTTTAGGAGATATGAATTTATGAACATTTGCTAAAGTGATAGAATATCAATAATTGTTGCACATTATATCAATTCCTAAAAGAACTAAGAAATGGTGCATGCAATAGCAACCATCGGATCCAAGATCCAATGATGTGAATGCATCATCCAGTTCTATCTGGATTATATAAGGGACAGAGAAAATGATATCTTCCATCTTGGATTTTTTGTGATCTACTGCATGTGCAAGCATGGAAGTTTCTTGGTTTAGTCTGGGAGAGGATTCCGAACCAAACTAACCCAGGTTTTGTGGGGCATGGAGGCTTCTAGAGAAAATGCCCAATTTCCTCAAAAGCTTGGTTGACGGCGAGGGTTGGAAACCCTAAACTAGACCCCCACACCTATAAATGGGGCTACCCTCGACCTCGCCCAAACCCCACAAACCCAAACAACCAACTATTGTCCTTGTTATCCCTCTCTCAATTTTTGTCCCTCCGACGAGAAACTGGCAGTGTGCTCGAGTTGCAGAAATAAGGAAGGGTGGCGAAAGGAGGACCCTCAAATCTAAGTCAACCACTGACCGCTGAAGGAGATCGAAGGACCAGGGCCGTTCAGTGTTTTAGAACACGTGAGTGGATGCGATCAACACAAGCCACCCGATCCCCACCCGATCAACAAAAACCCAAAATTTAACAGCCAGTGTTGTTCCAAAAGAAAAAGGTAATTCATCTCTCTGGTCAGAAAATCCATAAAATAGCTAGATATTATTTAATTGACTAAAAATCAACCCTTTGGCTGAAAAATAAAAGTAGATCTTTTGGATGAAAAAAATGTAGAATCCAGTAAAAATGAATTCAAGGCCTGAATCTACTTCTAACTCAAAAAATATGTAAAGGTTCTACCTTTAATGGTTTTAACTATTCAAAACCCTGAGTTTTGAAGATTAAAAGTCCTAATGAACTTATTTGATGTTAATAATCAAAGTTTATCCTTTTGACATAAAAAGGATGAAATGGATCCAATTGGATGATATTTTTCTCATTATTTTCTTAATTAGGGTTCCATGTTTATAAATGTGCATTAATGTGCTTAAACCCCCTAGTTTTGATAATTGCGAGGTTTAATGGTTTTAATTGTGGAAATCAATCAAGATATGAAAATTATGTTCTTGAACTAATTTGTGGGTAAATACCCTTAATTTGGATAATTTAGTAATTAGGCTTTTTACGAGTGGAAATATGCTTTTAGGTTTTGTTGACCTAAAAAGGGTAAAATTGGAAAGAAAAACCAAAAAACCCTAACGAAACCCTAATAAGGCTTAGAAACATTAGAATGGGATCCCAAGTCAATTAGAGATGTTTGGATGCGATTGTAACCATTAGGTGTTATAAATGCTTTTCAGGATAAATATTTGTTTGGTTTATTGCTTGACTTGGTTGATTGGACTTCTTGATTGGATTAGCTGTCTTGCTTCGTTTTGAGACTTCCAAATCAAGTATGGGGTTTCACTTATGGCTAATTGCTCTCATTTCACAGTGATTTCTAAGGTTTTACCAGTTGCTTGAAATTAACTACTTGGATGAACTTTAATTCTTGCCACTATAAAATGACTATGGTTATCACCATATATATGTGCATGGCTAGCTCATATCCTAATCCTCCTTTATAGCTTTGTGTATATGTGAGAAATTTATGATCTAGGTATTGATCTACCTTGAGGTAGGATCAATAGATTATCACGAGTTGAGGTTTGGTCTACCATTGAGGTAGTACCAAAAGGGGCTATTGAGGATCTACCATATGGGAAAGGTAGTATCCATGTCTACTGTAGGGACATGACAGAGGCTTGGATATGTCAGGATTGAGTAGTTATGTTTAAGATGCAAAGTTTGATATGCTAAACAATAACTTTGTTGCAATATATTGTTACACCTAGATGCAAAATTTAGGTTCCCCCCACATACTGGTATAATTCGTTATACTAACTGATGTTTTATTTGTCGCCATTTTAGGGTAATATGCAGTTATGTCTACAAGCTTGTTGGAAAGTGGATGTTCAATAAAAGGTGACATCGAAAAAGAATAAGGCTAAATAATATGCGGAGGATTATAGTTATCTAGTTCTTTATTTGGGTAATGTTCTAAAATCCTATATTTTGAAAGGTATGTGAAAAGAAAAAAAATTAATCCTTCTTTAAACTTAGTTGTGTTAGAAATTATTAATTATTTTTTAGTATTTTCTAAACCATATGATCCTATATTGGGATAACAGCTCTAGCTTCTTGGCCTTCCTTAATTGGGGGTTGTCGAGGGGTGGGGTTGTTACAAATGCTTCCCAAAGTGGGACATATTTCCTGTCAATGGGACAAATACGTCAGGAACCGAGACACATTGCTTAAATATGACCGCGCTGACATCATTGATCAAAAATTGTCATCACACAGCTCCTGACCGTTGGCCCTAATGGCTAGATAGTCATTGGGTGTGCGTTCGGGTGCCACATGGGGCAATGTGTCCCCATCGGGAGTATATTACTTCCTTATATAAGGTGGCTGAAATCAGCCCCCAAAGACACACAAGAAATCCATTTCTTATCTTCTTCTTCACTTCCTTGAAACAGCTATTGTTTGGGAGTGATTTGGAGGCTAAGCTATTGTGGGCAGATTTTCTAGCTACTTCTGAGGTGGTTTCTCTTCTATTCTATAGTTGGAAATATGCTTCTCTTCTTTCTTTGGGGACGATCTTCTCAGCTTCTTTCTCTGGGCGACGATCTTTTTATATTCTTTTTCTTGAATTCTGATTCGCAAGGGAGATATCACCACTTGAGGTATTTTCTCTACTACATTCATGTATTCATTATTTTGAATTTAAAATACCATTCAATATTAAAAATGAAATAATTTATTCTTGGATGGTTAACTCCAAATCATCGAAAAATGACATTATTGTTCTAAACCTTGAATTATGATTTATTAAGTAAATGTTGTCAATGTAAATATGAAATTTGTATAAATAAGTTTTCTTAAATTAAGTTTACTTTTTTTATAATGATAGGAACATAGCATCTAGTTTAGGTTCACGGATTGTCAAGCTTTGATATGATGGTCAATTTCTCTTTGTTAGACCCATATATATGATCTGTTAGACCCATATATATTACACTTATCAATACCCTAACCAAATTCAAATCATTTATCCATACAACACTTGACATCAACCCCAACCACTTCTCTATCAATATATCTTATCTTTTCCCTCGAGAAGATCATATGCTCATACAAGTTGACAATGATGATGCATATAGAACTTTTTTCTCACTTTCATCAGATGCCTATATTGATGTCTTTCTCGAAAAAATATCTATCCACCAACATTGTAGTTATAGTTACATGAGTCTATTGAATCAATTTCACCCAATCAATAGTATTGTAACAGATGAATTGAATCAACCACCTGAATTCTTTCAAAACCCTAATATTTCTAATGAGAATAGTGGTCTTGAGGATGAGGAGGGGGAAGAGAATAGGAACAGGAAGATGATGAGAATAGTGAACATGAAGGTGACTCATTGACTGAAACTGATGATGGGTGTGAACATCCAATCCCTAACTCTATAGCAGCGTTGGGTTTTGTCATGGACATATTTGATAGAGAATGCATCAAAAACGTTCACATTGATAATAACTATGAAGATTTTCAATATGATGAATGGGTGGAAGATTTTCATCATAAAGTTAGTCTCAATTACAACTCTTCCAGCACTAAAATTTATGAGGCCTCTTTATTTACATCTTAAGCTATTATGACTGAGATGATTAAAAAATGGTCAATAAAAAACAATGTCCAATATCATACACAATGCACAAATAATTTGTTTATCAAACTTGTTTGTATCCATGATGAACGATGTACTTCGAGTTTGGCCTCTTGCCTATCCAAAAGAGCGGGTGACATGTGGAAGATAAAACATAATAGTAAAAGCCACAATTGTCAACTAACTATTCTAAATTGTGGCGATCCGACAACAAATCAGACCGTCATTGTGTAATTAATTGTGAAAATAACCATAATCAACATAATAACAAAAATCACTAAAAAATAAAACCTTTTGCAAAGAGATCCAATTCCAGGAAACTCTTATAAATAGAACCAAAGCATTACATACATTATAGTTCACATTGTACATACCATGTATCATCTCTTCTCGAGGAATATATTTACAACAGTTGCTTTGCCAAAACTATACGTAAGAAACATAAAACCTCAAGTCATTCAAGCCAAAATCTTAGATCAATCATGAAAATACTAAGTACTGACTCCAAGGACCTAAGAGTACAGAGACGACACATAGGACTCATATCTACAAGACACGACAATCAGCATCTTCACTTGAGATGTTACTACGGTCCCTGATGCTACTGTCCTTCCCATGTTGTATGGTCCCTACCTGCACGTCCGCGTCCACCTAAAAATGTTGGTGACCAATGAGGTGAGACCCATGTCCCACCAATAGATATAACTCTCCGCCAACAATATTATCATTGCAGATAAACAATAATAAATTGAGCAAAGTATTTTTTATTATTAATAAGCAGGATAAGTCATTGTTTAAGCAGAATAGAGCAATATCATCTTTTAAAGCATTACATATATATATGATGAAGCATTAAATCATCTATTTAATAAGTGATATGAAGAACATGTATAACATTTATCCATTTTAAGATACATTAAGAAATGTAACATCAACCAATGATTTTTGTATTTCATCCTTAACCAATTATGCTACACGGCTGATTATATTTTACAATCACACTTATGCCCTGAGGAGATGAGTTATACCACTCATACTCCAACCGACCACGGCGGCGTAAAGCATCGATTCCATACTTAGGTCAATGGAAGAGCTGGACTCCATGAACTCATCCATCTCGGTTAGTGCGAGACCACATGCAGGACACCTGGTGTCACTGATAAATAGCTTTCCAGGGCATACTGGCAACTTCGCTATAGATCTACAGTGGCGGCTACACTTTGTTCACAATTGAGAGATTTCATGTTTATCACACATCGATGCGACATTAAACATCATCGGGAGATTCGTGATACATCCATCCTGGCACATATAATGAAGGATTGAGAGATCTCATGTTTATCCCACGTCAATCCCACATTAGGGCATAAGGATATTCGCGCCCATTACCCCCACATATTCAAAAATATGCCCTCCAGGAGAACCCGTAGAAAAACTTGTTTCACCATCACCAGCTACTGACGATGATGGATCTATGGCCAGGGCTCTATATGATAAGATTTCACTTGATTAATTAAGTGCATTACCATATTCTTTTAGCATCAGCCAAGTTTTCAAACTTGAATTATTATGACAAATGCTATAAAGAAAAGTGTAATACATCTATCAAGTATTTTTCAAAACTTTAAAAAACATTGGGATCTCAATCCCTTATCTCATTACCGGGAATTCTCATCCCTCAACAATATCATCATCATATTTACTGGATCTGGGTATTCAAACCCTTAGTTCATCACTGAACATTATTATCACTTATTAGGTAAGTATTACCTCCAGGTCATCTGACCAAGGTATACTTGATACTTATTACACAAGCATCTCACATAGCTTACAAGGTACATTAAACATCATAACTCATATCTGTCTATGCTTATCAACTCCTGATACTTGCATGGTTAGTATACTTGATAGCAACCATATGAATTACATATCAACACTATGTAATACAAGGGTAACACCACTATTCCCTCATTAAGGTTAGGGTTTCCCATTCTTTATCAATTAGGGTTTCTCATACCATTACCCAAAATTAGGGTTAGGGTTTCCCATTCTTTATCAATTAGGGTTTCATGATAACATTATCAAAGATCAAACCTTAATTCATACTCTACACTTATTAAAAGTACCAATGTATGCACATTACATGTTTATTACACAAATATGAGTTTCTCTCTCATCCTCTCTAGGATGTTGATTACTCCATACTTTATTAAGTTGGTTCAACCTTTCACTAAAATACATGCACCTTTGCTTATCATAGTGTATTGAGTTTATTACTTTCATAGGCATCAAATGACAATCACTCTAAGTGTACTATTCACCTAAGTACTTTAGAGGTACTTCCACTGTAATCAACCTTGAGATACTTTACAAACACTCATAGGGTTGTTTGACCTTACATAGTTTTGAGATTATTTGGTCTCTAAATGGTTTGAGATTATTTAATCTTCAAACGATCTTGAAAACCCCTATAACCTTCAAACGGTCTTGAGACCCCTTTGACCTTCAAATGGTTTTGAGACCCCTTTGACCTTCAAATGATCTTGAGACCCATTTGACTTTCAAACGGTCTTGACACCCCTTGATCTCTAAATGGTTTTGAGATCCTTTAATCTTCAAACGGTTTGGATCTCTTTGATCTCTAAACGATTTGGAACCTCTAAATGGTTTGGAAGCTTTGTGACCTCTAAATGGTTTGAAACCGTTTGGAATAAATTAGGTTGAAACTGTATGCACTCTAAATGGTTTGAAATTGTTTATCCTATCCAAAGTTGAAACCGTTTGAACTCTAAATGGTTTGAAACCGTTTGGCCTATCCAAAGTTGAAACTTTTTGAACTCTAAATGGTTTGAAACTGTTTGGCCATACATAGTTGAAACCATTTGATATTGTTGATCTAGAGGTGTGTGCTAAGATGATGTTATCATCATCAAGCTTAAGACCTCTATTTCTATTGTCCATACAACTGATGGATTCATTGATTCATCAATTACTCAAGAAAAAATTGAGAAGAAGGAAAGATCAACATATATTGCAAGATTGAAATCAAATAATAATATCAATGGGTTCAAGTTATATAACCCGCCTTCAAAGAAACTTCAAAGCTCCATGCTTTTCATCTTTAATGGTGAAGATAGATCCTCCAATTATCCAAGGCACGTTCTCAACCCTTTTGATGTAAAAGATTGCCAAAGTTGAGCATTGGATGGAAGAGAGAAGAAAAGAAGAGTTATAAACTGATTTTAGCCTTCAACCCAAGGTTGAAGATGACCATGGATCTTACCTCAAGCATGGGGAACGCTCTCCTCCTTCTCCTTTGCTTCCTTGGTCATCAGCCTAAGTGAGGAGTGAGTGTGTATTGTGAAAATAACCTTTCTAGTAGGTGAATGGTTGAGTATATATAATTGAATTCTTAAGAGAGAGAGGGTAGGAGGGAAGTCATGAACCTTCCTTACTAGGCTCCACATGCGCCCTCCACTTCCTTATCTCTGAAGCTATCTTTCTTTTCCTTTAATTCCTTTGAACTATCCCTGAATTATATTCGACCGTTTAAGCTCCTTAATGAATAAAATATTATTATCCATAAACACCTTTACTTTAGTGGTCATTATTTTTCAATTAAAAATGTAGGTAGATATTTTCATCTACTGGGGATTATCTTGGCGCCTCCAAGGCATTTTGGCCGCCATTTCATTATGGGATTTCACCCAAAGCCTTTTAGTTGATGGGCACTTCATTTAATATATATATATTTGCTACAAAGTAACTTCGGGTTTCAACTATGATTATTTATTGATTATTTTATTATCAAGATTATCACTTCTCAAATATGGTTCAAACAAGACGCCCCTTTCTTTTTATTTTCTCTAAATGATACCAAGAGACAATGGGGACACTGTTATTTTACATATTGAACCCTAGGTTTTGGGTAAATTACAAATTACACCAAAACTAGTATTCAATGCACAAGTATTATTCAAACAAGGTCCTTCTTAGAACTTAGGCTTCCAAAAGTCATCCCTTAGCATCATTCTCATTCTTATGATGCTATAGTACTTGAGTAACATTTATCATGTAACATTTTGCAAGGTAACCCCTTATATTGGGTAAATTGCACTTTAGTCTAAAATAAGCAAATATTGCTTCAACATTAATCAAATAGGACCAAAATTGAAAAATAAACTCTCCTTTAGTCTTAATTACTTTTAAAAATATAAAGATAAGAATATAAATGACTTACGTAAGCAAAACTCCTAGGGTTAAGCCGTAACCCAGGTCAAGGATGTTACAATTATCCACCCCTAACAGGGATTTCATCTTCGAAATCATCAAGAGAAAAGAGAAGGGTACTTCCTCCTCATCTCTTCCTCCAGCTCCCACATAGCCTCTTCAATGCCACGATGATGCCAAAGAACTTTCACAAAAATTATGTCTTTCTTTTTCAACTTTTTTATTCTCCTATCAAGAATCCTCATTGGTCCTTCTACATAGGATATATCTTCATCTAACTCTACCTCCACAGGTTGCAATACTAACTTTATATTAGGGTGACACATTCTTAGCATGGATATATGGAATACTAGATCCAATTTATGTAGCTCAGGTGGAAACTCCAACTTATAGGCTACCTTTCCAATCTATTCAGTGATTGGATAAGGCCCCATAAATCTAGGAGCAAACTTACCCTTCTTCCCAAATCTAAGAACACCTTTCCAGGGTGAGACTTTGAGATATACTCTGTCTCCAACTTGGAATTCTAAAGGTCTTCACCATTTATCAGTGTATGACTTCTGTCTATCCTATGCAACCTTTAACTGTTGTTGTATTACTTTAATCTTTTTAGTTGTTTGTTGCACTAATTCAGGACCCAAAAGTTTGTATTCTCATGTTTCATACCAACACAATGGAGATCTACAACATCTACCATATAATTCTTCATATGGTGCCATATCAATATTGTGTTGATAACTATTGTTGTAAGTGAATTCTATTAAGCTCAAGTGTAGATCCCAACTTCCTACAAACTTAAGGAAACATGCCCTAAGAAAATCCTCCAAGGTTTGTATAGTCCTATCAGATTGTCCATCCGTCTGGCGATGAAAGGTGGTACTGAACCTTAACTTCATACCCAATGCTTTATGTAGTTGTTCCCAAAAATGACTCGTGAACTAGGGACCTCTATCAGAAACAATTGTGTCTGGAACTTCGTGCAATCGCACTATCTCATCTATATAGATATGTGCAAGTTTCTCAGCAGTATAGGTTCTTTTGATAGGAAGAAAATGTGCTGACTTAGTCAACCTATCAACTATCACCCAAATGGAATCATGACTTTTGGATGTTCTGAGTAAACCAACCACAAAGTCCATGGTCACATGATCCCATTTCCATTGTGGTATAGGTAGTGGTTACATTGTTCATGTGGGCTTTTGATGTTCAACTTTAACCTGCTGACACACTAGACACCGCATAACAAACTCAGCTACATCTTTCTTCAATTTGGGCCACCAATACATACTTTCAAATTATGATACATTTTGGTGCTCCCTGGATGCATTGCATACATGGATGAATGAGCTTCCTCCATGACTAACTTCCTTAAGTTATTGGCATCAGGTACTACCATCCTACCATGGTAATAGACTACCTCATCATCTGACTCATGAAACCCATCCCATTTCTCACTACCATACTCTAAATTGATCTGCAGAATCATAGTATCAGTCTGTTGTGCATCGTTGATCTGTTGTTTCAGAGTAGGTTTCACTTGCATTTCAGCTAATAGTCCAGCTAACAAGGATACTTTAAGTTGTACATTGTTTTGCCTCAAAGTGACAAGCATGTCTCGTTTAAAGCACACTAAAGAGTTCAAGTGTGCTTTGTCTATGATTGGCGATGATGATTTTCTACTTAGTGCATCAGCCACTACATTAGCTTTTCCCGGATGATAATCAATTGTACAATCATAGTCCTTGATTAACTCCATCCAATTGTCTTATCTCATGTTCAACTCATGTTGTGAAAAGATCTATTTTAGGTTCTTATAGTCTGTGAAAATCTGGAATGTCTCTCCATATAGATAATGTCTCCAGATCTTCAACGCATGAACCACTACAGCTAATTCTAGATCATGTGTCGGATAATTTTCCTCGTGTTTCTTAAGCTGTCGAGAAGCAAAAGAAATCACTTGTTTATCCTACATCAACACACATCCTAGACCGTTCTTAGAAGTGTCACAGAATACAATATACCCCTTTCCCTGCTCAGGTAACACTAACACAGGTGCACTTATTAACCTTTCTTTCAACAACTGGAAAGAATGTTGACACTTGTCATTCTAGACAAAAGGAACCTCCTTCCCGGTTAACCTAGTTAGGGGTAATGATACAGAACTGAAGTTCTTAATGAACCTCCTATAGTATCCTGCCAGTCCTAGAAAATTGTGTATCTCCATTGGTGTCTTTGCCTGTTCCCACTCCAAGACAGATTCTACCTTTTTACGATCAACACGGATACCCGAGGCAGATAATATGTGTCCTAGGAAAGACACTTCTGATAACCAGAATTCACACTTGCTAAACTTGGCGTATAGCTTCTGCTCTCTCAGTAAATTTAGGGCGTGATGAAGGTGTTTCTCATGTTGTTGAGCATCTTTACTGTAAATTAGGATATCATCTATAAAGACTACTATGAATTGATCAAGGAATGGCTCGAAGAATTTGTTCATGAGTTCCATGAATGCAGTCGGTGCATTAGTTAGTCTAAACGACATAACTATGAACTCATAGTGACCATACATTATTCTAAAGGCTAACTTAGGTATGTCACTCTCCTTGATACACACCTGATGGTATTCTGACCTTAGATCTATTTTAGAGAATATAGTTGCACCACACAACTGGTCAAATAGGTCATCTATCCTTGGTAGAGGATATTTGTTCTTTATGGTCATCTTGTTGAGTTGTCTATAGTCTATGCATAATCTCATAGACCCATCCTTCTTTTTCACAAAGAGAACCGGTGCACCCCAAGGTGAAGTACTCGGTCGAATAAAACCCTTTTCAAGCAACTCCTGTAACTATTTCTTGAGTTCTGCCATCTCAACAGGTGCCATTCTATATGGTGTTTGAGCTATATGTTGCGTATCCAGGATTAGATTAATCTCAAAATCAATCTCTCGGGGTGGAGGAACACTTGGAAGTTCCTCAGGAAACACATCCTCAAATTCCCTAATAATCAGAACTTCAGAAAGACTACAACTCTCTACTCTGGTATCTACCACATGTGCCAAGAATGCTTCACATCCTTATCGCAACAGTTTCTCAGCTATCATTGTTGACACTAGACAGGTTGAAAGAATCTTTTTGTCCCCCTGAAAGACCCATGTATCACCATTGTCCAAGAACATAGCCTGCTTGGAACCACAATCCAAGACAACCTTATAGTTTTCTAGGGTGTCCATCCCAAGGATTATGTCAAACCCTTGCATCTCAAGTGGTATAAGATCCACCTAAATGCTATGTTCTGAAAAAGAAAGAACACAGGGAGAACATACCTCTTGCAACACTACAGATCCAACTAATAGAGTTTCTAATAACAAGTTATCTTCTCTATGACTGACAGTCATATTGTAGTCATGAATCACTTCTCGAGTGATATAGGAATGTGTAGCACCCAGATCAATCAAAACAGATACAAATCAAGATGAAGACATATCAGAATGAAATAATTCCATCTGACCTGTCACAACTCTTGGGTTGACCACTGCTTCTGACTGATTCATAGCATAGAATCTTGTCATTATTGGTTGTCGACCACTCACCCTGTTGTTGGATGCAGATGAACTAGCTTGGGACTCTTGTCCACATCCTCATGTTCCACTATTAAACTATTGCTTTTGAGAGCTTTATTGACTCTGCCTTGGTGGTTGGGTTACACTCATGTCTCTAGCTAGACAATCTTTCATTAAATGTCCCATCTTCCCACATTTATAACAGCTTATATTCTCCCACTGTGACCTAGATGGTCTTATTACTGACATTGATGCTGAGTTGTGGGATCCCTCTGGTGGTAAACTACAACATCTACCCTTTTTGTATGTCCACTGCGTCTGAGTATTGAACCTCGGTGGTACTGTTAGTGCAAAAAACCTTGGTTTCTTAAAACTTTCGGACCTCTGTCCTAGGAACTGTGTATACTCTTTCTTACTATTGGCTTGAGGTTTCTCACTCACAGACCTTTCTATTTGCCTAACTGACTCCACAAAGGTGGCAAACCTCTCTCTATTCTCTAGAGTAGATGTGGGTGTGGTCAAATAAGTGTTCAAAACCCTTCTCAAAATGTTGAATCCTCTCCTCATCTGTAGTAGCCATGTGCGGACAAAACCATAGAAGCTTAATAAACTTAGCTTCATACTCACTAATGTTCATTGGTCCTCGCCTTATCTACTCAAACTGAGAGATTTTCTCATCGAGGTAAGTCTTGGGAAAATATCTACTAATAAACTCTCATCAGAACTCTCTCCATTCGACCTCAACTCTTGTTCGTTTCTCTTCCTTAAAGGCACACCACATGCCTAACCTTCTAAGCTTTCGGGATATTAAGAATTCTGAAGGCCTTCTCTAGCTCAGTCAACCACAAGTATGCATCTATTGGGTTAGTTGTACCAGTATAATCAATGGCTCCTACCCGTCAAAGTCATTCAAAAGTCTTGCCAGCTCCATGTCTCTCATCAGGGACTGGTTCCCTAGGTGCAGGTGGTGGCATCCTATCCGCCATATGTGTCATTGTCGCCATGAACTTCCCAAAGAGGGCATGGAAAGGTGGGTTTTCTATCAAAGCTTGGTCAAGCTGGGGATTTTCGGGTACTAGTTCCTCTCTAGAATGATCCCTTGCCCATCCTCCTGGTGTAGCAACACTACTTTTAGCAGCATGCACTACAGGGAAAATGCCCATTAGTGGCATTTATTCTAGTGGCTTTTATAAAAAAAATGCCACTATTTATTTAATTTACAAGCATTTTTATATAAAATGCCTCTAATCCCCCAACTATTTACTTCTCAAAAATAGTAAATTTTAAAGGCATTTATATATATAGATTGTGGCAATTCAAAATTGCCAATTTGATATTTCAATTGGCCAATTTGATAGTGGGAAGCTCGCTTGCCTACAATTAGGCTTCCCACTATTTCCCCACTCCCCCACCCACGATTCTCCCCTGCGATCCCTCTCCCCTGACTTCTCCCCCACGACCCCCCCAGCGCGATATCAGTGGCGCGATCCCACACGTGCAACGAGAGGATCTCAAGCCGGAGGCGGCTTGTGGGCCACCTCGGGGCTCCGTTACTGGGTGATCCTCTTAGCTAGCCTATTGAGGTTGGATCGCGCTCACAGGTACCCAGTGCAGAGATGCTGAACCTACTCGTGAGGGAGTGGTGGAAAATGACAACGACCCACAACCTGGCCTGCATCTCTAGAGACGACCATGACATGAGGTGAGGAACCTCCCTGGAGATATGCCCCCCCTTCTCCTTCACCTCTTGACTCCACCTCCCTATAGCTCGCCATCGATTTTAGACTTCTGCGAGTGGTTCCTCACGTCAAAGTCCAACCAAGGCAGGTTGTCGGCGACTCATCCCCTGGGGGACCCGGATGCAGGCGTGGCTGTGATGTCTGCGGTCAGGATAGACCGGTAGAGAGGAGTGGATACCTAATCAAGGATGGAGCATCAGGGGACCAGGTTGCAAAGGATCTAAGTGACTATGGCAGTGAGGGAGGGCTTGTCAGGAGGAGGGATTTTCGAGCTAGCAATTCCCTTCCCTCCTCTTCCTCTTCTACTACTGATCAAGGGAGCAGTAGTGAGAGGTTTGTCATGACCTTGTCGTTGATGGCCGTTGCCAACGAGGTGCTTGAGGTTATGCCTCAAACACCAGATCCAAGTCCTACTCAATCCATGTTAGGCTACGATACGCTGGGTCTTGACAGAGGTGTTTATAGCATTCTTGGTGGCTCCTTCTGGGTTGGGACTCTCTGGGTCCCTTTGCAGGCCACCATCCTAGAGGCTGCTTCAGAAGGGATTGGGGCATGGCTTGCTGCAGGAGACCAAGGTACAAACTACTCCCTGATTTGCATATATGACTACAACGGGCCTGTAGAGGCAAGAACACCAGTAGTGCCTAGTGTGTCACACCTCGTGTGAAAGTGTGTTGCCCAACAAGTAGACACTTCATAGAAAAACTTCATCCTATTAGCATTATGTGGAACAAATTTTCTGAACAATGCATATACTGGGTTATGGTCTGTTCCATCTATTTCTGTCTCGAGAAAATTTTTGCTAAACTGAACAAGATTTTTTGGCTCCAATTTTGCACACAAGAAAACATAATTGATTCCTTTATATGCTAGCTATTCAATTAAATTCAACAATATATATTGCTCACTCTAATGCTAATGACATTTTCTGCACATAATGTAATGATACGATAGATAGAATAACATTTCTTCATCATTGGCAAAGAAAGACGATCTCAAGTGATGCTATATACCTTCGGGCTTCATGCCTCTTTTATAAATGATTTGTGCATAAAATTTGGAGTACTTTTGTTGAGATTATGCCACCACATACCCACATAAGCATTCTTGCTTAATGATCAATCTATCTTTATGTACACATTACTCCCTGAACCGCATATATGACTATGACGTGCCATATTAGGATGCATTCAATAGAGGCCAAAACACCAATAGTGCCTAGTGTGTCACACCTTGTGTGTAAGCGTTGCACAATAGGTCAACAACTAGGCACTTGATTGCAAAACTTCAGTCTATTAACATTATGTGGAACGGGTTTTCTGAACAATGCATATATTGGGTTATGGTATGTTCCATCTCTTTCTGTCTCGAGAAACATATTTGTTAACCTGAACATGCTTTTTTGTTTCCAATTGTGCATGCAAGAAAACATAGTTGATTCCTTTATATGCTAGCTATTCAATTAAATTCAACAATATATATTGCTCATCTCTAATGCTAATGATGTTTTCTGCACATAATTTAGTGATATCATCAAATAAAATTTCTTCGTTATTGTCAGACAACTTTGACGGGACTAAATTTGTGAAGCTCTTTGTTAGTGCTATACTCCCTACTGCAACAAAGTAGGATGTAAGCTTTTCTTTTAACCTATTTGTTGTATGCCTTGTGCAATTTTAACTGGATTTGTTTTAAATGGAAATTGCTGAAGGAAATAGATAGTTCACTTGTAGTTCACTTTGTCTTATGTGGTTCTTTTCAAGATGTTAAAATATCTTCTTTTCCATGTAGTACGTGTATAACACCTTTCTGAACTACAGTTTTGAATATGCCATAAAATACTATAGATGAAATCCTTCATAATTAAGATACTTAATATGTTATATGAGTCTATCTCTAGTTTCATAATGCAACATATACTCCCTAGCTTTTACAGAAAAGCATGCTATATTGAAAATTCCTCGTGTTGGGGCATATATGTTACCATTCACAATGAAGTAATTTCAATTTATAAATAATCATTCTGAAACTGAAAGGTTCAAAAATCTTTTTCAAACTACTATTGTTTTATGTAAACTTGCAACTAGTACAAACTATTTCAATTAAAGCGTCCTTATTAGGATTCCAACAATTGATAAGGATACTACAAAAATCATGCCTTTTCACATGGTTAGTTTTTAATGGTGAACAAAGAGATATTTTATCGATATATTTTTCCCATTTCTAATCATTTCTCCCTTCAGTATGCTTATCTATTTGCGCTTAACCTTTTTGTAAATGTGTTTTTCTTGTTTATGATCTTTATTAAAGTGGTGTTGGGGGAGACGAACGCCTCGCTTGGGGTTCTACAGATGGGCATGGGTCTACAGGACATGGTGCTGGCTGACGAACCGTAAGATGCTGAGTCTGCTGTGGATGATAGAAACTTGGAGATATCATGGGGAGATGTGATTGTGAAGGATGATGAGCAAGTTGCTCGATGGGTCCATGACTCAGCTAGTCCCTGCATACACATGACACGGAAGCACATGATGGATTTCCTTATACCTCATGAAATTTATATGAAGGGGTCGACCACCCTTCATAGGTACAAGTGAAACTCACAGTAAGCTTTGTGTTATATGGATATATTGTAGTTCTAGGGAATAATTAATTTGCAGTTGTGTGATTTTAATATGGGTTCATATCCAGAATGGTGAAGCAGATGCCATTCAGTGGTCGTGTGCATCTTCTGAGCTTCCCCTAGTCATCTCTAGAGGCGGAGTACTTAAAATTCCAAGATGGGGTCCCTTAGAAGCTGAGGATCAAATTTGGATGTGTGACACATCCCAAAGCATTACTGAGAGGTTGAGTAATATCCCATAACCTATTCTAACACATGTTCACATTTTCATTTTAAAAATTATTACAAAACATGTATGTAGCATTGTGTGCTAGAAAGTAGCAACATCTCAGTTTTGAAAATAAGAAGTTCTCATATGATTTCTCCATCTATAACTAGGCATGAACTCATGTCATGCACGGGTGCCTTATTATATTGATCTAATGTGCAATCATATTAATTTAATTCTTGTGAGGTTTCCAGGGAAATGTGATCGTCCACAGGACAAGCACATTACAATATGGTTGGCACTACACAAGTGTAAAACACCTTTAGGGAGGGAACCCTTTGCTAGGTAGAAAGTGGAGGGTATTTATAGGGATAGGTGGGATGTACATTTTAAGTGAAGCTGAACCCTACTCAGTTTAGGTTAACCCGACTAGGTCCAATTCTTCGAGAATTGGTCATAGAAATTGTCGGTGGTGTTGACGATATGGAGTCTTGGCTATTATAGAGGACATGGAGTCTCACCAGTTGCTGAGAATGTGGAGTCTCTGCAATCACATAGGATCTGGAGTCTTGGTGGTTGTTGAGGACATGGAGTCTCGGTTATCACTGACCCCACTCTTGTGATGTTTCTCGGTGAAATCGAACCAATTCAGTCTGGATCTTCAACGATCATAGGGTTTTCCTCAACGACCATTGATTCTTCAGCAATCTTTTGGTCTTCACCTTTGGCACCCACTGGTTCTTCCTTGGTGATCACTAGCTCTTAACCTTAAGTAATTATTGGGTCTTCTGTGGTGACTACTAGGTCTTTGCAACCTCGATGCTTGATGAATTTAGGAGAAGAAAAAAGAGTCGATGGAACGCTTGACGTATACTACTGCAAGAAGTTTGGTGCTTAACCCGACCAAGTTCACATGAACCTGACGAGTTTGTGGGAAAAAATCTAGAGAATTAATGTCTTCTTGAATTTGGTTCATGCAAGTTCAAAAAGTGTCTTTTTTACTGCACTATCTTTAAATATATATATATATATATATATATTACAAAAAGATAAGATCTAGAGTTATAGCAATAGTTTACAGCAGTGATTCACGGGTTACATAACAAGTAGTGCAATGTTAAGGCCTAATTTATGAGACATAGATAGAGAATATGACCAACACATTTGTAAAATCATAAATCCAATTGAGGATAAATTTTTAGGTGTTATATGTTTGACTTAATTTGATGACATTCAGAAGAAATAAATTTAGGGCCAAGGATCAGATGTGATACATTTAGGAGAGAACTGAGGGAAGCATAAACAATAATGAGTTCATCAAATACAAACTTCTACTGTTAAGGTATTAAGATTTCTATTATCTGAAAATTGTTGGTGGCTCAATGAAGAAAAATGCCATTTGTGGTTATTTTACATGATTATAATATTGCTCCACAAAATAGAGGAATGAACAATAACTAGAATCTCATAGAAGCTTCTTTATACTCATACCACACATTATTCACATCTTTCAACATATATTTATAACATCATCACATTCTCAATATTTATGATGAAGAGGCAGAGCATTCAAACAATCATTCATTTTTCATTTGAGTAAAAGTATCTCAGTCAAAAGACTAATTTTGTCATATTGTGAACTCATCATTCCAGCCATCACAAGAAATAGAATAAATAGATCTGCAATTCAAACTCCTTCACCATAGTGTCATGAGATATAGTCCCAAGAATGTACAATTCATCAATCTCAAAGCAGCAGTGTGGATATCACAATTTTAATATTTAAAGTAACTGTATACATATACTTCAGAGGTTGTTTTTCAAGACTATGTATATCAAACAAACTTATTTGAGCATATATCCTAGTAAGAAGATTTTGTCCACTCTTTTACACAAAGAGCCCAAAATATAATGAATAAATCCCCTAATAGTCCTTCGTCATGACAAATAGGTATGGTAATTCCCAATAAACCTTTCTAGGAACAGAATATATTTATGTTTATCTAGTTCTTTTCTAGTTGTTTAGTTCTTTGTTATCACCAGTTCACATGCTTACAAGTCAGGTAGACATGTTTATCAATCTGCATGAAAAAAATGAGATGTTATTGTCAATTAAATGATATTTTATAATATTTTTATATCCTATAGAATATCTTACAAGAATTACAAACGAATATAAGATACAAATCTGAAGTTGCCAATACATGCCTAAATAACTTCATAAATTAGAAATTGAAAAATAGGTAAAGGAATACAAACTAACCACGCATGTAAATTTGCAAATTCTGATATATGTCAACTAATTTCAAAATCTTACTTAGATGAATGCAACTGATTTGGAAATAGGCATATAACAAACATTTCTTATGCATGTGTCTGGCCATATTGCTTCCTTGATCACCGATTGTATACTTGCATGTACCCACAATTACACAATTTGTTACATGATATTATATGAACTGATTTAGATGTTGTGTATTATGGTGTCAAGTGTAGTTGTTAATACTATTGGTTGCCATTATTATTAAAGTTTGATGGACTTAAGGTCACATATGATTGGCTGAAAAGGACTTGGTTGGGATGGATCAAATTCTATGATAGGATGGTAGATGAGAAGGACATGATGGTGATCAACACTCCTATTCTTTGATGTAATCACGAAAAAAGATAGTCCATCATATTTGCTAAATGTTTTGTCAATTTATTGAGAATTTTAACTTGTCATTGATCTGTGTTTGATGGCATCCTTGCAACCAGAAACATTAGTCTCTAGTTTAAGGGCTCTCATGTTTCAACAGGTGTGGCTATTCTTGGAAGTTTGGCTAACTATAGGCAGAAGTTGATGGGCAAGAGTAGTACGGTAGAGACCGCTATTTGAAAGTATCATGAATTTTATGGGATAGGCAACATTTCATAAGTCATAGATTACTATGTATTGTCCTAGTACCTAGGAGGTGGGGATGGAGCTAATTCTAATCATATCCCATGCTTCATGCCTATCCTACGTGTATGCTGAATTCTATGCTATGAAAATTTGTGATGAAACGTTAAAAAGAGATCATTTAGATAACTGACATCACCAGTAGACAATAATCAAGATAATGAAACACAATCATATTTCTTTTTACATTCTTATGAAAACATCGAGTCACACACTATTTTGTAAAGCTCATCCTCTTTAATGAAAACAATCAAGTTTATAAATTCAAGAATATAGTTGGAAATATTCATTTTATGTCAGTCTCTTGGTCATCTGGTCAGCAGTAATGAAAGTTTGCACTTTTATTTGTGATTCCAATGTCTGTTCCAAGTTGGTGAATATTTCAACCCCTTGGGTTTTCATTTGACCTCTTTATGAGATTCTTTAA
This sequence comes from Alisma plantago-aquatica, assembly GCA_963693085.1. Lineage (NCBI taxonomy): Eukaryota > Viridiplantae > Streptophyta > Magnoliopsida > Alismatales > Alismataceae > Alisma > Alisma plantago-aquatica. The sequence goes on from OY856414.1 coordinate 481,555,840, forward strand.
AAAATCTAGTTTTCCTCTTCTTCAAAGTGACTCAATGCTCAGTGGCAAGCATCTTTGAAGCACTAGTGAATGGTTCATGTAACTTTGACCATGTTTATCATCACATACACACATAATTGCAAAATTGAAACTACCTATTGGCTATCATTACATAGGTTGAGCCTAATGTTGATCATCTAGAAACCATATCTAGTATTGTAGGTGTCCATGACTTTGCCATAGAAAGAACCATCAATTTAGTTATTGCAGATGAGGTATCCTACCTCATCTTTTCTGGAAGTTTTCTTTTATTTCCTCTACCACTTTTACATTGAGAGTGCAGAGTGAGGATTTGTTTGGGTAAAAATTTTGAAATCTATATCTATGCACTCTTGACCTCCTATTCCCATGAGGCATTGGTCCTATATTCCCCTGGGACGATCAACTACTCTGAATATTTGGCAATTGTAGAGGCATGCTGCTAAGTCACTTATGACATTGTCGGTTTACCCCCTTGGTATGATCTGGATTTCAAAGACCTTGTTGTATCTTAGCTTCCTCCAGTACCAATCAATGAGAATAAAAATGTGGTACTTTGTCTCTCATTGTTTGTCAGAAAAACACTTCCAAGCCAAAATTAACGGTAAATGGTAGGCTAGTTTCTTGTGGCTTTGAAGATGTATTTGGCCATCTTGTGTTGAGGTTTGCCATAAAGATCAGGTCTTAAGTGTGGACGCCCTTGCCATGAGGATTGCCTAGAGTGTTTCTTTTGATGTTGCATAGGTCCCTGTTGATGATAGGGCTAATCACATGCTTGTCTCACCTCTCTTATTCTTATATTTTAGTGGAATGTTTTTAATTGTGGCTGAATGGGGAAAGTAATGTGTCTATAGTTTAGAGTTATCTTCTGGATGACTGGGTTATAATGGGGAAAGTAATGTGTCTATAGTCTAGAATTAAACCATTTGGCCGCTCCTTTATTTAACTAACAATAACTACCTATTGCGCTGAACCATGTAAATTCAATTTGTTCTTCTTATTTCACTTGATCTGAATATCAATCAATTGGTTTGTATCCAAAGCCACATTTTGAACAATTTTTCATGATTCCTTCTCTTTTGGCTCTCATTGCAACACTACACCTCTTCTGGAAATCAATTATTTCTTATCAAAGGCCACATTCTAAATAATTTCTTCATGATTCCTCCTCTTGGTATTGAATATCTTAAGTCAAGATACCCAATCCATAGTTGACATTTGAGCTCCTCTTTTTTACCTCTCAGCAGTACTTCACATCCTCCACAGATCACTCTTTATGTTTTTACTCTTCTGCCCAATTTACTTTTATCTAACGACATTCAGTTCTCTCTTGTTTCTGTACTACTCTTTTTATGTCATATACTTACCCACGGCTGTCAATTGAGGAGTTGATTTCTACTCTCATCACAATAATTCATGCTCAATATTCTCTATTTTTCTCCATCCATCATTTATGCTTGTCACCCTTGAGTGTTGGGATTTGGTCATTCACCCATCTGAACTATTGTTTCATCAAAGTTGGAGGGGATGGAGCACCACACACAGAAGGAGAGAGGTTAAACTACCGTTCCCTTCAAATTTGGAGTTGGAGGGGGGGAGTAAACTCTCCACACACACAGGAAGAGAGGATAGCTTATAAACAAAATATCTTTTGGTTTGCATCTTGGATGTCTTAAATAGACTAAAGTTCCCGCATTTTTAACTTGAAAGGAAATAAATAGAGAGTCAAATGGTTTTATTTAATTATTTAATTATGTCCAATATCCAATGTATGGGTGTGGGCTAGTAGCCCATACTATATAATTTTACCTACTCCATTTCCTCCTCAAACATTGTACATGAATAATAAATCCTATAATGCATATGCTATATGTTGTAGATTAGAATTCAAGTTTGAAGTTACCTCATTATTTTTGCTTCTATTGGAGTGCGCTTCACCTATGTATACTCCCTATAATCTCCAATAAACTTATATCACCCAGTATTTCTATTGCATGTTGTCTATGATGTTCTCCTTAATTGCATTTTTCATGATGTGTTTGCTAAAGTTCTAAAGTAATTTCAGTTGTCATCTTGCACTTGGAGAGGTTATGGAAGCAGTAAATTATTTTTAGAAGTGCCTGAATTTAGTTAATGGTAGAAACTTGGCAGATAAAATGTTAGATGAAGCTTCTCATGGTTTGCAAAAGGCCCAGGTTTCTTTTAAACTTTTGTCATCAATTTGAGTTGGTTCATAATAAAAATTTACTGGTTCTGATTTGTTCGAATAAATGTAAATGGGTCTATCATAACAATTTTGTTCACTGAAATCTAACATCTAAATCTTTTACAAAAGCAAGTCTAGGAAAGAGCCTTAGGAGAAAATGGCATATAGCGCCTTAGAAACTTTTAGTGATTTTCTGTATATATCACTGATATTGAGTAGTTATCTAAGGAACCTTTCCTAAAGCCACACCGGGTGTGGTTAATAGATTGCAGATTATTGTTCATCCTCTAATTTAAATGAAATAAATTGTCAAATTCAATTCCTTAATATGCTTCATCTTGTTATGGCCTTCTAGGACAATTGAATTGAACAATAGCAAACTTCATATGTAAATGCAGTCAATCTAGGGCAAGGGCATAGATGATTATCAGGCAACCAATGCTTATTTATTTTGTTACTTTTTCCATTTCAAAGAGACATAATGCAGGATCTTGTGTATCATAATTATTCATCAAATCAATGAAGTGCTATTGGCCTTCAAAATGTGTAAGCCTCCAGAATTCTTCTTCTGGAAGAATGTTAGGAACTAATAATTTTCTTGATAGGCATGCTGATATAGATAATGGATAGACATTCACGGGTCTAGCATATCAGATAGAAAAGATAATGAGTTGTTTATTATGTGGTTTTGAATAATTAAATAAAGGACAGTGTAAAGGACAAAGGTTGGCAGACTTATTAATGTAGGCTAGTATTTTGGCACCTCTTATTAGAATGTATCGCACTCACGATTTGTTATCTTTTATTGGTTTTCATCTAGAGTTCTATTTGCAATTATTTCAGTCTTAGAAATTACATGTATTAATTGTAGACTTGTTTGAAACTTTTCAATAAACCTTAGTTTAGGAGGGTCATGAGTGGAAATATGCCAATTAGGGCGACTTGGGTGTTACCTATACATACCCCTATCTGGGGTATGGTCTGACAGTTAATTTAAATGAATGAATGGAGTCTTTCAACATGGTTTGCATAATTTGGTATTTATAACTGAGATCTAAAAATAAGCCACCCTAGGTGTACCTATGGTTGTCCAGGCACCCCCTATGCGGACACCTTAGCCTCTACTCTCTAGACCCTAGACACTCAACCTAATTAGGTTGTTGGGCAGTCGCCTAGGTAGCGGAAATGCACATACTTGATTATAGACAATTAGACATTATCAAGTTTTTATTTTTACTTCTTATCTTTCCATGACCTTCTTTTGCTTTTCTTTTGATATTTGTTCTTCCTCCTTAATCTCTCTTGTTTTTTTGACGTCGGGCGCCGATTTTGGAAAGTCTTGGCAAACTGGATTTTATCTTCAGTAAGACTTCTGAGAGTTTGACTATCTCCCTGCTAGAAGCTTCTAACTTCTATCTCATTTATGAAATTTGTGTTTCAGCAGCAACTAGTCTTTGTTGAGCCATAGTTTTAGTCTCATTAGCTACTTTTATAGGAAGCTCTAGATTATGCTCATCAAGAAAAGACTCAAGGCTTTGAACACGTGCCCATGTTTTGCACTCCAAATATATGCACTTATCACGTAATTCCTTTGATTAACGTTTGTACATTTTCGAAAAGAGTTTCAATTCTTGGTCTTTTTTTCAATTGGCAAACCAGTTCTTATAGGTTTTCAATTTCAATTTCCCTTTCAAGATGATGTCCACTAGTTGGATGGAGTGGAGGTATTTAAGTTTCTAAGGTGAGTATAGATAAAGAATATAGGTAAAGACTTGCAACAAAATATGTTGCTTTAATTGGTTAGAAGTCATCCACAACCTCCAGGCTTGTAACCAGTAGGTTTCACTTGAGACCTCGATGGAAGGGTTTACTGTTGGAGCTGCTATTTGACTTGATGGATCCTTCAAGGATGTAATTTCCTAAAAGGTTTTCTGTAATGGAGTTTTTCTTACCAGTTTTCTGCTTGGTTTTAGTTGTTATTTATAGTTGTTGAAATTGTCTATTCTTTTGAAATCACATGCTTTTTTCATGTCTCTATACAGGATGATGTGGTGATGGAGTCCTGATCAAGATGGATTCCTAAGGGTTTCTTTCATGAGGCAAACTCAAGTAAAATGATAACTGGTGCCCATATTCTAATCCAAACGCTAGATCTTTCAGTGACTTTCATTTCATGAATGTATTTAGTGCAGTAGATAGGGTTTATTATGTATGGTAAGTATAATAAAATCTAATAAAATTAAATTGGTAGGCTCTAGTGAATACACCTTTCAATCTGCTGTACTTATTTAGTACTAATAAAATTCAATTGGTAGGCTCTAGTGAATACACCTTCCGTATCCAATGCAACTGGAATATGTGATCTTCAGCAATTACCTAGTAAAAGATCTTAATAATTAATACCCTCTCTAGTTAGTGGCACGTATCTACCCAGGTTAAAAGAGTTGAAACTCTCTCTTATGGGTTGTGCAAGTATGGTTAAAGATGAGTTCCACTGGAAAGAGACATTTGAAGATGTAGAAGATGTCTTGTAGGCTGCAAGTATGGTTGAAAATGAGTTCCTTCAATCAGAACCCATGCAAGTTGCTATCTATTATTGTTTCCACAATGGTCTTGAATCTGTTGTTCATGCTAGTCTTCAGGTACAACTACTTATTAAGATTACTTGTTTTATTGCATACATGCTAAATCCAGACAATAAACACCAACTTTTCCCTATTACTCATTTTATTGCATACATGCTATAATTGAGGTGCACCTGACATGAGTTTGAATCATTTTTAAGTGATGCAGGTTTTTAACAGCTAAAACAATGCATAATCTTCCAGAAACGTCAATTTCAATTCTATCATGGTTACTAATTACTTCAGAATATAGAATACTCCAGCTATAACAATGCATCACCTGTTATTCAATAGTTCTGGGAGGTGGATCAGGGATTCTACCTACACATAAAGCTATTTCCTGAAGGAGATCTAAAGTCGGCATGCCGAAAGGTAGATAGTCATATAAGGGAAGAGACAGATCCAATGATGTAGAAGTTATTATATTGAATAGAAAAATGTTGTATGAAAGTATATCATTGGTGTTGTATTCCATCTAAGGGGCAAGGTAAAATGTCCTACCCATGTAATTTTCATTTGATTATAAATGAAGAATTCATACTTTTGGTAAATTGAGTTCGGCTGCAATGACATTCAATTAGAAAACCTGATAATGAACTAAAAATTTAATGAATAAAAACCATGAAAATGTAGTAATACAGAACTAGTATGTCATTAGTGGCTTTTTTATATGTCATTACACTAAAAAAGAATCGTTTCATACAACAACATAATACAAAATAGTGGCATTTTTATAAAAGCTAATTGATGGATAGTGGCTTTTTTATAAATGCCAAATGATGTTTTAGTGGCCTTTATTTGGCATTTATTGGATGCCACTAAAGACAAACACTTAGTGGCGTTTACAACTTACGTCACTATCTTTCTAGTGGCATTGGTATTAGAGGCATTTTTTTAAGTGTCAACAAATGCCACTAAACATGTTTAGTGGCATTTTTTTTCAGTGGCATTTCTAAAAGGCCACTAATGTGAATGTTTGTTGTAGTGATGTTCTTCGTGTGATCCAACCATCTTCAAGCTTTACTTCTTCTCCTGAGAGTAGAAGTCACTATCAAATAAACTAGAAGATACTAGAACATACTCAACGACCTTAATTCTATGTCTTTGTAGACTCAGCAAACCTTAAGCTCTGATACCAAAACTTTGTGATGATCCGACAGCAAATATGACCGTCACTGTGTAATTAATTGTGGAATTAACCATAATCAACAGAATAACAAAAAAACTAAAAATTAAAACCTTTTGCAAGGAGATCCAATTCCAGGAAACTCTTATAAAGAGAACCAAAGTACTGCATACATTATAGTTCACATTGTACATACCATATACCATATCTTCTCAAGGAATATATTTACAACAGTTGCTTTTCCAAAACTGTACATAAGCAACATAAAACCTTGAGGAATTCAAGCCAAAATCTCAGATCAATCATGAAAACACTAAGTACTGACTCCAAGGACCTGAGAGTACAGAGACGACACATAGGACTCATATCCACAAGACATGACAATCAGTATCTCCACCTGAGATGTTACTGCGGTCCCTGATGTTGCTGTCCTTCCCCTGCTGTATGGTCCCTATCTACTCGTCTGCATCCACCTGAAAATGTTGGTGACCAACGGGGTGAGACCCATGTCCCAGTGAGAGATATAACTCTCCGCCAACAATATTATCATTGCATATAAACAATAATAAATTGAGCAGAGGATTCTTTATTATTAATAAGCAGGATAAATCATTGTTTAAGTGGAATAGAGCAACATCATCTTTTAAAGCATTATAGCTATATATGATGAAGCAGTAAATCATCTGTTTAATAAGGAATATGAAGAACATGTATAACATTTATCCATTTTAATATATATTAAGCAATGTAACATCAACCAATGATTTCCGTATTTCATCCTTAAGCAATTACGCTACACAGCTGATTACATTTTACAATCACACTTATGCCCTAAGGATATGATGTATACCGCTCATACTCCAACTGACCATGACGGCGTAAAGCATCGGTTAAATATTTAGGTCAATGGAAGAGCCAGACTCCATGACCTCATCTGTATCGGTCAGTGTGAAACCACACGCAGGACATCTAGTGTCACTGCTAAATAGCTTTCCAGGGTATACTGTCAACTTCGCTATAGAGCTACAGTGGCGGCTGCACTCTCTTTGCAATCGAGATATTTCATGTTTATCTCACATCAATCCGGCATTAAACATCATCGGGAGATTCGTGATACATCCATCTCGGCACATATAGTGAAGGATTGAGAGATCTCGTGTTTATCTCACGTCAATCCCACATTAGGGCGTAAGGATATTTGTACATATTACCCCCACATATTCAAAAATATGCCCTCCAGGAGAACCCGTGGGAAAACTTGTTTCACCATCACCAGCTACTGACGATGATGGATATATGGCCAGGGCTCTACATGATAAGATTTCACTTGATTAATTATGTGTATTACCATATTCTTTTAGCATCAGCCAAGTTTTCAAACATGAATTATTATGACAAATGCTACAAATAAAAGTGTAATAAATCTATCAAGTATTTTTCAAAACTTTATAAAACATTGGGATCTCAATCCCTTTTCTCATTATCGGGAATTCTCATCCCTCAACAATATCATCATCATATTTACTGGATCTGAGTATTCAAACCCTTAGTTCATCACTAAACATTGTTATCACTTATCAGGTAACTATTACCTCCATGTCATCTGACCAAGGTATACTTGATACTTATTACACAAGCATCTCACATAGCTTACAAGGCACATTAAACATCATAGCTCATACCTGGCTATGCTTATCAACTCTTGATACCTGCACGGTTAGTATACTTGATAACAACCATATCAATTACATATCAACACTATGTAATACAAGGGTAACACCCCTATTCCCTCATTAAGGTTAGGGTTTCCCATTCTTTATCAATTAGGGTGTCTCATACCATTATCGAAATTAGGGTTAGGGTTTCTCATACCATTACCCAAAATTAGGGCTAGGGTTTCCCATTCTTTATCAATTAGGGTTTCATGATCGCATTATGAAAGATCAAACCCTAATTCATACTCTACACTTATTAAAAGTATCAATGTATGCACATTACATGTTTATTACACAAATATGAGTTTCTCTCTCATCCTCTCTAGGATGTTGATTACTCCATACTTTATTAAGTTGGTTCAACCTTTCACTAAAGTACATGCACCTTTGCTTATCATAGTGTATTGAGTTTATTACTTTCATAGGCATCAAATGACAATCACTCTAAGTGTACTATTCACCTAAGTACTTTAGAGGTACTTCCATTGTAATCAACCTTGAGATACTTTACAAACACTCATAGGGTTGTTTGACCTTACATGGTTTTGAGATTATTTGGTCTCTAAATGGTTTAAGATTATTTAATCTTCAAACGATCTTAAAAACCCCTTTAACCTTCAAACGGTCTTGAGACCCCTTTGACCTTCAAACGGTATTGAGACCCCTTTGACCTTCAAACGGTCTTGAAACCCCGTCATCTCTAAAAGGTTTTGAGATCCTTTAATCTTTAAACGGTTTGGATCTCTTTGATCTCCAAATGGTTTGGAACCTCTAAATGGTTTGGGACCTTTTTGACATCTAAACGGTTTGAAACTGTTTGGACTAAATTAGGTTGAAACCGTTTGCACTCTAAATGGTTTGAAACCATTTGGCCTATCCAAAGTTGAAACCGTTTGAACTCTAAATGGTTTGTAACCGTTTAGCCTATCCAAAGTTGAAACCATTTGAACTCTAAACGGTTTGAAACCGTTTGGCCATACATAGTTGAAAATGTTTGATATTTTTGATCTAGAGGTATGTGCTAAGATGATGTCATCATCATCAAGCTTCAGACCTCTGTTTCTACTGTCCATACAACTGATGGATTCATTGATTCATCAATTACTCAAGAAAAATTTGAGAAGAAGGAAAGATCAACATATATTGCAAGATTGAAATCACATAATAATATCAATGTGTTCTAGTTATATAACCCACCTTCAAAACAACTTTAAAGATCCAAGCTTTTTGTCTTTAATGGTGAATATAGCTCCTGCAATTATCCAAGGCACATTCTCAACCCTTTTGATGTAAAAGATTGCCAAAGTTGAGCATTGGATGGAAGAGAGAAGAAAAGAAGAGTTATAAATCGATTTTAGCCTTCAACCCAAGGTTGAAGATGACCATGGATCTTACCTTAGGCTTGGGGAACGCTCTCCTCCTTCTCCTTTGCTTCCTTGGTTGTCGGCCTAAGTGAGGAGTGAGTGTGTATTGCAAAAATTACCTTTCTAGTAGGTGAATGGTTGAGTATATATAATTGAATTCGTAAGAGAGAGAGGGTACGAGGGAAGTCATCAATCTTCCTTACTAGGTGCCACATGCCCCTTCCACTTCCTTATCTCTGAAGCTATCTTTCTTTTCCTTTAATTCCTTTGAATTATCCCTGAATTATATTCGATCGTTTAAGCTCCTTAATTAATAATATTATTATCCATAAGCACATTTACTTTAGTGGTCATTATTTTTCAATTAAAAATGTAGGTAGATATTTTCACCTACTTGGGATTATCTTGGCCCCTCCAAGGTGTTTTGTCTTCCATTTCATTATGGGATTTCACCCAAAGCTTTTTAGTTGATGGACACTTCATTTAATATATATATTTTTGCTACAAAGTAACTTCGGGTTTCAACTATGCTTATTTCTTGATTATTTTATTATCAAGAGTATCACTTCTCAAATATGGTTCAAACAAGACACCCCTTTATTTTTATTTTCTCTAAATGATACCAAGAGATAGTGGGAACACTATAGAGGTGGTATTTTACATATTAAACCCTAGGTTTTGGGTAAATTACAAATTAGACCAAAACTAGTATTCAATGCACAAGTATTATTCAAACAAGCTCCTTCTTGGAACTTAGGCTTCCACAAGCCATCCCTTAGAACCATTCTCATTCTTATGATGATATAGTACTTGAGTAACATTTATCAAGTAACATTTTGCAAGGTAACCCCTTATATTAGGTAAATTGTACTTTAGTCCAAAACAAGCAAATATTGCTTCAACATTATTCAAATAGGACCAAAATTGAAACATAAACTCTCCTTTAGTCTTAATTACTTTTCAAAAGATAAAGACAAGAATATAAATGACTCACTTAAGCAAAACTCCTAGGGTTAAGGCATAACCCAGGTCAGGAATGTTACACACAAGACCATCTCCCATGCACATCATCTTATATTATTAGTATGATAAAGTCAATCCTAGTGTCACGATTGGATATGCCTAAAAAAGAAATTTGTGACAAGGTGAATGCTAAACTAAACCTTCATATCTCATACAAGAAGGTATTTCTAGTAAGGAGGAAGGTTGTCTGTAAAATATTTAGAGATTGAGAATCATCATATCATAATTTGTTGTCGTTCATGATATCTCTATCACAATATATTCTAGGAACTGTATATACCCACCTTTTGGACGATTATACCCTTCAAACTCAAGACACTCGTAGATTCAAGTAGGTGTTTTGGGCTTTTGGCCCAACTGTGAAAGGTTGGGTATATTACAGGCCTGTTATTATTGTTGACGACACATTTCTTACTGAAAAATATTATGGTACACTTCTTGTTGCATGTGGCAAAGATGATGATAATGGTATATTTCCGCTCACTTTTACTGTTGTCGAGGCAGAAAATAAGGACTCATGGGAGTGGTTCTTTGGTTTTCTAAAAAATGTATTCTAGTCATTCAACGTTGCACATATTTGAGTATTATTTCTAATTGAATGAGTGGAATTTTTCTAGCACTTAAGATACAATTTGATTGGGCTCAACATCGTTATTATCTTTAACATCTTCGGGAGAACTTCCATAAAAAATTCAAGTCACAAGAGTTAATTGGAACTTTTTTGAAAGGTGGGATCCACAACTAATACACTTGAATTTGATCATCTAATGGTTGATATACAAATCATAGAACCAACTACTAAGAATTATTTGATAGCTCAAAATCTTGTACATTGGTCTCTCACATATGACAGAGGTTATAGGTATGGATCATTTACTAGCAATCATGTTGAAGCGATAAATGGAGTCTTAAAGGGTGTTAGAGGTTAACCAATACATGCATTGATTGTTACCATATACTATCTCTCTATTACAATGTGGTTGGAGAGGCGTAATCAAGCATTTGGTCATGCAAATAAGTGAGATATATGGCCCCTGAAGCATCACTTTTTATTGTACAACAGGATGCAAAGAGACTAAGAGTAACACTCCACATGAACAATGATGAATGTCTTGTTAATGACATGGAAGGACATAAATTTCAAATCAAAGTGCGTCCAAATGGTGCCAGTGAATGCAGTTGTGGTTTTCCACAAAAATGACATTTACCATGTTGTCATGTTTGGGTAGCTACAAAAATCATCAATTACAATTATGACGGACTTGTGAGCCAATATTTAACAAATGTTTTTTATTTGAACGCATACAAAATTAAAGTTTGTGGTATTCCTGACAAGTGGTATTGGCCTCCATTTGATGAAAGCAGAGGTATTTATTTGTTATTATCCCCAACGAAACGAAGGCATGCTGGAAGACCAAAGAAAAAAAGAAGGCCTTTAACTATGGATGTTGATCCAAATCAATATACTTGTCATTGTTATAAGTGTGGCAGAAATGGTCATAACAGACACACTTATGCTAATGTAATGTGATGTCAAGTCATGTAATGTTTCTTATTTCAGTTTAGTCAAGTCATGTAATGTTTGAGTTTCAGTTTATTGAAGTCATGTAATGTTTGAAGTTCAGTTTATTCAAGTCATGTAATGTTTGAATTTTAATTTATTGAAGTCATGTAATATTTGTTATTTTAGTTGAATGTTTCTTATTTCAGTTAAATGTTTCTTATTTCAGTTGAATATTTTGTATTTCAGTTGATTGTTTCTTATTTTAGTTTATGTATTGTTTACACTTTTCATAGATATGGCTCCAAGAGAAGTATCATTATGACTCTCCCAGCACCACTTCATGTTGTTAGGTTGGCATGTTACTGATGAGGGTGTCTTGCATAATATTTCTTTAGCCAGTTTTGGACATGTTCATAAGCTACAACCTATCCACTTAGATCCCAATTTGATCACTGCCCTAGTTAACCATTGGGACAAGGCTAGCAACACCTTTATGTTCCCATGTTTTGAGATGACTGTCACTCTTCAGGATGTTGTAGTTTTTCTAGGTCTTAGGATTGATGAACTACCAGTTATAGTTGCATATCCTTTAGGCACAGATGAGGGGCAATTTTCTTCATGGGATCACCTTTGTGAGCATTACTTGGGAGATGCAGCAGATGGGATGTCTAAGGGGTACATTCATTTTACTTGGTTGCGATACAACTTTAGCGGGATGGATTTCACCTTAGGAGATGAAGAACATCAAAGACAAATGTGGATAAGGTATACTAGAGCATATCTCCTTTACTTTTTTGGTAGTTACCTTATTCCAGATAGTACTGGGGACATGGTTCATGTAAGGTATCTCCCACTTGTAGATGACTTTGCAAGTTATAACACTCTATCTTGGGGTGTTGCAACTCTAGCATACTTGAACAAGAAGTTGTACAAGGCTACTACCTGTTCCAAGAAAATTGCCCACCTGTATGGTTGTGTATGTCTACTTGAGATGTGTTGTTGGGAGAGGTTAGGAATTGGACGCCTAGGATCACTGGTTATGAACTAGGGGAGTGGTCAAAAGATGTTCCCTTGGGTTATAGGTAAATATTTACACAACTTCTACTTAAAAAAATCAATTATTTTGTAAGTTTAAATAATTTTAATATGTCAATTTAATATGTGGCCTAATTTAGTTCAAAGGACTGATACTATGAGAGGATCAGTCCAGTTTTATGACTCCATTTTAACTAAAATTTACCCTCTCAGGTATAATTTACTTCTAAAAAAATTCTTTCTTTTTATATGATATCTGCTATATTTCTGAAAAATATTCTTTCTTTTTATATGATATATGTTATATTTCTGAATAACATATACATTTAACTCCTTACGCTGAGGATGTTCTATAGAGACTAACAATATTGTCTCGAGAGGGTCATGATATTTGGTTGGCCTGAGTGACTCTAGTGTGCTACATAGTAGTATAGTGCCACCTTCAAGATAGAGTGCTTGGACAATTCAATTTTATTCAAGTACAACCTACTCTTGACCTACCACATCTTAGTAGGATAGATGAGAGGGGTTATGTTGCTGAGGATTGGTTGCTTTACTATGGGCAGGAGGTGCAGTTGTGGCACAATAGATGTGAGAGCTTAGTTCCCCCTCCACCAGCAGAGACAATCTTCAGTCCACTGGTGCACTATGCATGGTATCATCGACAATATGTAGTGGCCGCTCCAGCTCAATCTCCAACCACATACTACCCAGCCAATTACCGACAACAACAATTTGTGAGTATCAACATTTTTTTATACAAACTAATACTATTCAATACTATATGTAATTGGTCTTTATTATTTCAACATCTCACATGTGTGGATCCGAGTGACTTTACAACATGCCCCTGCATAGATCAGAGATGATATCTACCACATCCAGGGGAGCTACTTTTCAAGTCTTCCTGACTATGCTCGCCTATATAATCCCATCCCCACTCCTACTCATACCATTGGTCATGTACCCACGTCCACTCATAATCTTACATGTACCACTCAGTCTGCCCATTCCCAGTGTTAATGAACCCATTCCCACTTCTTAGTTCATGGGATGGGGACTTACAGGACCATACTTTTTAGGAGTTGGTACATCTGTTTCATACATCACACCACCTCCTCCACCCACAACCTACTATGGAGTAGGTTCTTCTTCTGTTCCATACATTCCAGTCCCACCACCAGTTATTTCTAAGAGTCTACCACCATCTTATGTTACATACTCACTGACTCCATTTGATTTCTCATTTTGCAGACCGCCTAAGGGCCCACATCCTAGTTTCAGAGACCCCTCACCCCACCTCCACCTTTCCATTTCTATCGTGGACCTTGTCAGCCTACTGCTACACAGTTGTCCTCCATTTCAGCGCCTACTGAAAATACAAGTGATCTAATTGTAAATGTACAAATATAATATATATTATTATTATACAAATCAATAAGTAGCAAATAATAATTATAAGAACAAAAATATCGATACAAAAGCAATATGTCTTGCATTGGGACGTATTTGCTTACTTTATAGAAAATATGTCTTATATGTAGACGTATTGATCTGATGTGGCAACAATACATCCTGGCTCTGGACGCATTCTCCTACTGTGGGGTCAATACGTCCGCTCTCTCGATATATTATTCTGCGAGAGAGCAATGCATCACGGGCGAAGACGCATTGGTCCCACTGATAGAGAATACGTCCCCCTACTTGGGGACACATTGCTCTGAGGTGGGGTCATTGCATCCAGTCCCGAGATGCCTTGCTCTCTCGCAGAGCAATATGTCCAGGGTCAGGACGTAACTCAGCTTGCTCCCGAGTAAATGGGAGGTATTGGCCCCACGGCAGGACAATACGTCCCAACTGAAAATGTATTTCTCTGATAGAGGGCAATGTGTCACCCGAGCTGACGTATTGCCCTCAGATACAACAATACGCCTCCAGCTGAGATGTATTGGTATGCAAACATGCCATATTAGTAATTAAAATGATTAAAGATGCCATTTTGATTTTTTAGCCAATTAATTATAATTGAATTTTGCATATAAAGCACAAAAGATCCAATCTATATTTCGGACTAATCCTGATTTTGTTTGATGGAGTTGAAATTGGGTTAGACATGGTATTTTACTCCGTCTTTTGCAAATAAATGCGGCAATATAACCACATACCATGTTTGGCAACTTTGATTGAAACCACATCGAAACCAGACTCTCGTGGTCCAACTTAAGTTTAGTTAGTGTGTTCATTTCCTTCTTTCCAAACTATAATCGAAACAATATAATCCTGCTCGAGCATGATTGTGGACAGAAACGGTAAAATCTCTCTTTTGTTTGATATTTACATAACTTCACAATTCTATTCATGTCGTCACTTAATTCTTGAGACTTCTCAATAACTTACAAAAGATCTAACCGCTAAGCTGTTCCATCTTAGACTCTTTTGTTTGATATTAATCTGACATAAATGTTGGACACAATAACTTTCCAAGCAGTGTTCATCAAAAAAGTAACGGTATACATCTTTGTTTTCCCACCCGCACGCTCACCGAGTGATTCTGAAAATTGAAATATGTTTTTGCAAGTTGTTGTTGCACTTGCTATTGCCTTTAATCCCAACCTTACATCTAATTTCAAAAATCCACCCCTAAAAAGTTAATTGAATGTTTAACGACTGAAATTTAATGCAACACGTCGGAACAACGTCCTCGGAACAACGAATTTGGACCCGGTTGTGAGGGGCACTGCTTATGTGGCAGAAAAGTCCAACTAAAAGATAAAAAATAATAAAACGGAGGGAGAGAAAATAGTTTTACTCATAACTCTCAATTTTGAATGAATTTTTTGTCGAAATAAAATGCATTATATTCCTTATGAAAAATACTTTCTAATTAGACTAATGTTGAAATATTTTTAAGAAATAATAATTGAGAGAAGTATAATATTTGTATTTTATGGTACAATAACTACGTTTTTAGGGTACGGTGCCCCATATTTTGGGTACAATACGATATCAGCAAACATATGTATTGTATCCTCCAAGATGAGAGTAATGTACTCCGCAAGGGATATTGTACACCCATGTACTGTACAAACAGATATTGAATATATTTTCTAAAGTATGCCAACACTAATGTTGTTGGAAAGCATATTTTACAAAGAATCTAATATTTTTTATTTCGTAAAAAAATCATTACCGATTAGAATTATGAGAGATATTATATCCAAAATATAGGACAATGGGGCAAGGGAGTAGCTCAAGTGGTGCAGTTCGGCAATCCCCAATGAAATGACCTGTGTTCGACTATAGGCGAAAACTCTCGGGGTGCAACAAGGCCTCACGTTACTGAGCGTGTCGCTGTGCCCCCATGTACGCGGCTGGCTCCGGAGTTTACCCTTGGCTGGTTGGGGTCCAATAATGGTCAATCCCGGAGGGGTTTCTCCTTACAAAAAAAAATAGGACTATATCCAAAATATGGACTATTGTACCTCAAAACACATGCATTATATTTTCTTGTATTGTTTTTTCTTCAAAGTATGTTAACATTAGACAATTACGAGCAATAATTTTTTTTTCTTTCTTCCTACTTTCCTCCTATTTAAAATTTTAAAAAAAATATTCCACTAGAATTTTGCGGCCAACCCAACCGGGTGGGCATACCTCTAGAATTATTCCATCAAAATATAGACCAAGATGCCTAGACCAGATCTCAACAAGCAGATCTGTTTCAATACACAAAGCTTGCTCAGCTTGGACTCATTAATGAAGCCATTGTGTGGAGCATTTGGGCACAAGGGGGCCCCGACCGCATAATTTATTCTAGCACTGAAAATGTTTGATATTTTTACCTACATCACGCCCCATTGTCCTTTTTGCAATCGTGCGTCACGACATACAAGATAAAGGGCAGGACGGCGCATGGCGGGACGAACGCAAAGATAGCGTTTGGCAAGGCGGCCAATTGTCAGACCAGGGAGGTAGCGTGAGGTTCACGAAAGGAGTAACTCTGTTGGAGATCGAGGTCCTAGTCCATATATTCGTATTAGTTTATCTGAGTCATGTTTTGTTTAACAATCCAACTTATTGTAAGTACTCGTTAAACTAAATTGGTTTCGTAATTTGTGTTTTTTAGTCTGATATATAAAACAAAATATCACAAAAAGACAGAACTAAATCCGGATTGGGTTTCTGAAATCATACTGCTAACAAAACTGACATTGTTTAAATTTCAGAACAACCGAATCTCAAAATAGAGCTATTCTGAGATGTTGAACCAAACACTCATCTACGTCAACCCGGACAGGATCGTGCTGACGTGGCATAAGGCGGAATCTGAATGAGTCCCAAACTAAACAGGAACATATGAAGTAGATTCCCGTCAGGTATACAGTGGATTGTTGGGGACGAAGGCGGTGTCGCTGGTGCGGGATCGGGTTGTGACAGGTGAGCGGATGAGTGGATGAAATCGGATTATGCAGATCACACCAGGTGAGATTTGGAAGATCTAACGAGACAATTGTATGCCCACTTACCTCAACTGCAGGTTCCAAAGTGGGGATGGTGATGGAGACCGGCCATCACAGTCTAGGGAGATGCACATGGAAGTGATAATTACAAACGTCTAAAAAAGAAAATGTGTTATGTGGACTCAAACCAACGCACAAGATATACATTTTTATTTTTTATGCATACAAAAAGGCAAAATATAGGTAGGTGTTTTTAGTCTACACAATATGTTTTTTTATATAGGAAAAGCATAACTATATTATTACTCAAAAAGATGGAAATGAATTACATCAACATGAGCAACAAGTTGTGCCGTCAACCTTTTTTGCATAGAAAAATCAATCATCTGAAATACTACATTCTAAAACAATATCAAAATTCAATTGGTCATATCAAAATCAAAGTCCGTACCGCAAAATTGAAGACAATCTAAAACAATATCAAAATCAAAGTCCATACCGCAAATCTAGTTGCAATCGTACAATATGATCTTGAAGCACCCAAGATCGGATGTTGGAGGCCACAAAAGTGTATGAGAAAACTTCTATCGTGAGTAAAGTCCCAAACCACCAAGACGAATAGGTAGGGAAATGATCCTTCGTTGAAAATCCCTAATAAAAGGATATCCACAAATTGCAATGTCTATAATAGACATTCACAACCCCTGTCGAACAATGTTGCAGTCTTCTCCATGCATATAGGTTGATATGTTCAGAAGCTAAACAACCTTCACAGCATACAAGAATGAAGTAAAAGGAACTCACTCTGTAAATCACCCAACGTAAAAGCAGATGCATCATCTTAACAACTTTCACACAAAAAAACTCAACAGGAGATATATATTGTACTTTTTACACGAACAGAAGACAACAAATAAAATATGCTATATATTTATTCGTCTCTTATTCTGTAATGGAAAAGGCATATACGTCCACATGGAAGGGTCCTCTAGAAAACGGGAACCGGAGGTGAAAGTAGCATTTGCATCCGGAGAGCGGGTGAAGGAGGTCGTTCCCCATGCGTATGGCTGTCATAACTCCCAAGGAACCAAATCGCTCCATCAACAGACAGGACCTAACCACTAAGGTCAGCTGTCCTACGGGCTGATGCTTATCTATCACTTGTTCGGTATGTTTTCTTCTGGCCACTTGGAATATGGAAAAAGCAGGGGCAGGGCAGGCGTGACCAGTCTGCTAAGAGCCGTCCACCTGCTTTATTTAGCGTTCAACGTTCACCAGGGTAGAGACGATAAACAAGCACAAGAAACATTCTTACTGGATAAAAGAGGGGGGAACTTATAAGCATGATCGGAATTCTTCAGTACGTAGTTGAGCCGTCCACCTGAGCCAACTTCCGCCAATTGCAACTTGCTATATTGTAACCCTTTCAAACGGTCTGCGCAGGTTTCGTCAATGAGGGCGCAATTTGACTTTATAAACTTTAAGAAAATATAGATATCATGACTAGTTGTAGAAATTGCTTAGTGCTATATGCACTCACACAGTCGCATACACTTTCATGGCCGATTAATCGTTCATGGCAACGCCTAAACATGTTTCGCAAAATCACAATGTACATGCATGTGTGTTGCCTTTTGAAAACGTCCAAGAAACAACAAAAAACAGTTGGTAAACATATAAAAAAATATTAATTGTGAATGTAGTTGTAAAATTTTTTTATCAATTTGTAGGACATTACTCTCAACATTTTCCATATTGGACACCATTTGTGAGACATTACATGGTTATCATTTAGGGCAAGATCTATGTAATACACTTATCATGGTGATCCCTAAGCTTAAAATCTTACATCGTATAATTATTTGATACCTATTGCTATCTAAATAATATTTTCTCGAAGTCAATCTCCAAAATTATGGTTGACAATGTTAAGCCACATCTACAGAATTGGATATCCAACTCACAAAGCAATTTTATACCGGGAAGAAGAATCTCCGATAGCATTATTTTTATAACTTATTATAAGAATTGATACACGCTATGTGTCGTCATCATTCTTCTCCTTATATGGCTATTAAGGTTGACCTAGCTAAAGCCTATGATAAAATGCATATGGGCTTCTTTCGTTAATACGGTCACCGAGTTGGATTTTCTACACCCAATTTTTTATTACATTATGAATTATATATCTCGAGGTTACACAAAAGTCTTGTATAAAGGCACAAACCAACATACATTCATGGCAAATAGGGGCCTGCTACATGGTGATCCATTATCACCCTAACTTTTTGTATTATGCCTTGAACATCTAAGTAGCTCATCGATGATAGGTACAACAAAGAAAATGAAACCACTTAAACATGAACCATCAATCTCTACTAATGTCTTAATACTCTTTGTTGGGGTAGACATTACTGCAACTATTACAAGAATGAAATGTTTCTATATGTTTGTTCAGTCATCAGGTCAGACAATTGCTCCTAAGAAAATAATGCTTTACTTTCCAAAATCCATTTTGAAAATTGTATTATCCTCTATATGTGCTATGTCGGGAACGACATAAGTGTCTGATTTAGGCTAGTATCTAGGTGTGCCAACAATTCATGGTCATGTTACTCAGAGGAGTAATGCCTCAATTCTAGATAAGATTCAATTCAGAATTAATGAATAGGGAACAAGTACACTATCATTAGTGTGACATCTCATCATGCTAAACGAGATTACTCAAAATATAAAACATGATCGATTACGAATTAACCACATAGCAAGAAAAGTAGAGTAATTAAAACTGATTTTAACATCATAAGCATGTTCTGAAAAATTTGCATAAAGGTCCATCTTTTCCATAAACTCATATACCATAATAGGTATTTAAATTTGTATCCAGTGGCCATAGCCACAACCTGTATACAAAAGAGATATTTCACATGTACATGCCATATATACAATCACTAGAATATTGCCAAAAACTCATGTTGATACTAGTTTATCATCTATAAAACACTTCCCATACATGGATTAGAGAGTATAGTGAAGACACTAGGACTCTACTACTAACAACTACAACTATCCAACCTTCTGCGTCTATTGATCACCAGGATGATCCTCTTCTACAACATAATCTCGACCACGTTATCAGCGATCACCTAAAAAGATGTTGTGACTCACGAGTGAGACCCAAGTCCCACCGAGAGATATAACTCTCTCTAACATATATTAATTACAACATCTTATTAAATAGTAAGTAGACTGGGCAGATTGAAGCATTTGATAATCAATTGAGTAGATTGAATAATTCTAACATACTAAGCAAGTTAAATAAATAAGCCTGACAGAAAATATAATTATTCAGATTTCATAAGATTTCATCATATACATACTATGTAGTATAAAGATATGGCAAGGTTAATCAACCATTGTGAAATGTATTCAACCATAGAAAATATGATAAACAACTCGTATTACCACTTTTACTATGCCCAGGGGACTTTGAGTCTGTAGGGAAATACATGCACAAAGTATAGTAGCGGAAACAAAAATTTATCTATCTGTATTCCTACAACAGCAAGGTCACGTCAACTACTATGAAATAGGAAGGATGGTCTTAGCAAGTTATACATGGTCCAGGAGCAAGTCCGGTGACAAAACTCACTTCTTTGCAACTGCTGACTAGTTTCTCTTAGACGGTGGTTGAGCAGCTCCTGGTCTTCACCATGAACAGTTGTTTGCACAACCTCTGTAGCATCTCTGGTGGTCTCGCCACATACTGTATTTTGATTTTGCTCTCCGAGCAATAGATAAAGGGATTGTGCCTCTAGAGTAGTCCACACAGACCAACTAGAATCATGTCCTTCACCAAGAACAGATAGGAAGGATTTTTCCTCCCATTGGTGTACTAGTTACCAACATGCTCTCCCACCAACAACAATCACCAATTGTTTCTCTCCCATTGCTATCCCTCCTTTTTGGGAAGGACTTTCTTGGGCTCTCTTGGATACCACAATCAGAGAGGACAACAATTGTCAAAGGAATTGATTCTCAGTTGTCCGTGTTGTGTCTTGGGAAGCCCCAATACCTCTCCTTTTATAGACGACATTAGGGTCAAGGTTCCTAATCTGTACGGGATTGTGTGGGAGTGGAAGGAATCAGAAGAACTTGAACTTTCACAACCTGTGAGATGCCAAACGGTCATTTGGAGTACCCAGACGGTTGTCTGGGGTGTGAGACGATCATCTCGCACTGCCAAAGGGTCATTTGGCAGTTTCCCAATTGGATTTGGATTTGGCAATTTTGATTCTAATTAATATCACATATTAATTTACTTGCACTCCAAGTATGTGCAATTGAAACTATTTGGGAAACATCATGAACCTTTGTTCGGATCCAACTGGGTTGTCTCATCCAAGCGACATGCCCTTCTCACTCAACCAGACGACCGTCTAGTGAGTTGAGTTGAGCCGATCAATTTAGTCACTTTGAACTGGTCAGTTCAAGGATTGAACTAAGACAATTTGATCCTCGATCAGCCTGACAACCCAAATAGCTATATTAACACTTGAGACGCCTGTCTGGCATGCCCAAACGGTTGTTTCACTAAGTGAGATGGTCGTTTGGCAAACCAATCATCCAATCAGCGGATCTATTGTGTGAATTTAATACATAAACACTTTAGTAATCAATCCAATTGTCATTCAAGATCAAACTTCTTTTCTAGATGAGTTCCTATGTGTGTGACCCTATAGGTCCCATGTCACATTGGTAGTGAATGTCCATAACTGTCTTATGACATTTAAAGCAAAGAGTGGTGCCTAGTCACACATCAGTGCTACCCAAGTGAATGGAAAGTTGGAGAACGACTTCAACCTACAATCTGTGTAAGGTGTTGTAGTGATTGTATAATTCCTTTATCTCTAATATCAAAGATGAACTCAAGGCATGGAAGCTCATCCTCTCAACATTCAATCCATGTTTATTGAATCCAAGAGATGACTATCTGAGATAATGTGACCTAAATATCATATATTGATTCACATATGCATGCGCATACATTTCTTAGTCTCACTTATCAAAAGTGGCCAGGATATCATACTCTAGTAGGAGGGGACAAATCCCATATCTATCGCTCACAGTTTATCCCCATGTGCCAAAGTCACCCAATCATCACCGTTATAACAACCCATATTTCAGGACTATGCTTAATGATGTCAAAGTGTACCCAACGATATGTAACGAGTGAAGTGATTTTAGGTTTAAGAATCACAATCACCACATTCACTATGAGAGATGACTATGACCACCATGACCATGTGTCACTCTCAAAGTGGGTCTGTCTGATACATTGTTCCCTAACATGTATCTGTGTGCTTGGTTTGATATTGTCATATCATGACTTAATGAGATTCAGTCATCAACCAACTCACACTCTAGCATTATGTGTTGTTGGTGTCTATATACCTTCTACAGTAACAACCGACTAGGGACATAATGAGAATATGTATATGTACTCTTAACATACGTATGATGTCATTTCGATATGGCTAATACTTGAAGACATACGTTATTGAGTAATATTATTCTCTAGACATTTAGTGTTTCCTCATTATCTCATAACTAAATGAAACAAATTGAATTATAAGTTTGCCTTTATAAGTATTAATCAAATCCTTTAAGGTATGTGCCATGTCAATCATCATATGATTGGCTCTATGGGCATACCTTACCAACAGACTCCCACTTGCAGTTAGAGACAATTACCAATGGATCTCATCCTTAGTGACCTAAACATGTCCAACATGCTTTTGTTGTGCTAGTGTTGATTTAGCGGGTTAGCAACACTTTACTTATAGTTGGGATATTTCATGTTCATATTCTCTTCATTGTATGATTTCTCATCTGAGGCGGAACTTTCATAATGTGGTATATGATATTCCATGCCTAATAATTAGCTCCATTGTTGTTACAATATCTCTACTGAGTCCTCAACGGTCAGAACATATATAAGTTCATCAAATGAACATTTAGATCCATATAGTATCACTTTATGTTCATAACACAAGCATACTCAAATTCTATTATAGAATAGAATTAATGGCTATTAGTTCAAAATCCTTCCAGCTAATATTATCCATTTCTCTTTTAAAATCAAACATTTTTAGTTGTGACCACTTGGTTATTATGGAAGTTACATCAATGTAACCCTCTACATCCAACTCTTCCATTTATTGATATCCTCATTGAATAGAAATTTATCCTTAAGTACTTCTCAAGTACTAATGGATGTCATTTAATGAAATTTCAATAACCCTTATTGGATTTTACTATCATCTTGTCATGTCCAATACATACAAGATTATATGGGATAATTATACTTATAGTATTCATGATAGATCCATTGATGCAACCTATGGAATCTTAATTATGTTGTTTCCATTATTTATAAGAATTGAAATATATGGTTCATGTGAGACTAATCTAGATTATCTCTCATTGAATCCTTTTTTGTGTTGAACTCTTGCAACACCTTGCTATTTTATGTGTTCAAACTTCCATTGTGAAACATTCAAGAACTATCTCTATAGATATTGATCCTTATCTCATAAGAAGTTTCACCTTATCCTTCATTGTTGAATGTGTTTTTCATGCCAGTTCTCAACATTCACAATATTGAGATTCCATTCCTCATCATATGTGGAATACTCATATATACTCCCACTAAATCTTTTGTAATCACATATGTCATCTTTTATTTTGATTTAAGTCAAACTCTTTGACTATCTTATCAAATCAAAAGATCCCATCTCTGAGATGCTTGTTTCAATCCCAGATTGAACTTTGTAGTATATAGACTTTTATTGCATTCTTGAAGTTATAAAACCTTTTAGGTTGTGTCACGTACACATTCTTTGATGTAGTCCTTTTAAGGAATCTAGTTTTGTCTTCATATGCCAAATCTCTTAGTCTATTTTAACTACAACAACAAGCCTGGCAATTGGAAAATGAATTTCTATCATGTTCAAAAACTTGAACTAATTTGAAAAGTCTTTTTCAACGAACTCGTCATATTATGTTATCCATGTAGGTCTTTTCCATAAGACCCTATTGCACCTTTTAGGTGTTACCCTTTAAGGTGGCGCTATCAAGGTCCTACCTTATTAGCTTACATGGATCCCATATCACTCAGAAATAGCTTCTAGTTGACTAGTTGGCTCATCATGTATGACCAACCCATCTGAATTGTTGGATTCACAATCCTCCAATCTCAGATGTGTTCTACTAGAACTTGTTTTATTCTATGTTGTATGAACCTGAGACTCCACAACAACTTATGATTCTCTTGGTTCTCATTGTACCCATTTGTTGACCTTGAACATTTTGAGTTTTACTTTCACTCCCACTAATTCTTTAGGAACTCATTTATCCTATCAAAAAAATGCCTTTTGTTATTGGATAGGGATTAATAGTAAACTTCAACACTCATGGTTTCTGGATAAACCTTCTTTAAGAAACAACTTTCTCAATGTAGGTTTTAATCCCTTAGACATATTGGGATATTCCCAAATCATATAAAATATTATGCCTTTATAAACCATTTATTTGGCACATGATTTAGTGTTAGGTACATATATATTTATGAGGATATAAGAAGATAAGATTAATTGATAATAATATCATGACCTATCATGGTATAATTCCTTCATTCTAACACATCATCATGTTCAGATAGATTCGACTCATGATACACTTTACCGAAGGTTCTCAAGATATTGATGCAAAGTACTTCAACATTTGATCTCATCAAAGTTTCTTAATACTTTCATCAAAGTTATACTTCATTTATAATCTCCTTGAACACTTCAAGAGATTTATGTTTCTTCTTTACGAGTGCATATCATCATATTACTAGTAAATGAAATGAAGTATAATTAATCATCTATATCATTCTATGATAAGATCTTTATACATCATATGCATGAGGTCTAATAAAAGTTTCATTCTCCCACTACATTTAGTGAAGGACGTCATGTCATATTGTGTGTGAATAAGACTTGCATGTTTCCTTAGGTTCAATAACCAAGGGAATCTAGATCAACATCAATTTGTATTCTAGGCATGCAATTCTTATGTTCGCACAAGATGACTAAAGCTAATGATAGTTTTGAGTTATCAGTTATAATCCTTTGGTATAAACATTATAAATATTCATCTTTGGATCATTTTGAATAAACATCGCAAGATGTTTTAGGGCCAATGCAATGATAGATCATATCTTTGAAATAGAAGAACTAACAATTCTTTATTGATAATCATCCTTGTCCATACAAGATGCATAACAAAAATGTTTCTATTCTAATGGCGTAATGAAATAGTAGTTCTAGTAACTCTATAACATGCCCATTGGGCTAATACAAATTTAAATGTAGACTATGCATTCGGCAACACTTGATCCGCCTTGTCCCTCTTTGTCCTTCTATGGGGGCTTTTACTTCTTGTCAGATCATGCACATTAGTATGTTAGATCTCTATTTGGTATCATATACCAAAACTTAAGAAGTAATCTAATTTATCGTACATTGTTTATACCTGAAGTGGATGCTTCAGTGCCATCCTTCTTCTTCTTTAGTTCCTCTAACCAGAGTGGGGAATTTATCTTCTAATGTATAGGCTGATGACAATGGTGACAATCACCTCTTTGTTTCTTCACTCCACCTTTTGCCTTAAGATCTAAAGATTTGGGCTTCTAGCTAGCTTTAGAACTCTTTTTAGCTTTGCCTTTGCCTTTAGACTTCCCCTTTGTCTTGCTAATCACCATCATAGACTTGGGTTTGTGTTTCTTCATATGTGACTCAACTGTTCTCAACATCCCCCACAACTCTGTCAATGACTTGTCAAAGTCGTTCATGTTGTAGTTCATGAGAAACTAACTATATGACTCTGGCAAGGACTGCAAAATCAGGTCAGTGGCCAATTCTTGGCCCAAGGGGAATCCCAGTCTGGCTAGGTTCTCCACATACCCATGAGCTTATGTAAATGAGGACCTACTCGATCTCCTTTTGCCATGTTGCACTTGAACCTTGCCTTGGAGACATCGTATCTCTGCTATATAGCTTGATCTTGGTACATATTCTTGAGATATGTGACCATCTCAATCACCCCCATGTTCTCATGCTGCCTTTGCAACTCATGGTTCATGTAGCATAACATCAAACACTTAACATCCACAATGTCTTTAGTATGCTTCTTATAAGCATCCTTGTCATCCCTTGGAGCATTTTGAGTCAGTTCCTCAAGTTCTGGTGTTTCCACGACATAGAGCGCTCCTATGTGAGAACAATTCTCAGCATCCTAAACTAGTTGTGGAAGTTATCCCCAGTAAGTTTGTGCTTCTCAAGGAATGATCATAGAGAAAAGTGATTGTTTGTTGTTGCCATTTGATTCCAAAAAATAATTTGCAATTTTGTCAAAAAAAATCATTTTGATTTTATTTGATTTGATTAAAGTTTGGGTGATAATAATTAGGTCTTTAATTAATAATCATTCTCAATATTTTGATCAAATTGATAACCCACAAGTATCAACTCAGAAAATTGTAGCAAACAATTTTCTAATGAGATAGACCCAAGATAATTCAATTGTGGTCCGATCAACACCACAAACACAATCAATCATCAAGGTAGGCATCTATTGCCAATTGCATCATATGGAATCCTGAATAGACGATATGCACAACTCCTTTCCATAATCATCTACATGCTTCTGAGCACAGATGCTCTGAGAATTACCATTTAAGCCTGACCCAATAGCCAATACAATAATAATGCACCCCATAGAGGAAGAACCTACATTATTACTGTCACACTTCCATAAGGTAGATGACGCACCACACGGAGGCATAACGTACACGTAGTCAAACAAGTTTTTCATGTGTATTGCTATTGTAAAGTATCTAAGGCTTAATATGTTTGATTGAGGGATTTTATATATATCATATATATACGTATACCATATCCAATCACCACATATATAGTACATATCATATACATATTATATCCCATAATGTAAACATGCAATATAAACAAAAGGCAATGGTTATGGACATGTCTACTTGTAATTCAATGGAGCCATAAGAAATTACTACCACCTAGGTCATTCATGACATCCAATGGATGAACATGTTGTTGGTATAGACATGTGCTTGCCAATTTGGGTGGATCACTTCAACCCTTGAACCGGTCGTCTCTCCTCTTGGTCGGACGGTTGGTCCTTAGTCCAATTGATGTTTAGAATCCTTCCAAATGGTCAGCTGGGCCCACTAGGTGGTCATCTGGTTTCATCGTCCTCTCCTCCATGGTCCTCTAGATGGTCAGGTTGTCTCACAAACTGGTCATCTCAACCAACGATGAACATCTTTCACGTCATTGCCTGAAAATAAAACTATCCTATTGCTACTTTATTACATTAAATAACAGAAACCTCAAGTTACATTTGAGGGGAGAAAAGGTAGGAAAGCATTAACTTTACTTTGAGAAGATGGAGGTAGAGGTTCAGTACACAGACCGAGATAAATAGGAACCAAACCATCCAACCACACTACACATATAAAGAGTATTGGCCATAACCATGCTACACATCCACCATGAAAACCACTTTAATGGTAATGCATGTAAATTGCATATATATCATATATATATATATTTATATATATATATATATATATATATATATATATATATATATATTAGTTTGGGATCATGTGGTCTTTGATTGGATACACATATGAGATAGTTTAAATATTTTCATTGTATGCAATAAATAAATGATAAAATCAAAAATTTGATCATATCAATTATCCTAAAACATAGTAAATTGACGTGGCTTTGATACAATTATTGGGAAATACGGGCACAGAGTATAGAAGCAGAAACTAAAATTTATCTATCCTTATTCCCATAACAACAAGATTGCATAAACTACTATGAAATAGGAAGGATGGTCTTAGCGAGTTATACATGAACCTGGAGCAAGTCCAGTGAAACAACTCACTTCTTTGCAACTGTTGACTAGTTTCTTTTAGACGGTGGTTGTGCAGCTCCTGGTCTTCACCATGAACAACTGTCTGTGCAACTTATGCAGCAACTCCGGTGGTCTCACCACATACTGCATGTTGACTTTGCTCTCCGATCAACAACCAAAGGACTCCTCCCTCTAGAGTAGTCCACATGGACCAACTACAACTCATGTCTTTCATCAAGAATGGACATGAAGGAGTTGTCCCTCCCATTGGTGTATTGGTTACCAACATGATATCCCACCAACAATGATCGCCAGTTGTTTCTCTCCCATAGCTATCCCTCCTTTTCATGAAGGACTTGGTTGGGCTCTCTTGGATACCACAACTAGAGAGGACAACAGTTGTCATAGGAATTGATTCTTAGTTGTTTGTGTTGTGTCTTGGGAATCCCCCAATACCCCTCCTTTTTAAGGTGAGGTTAGGGTTAGGGTTCCCAATATGAACGTTATTGCATGGGAGTGGAAGCGGTTGGAAGAACGTGAACTTTCACAACCTACGAGATGCCAAATGGTCATCTGGCATACCCATATGTTTGTATAGGGTGCGAGATGGTTATCTCACACTGTCAAATGGTTGTTTGAAAATTTCCCAATTGGATAAGAATTTGACAATTTTGATTCTAATTAATATCACATATTCATTT
This sequence comes from Alisma plantago-aquatica, assembly GCA_963693085.1. NCBI lineage: Eukaryota > Viridiplantae > Streptophyta > Magnoliopsida > Alismatales > Alismataceae > Alisma > Alisma plantago-aquatica. The sequence goes on from OY856414.1 coordinate 481,584,626, forward strand.
ACTTGCACTCCAAGTATGCACAACTGAAACTATTTAAAAAACATCATGAACCTTTGTTCAGCCCCAACTGGGTTGATACGCCCGTCTCACTCACCCAGATGGATGTTGGTGAGTTGAGTTGGGTCGGTCAGTTCAATCACATTGAACTGGTCAGTTCAGGGATATAACTAAGCCAATTCAATCCTTGATCAGCCTAACAACCCAAACGGATGTCTCAACACTTGAGACACCCTTCTAGCATGCCCAAATGGCAGTTTCACTTAGTGAGATGGTCGTTTGGCACAACGGTCTGCCAATTAGTCGACCTGTTGCGTGAATTGAATATCTAAACACTTTAGTAATCAACCCAATTGTCATTCAAGATCAAACTCCTCTTCTGCATGAGTTCCTATGTGTGTGACCCTATATGTCCCATGTCACGTTGGCAGTGAATGTCCATAACTAGCTTATGACATCATAAGCAAAGAGTGGTGTCCAGTCTCACATTTGTTCTACCCAAGTGAATGGAAAGTTGGAGAACAACTTCAACCTACAATCTGTGTAAGCGGTTGCAGTGATTGTATAATTCCTTTGTCTCTGATATCCAGAATGAAATTGGGGAACGGAAGGTCATCCTCTCAACTTTCAATCCATGTTTCTTAAATCCAAGAGCAGACTGTCTGAGATAATGTGACCTCAATATCACATATTGATTCACATGTGCATTCACATGTGTTTCTCAATCTCGCTTATCAAGTGGCTAGGATATCATACTCCAGTAGGAGGGAAAAATCCCATATCCATGACTCACATTCTATCCCCATGTGTCAAAGTCACCCAATCATCACTGTTATAACAATCCATGTTTTAGGACTATGTTTGATGATGTCAAAGTGTACCCAACGACATGTGATGAGCGTAGTGATTTCAAATCTGAGAATCACAATCACCACCTTCACTATGAGAGATGATTGTGACCACCGCAACCGTGTGTCACTTTCAAGGTGGGTCTATCTGATACACTATTCCCTTACATGTATCTGTCTGCTTGGTTTGATATTGCCATATCATCACTTAGTGAGATTCAATTATCAACCAACTCACACTCTAGTCTTATGTGTTATTGGCATCTATCTACCTTCCATAGTAAAAAATAACTAGGGACATAATGAGAATATGTACATATACTCTTAACATTCGTATGATCTCATTTTGACAAGCCTAATACTTGAAGACATACGTTATTGAGTAATATTTTCTCTAGACATTCATATTATTTCATCATTATCTAATAACTGAATGAAATAGAATGAATTGAAAGTTTGCCTTTATAAGTATTAATCAAATCCTTTATAGTATATTCCATGTCAATCACCATATCATTGGATCTATGGGCATACCTTACCAATAGAGTCGTACCACCCATATCCAACTAACCACTGCTAAGTCAAAATTAGTGCCATATTAGATCTATGGAAGATCCAGAGACAACATAGAGACATAATAGTCAACTAACAATAGTGACATATAGTTAAGCTAAAAACAACTAGCCGACCTTGGTACAGGTCCCAATGCTAGAGAACAGGTCACACATGCCCATTTTATAAGAGGCATCTTGCAGTTGTACTATTGCCTTTCACACATATCACAAATATCTGAGGCATGACCGCAATCATCCTCCATAACCTGCAATTGTGGACATAAGGAGATACTCTCGACTTGCGCCCCCACATATTCAAAAAATGTGCTCCGAGTTTCTCGTAAGAATTGCTCATTTCACCATCTTCTTACACGATAATGGATCTATGACACAGGGAAACTACATGATTAGGGTTTCACTTGATTATTTATTTCCAATTGGGTGAATTAAGGTTGCATCATTTAAGTGGACATACAAACCATAATTCATTTCTAGCAAGATTATAAGTATAACAACTCCATAAGATATAAAACATGTGAGATACAAATCTTAACCACAATTACCACATGGTACTATTTCTTTGCCATTCATGAGACTATACTAGTCATCATACCACCATAGGATTCAAATCCTTATCACATTGTTCCAGGGTTCCAACCCTTATGATATCATGAAGAGAACACACCTCCATTAGAGCTCAACTATGCCCAAGGTCATTAAGGCTGTCACATCATACCCTATATGATCATTATTATCTTCCAATGATCTATAAAATGGCTCAATAACCCATCACCAAACATGTGACATATGAGTATCATATAGCAAGGAACTATGATATTCATGTAGCATCATATTAAGGTTAAAACCCTAGGATATCATTCCATTTCATATTAATCATTCAATAGGGCTGATTACAATCTATCACCATCACTTTGTTACCTTAAGGTTAGGTGTAACACGCTTTATCACATTAAAGTTACACATCCAGTTATTATGGTGATTTATCAAATATGTTCATATGAGGGAAAAGGTAACACTACAATTTAAAGAAATTCCATTGAATTCACATTATTAGAACCAACACATTATACGATAGACTTCATTCAAAACCATTGGATGTTGAAACATCCAATCACAACCATTGAATCAGGTTTATCATTTCAAAACTATCGATTGATATGTATGTTTAACCTTTGGATCATATAACAAAAGAAACCATCAGTTTAGGGCTTAATTGAAGCAACTCATGATACCTAGTTACATCACTGTGTGGTAACTTGAACTACCATCGGTTGTGACACATCATGTCACCATCGGCTGATGGGGTCAATACTACCATCATTGAACACCATCAGATGTTGAAATAAAATAGATTGTCATTGGTTCATACAATCTTTAGGGCACTAAACCATTGGTCATTGAGATTAAAAAAGAGTCTATAACTGACCTAAACTTTGACTATCTTTTGACACCATTTGTCATCACCATAAGTTGTGACAAAGGCATCTCAATTAGTTCTAATATAAGGTCATTGAGTGGTTCATGTATAAAGTTGAAAATCTGCCTAAAAACACTAAGTATAAACTATCTTTTGATAGGTACTTAGCACCATTGGTTTCCATGTAAACTTGATCAAAGTTTTCCTATACCTCAGGAAGGTCGGGCACATAGTTTCATGTTCATATGTAACTATAAACTAAGTAAGAAACAATATTACAATTGAAACCTTAAGCATGCATAGCTTCTATAAGCTTAGATCATTGTTTTAGAGAAAAAAACATGAATAAGCAAGGTTGTAATAAGCAATAAAAGTGAAGAGGGTTCTAAAAATCACCTCGAAAAAGAAGATCAGAATCCAAGAAGCAAGAAAACTCGAGCAAAGAAGGTGATAAACCATAGCTTTAGGTCTGAATTAAGTCAAGTAAGCTTCTTCTCCAAGAAAGGGGGTACATCCTAGATGAAGGGAGTAAGAAGATAAATTCTTTGAACTTTAAAGAAAACTTTGCCATGAAACAACATGGTTCCGTTCAGGAAGAAGGTAGGAGGAAGAATTGAAAAAGAAACATAGTAGAGAAGGAGAAACTTACTAGTTTAGGTTAATATCACCTAATGGAAGCTTCACAAACCCTAGATGAGGGTAGATCTGAACCCTAGATGCTTTCACAAGAAGGTTGGCTATATTCTTCTACCTTGGGCACTCTATTCACCCCCAAGCATATGAAAGGAAAATCTATGGAGAGGAGGGAATAGACGAGAGTCCAAATGATTCATTTGTGGGCTAAATGATAGGTATATAAAGCTTATGGATAAAGAAAGAGAGAAACTTGAGGTGTCCAAGTAGCCCTCCACGTGTCCATAGCCTAGAGCTTCCATGGACATGCAAGAAGCTATTCCACCGATCATGGAGACCTACTTAAACTTTGGTTATTGGATCTATAGGATGACCCTCGACTTCCAAGAAAAGGAACCATCAGTTCTTTGGACCCTAGTCACTTAAGTAATGAACCATCAATTGACCATCTATTTTAAGAGAACCACCGGTCTAAGTTAACCAAAAATATAAAGACATAAACCTACTGCCATCTAGGGATGACTATTAGTTGTCACCACCTCTTGGTGACCTTTGCATGTCAACCAAATAGGGGAACCATTGGTTAATCTCTCCTAAAGGTAGCTCATCCATGAAGGGGTAAAACCCTAAGTCGTCATTGAAAGAAACACCTCCAAACCAAGGTTCAACTAAGAACCCCATGGATCAATAAGATCAACCATGATAATAAAACATCATAATGCATGTGAAAAAATGCAAGGAAAACCTCATATTTGGATAAATTGTAGAAAAGTCCAAAATGTGCATAAAATTGCATAACTTACACAAACAATGTCCAAATTGGACCAATTTTTAAAATTATTCTTGTTACATGATATCAAAACATATCACAATGTTATTCTAAAGTTTAAAGCACTCAATTATTGTAATTAAGTATATTGAACACTTTAAGCATGGTCAAGGGCCTTACAATTATAAACCCCTAACAAGGATTTTGCCCCAAAATCCTACGCAAAGTGGGATGGGTACTTTCTACGAATCCCATCCTCTAACTCCCACATTGATTCTTCTACATCATGGTGATTCCACAAAACCTTCACTAACACTATATCTTTCTTCTTCAACTTTTTCACCCTTCTATCCAGGATCAACACATGTTCCTCAACATAAGAAACATCCTCATCTAACTCAATTTCCACTGGCTGGATCGGTATGCTTTGTATCTAGATGACATTTCCTCAACATAGAGATATGAAAAACATTATGCAACATGTGCAACTTTGGCGGTAGTTCTAACTTGTATGCCACCTTTCCAACATGAGCCAACATAGGGTATGGTCCCACAAATCTTGGAGCCAACTTACCCTTCTTCCCAAACCTTAACACACTTTTCCAGGGAGAAACCCTGATATATACTTTGTTTCCCACTTGAAACTCTACCAGTCTATGACAGTTATCTGCATAAGATTTGTGTCTGTCTTGTACTGCTTTCAGTTATTGTTTTGTCACCTTAATCTTCTTTGTAGTCTATTGTAGTAGCTCAGGACCCAAAATCTGATATCACCAACAAAGTGGGAACCAACAACATCTCCCATATAGATCCTCTTAAGGTGCCATATGAATGCTTATCTGATAGCTATTGTTGTGATCAAACTCTATCAAACTCAAATGTACATCCCAACTACCAAGAAAATACAACACACATGCCCTCAAAAGATCCTCTAAAGTCCATATAGTCCTTTTAGACTGGCCATCTGTCTGTGGATGGAAAGCTATGTTAAACCTCAGCTCTGTTCCCATTGTTGAATGCAGAAATTCCCAAAACTGACTTATAAACTATTGACCTCTATCAAAAACTATGGTACCTTGAATACCATGCAAACTTACTATCTCACCGACATATACCAGTGCCAACTTTTCTACTTTAGATGTCATCTTGAATGGAAGGAAGTGATTTGACTTGGTTAATGTGTCTACTATCACCCATATGGAATCATGACCTTTGGATGTCTTAGGAAGACCAACCACAAAGTCCTTAGTGATGTGATCCCACTTCCACTACGGTATCAAAAAAGGTTTTAGTGATCCTGCATGTTTTTGGTGCTCAACTATAACCTACTGATAGACTGGACATCTGGAAATAAAATCTTCCACATCACACTTTAAACCTGGACACCAATACAAGTCCTTCAAATTATGGTATATCTTAGTACTTCCAGGATGCATCACATATATCGAGGAGTGAGCCTCCTCAAGTACCATCTTCCTCAACCCATCAACATCTGGAACCACTATCATATTATGGAAACAAACTGTACCTTCATCTGCATCATGGAAGCCATCATGCTTCTCACTGCCAAACTCTGATCGGATATTCTGTATCAATGTATTGTTTTGTTTTGCATCATGGATCTATTGTCTCAAGGTAGGTTTAATATGTAATTGTTCCAACAAACCCGTCAATAAAGAAACTTCCAGTTGTACATTCATCTAGCAAAGAGACACTAACATGTCTCATTTATGGCACATCAAGGAATACAACTGTGCATGGTCTAAAGATGATGATTATGATGATAATGACGACTTCCTGCTCAATGCGTCATCTGCCATATTCACTTTGCCTGGATGGTAGTCAATCATGCAATCACAATCTTTAATCAACTCCATTCATCTCCTCTGCATCATATTCAACTCCTACTTTGACAAGATATACTGTAGATTCTTGTGGTCAGTGAAGATTTGACATTTTCCTCCATAAAGGTAGTATTTCCAGATCTTTAAATCATGAACCACCACTACAAGCTCCACATCATTTGTTGGGTAATTCTCCTTGTGTTTCTTAAGCTGTCGTGAAGGAAAAGAAATCACATTTTTATCTTGCATTAGCACACATCCCAAACCGTTCTTTGAAGCATCACAAAAGACAATGTAGTCTTTCCCTTATTCTGGTAGCACTAACACTGGTGCACTTGTCAACTTCTCTTTCAACTTCTGGAATGAACGCTGGCACTTGTCCTCCCAAGAAAAAGGAACATCCTTCCCAGTTAACCAAGTTACGAGTAATTCTACAAACCTAAAGTTCTTTATAAACCTCCTGTAGTATATAACCTGACAAACTAGGAAATTACGAATCTCTGTTGGTGTATTAGGTTGTTCCCATTCCAAACAGACTCAATCTTCTTAGGGTCTACACAAACACCCTTAGCTGATATGATGTGACCCAAAAAAGACACCTCAGACAACTAGCTCTCATACTTGTTAAACTTAGCATATACATGGTGCTGCCTCAACAAAGCCAATGCCCACTGAAGGTGTTGCTCATTCTTCTGGCTATCCTTGGAGTATATCAGGATGTCATCTATGAACATGACCACAAACTGATCAAGATAGGGGCTAAACACCTTATTCATTAGATCCATAAAGGTTGTTGCATGCATTTGTTAGCCCAAACGACTTAACCACAACTCATAGTGACCATACCTAGTCCTAAAAGTTGACTTTGGTATGTCATCCACCATGATTCTCAAATGGTGATAACCTTATCTCAAGTCTATCTTAAAAAACACAGTGGAACCTCTCAACTGATAAAAAAACAATCCTTGGAAATGGATACTTATTCTTCATCATCACCTTGTTAAACTGTCAGGATTGAACCGTCCTTCTATTTTGACGAGCAACACTGGAGCACCCCAAGGGGAAGTGATTGGCCTAATAAAAACCTTCTCTAACAGTTCATGCAATTGTTTTTTTAACTCCTAACTTTTTTTGGTGTCATCTTGTACGATGACTGTGCTATGGGTTGTGTTCTAGGAACAAGATTGATCTCAAAATCAATCTCTCTAATAGGGGGAATACTAGGAAACTCTTTAGGAAAAGCATCCTTGAATTCCCAAACCACTTGTACCTCTTAGATACAAGGACCTCTCACCTTGGTATCCACATCATGTGCTATGAAAACCTCACATCCTTATCTCATTCAACTTTCTGGTGTCATAGCTGGCATCAAACATGTGGGAAGAATCTTCTTATCACCTTGGAAGATACAAGAGAGGTCACCATCATAGAACGTCGCCACCTTAGTACTACATTCCAACACCACCTTGTACCTTTCCAAGGTATCCATCCCCAGTATCACATCAAACCCATGCATGCCTAGTGGAAAAAGATCCACTTGAATGTTGTGTCCTGAGAAAGAAAGAACAGAAGAGGAACACACGTCCCACAATTCAACGGAACCAACCAAAGGAGTCTCTAGTCGAAGACTATTAGATCTATGACTGACAAGAAGATAACAACTATGTATCACCTCTCTAGTAATAAAAGAGTATTCGCACCCGGGTCAACTAGTATGAATACAAAATAAGAAGCTAACAAATCAAAATGAAATAACTCCATCTCACCTGCCACGACCCGTGGGTTAACCACTACTTTTAGCTGGCTCATGGCTTAGAACCTAGACATCGCCTAATGTCATCCATGTCCTCTACTAGTCTATCCAGAGGATCATTCATGTGATGCCTCACCTTATCCTCTACCACCATCACTACTAAATTGTCACTGCTGCAAACCCTACTAACTTTGCCTTGGCTGTTAGGTCACTTCCTCATCCTTCATTGGGCAAAATGCCCTTGTATGCCTGGTCTATCCGCACCTGAAGCAAGTCTTTCTCTCATAGAATGGCCTAGATGGCCCCATCACTGAAACTGATGATGAGTTGTGAGCTCCTACTAGTGGAAAACTACACCTCTACCGATACTCGAGGTGCACTGGGATGGAGTATGTGACCTCCACTGAGAAAAAGTCATCCTCTATGTGATTGTGCACATGAAAACATGGTTTTCTTGAAATCTCCAGATCATTGCCCTTGGAATTGAGTCTGCTTCTTCTTAGCGTTGGCTTCATGCTTCTCTATAGCAGACCTTTCAATCCACCTTACTGACTCCACAAAGGTGGAAAACCTCTCTATTCTTCTAGGCTGATGTCGTTTTGGTCAACTCTATACTCAGGCCATTCTCAAACCTATGGATCCTTTCCTTGTCTATCACTTCCATATGAGGGAAGAACCTCAGAAGCTCCATAAACTTTGACTCATACTTATTTATTGTCATCACTCCCTGGTGAATCTTCTCAAACTCAGGATCTTCTCGTATATATATGTGTTTGGGAAGTATCGACTGAAAAACTCTCATTGAAAATCCTCTCATCCTATCACCACTCATGGCCTCTTTTATTCTGCTATGGCCCACTAGTGGCCTACACTACCCTTGAACAAGTATTCACTTTATCTTCTTCAAGAATGTTCAAGATCTTAAATGCCTTCTCGAGTTCAGTCAGCCACATGTCGGCATCTAGTGGGTCTGAAGTACCAGCTTGATCGCTCTAATACATCTAAAACATTCAAACGTCTTCTCGACATCTTGAGATTCCATATTAGGAACTACTCTCCTAGGTTGAGGTGTTGGTTCTCTATCTGCTAGATGTGTAATCGTGGCTATTATCTATCCAAATATGGACTAAAATACAGGATTAACCATAGTTGCTCGGTCAAACTGAGGCAACGCGAGCTACTCTGACCCCACTTCTAGAACTCTATCATTGTGTGTCTGCCTCCTAACACCTCCTCCATGTGTAACATAGTTTCTCTCACTGTGTTCTTCATGTCCTCTAGACATATCTTCATAAACATAATCTATGATCAATATGTTGGATACATAATAACAGACTCAAACTGTGACTCCCTTTGTCACACAAAATAAAATTACTCAAAACAAAATGCAAAATTGACACTAATCCCTATATTACCATAAAATAGGGTAAATTTAAACCAAATGCAATTTAATATCTCAAGTAGAAGTGTTTACTAAACCAATATTAACTTAGGCTATCTCTAACTTATATATACAAAAGGATATTGCATCACATGCTTGCAGGATATGTAGCCATCACTGTACAACATGTTTACCACTTGTTACATGCATATGCTATTGTTTATACATACCAGGCATGATGCCAAAATCTATGTGTCGATAACCAAAACAAAAAAATATATTTAACGACATGAGAGTACGAGGATGACACATAGGACTCTACTACATAACTATAGCACATCCCTCTTGCTGCTCTGCACCTAAACCTTGACCTCTACCACCTTATCCATGACCACCTAAAGAAAAAAAACTACGGATCTAACGGGGTGAGATCACATCTCAGCGGGAGATATAACTCTCCACCAACATCTATTATAAGAATAATAACTATAATATAACAATTGATGTTAAGAAGTGTATACTGAATAAGTAGTTCAAGTACATGCAATCAAATAGTAGAACATTGTATGCTTTTAGAAGGAATATAAAGAAGATGTAGACTGTTGTAAACTAAATAGTACAAGAAATAAGGTATGGAGGTCATCCAATGTGATTTGTATTTGACCCTAAGCAAATATACTACATGACTGTATTAGCACTTTATTATTATTTCCCTGAGGATTTGTGGCATACCACTCAAATCCAACTAACCACTACTAAGTTGAAATTTGTACTATATAAGATCAATGGAAGAAACGAACTCCATGATCATCACCAACACTACATAGTCAGTATAAGTCCGCAATGCAATGACATGATAGTCAAACTGCTCAAAGATAGCAACTAATAGTCATAGTTATAGTCATGTAGAGACAACTACTAAAAGTCAAGCTATGGTTCTGTAAAACAACTAGCCTGCCTTGGTACATGGCACAACACTAGAGAACTGTTTCACCCATGTCCATTATATAACAAAGGATCCCATCACTATTTCAACAATTTAAGGATACAAGTAAATAATACAATTCCACCCCTCAAATTAAATAATATGCGCTCCTAGTTTCCCATAGGAGTTATTCATTTCACCATCCAACTAGATATTGACGCTGGAGATGGCTATATGGTACATGGCACTACTAATTAGGGTTTCATCATTCAAGTTACAATGTAATAACCTTAGACATATTTTACAAAATTAAGAATAAAGTACAACTTCAAAAGGGATAAAATGTACAAGGTGAGAACTTGTCTCATCATTTCAAGATACTTGTATCACAACCATTACAAGGTCATCAATGTCACATCACTATGGGTATCAACCCCTAACTTTCCTCTCTGGTGGGTTTTACCTCTCAAATTGTACTCGAGGTACTCAACAATTCACTAGGTTTACTCACATAGCCATTTAGAATTTAAAACATGATTATAGTATCAAACCCTAGTTGAGTCACCTCCCAATTTCTTGAAGCATAACAATATTAAGGAGCATGCTTAGTATTAACTACATAATCCTTCAAATAGCACTACCCATGAATCATTACTTCCTTACTCATGCACATGTTTTCATGTATGTATCTTGACCATCCATAACATAGGTGTCTCGGCCACTCTCAAGCAAACTGTCTCGAGCTACCATCACCATAGTGTCTTGACCTACCAACAACATGGTGTCTCTACCTATCATCAACATAGTGTCAACGCAAGAAAAAAAACCAACACAAGTGTGATCTTCAAACCCTAGAATCAAGATCATCCTAATGATCGGAACTAAAAATAGGAAAAATTGGATCCTTGCCCATGAAACCTTGATCAATATCATCAACTAAACTTAGACGAACATATTTAAATAGAACATAATGGTTCCATGAACAAGAATAAGAACACATCATCTATTTTACAAGAATCTTTAAATCGAGTACAAGAATATTACATTTTTATAATAAGTACATACCATTCTCGAAATATAAAATCATTCAAACATATCTACCATATCTTTCTTTACTAAAAGAACATATTTTTGAGATCTAGAATAGAAACATACGGACAACATATTATCAAGTTCAAGTTGCACATAATAGAGGAGGAAGGAGTTATATAACTTGCCTATGGTTGATGATCCAAGCCTCCAAGATCACATGCTTCAAAGGAGAAAAGGAAGCCACAACTAGATCCAAGTCTTTGTCCATTGAAACTCCTTCAAGAAGAAAAGAACACCGTGGTTAAAGAAGAGTCTAGGGAAAAGAAAACCCAAACTCTAACTTAGAACCAAGGTAGAAGATGAAGAAACCCTAGGTCAAAGCATGATCTTCGACCCAAAAGAAGAAAGAAAAAAAAGAATAACCATGGACCATGTACAGCCCTCTTGGTCAAGATGGAGGAAGAATAAGATGAAGAATAAAGGGGCAACTAGATCTAGAGTTCGAATCACTTACCAAGAAAATTTTTTCTCCAAGAAATCACCACCAAGAAGATGATCTAGCACCAAATCAGCCACATGCAAGATGGATATACCACCCTAGCTTCAATATCCACTCCTTCTTGCTCCTACATCCCCAAGGGTGGTTCATGTTTGAAGGAAGAAGATGAAGGAGTCAAAAAGTCTCTCACTCATGAGGAAAAATGGATATATATCCCAAAGAGATAGAGTAAGCGCTTGGTGATGTGTCACCATTCTACATCATATCAAGGACATGTATCCTACAACCCCATGGTCTTATCCTATTACACATGCAAAAATACAAAATTTCATATTTATCCAGAAAGTGTTTCAACCTCCATGGTTGCTACCATTATCTAGGTTGAGACATCTCATCCATGCTCACTTGTTTCGACCCAAACCCTAGTTCTCATATATGTATATGTGTACAGTCGATACACTAAAGGACGAGATCGTTTCAACCTCTAGGTTGTCTAGGTCAAAACCACAACCCTTAGGGATGGTGTTGCAGTCGCTACCCTCACCAAAGTGTGAGGTAACTGTCGCTATACCCAAACCCTAGCTTCATTACCATTTACACATGGCAACCCTAGAAACCCTAGATCACCATGAAATTTTCCAAACATAGTGCCCCATGTCACCATATTCTCCCTCATGATGCCAAGGTACATGAAGCACTCTCTTCATGTGACATTTTGCATGTTAACCCTCAATTATGAGTAATTTTGCAAACTAGTAAAAAATGAGTACTTATATAGAAAAGGTGGTTCAAACATCAATCAAAATGAACCAAAATGAAACTAATGACCTGTCACATGATATTATCGTATTCCACAAGATTAAACTAAGGTTTAAATATCTCATTATGCAATGAAAACATATTTAAACACAAAACTAGATCAGGGATCTTACAACTATAAATCCCTAATAGGGATTTCGCCCCCAAAATTCTATGTAAAAAGAGATGGATATTTCTTCCACCTCAAGTTCAAGTTCTCAAGTAGCTATGGAAGAGACAAAATTAGTGCTAAGTCAAAATCAGTGCCATACCACCCAAATACAACTGACCACTGCTAAGTTGAAATCAATGCCATGCTAGATCTATGGAACATCCAGACTCCATGATCTCACCAACAACTCCTGGTCAATATTAGAGACAACGTAGAGACATAATGGTCAACTGCGAACAACGACATATATTCTAGCTAAAAACAACTAGCCCGCCTTGGTATAGGCCATGATGCTAAAGAAGAGGGCATGAATGCCCATTCTATAAGAGGCATCTTGAAATTTTATTGCTGCCTTTCACACATATCACAAATATCTGAGGAATGACCACAACTATCCTCCATAACCTGAAATTCTGGAAATAAGGAGATACCCTCGACTTGAGCCCACACATATGCTAAAATGTGCACTCTGAGTTTACCATCAAGCAAGTTATGACAATAGAATAGATCCATGGCATAGGGAAACTACATGATTAGGGCTTCACTTGATTATTTATTGCCAATTTGGTGACTTAAGGCTGCATCATACAAGTGGAGATACAAACCCTAATTAATTTCTAGCAAGTGTATAAGTATACCAATTCCAGAATATATAAAATGTATGAGATACAAATCCTAACCACAATTACCACATGGTACTATTTCATTTCTATTAATGTGACTATAATAGTCATCATACCACCATACAATTTAAATCCTTATCACATTGTTCTATGGTTCCATCCCTTATGATATATCATGAAGAGGATTACACCTTCATTAAAGCTCAACTATGCCCAAGGTCATTAAGACCATCACATCATACCCTATAAGATCATTATTATCTTCCCATGCCTTATAACATGGCTCAAAAATCCATAAAACATGTGACATATGAGTATAATATAGCAAGGAATTGTGACATTCATGTAGAAGAATCTTAAGTTTCAACAAAAATAAGAGAGCATTCTATTATCATATTAATCATTCAGGAGGGATGATTACAATCTATCACCATCACTTAGTTACCTTAGGGTTAGGTGTAACAATATTTATCACATTGAAGTTATAGATCCACTTATTATGGTGATTTATCAAATATATTTATGCGAGGGAAAAGGTAAGACTACATTTAATGAAATTGATCCATGGAATTCACATTATTAGAACAAACACATTGAACTATAGACTTCATTCTAAACCATTGGATGTTGAAGCATCCAATCACAACCGTTAGATCTGGTTTAACATTTCAAAACTATTGGTTGATATGTAGGTTTAACCTTTGGATTATATAACCAAAGAAACCATCAATTTAGGGATTAATTGAAGCAACTCGTGATACCTAGTTACACCATCATGTGGTAACCTGAACCATAATAAGTTGTGACACATCATGTCACCATTGACCGATGGGGTCAATATTACCATCATTGAACACCATCAGATGTTGAACTAAACAAAATGCCATTGGTTCATGCCATCTTTAGGGTACTAAACCATTGATCATTGAGCTTCCAAAAGAGTCTAGAACTGACCTAAAGTGTGACCATTATTTGACATCATTTGTCATCTCCATCAGTTTCCACAAAGGCATCTTCGTTGTTTCCAATATAAGGTCATCCATTGGTTCATGTATAAAGTTGAAAATCTACCTAAAAACAATAAGTATAATTCATCGTTTGGTAGGTACTTAGCACCATTGGTTGCCATGTAAACCTGATCTAAGTCTTCCTCTAACTCAGGAAGGTAGTGCACATAGTTTCAGGTTCATCTAGAATTGGAAACTAAGCAAGAAACATTATTCAAATCGAAACCTTAAGCATACATAGATTCTCTAAGCTTAGATCATCATTTTAGAGCAAGAACATGAGTAAGAAAGCTTGTAGTCAACAATAAAAGTAAAGAGGGCTATAAAACTCACCTTGAGGAAGAAGATCAAAGTCCAAGAAACAAGAAAACTTAAGTAGAAAAGGTGAAGAACCCTAGCTTTAGGTATGAATTCGGCCAAGTAAGCTTCTTCTCGAAGAAAGGGAGTAAACCCGAGGTGAAGGGAGCAAGAAGATAAGTTCTTTGAGCTTTAAAAAAAACTTTGCCATGGAACAAAATGGTTCACTCTAATAAGAAGTTAGGAGGAAGAAGAACAAGAAAAAAAATGGAGAACACAAGGAGAAACTTACTAGTTAAGCTTAATATCACCTAAAGAATGCTTCACAAGCCCTAGAGGAGGGTAGATCTGAACCCTAGATGCTATCACAAGAAGGTTGGCTATATTATTCTACCTTGGGCACTTTGTTCACCCAAAATAAAATGGAATATGAATCTCTAGAGAGGAGGGAAGAGATAAGAGTCCAAAGGTTTCATTTGTGGGTTATAGGATAGGTATATAAAGCTTATGGATAAACAAAGAGAGAAACTTGAGGTGTCCAAGCAGCTCTCCACGTGTCCATAGCCTAGAGCTTCCATGGCCATGCTAGAAGTTATTCCACTGCTCATGGAGACCTTATTAGCCTTTGATTATTGGCTCTCTATGTTGAACTTCGACCTCCAAGCAAAGGAACCATCAGTTCTTTGGATCATAGTCAATTAAGTGATCAACCATCAGATTAGCATCTCTTTTAAGTGAACCACCAGTCCAAGTGAACCAAAACTAGAAAACCATCGACCTACTACCATATAGGGATGAACATGTTGTCACCACCTGTTGGTGACCTTCACATGTCAACCAAATAGGGTAACCATTGGTTGATTGCTCCTAAAGGTAGCTCATCCATGATTGGGGTAAAACCCTAAGTCACCATTGTAAGAAACACCTCCAAACCAAGGTTCAAATAAGTGCACCATGGATCAAAAATCTTAAGAATGTAAGGAACATAATGAATATGAAAAACTGTAAGGATTACCTCATATATGAATAAATTGCAGAAAAGTCCAAAATGTGCATAAAATTGCATAACTTGCACAAGCAGTGTCCAAATCGGACCAAATTTGAAACTTAAACTTGTCACATGATACCAAAACAAATCAAAAGGTTATATTAAGGTTTAAAGCACTCACGTTGGGTAACTAAGCATATTCAACACTTTAAGCATTGTTAGGGGTCTTAAAATTAGCAAGTTATATTTTCCTAGCTAAGAGTGTGATAGACAACATCCAACCTATGACATTCATACATCATTCTTTCCATGGATTTTACATCACAGAATTAATCAATGAATCAAGTCTTTTATTTGGTAGAAGAGAGAAGACTGTCATGCATCATATCTAGTTGCATGGGATCAAATTATGGCTACTAAATATGAAAGTAGGCTAGGCATTCTGATGATGTCATATTGGAAAAGGGCATTAGTTATGAAAGTGGCAAGGGTTGTCCTCAGCAAAAGAAGTTCATCATGGATAAGTGTTGTGATTTTTGAGTATGGTAATTATGAATCTAGAGCATGAGGTACTCCATTTTGGAGGATGTTGTCAAGTCTCTTTCCAATGCTCGAGAACACAATACCAAAATGATTATAAATGGAAAACTTACTTCGGTATGGTATACTATATAGATACCACAAAACACTCCTTTGCATTTAAAATATATACAAAATATTCCTCCTCAAATGCAAGATCTACATGTCTCTTCATTCATAGATTACAATGGAGGCTAGGATGTAAGGTTTCTATATTCATATTTTAATTTGGATGTTGTGGACAAAATGATCTCCATGTGTGCACTCATGACTCATGAATGTTCTGAAAAGTTGGCGTGAGAACTTATCAATTTTGGAGCATTTTCTACAAGTATGTATATTCACTATTCAGAAAAGATAAAGGTAGGAATCATATATGACCATGGTAGTTGATATGGTCCTTGAAGATACTTGCTATTAATCAGGTATTCTTATGGTTAGTGAGGCATGGATGGCTAAATTTTAGAGATATGTTAGACATTTCTTGATGATCCAAATTATCTTATTTGCAAATATCAAGAAGAAACAACATTACATATATTACGATATTGTACTTCAACTAAGAGAATATGGTTGTAGATTTCTATCATAGTATCAAGATTTCTCTCTTTGATTTTCCATCTCGGGTTCAAGATGACTTTAAGCAGTCTAATAAAACAACTATTTTCTATTACTTGCTTCCATATTTGGCTTTATCAGAATAACTTTATATTCCATGATGTGTTATGCAATGTGGATCAAGTGTCTTCTAGCATATGTCAGGTGAATAATGAAGTCAATAATACTTTTTGTATTGCTTCTCATTTTGCTAGTTTTCAATGTGCAACCATGATGACCTAGTGACCTTCAAACTATGGATGGACCAAGTTAACTGTTGATGCATTTGCCAAAGGGAATAAAACATCACTAGCTATAACTACAATGGAACATGCTATTGTATGGCAATGTGCATGGCCTAATATTGTATAAAATAATAAGTTGCATATGTAGAAGTTTCTTCTACCTTGTTAGACTTATAGAAACATTGATTGAGGGATGCACACAATTATTATTAAACCATATTCTTAATTTGCAATTGATGCTATTACAATGCCTGATAATACAAATCACATGATAGCCACTTACAGACACTAGATACAAAATCTAATGAGTCAATATTGGGATGTTTCTCTCCAAAAGATTCCTAGAAGAATGAATTGCATGGTTGATGCTTTAGAAAAATTACATGTTTGATTGTATCTATTATGATTATGTTTATCATAAAAATCCTCTACCAAGTAATCTTTAAGAGTTTGTGGTTATAATCATGTTGGACCTTGTCTTCATTAAATAAGCTTATTAATAGATGATTCCTGTTAGAACAACAAACTTTCATTAATTGTTCTATTATCTAGTACATGTTTTGATTTTTTTTGGTCATACTAATTTTGAAATTAAAGCAACATAGAATATATAAATCATTCAACGTATATTCTTGTTGCTCAACATACTTATATTGTGTCAAAAGATAACCTCTCATAATTACATAATTTCTATAGTAACAATATTTTTTAAAATATTTTGAAAGAAGCAAATTTACTCAAACTTTTTGATATACAAATTTCTAATTTCATTCTATACATTAAAAAAAAAGTAAAATATTTGTTAATAAATTAAGTATCAAAATAATTTCTCTCAAGAATT
Organism: Alisma plantago-aquatica; assembly: GCA_963693085.1. Lineage (NCBI taxonomy): Eukaryota > Viridiplantae > Streptophyta > Magnoliopsida > Alismatales > Alismataceae > Alisma > Alisma plantago-aquatica. The sequence continues at coordinate 481,602,446 of OY856414.1, forward strand.
AAATGACTAAAACATATTGTGTAATATATTCATTAATTATTGTATGATATCAGAGTTAAATATCAAAGTCATTTATTGGTTCAAATTTAGCCTACAAGAAACACCTTACATGCAAGGCATTGAACTTACAACAGTTTAATTGAGGACCACAAGATCGTGACTATGACGCAATAAATAATAGTTCTTTCATAAAATATGTCTCCTTATATGTAATATTTAGACCCTTGAGTTTATTTTGCAAAAAAATTAGTTGTTCCTTCAATTTTATTGACAATCGATAAAGCTTAAACTCCATACAATAGATAATAGTTTGATCAAAAAACTGTGTAGAACTATGAGGACAAGGTATCCTTAACCTTTGCAAAAAAGATTTAGTTTCTTAATGAATTCAAACAAAATATTTTTTTTGGAAACACTCTCTGTTTTACCTTAAGTCTTTGAATCCCCCATCAAACACTCTATAAACCTTCTTTAATTCTCCATAGGTTATTTAACTCTCCTGTTATACATTTTATAAACTATCTCTACATGACATAAATATGAGAATCCCTTTAACATTTAAAAGTATAATCACGTAGACTTTTGTGATATGTAATTAGGAGTTTCTAAAAATAATGTGGAAAAATCTTGTTTTCTTAGACTATAAGGGCTTTGTCACAAGCTAAAGGGTTACTAATAATATAAATCCCAATTTTCAATAAATAACCCAATATCAAAATTATTTTCTCCAAGAATTGGTTGATGAAATGAAATGGCATCCAATAGTAACTTAATATTACTTGTGTAGTGATTATATTTTTTTCCTAATATTGGGCAAAGAAGAAAACACCTTGGAAGTGAGGCATTCTATGCATAACTATTATGTAAAGAACAACATGTGACTTTTAAATATTACATAAAAATTATTTTTTAAACCAATTCTTTGACAAACAAAAAGGAACAAACATATTCAATGGCTATGCGGTTGATTAAAGTTGTCTAACATTGGTGAAATGTACAATGGATCATTACAAATTCAAAAGTTTGACAAGGAATCTACAAATCGAAAATCTTTTAGAAGATTCTCTAACTAACCATAAACATTTAGAACCTTGGTTAAACATTTCATAAATAATATATTAATCACCTTAACTCTATAGACACTCTCAAGACACACTCTCTAAATAATATAGTAATTACTTTAGTGAGGGTGGGATGGGATGACAAAAAATACAATCTCATTGTGTTGGACACTCAGAAATGAAGGAAGACACTTGATGTATGTCTCATGTAAAAGAAATGTATAGAATGGTAATTTAATAACTTCATTTTGTATTAATTTTGATTTTTATTTCCCTAATAGAAAACAAGGAGGTTGCAAATCTGCTAAGGTGCTACACCATTGAGGTGATGGTGGGATGTGACATAGCTTACGAAAAACATGCTACATTTGAGTATTAGGAGTAGGCATGAAAATGTAATTAAAATCCTAATAGGTTGTTGTCATCACGTGTGTTATTTGTACTAAATGGCACCTCAAATCTTACTAGCACTATAGATAGGTTACGATGACATAATCTTGTACAAAGTAGTAGTTGGGTCTCGTATGTTGAATCTATCTGCTACTTCTTATAGAGTATTGTTTATATCCACACCCACTATGCATTGGCAGAGGACTGCATACACTTGAGGGAGATAATAATCTTGTATAACAATGAGGCAATGACATTATTACATTATGATTTGAGTATTTATCATTTGCTACTATAGAGAGATTAACTTTTAGTGCTAATAATAGAAAACCAGGTCTCCTTTATATATTATCCAGGAAAAACATGGGCCAAAAGAGAAAGGAAACTACAATGGGCCTAAGTCTAACTATTCAATTATGCTAACATGGCTCCTCAAGATGAAGAGTAAACATTGTGTAGTCCCAACTTGGAACCCATATAATTAAGGTAGGAGTAAGACGTTTGATGAGAATATTTGTAGCTTGACCTATCCATATATGAGGAGTAATAATCTTCTTAGATTTAATCAGGTCTCGCACAAAGTCAGAGTATAATTGAATATGTTTTGTGCATTCATGAAAGATTGAATTATTAGCTATGTGTATAGCTAACTGATTATCACAATATAGAGTAACTTGAGTCTAAAATGAGATCCCAAACTCAGTTAAGATGGACCAAAACCATTGTAGGTCACATCATGTGTGGGTCATAGCTATTCTGCCTCAATGCTGGATCAAGCAACAACATCTTGAATTTTACTCCTCTAATAACTGGATGAATGCCTACCATGATGCAAAAACTGGAGGTAAATCTATGACCCTGGGAATCACCTACCCAATCTGCATCACCGTACCTAGAAATAGAGATTGTCTTTGTGTTAGGATGTTTGTAGAACAATCCTCTCCATGCAGAGTAACTTTGAGGTACTGAATGATATGTTGAACATTGCACCAATGAGCCTGGAGTGATACACTCATATGTCGCCTGACTATCCCAACATCATAGATAATTTGAAGTGGGGTTATTGTCAAGTATATTAGCTTACCAACATTATGATGGTACTTCTCTAGATAATCAAAGAGTTCTCTCTCCTATGGGAGCTTGTTGTAATAGTCCATTAGAATGGAGATAGTTTTAGATTCTATCATGATGGACTCCTAAAGTAAGTTGAAGGCATAATGTCTCTGAGACAAGATGATTCCAGTAGTTGTGTGAAGGACTACTATGCCAAGAAAGTATCACATAGTGCCCAAGTCCTTATTAGTGATCACTATATCATCAACATAAATATCAATAAGAATTTGGCCTTTGGATGATTTTGAAAATAACATATAATAATCGGTAGCCGATCTCTGGAAACCAAGTCTATCAAGGATGGTGATCAATTTATTGAAGTAGGCCCTTTGAAGATTGCTTAAGCCATATAACAATGGTCAAAGGAGACAAACTTTGTGAGAAGTTTCTTCCTCAACAACTAGGTCGAGGGGTTGTTGCATGTACACTTCTTTTGATATCACCATGAATAAATGCATTCATTATATCAAGCTTAAAAAGTGGCAAATCAAAATTATCCGCCAAGGAGACTAGATTGGGAACAAAGGTGATCCTTATTACTATAGAAAATATCCCAAAGTAATCCACACCAAAGGTGAATCTTTTGGCAACTAGCATTGCATAGAGTCACTCAATAGAACCATCCTAGTGATGTTTGACTGAGAACACACGTCGATAACCAACAACATTATTTCCTGTTGGGGGTGTGACAAGGTCCCATGTCTAATTGGCATGTTGAGTCTTCATCTCCTCAATCATGACTGATTTCCATCTAGGATGTCGTAGGACATCAGTTGAACATTTGGGAATATATGTCATGTCTAGTGTTGTGGCAAAGTTTGAGACAAGAGAAGAGAAATGGGATGACAACATGTGTTAGAAATATGATGCCACTGGTAGATCGAGTTGGTCTGGAACTGATGATGGTGGTGGAGGAGCTGCTTGAGATTCATCTTCGATGCGTCAATGTAAGAGTTATGTTGAGAGTGCAATACTGTGGATGAATGGATCATGTAGTAAGAACACTTTGTCATAATGAGAAAAGGATGATGATAAGAAGAGTTCATCTTCATGGAAAGTGACATCTGATGAGATATGAACTCATCCCAAGGAAGGGTCAAGACACTTGTACCCTTTTTGACAGAAGCTATATCCAAGAAACATTGTGTGAATAGATCAGGGTGATAGTTTGTTCACCTTGGGACTAAAATTATGTATGATGGTCACACAACCAAAAACCCAAGGAGGTAAAGGAAACAATGTAAATTGTAGAAAGAAAATGGAAAAGGGGGTTCATTATTTATGAACTGAGGAAGGTTTTCGATTGATTAGAAAACATGCATTGAGAACCACATCCAACCAAAACTATTTTGGGGCATTAGCATGAAAGAGAAAAGAGAGTGTAATGTCAAGAAGATGACAATTTGTATTCTCAGTAATGCCATTTTTGTGTGGATAATAAGCACAAGGGTGTTGATGAATCATCCCAACGTCTTGGAAAAAAGAGGAAACATCCCTTTGTATACTCAAGGGCATTAATGGTAAAAGATTTTTAATGAATGCGGAGAATTGCATAGAAACCATTGTGTGAAATGCGTGAATCAGTAAAAAATCTTCATCATGAGTTCGAAGGAGGTAAAGCCAAGCAATTCTAGAGTAATCATCCATGAAAGTAAGAAAATATTTGAACTCATTATAACTCCTAATCTGAAATGGACCACAAACATCACTATGTTTTGATTCAAAAATTTTGGACAATTGTCTAGTAGTACAAGCTGGCAAAGACACTTGATGGTGTTTTCCCAACTGACATACATTACATAAGGTAGACGAACAAGACAAAATGAAATTATTTAAGTTTAAAAATAATGTCCAAGGATAGATGTCCAAGGTGTAGGTGCAACTATAGTGGAGTGGAAGCAAGGAAGCATGCTTCAGACTTGGTGGTGGGACGGATAAGTAATAGAGATCACTAGAGCACACTCCCTACCCAATAATTCAAAGTCCCCAAATCTTATAAGGCAAAACTAGAAGGACCAAAGGTCGCAAAACATTGAAGAGAATCAATAATTTTAGCAACCAAGATGAGATTATATGGGAAGTTAGGAACAAAGTGAACAACATGCAATTTATGTTTATTGGAAAGTGGAATTGTGCCACAACGAATGACTCATTTTACCGAACCATCTGCCATAGTGACCGAGGGGTGGAAAATAAAAGAGTCAAATGTAGTAAGAAAGTGGGGCATACCTATCATATGTCGTGTTGCCACTAAGTCCACAATCCAATTAGAATTTGCAGCAAACATAGATATCCTAAAATCCCCTTGAGGTGAATGGCTAGATTGACTGATAGAGAGGCAATAGGTGGGGCACCAATGCCCCACTCAGCGGAGGCATAAGCTATCATATTGTTGTAGAGAAGAGAATTACCATAATATTGTGCATCTTGGAGTAGGTGTTCATGCTCCTAGTTCAACAAGAAGACATGAGAAGTTTGAAAATATAACTCTAATGGAGTAGGGGCAAGACTAGTTGGCAAGAAGGTTCTTAAGAGACTCAAGCAGGTTCTTGGGTGATATCGGCAGAGCCCATGCCACATCATCTCCTGTA